>CM057454.1:1043605000-1044805000 GCA_016271365.2 Neoceratodus forsteri
ACCTCCCCCCCTTTCCCTATTACCACCGGCATTCCCGAAGGCTCAGTTCTTGGCCCCATCCTCTTCTCCATCCTTCTAAATGATCTGCCTAACTCTTGCTCCACTACCGCAATCCACATGTATGCAGACGATACGGTCCTCTTTACCTCCGGCCTGATCCACAAAGAAGTCACCTCCAACCTTCAAACCGATTTCAACAAAATCCAACAATGGTTCAATACCAACCAACTCTCCCTAAATGCCAAGAAAACTGTCTCCATGTCCTTCAGCACTAGACAGCGTCTATCCAAACTCACCTCCCCTCTGATCTTCCATACCCTAAACAACACCATCCTTGATCATGTCCCCTCCTTCAGGTATCTAGGGGTTTGGCTTGATTTCCACCTCTCCTTTTCCACACACGTGGATGCCATCATTTCAAAACTGCGCCCAAAACTTGGTGCCTTCTATAGAAACCGCACTAGCCTCCCACTACTTGTCAGACGTGAATTAGTCCAGAAAATTATTCTACCCTCCTTCGACTACTGCGATGTCATTTACAGCCCACCCCTAAGACCACCCTAGCCAGACTTGACCCCCTCTTTAATGCTTTCTGCCGCTTTCCCCTCGATGCCCCCCCCGCTCACATCACTGCGAGCTCTACCGTTCCATGGCCCTGCCATCCCTGAGTAACCGGCGCCTAATTCATAGTGTTAAATTTGCTTCCAACTTCTTGCTTGGCTCCCTCCCTTCCTACCTCGCATCCTCCCTATCTTCCTCACCTACCCCCACCCACGCTCTCAGGTCTACTGACACTAGGCTATTAGTCATCCCGCACCGAAGGGCCACCGCCGGCCAGACGGCCTTCTCCTACCTCTTCCCTAAACTCTGGAATGGCCTGCCGGCCCAGATCCACCATTCTTCATCAAAACACTCTCTATCCTCTGCCCTCACAAACTTCCTTGCACCAAATTGCAACTACCCCTGACCTCCCCCACTGTTAGTTTCTCTTCCCCATCCCCCCCTTAGCGCCTGACCAGTGGCTCGTCCTTCACCTAATTGTCTGGCTTATACACTGCCCTAAGCACTTACACTCTCACTCTTACTCCCTCTTATTTACTCCTAATATCTCCCTTCCCTTTCCCCTCCTTCCTAATAACCTACGCTATTCAGCCATACTCACAGCTCCTAACTCCCCCCTCCTTCCCCCACCTCTCCTACACCACCCCCTACACACCTAGTGTTTACTAGTCCACTCCTCCTCTACTCCCTATCTTCGCTTTCCAATTCTTACTGGCACCCAAGGCTGTTACTGGCACTTATGTAACCATGTATTGCCCTCGATGTGTTCTCATGATATGTATACCCTGTCCTTAAAGTTTATGTGCTGTTCTGTTCTCCTTACGTAACAAGTTCAAATATAATCCCACCCAATTATGTTCATTATCTGTATTCAACTTTTGCATGTATACCTGCCTCCACTGTAACCCTTCCCCCCAGGTCGCACCATGAGACGAGCATCTTGTTGCTCAGTGTGCCTTTCCTGGTGAAACATTTTCAATAAATAATAAATAAAAAAATAAAATAATGGTCCATCAATGTAAGGTGGTCAGCTTCAAGGGCGGACCTGCACCAGCACCACTCTAACCTTCGCCCCTGTCTCCACATCTTCCTCAATGTCCCATCCAACCAGGGGGACTTGGGGTGAAGGGATAGGGGTTGCACACGGACAAGAGCAATAGAGTCCAGAGCCACTGTAACAGCCATATTATAAGCCAACACAAGGGTCTCTGGACTACTGCTCGCCAACGCAGAGGACGAGAGGTCAAGGACCGCTGCAAGGCCTTGGGAAGTAATATCCCATAAAGGGTGGTACCTAACCATCTCCACAGGGGTAGGCCTTCTCAGTGGAGTGCAAAAACTGAACCTCACAATATAGTGATCTGACCAAGTGACTGGTTCCACCCCCAAATCGGATGTTTTGATCCCTAGTAGGAAGATTAAGTCCAGATGGTGAGAGTGGGCTGGGGAGTTGGTGGTAAAGTGGCAGAAGGCATTGCAGATTGTGTCCAGTCTGGCTAGAGAAGAGTTAGGTGCAGTACAATAGACCACGACCACATAGTCAAACATCAAGAGGATCATTGTAGTGACAAATTCCCATCAGACCAGGAGGAGGAGGCAGCCCTTGTTGTGATACAGGGCACCTAGCTTGGGGTGAAGTTTGGTGTGGATGGCATCAACAGAGAAGTCAAGCTTGCTATCAAGCCAGAACCTAAAGTATTTGAAAGCAGGGACAGTGCTAATAGGGGTGCCATCCAAGGAGGAGAAGACAGGGTGAGACATGAGCCTTCATACTAAGGAAAGCAAGGAGCAAGGGAGCTAAAAGCTCATGGGTGCTCTTATGCTAACCAATTACTAAATTAGTAGTACTTTAATTTCCCATCTGTAAGTAAAAAGGAGTCTAATCATTTTTTGAATTCATGTTTTGATTTAATGACAATAATTACTAATGGCAATGTATTCCAGGGATGTATAACCCGTAATGTGAAGAAAAATTTCCTGTTGCTATAATGGAAATGTTTACCACACAATTGTAGTGGATGACCTCTGGTATTATATGTATTGGATTTAAACTCTAACCCCAGTTTGGTCGTCAAATATGGGTCACTGATAATGTCGAATAGAAACAATAAATCACCCCTCAATTGGCATGTCTCTAGTGACATTGAATTGAGGTAATTCAATCTGCTGCTATATGAACTAGTATGTAACCCTTGCAATTGTTTCATGAATTTTCTTTGCACCTTTCCTGGCTGCTGCTGAAGATCATAGACACAGTCTTCTTTGTGTTCACCTTGAGATGATTTGCCTGGAACCAGTGCAGGACGTTGTGGAAGTCGCACGGTCATGGGAACTCAACTGCTATGGTTGAGGGGTCTGAGAAGTAGATGACCATGTCATCCGTGTACACATGGATTTGTGAGGGATGATCATTCCAGAAGGCAGAAAAAAGGATTGGGCTGAGGATGGAGCCATGTGGGACCCCTGCCAGGATTGGGAGGGGGGGTGATAGGACTCTGCCCACCTGAATAGACTTTTGGCGGTTTGTGAGGTACAATTGGAACCAGGCCACAGCAGATACAAATAGGCCTGTCGAGTAAAGCTTGTTCAGTAAGAGAGGGTGGGACACTGAGTCAAAGGCATTGGCTAAGTCAATGAAAATGGCTGCAGTGATGTGTCGCAGATCCAGCCCAGTAAAGATAGTGTCGGTTGCCCAGAGCAGGGATGATACAGTGGAGTGGTTCTTCCTAAATCCAGACTGGAATGGAGAGAGGAGATTTAAGGAGATAAGGAAGTCAGAAAGCCTAGAATAGATTATAGATTCTTGAAGTCTAGCAAGACAGGGGAGAAGTGATATCGGTCTGTAGTTGCCATTGGTAGAGGGGTCAGCCCCTTTATGCAGAAGGAGAACCATTGCAAATTTCCAGGCCTGAGGAACAGCACAGAGGGACAAGGACTGATTCAGAAGGTGAGATAGAGGGAGGGCAGTGGCTGGAGCAGAGATTTGAAGGAGCTTGTGTCCAGACCATCAGGACTGTCCTTGGAGGAGTTGAGAGACAATAGTGCTAGGTAGGCTTCCTGTGGGGAGACGGTGGAAAGTTGAAGCCTTCAGATGGTTCAGGTGGGGGTGAGTTGGTAGTGTCTGGAGGAGGCTGATAGGGTAGAGTGCAGGTGGTGAAAAATTTGTTAAAATGTGCTGCTATTAATTTTTCACCACCTGCACTCTACCCTGTCACCCTCCTCCAGACTCTACCGACCCACCACCTGTATTGACGCCAAGCACAATCCCTTTTCCTGCATCTTTGTAATAACCTTGTGTGTTATCAAATCTTGACAGTGATTTTATATCCACAGTTTGCATTGGGTGGGTGGATTACTGGTGCTAGGACAAGAACTGCTTGGACTTTGTCTATAAGAGTAAAAGAATACAAGCACAGTTTACAAGCATCATCAACGACACTAGGTCCAGGATTTAATTTCCCAGGCTGCGGGCATTCGTGCACATGTCCTTCCAAGTTTTGTAACCTCTAGTAACTCCCCTCCTATCCACATGTCTTCTCTCCCTTCCCCTTCTTCCTTATTTCTTCTATTCTGCCTATCTCAGTTTTAGGTTTTTGTGTTGATTTCCCAACCTTAGGGTCCTCCCTACTGACTGCTTCATCCTGGGGGGGGGGGTTAGCTTCTTCCTGCCTACTTTTGTCTCCCTCCTTGACTAGTTTAAATGCTTGCCAATGAAGCATTTAAACCTCTCACTGTGTGCGCCCCCCCAGATAGATGCAGTCCATCCCATTTCTAACGGCCTGCATCCCTCCAGGTGAGACCCCAGTCCCCAATGAAGCCAGCATCCTCTGCACTGCACCAGTCCTTCAACCATGCATTGAACCTCATGGTGTGGAGTGCCCTGTTCTCCCCCTTGCACCTCTGAAAAGGTTACAGTGGGTGCCACTTGTCTGAGACACTCCCCAGCTCCCTGAAGTCCTCCTGCACTACCCTAAAAAGGGAGTCAAGGGCAGGCAAGTTCTTTGAGGGCAGAGTAAAACAACATAAGAACATAAGGGTCAGCTTCATGGGCTTATTTGGGCTTGATTTACAAAGGGCAACACATCAGAATTCATGCTTGCATTTTTCTTTTTTGACCATCACATGAACTCTCAAGTTGACTGTGACTGTAAACTGGTGCAAGTCTCTGTGGGCTACTGCAATTTTTATTAACCTGTCCTGCTACCAAGTGCAAAAATAAAGTTAAGGTTAACCCTTACATGTTTATTATTCATAGATCCTTTCTTATGAAGAATGAAGTGACCACTGTGAATCCAGTGTCCCTTTTAAGTTTAAATTATGCTGTTACTATATATATGACATCATAGCCTGCTGCTGTTCAAGCAATTATGGTGTCATAAGCAGAGGATTAAGATTTCACATGTAGGCAACTGAAAGTAGTAGGTTAAGTTAAAGAGGCAAAGGTCCAACTTTCAGGCATATCTCTCTAGTAATAAAGAATGAAAAGAAGCAAAAAATAAAGTATATGGTGACAGCAGCTCTCTGAAGAAGTTTACTAAATAATTTATATGTAATATTATTACTAGAGTGTGTGGCTACATCCAGCCATACCTACTAACAGTTTTCTTATGGGTCACTCCTCTGAAATTTATGCATGCAACTAAAGAGTTGTGAATGTTAAACATACAGACCGACTTGGCTGCAAATGACCTTCCTCGTATGGGAGTATCACTCTGATTTCAGCAGTGTGGGATGAAACAGCATGATTTACTTCGTACTGTACAAATACTTCATTATGCTATCATTTTCTGCTTGAGCCAGATTACATACAGCAGTTGATATATTTCTCAAAGACAATAATAGTTTTGGAAATCACTGATCTGAAGGAAGACGTAAGAGTGGACTACGAGGATAACATACAGCTGCATCTTTACTAACTACGTTTTTTTGTTCTGTTTTGTGCATGGAGTGTGTTTAAGGTATAATTTCCAACCAGAAGGGAATTACCATCTGATAATGACAGTGAGTGAAGTTATGTGCCTGGAGGAACGTGAGGCCCATTGACCTTTACTGGAAGTGTAATTATATAGTAGTTATATGGCCCAGCCAGGCTTGTAGATCGAATAGACTGAGGTCTTATTACAAAACACTTGTGCCATAGGCCCACAAAGAAAATAACTTTGTTTCAATTTAGAGAACAGTTGTCCTTTTGGTTCTGATGAATAAATTAGTTAGGAGGCAGCTTGGCCTAGCATTTAGTGCTCAAGTTAGAGCACCAGTTTTGGAACTGAAAGATCACAAATTCAAATCCAAACAGAGCCACATACACACCATGTAAGCTTGAAGAAGTCCCTTAACACCTGCATACTGCTGTCTGCCCAACTGTGGAACTGGGTAGACAGGACCCCACTGAAAATGAAATGGCACATCTCAGTTGGGCTACGCTGGGAAATCATTTTTAAAACCTTTTTATGATCTATTATTTGTGCAGTAGCCTAGGGTAAGTATAGTTAGGGTTGACCAGGCTGTTTAATGTTAACCTCAAATATTTATACTTTAATAACTTTGGAGCTGTTCGACAAAACTACTTAGAATTTTGCATGTGCAGTCTGAGTGGCAAGTTCTTAAGACTTGGCATGTTTTGTGATGTCTGCTCCTCCAGATTCTGAAATCCAGAATTTTAAAAAGCCATTAGAAATGCACATTTTTTTTTTTTTTTGCTCACCCCATGTACTGTAACAGAAATAGTTTAGAATAATGTTTAGGAATTTTCAGAATAAAAGAGGCTCAACCCAAGGATGTGCCTTTCAAATTTTTTATGAAAAAAATATCTATCAGTTCCAGAGTTATACGGTTTGGACACTAGGCTTCTGATCATGCTCAGAGAGGGTTTTGAGATAACCATTTAATATGAAAGAAGAATTTTATTTATACAAGCCATTTGACTTTCACAAGAAAATGTGTTTTACTTTTGTGAGAAAAATTTTTTACTTTCGTGAGTTTAAGCATTCATTACTTTGACGCCGTTCAACAAAATTGCATGTAATTTTGCATGCCCAGTCAGGGTCCCAAGTTCTTAGTATCTGGCAAGTTTCATGATGGCTGCTTGTCTGGATTCTGAGACCAAGGGAATGTACAAATAAGAAAAATTGCTCTTTTTAGCCACTATTTTGTTCGCACCTAGAGCAAAAATAGTTTGAAATTTTGCTCCTACATTTTCAGGGTAAAAGCAGCTTAGCTCAAGGAAGTGCATTTAAAATATTTCATGAAAACAATATTAATAGGTTCTTAAGTTACAAGGTTTTAAAAATGTGGCTTCTCAGCATGGATTGAGTGGGCACTTTAGTGTTAAAATCCAGTTTTTGCACCTTAATAACTTTGGAGCCATTCAACAGAATTGCATGAAATTTTGCATGTGTTGTCAGGGTGCCATATTCTCGGAATCTGGCAAGTTTTGTGATGGCCATTTGTCTGGATTCTGAGATACAGGGAATGTACAAACATAACCCCCCCCCACACCCACACACACACACACACACACTTTTCAGCAGTTTTTTTTTTTTGCTCGTATCTAGCCCCCAAATGGTTTAGAACTGTGTTCAGGGTAGGAGCAGCTCAGCTCAAGGAGGTGGCTCTTGAGGATTTTGTGAAGAAATATTAATCAGTTCCTGAGTTATAAGGTTTTAAACATTTCACTTCTGAGCATGCTCAGTAGAGTTTCCAGGATAGCTGGTTTTATTATACTTGTGCAGTAGTGCAAGTATAGTTATGATGGAGCAGGTTGTTTAATGTCACTAAGTACGACCAAAGAATACTGGCTCACATCAATAAAATTGGTACTTTCTATAAACATCCTTTACTTATAACTCAACCATTTTTTTTTATTTTTTCATCTCACTTTCAGCAATCCTCAATGAATCAACCCATTCTAATACAGATGTATTTTTTAACACATACAGAGAACCATTCAGCCACTATCCTAAAACCATTTACATCAAGCCCTCCTCCCAATCCCAAACATTCCCCCAACAACTCAAAATTCACAACTACAATTTATAAAATACAGCCACAAGGAGAATCCATGCAGTGGGCTGCTAGAGGAGACATGTCCAGACAACAGTGTTGGTATAACTGCAGATGATAAGTCTGCAAACCAGAGCAGGTCCCAAACAGTTTATTGAGGCCAACCTCAGCAGTGCTCTCAGCAATGCTTTGATGGAAACAGCAGCAAACAGTTTGTGAAATGGAAAACTGTAAAACAAAAAAATGGTTCTCTCACCACTGAATTCCTGTCGATTGTAGTTCTTTCAAGTGGTGTTCCTCCCCTGACCAGCTGTGGAGTAGCATGCACCAGGGGATGTCAATACCACTTGTCCCATGATGGCAAATGGCACTCTCACCATCCAGTTCCTGTGGATTATAGTTCTTTCAAGTAGGTGTCCCATTGACCAGCTGTGAAGTAGTATGCACTAAGGCATGCCGATACCACTTGTCACAAAACAAACTGGTAGCAGAGTCCAATTATACATTCTTCATCCCATGATGCAGGATCTCGAGCTCACAGACACTCCAGTTTGCTTTTCTGTCTGACTCTGATCGACAGCCACTGACCTCATCAGATCCTTTGCCAGTTGCCACCAGCACAGCAGCTCCACAAACTCTGCTCCCAGCTGCTTCCATCAGTAGGCGAATCACCTCCAACAGTCTGTAGCTGAGCCTCCAAGCACAGCAACAGCACACAATCATTACTATAAACAGGTGCTTCTCAGAACTGCAGATACTGCCACTGGAAAACAACATCAGATAGTTAGAACTGAACACTCCTCTCCAGTGCACTGGTAAGTTCACCTTAAAATAATAAAACTAACTCCTACACTTATTCACTTGCCCGACCCTGTCTACACCTATTACCCTACACCTCAAACAAATAAAGCTACATACAACAGTAATGCTGCTGATTTTCACTTCCAGTGTAAGCTAAGAATTCTCAAATACAAAAAAAGTACAGAGAGAGCCTTTTTAGTGAGCTCAGCAAGAGCTCAAACAGACAGCATCCCAACATGGTGGCTATCTTCCTCCTATTCAAAGTAGCAGTGGAATAACAAACTTACAAGTGGTAGAATCTCATTAGCTGTGTTTTTTGTGGCTAAAATAAAAAACAGTACAACCAAAAAGAAGCAGGATCAAGTCAGACCAACCAAACATGTAGGGAGGGAGGGAGAGCCAGGGTTAGGAGGAGACATGGCAGGAGCAAGACACAGAGGAGAGACATCTCAGCTGGTGTTTAAAAGAGAGAGGAGAGGGACAGAGGCAAAGAGCAGAGGGGAGATTGTTCCAGATTTTGGGAAGGTGATAGGTGAAAGCAGATTGTCCAGCTGTGGGGCAGGGGTGAGGAAGGAAGAAGGTGCATGAGCCTCTAGAACACAGAGCATAAGAGACAGGGAATGGGAGAGAGGTGCGAGGAGAGCTAAGGAGGAAGAGACCTACACCAGTATTTGGAGATGGAGGCACAGTGAGGTAGGCAATGTGACAAGAGAGAAAGAATAGAGAGAGAGGAATAGAGGGAGCAGTGATGAGTGTGAAAGGGAGCATTTGTAGTGAAATGGCAAAAAGCATTGCAGAAGGTGTCCAGTCTGGCAAGAAAAACAGAGGGGGCAGTGCCACAGATCACATCTACACAGTCAAAATCTTGAAGCACCATTTTGGTGACCAGTTCCTTGCAGATCTTGGGAGAGAGGCAGTCCTTGCTGTGATACAGGGCACCAAGTATAGAGCAGAGTTTGGAGTGGATGGTGTTGATGTGAGCAGAGAAGTGTAGCCACTGTCCAGGGGTCGATGTTAACATTGTTTTACTAGCCCAAACACTAGTGCAAATTGACCAGGGCTAATGCAGCTAACTCTCTACTAGCCCGACTTGACTAGTGCAGATTTCCATGGCTGTTAGTGAAGTTATGTCTCTACTTTAGCATTCTGTAGTATTCATGCTAATCTCTCTCAATGTTCCAGATGGCCAGGTGTGATTAACAGCTCATTAAGAGCTGCAGTTATCTGGCAGTTCAAGAGAGGGATCTCACAAAAGACTCAATCGTAATTATTATCACTCCACTGTTAAGATTTTCAGCTAGTGTTCAGGGTGTGATCAAGGGTAGAGTGCTGTTAAGTCACTAGGTTCCAGTTTTCTGAATGTGTCTATGTTTAACAATTTGTCCAACATTATTAAGACCAGTGTCCCTCATTTCTCTACATTTTGAGTGTTTGCATCCAACATTTCAATGACAAAATGCAAAGAGGTATACAGGATTGGCCCTGCAGGTGGTGGGTTTTATCCCAGCCTCACCATAACTTCCCTCTCCCCTCCAAATCTCTTAACTCTGTTCTTTCCCTGGACACCACTGCAGACCAGACTCTGAAGTGACCATCCATAGATCCATAGCTGCCATTACTGGCAAGTGTAGGGGTCCACAGCTCTTCTAAATGGACCATGCCAGCCATCACCATCCATACAGTTCCACCCTTATCCCACTCAGCATGTCCTTTCAGCCTAAAAACAAAGCTCTGGATCATGTATGATACAAAAATAAACCTTGATAAAATGCATAATTTGAAACCTTGAAATATGCATTCCTGAGGTGCATAGATCATCCTACACAGAAATAGAAATAGTATAGTGTTGTGCCTGTGTACTGTTTCCCCTGGGCTGATGAAAGGACAATGTTTAAGAAAAATCTGTTATTGTAGGAGCAGAGCATATTAAAATCAATGCTTTTACAAAGAAAAATCTCATAGTTTTCTATTTCCTAAGCCCCTTAGGTTTGTTTAGCACTCACCCCAAAGAAATCTTAGATGTGCTCCTGGCTCACTTGAGACTGTACAAAAACTTTCCAAAGTGCAGGTCTCTAGTTGACTATAGGGTGGGGACCGAGAGTGTCTTTCTCTGCCTGACTCTGTTTATTGCCCTGTGGGTGGTGGTGACAGTGTGGTGAGGTGCATGATGATGGCAGCTATTGTGTGTGCAGAGCTAGGACTGCTTGATTGAACATTTGCTGTTGTGATATCCTCTCTCTGTTTGGTGTGGGGGGCAGAAAGAGAAAAAGAGGAGGTTATGGTACAAAACAATTGGGGGGGCTCACTGTGATGGCATTACAGTCTTTTATTTTTGCTGGGGAGCTGGAAGCAATGTGGGAGCAGGATATATGTGCAATAATAAGAGTATTTCTTGGCTTTGCTTGCATTGTTTCCTGCATAAGTGATTAAAATTTACCATAATAATTAAGGGCTAGTGCAATCATCTGCAAGCTAGTGCAATTTTGAATCAACTTGCCCTGCTGGCTAGTACAAAAAAAAGTTTATGGTTGACCCCTGTCACTGTCCAACCACACACTGAGGTGCTTGAAGGTGGCAACTGCTTCAAGGGGGGAGCCATCTAGGGTGGTGAAATGAGGTGGGAGGCAAGCCTGATCACTTTCTTGCTGGTACCAAAGATCATGGACATCATCCTTTTAGTGCTGACCAAGAGTTGTTTGACTTGCAACAATATAGGACATTGTGGAAATCATGCTGAAGTGAAACTTCCAAGGCCAGAGCAGAGGGATCTGATGCGAAAATTACCATGTAATCCGAATACATGTGGATATGCAGATTAGCCAGATGGATGGGAGGTCACTTAAAAAGACTGACAATAGGAGGGGTCCAGAAAGGAGCACTGGGGTACTCCAGACTGAATTGGTAAGGGGAGAGTTCCCCACCAACCTGTACTGACAGGAGGCGGCTGGAGAGGTTAAACCAAACCAATCAACAGTGGAAGCTCAGAGGCTAGCTGAGCTTAGCTTATCCAGGAGGAGGGGTGAGCAACAGTGAGCAACTGAGTCAAAAGCCTTAACCACATCCATGAAGATAGCTGCTGTCATATGACCATGATCCATCCTATTAAGAACAGAATCAGTGACTCTTATCAGGGAGGAGACTGTAGAGTGGTGTTTGTGAAAGCCAGACTGGAAGGCAGAGAGGAAATTGGATGAGTAGAGGAAATCAGCAAGTCAGGAGTAAACTAGTTTCTCTTGCAGCTTGGCAAGAGTGGGGAGAAGCAAGATGGGATGGAAGTTACTGGGAGAGGTTAAGTCACCCCCTTTATGAAGGGGAGAACCTTTGCAAACTTCCAAGACTTGAGGGACAGCACAGAGGGAGAAAGAGAGGTTAAGAAGGTTAAGGGGACACAATTTAAAGATAGAAGGAGGGCGGTTCAGGGGCAATGTGAGGAAGTATTATTTCACAGAGAGGGTAGTGGATACATGGAACAGCCTTCCTGAAGAAGTTGTGGAGTCTAAAACTGTGGGAGAATTCAAGAATGCATGGGACAGACATAAGGCAATTCTTGTGGGGGGCAGGAAGATATAGGCTGTTGGTTAAATAGGATCTGCGGCCTATCCTGTAGGTAGGGAAATGGGCAGACTAGATGGGCCTAGCGGTCCTTATCTTCTCTATGTTTCTATGTAAGAAGGTAGGTGAGGGGAGAGGCAATTGCAGGGACAGAGAGATGAAGCAGATTGGGGTCCAGTCCGTCAGGGCTTGATTTGGACAGTTTGAGGGAGGAGAAAAAAAATGCACAGTATGAGGTGGCAACTGGACAGAAAGCTGAACTCCAGATGTTCAAGTCTCATATGCAGCAAAAATGATCATGCTCAGGCACACTTAGTACATCCAGGTAATGCCAACCTTTTTTGAGCTAACCTCGTGCTCTTCTTCAAGGCATCATGGTGTCACCTGAATGTGCTGCTGTGATGTAGTTTTAATAAAAAAGTTTTTTAATTTAAATCAGATAGCCAAGCGTGGTTCAGCGATTCCTGAGTGTGCCTGAGCATAACCTTTTTTGTTGCATATGAGGAAGAATAATGCATGCAAGGTTTCCTGGGGAATTACATGGAGAAAAGTGAAACCTTTGAGGTGGGTGAGGCAGAGGGGAGGAGGGTTGAGAATGGGATAAGGAGTTGGTAGGATGAGAGAAAGGAGGGAGGGCAGAGGTAGCGAAAAATTTGTTAAAGTCGACAGCAACCAAGGAGGGATCAGAGATGGGTGAATCATTCACCAGCAGGAAGGAGGAAGCGGACTGGGTAGGAGGATTGAACAGGGTGTGAATAACCTTCCCGAACATTGCAGAGGAGTTGAGATATTATGGAAGTTGATTTTAAACTAATTTGATTTTGCACCTCAGATGGCCTTAGTGCAAGAGTTTGAGCTTCCTGTAGGAAAAGAGATTGAGAGAGAACCTGGATAATCTGAAACAGAGTTGGGCAAGGTCACAGGATTGAAGTGCACTATTCAAACTGTGTACACATGGTATGGTTCATACATACATTAAGGTAATTTATATAAGAATGTTGTATGGTATTTGTGTAAGACCTCATCATGCACGAATGGGGCTGTGCTCCTGCACCCAAAAGTGAGTTGTACTTAGGGTATTATAGATTTCTATCTGCATCTGCAGAAGCGGCTATGTATTTCTTGCTTAAGTCTTGCAGTGTCAGTACTTATCTGTGGCTGCTGAAATGCTGGCCAAGCGAGGCAAGCACTTCTGCCACCAAATGTGCTTTTGTAATTTCAGTTTATTAACTTTCTCAAAAAGAAAAGAAATTCATTGTGAAAAAAACCTGTTTATTTATAACTTATGGTTCAACTTAATGCCACAATAGTAGGGAAATGTGGTGTTTGGGTTCTGAACTCTAGCCCCCACTCCGTACACAGCAAAAGGACAAGACCACACAAGCAACCACAGACAGCCATCACCAGGAGGTAAACAACATACAGCTGTTTACATATGACACAAATGCAGTAGCTCTGATGTGGGCCTTCACAAATATGCATACCACTCTCTGCACTTTACAAATTACACTCCATCAGTGCTGCTTAGAAATGTAATAGTGTGGATGTGATGATATACAGTGTACATGTGTATCTGAAGGGGCCTGCACTTCTGCAGATGGTAGTAGTGTTGTCATTTGTGTATTGTGAATTGGTATCTGTAGCCAGAAGTGGGTGTGTATGCCTTGCATTATGCATTGGGTGTCTGTGGCTGCAGAAGCATTGGCCTCAGAGGGGTCTGTGCTTCCACAGACAGAAGCAGTGTTATGATTTGAGTATTGTGGATTTTAATCTGCAGCCAGAAGTGGGTGTGTATGCCTTACACTGTGAGTAGGTATCTGTGGCTACAGAAGTACCGGACCCTGATGGTACATGTCTTTTGTGTCAACAGGAAACAGGTGATATTGTTTTATCTTGCCTGATGTTGGCTGTTTGAGGTTGCTTGTGTGGTCTTGTCCTTTTACTGCTTGGGGATGAGGAGTTAGGGTTGGGAACCCACAATGCCACAGTTCCCCAACTTTTGTGGCATTAAGGTGAACCCTGACTGGTGCATTAACAAAGTTTTATGCATTGAATATATATTATGCTTGCACAGAAGAACAAGAATATTTAGGGTTGAGCAGGCTGTTTAACATTAACCCCAAATTTTTGCACCTTGCTAACTTTGACACTGTATGATGAAAGTTTCTGAATGCAATTCTTGGGAGGTTCTGTGACAACTGCTCATCCAGATACTGAGATCCAGAATTTTAAAAAGCTTTTAAAAATGCACTTTCTGCCGGCCCGGTGGCACTGAGGGCTGAGGCACTGGACGCCTTACCTCATGCTAAGCTGATGACCCGGGTTCGGGAACAACCTTAGGTTATCATGGAGCCGGCATGGGGGGGAGAGGGAGTGGGATTAAGCAGCCTCTAGGCAGCTCTCCCCTCATGGGGTGGTTGCCCACCCCCAGTAGTTCTGCTCCCACCAGGTGGAGGTCCGGTGGGAAGCGTAGGTGCGAGAGGTCAGCGGTGATAGCCAGGGGTGGGGTGGATGGGGCTGTGCTGGTACCTGGTGTGTGCATGCACCTCCACACACATGCATGTATGTGCCAGGGTCCCAGGTCCAGGGAGAAAACCGGGCCAAAAACAAAACCAAATACTAATTAAAAAAAAATTGCCCTTTCTGGCTTTTCTGTTTTTGCTCACCTATGGTAAAAAAATCATTTGAAAATTTGTTCTGAAACATTCCAGGTAGAAAGAGCTTGACTCAGAGGTGTGCCTTTCAGAGGTTTCATGAAAAAAACATCAATTGGTTCTTGAGTTATAAGGTTTTGAAATTTAGCTATTACTATGTGTATATTAGGGTTGAGTAAGCACTTTAATGTTAAACTATGGTTTCTGTGCCTTAATAACTCTGACCCCATTCAACTGATTTACTTGAAATTTGGCAGAAACAGAGTTGGTGCCAGTGTCTCTGGAATCTAAAAATTTTGTGGCACTCGGTTTACAGAGAGCAATGTCGTAAGGGCAAATAACATAAAACTGGCCAAAATTAAAACCTTTTTTGGCTCACCTATAACTAAGAAACTAGGAGAATTTAAAAACTGAAACTTGCAGGTTAGATGGAGTTTGCCCCAATGTTTGCGCTTTTGTGCTTTTTAAGTCCCTAGCTTGCCATGTTTTTGAGAAATTTAAGAAAAAAAAGTATGCATTCTCAGTTTAAAAACTAAACATTCTAAAAATAACTGATTAAAAAAAAAAAACATTTCTTAATGCGTCCGTTTGATGAAAATGCATGAATGTATGAAGGGATGGTGTTATCCTGATGCTGCATACAGCATCTATTTCTATTTACAGTGTTCTTGCAGCAAGGGCAGGGCTCAACATCAGTGTGTAGCCCTGTCCCACTCAATGAAGCTGTGCAAGCTTTTTTATATAAAAGACTGTTTGACTGCCATTAGCTGCGTCCATGGCCTGTTTAATGAAAACTGGACACCAGGGTGCTAAGTCTGCAATGCCATCTGAAGAATTAATTTTCCCAACACTGGAGTGCCCAGACCTGTGACGATGAAGTCCCCCCTCTGTTTTCATGTTTTGACCACCACAACATCAGGGTGACCAATCCCCAGTGCCAGCTAAGTCCCCCTGCCCATCTGAGTAAGATGCAAGCACCAAGGTAATTACCCAGTGTCAGCTACATAACCCCCCACCCATGCCCATTACAAGTGTGCAACACTGGGGTGCCCACACCCAGTGCTGCCATATTGAAAACTAACACTGGGAGCCTAGGCCCCTGTGTCTGTACCTGTGAGTCAAAAAATTGTCCCTCATAGTCTTTTTAGTTTTGCCTAAAATAAAGAAAACCATCCATTGATGTCTGTTGTGGCTGCTGTTTCTACCATGCCGCTGTGACTGTAAAGTCACTAACATACCCCACAGCGATGGAATGCCACCGACATTGCTGACTGTGCCATGCAGGGATGTTGGCAGGCATATGCAATGTACTCAGCAGAGATCAGTAAAAAAAATCAGGCAGGGGTAACAAATCAGGCAGGGACAACAAGGACATTGAAAGTCACATTGTGTCTGTGTTGCGCTGAGCTCTTTCACCTTTGTTGTTCGCTATGGAGCATTGATGCCCCCAGCCAAATATACAAACAAGAACAACTCACCAGGCAGGCAGGAAAAACAAAAGAAGGAGGATTACAGGAAGAAACTGATTACTGTACCTGAACTCAGACATGACAAAGCGGGGGCTATTGTTGGTGTTACGTGGCAGCTCATATTTGGTTTATGTTTGCATAATGGGGGCAACAGTGCATCAGTTTTGAGTACAAGTTTAAAATTCCTAGCTACACCCCCGGTGTCATGTCCCGACACCAACGGGGAACAAAGAAACACTGGTCGGGAAGCAATGTGGGGGGCTCCACCACACATCCTCAGAACTTAAAGATTGTCAACTCTGGGGGGTGCAGATCATGGGGGAGAGTGGCTTATAGCGACATCACTGTAAACATCCATCACTGCAACAACCCGTTTGACACTGTGGATGTCGAACAGGTTGTTGTCGCTGTGCTGGAGTTGCTGGGGGGGGGCTGTTGTATGTACAGCATTCTGTGGCTACCCTGTCCCTATCCCTCCCACACACATAGATACATAGACAATGTCGGCAGATAAGGGCCTACAGCCCACCCAGCCTGCCCATTTGAGCTTGTAAGTTCATTTTATGTTTTCCTAGAAGTCTGTTGCCCCTTAACCCTGACCTCCAGAATTCCTTTATGTCTATCCCATGCATTCTTAAATCCCATGATTGTTTCAGCCCCCACCACTTCCTCTGGCAGGGTGTTCCACTTGTCCACCACCCATTCTGTGAAGAAATTCTTCCTCACGTTTCCTCTAAATTGTCCTCCCTCCAACTTCATCCCATGTCCTCTAGTCCTGGAGCATACTTTTCACTTAAAAATAGTGTATTCCTGCACCCTGTTCCTCCCTGTAAGATACTTGTATGTCTCTATCATATCCCCTCTCTCCCGCCTCTCCTCCAGGACACATACACCATTAAGTCATCTAAAATTAGTCTACCGTCATAGATCCAGTCTCTGAGCCTGCACCCATATGTAAACAGAGGAGTACACCCGGGCTGTGTCCTGGAGCCAACACTCTTTTATCTGTATATAGATAATTTGATAGAAGGAATAGCTCAAACAAACTGAATTTCCCAAAAATACAGGACACTTAATGTCCGATTTTTGTTTACGCGGATGATATTATAGTACTGGATTTATCAAAGAGCAGTCTTCAGAAAAAAACTTGATGGTTTGAAATTACATACAAAAAAAGTTTAAATTACAAGTTAGTTTGTCAAAAACTGAAGCAATGATCCTCAATAAAGGTAATGGGAAAGGATTTTGGAAACTAGGATAAAATTAATTAAATATAACAAAAACATATACATATCTTGGCCTAGTGTATCAGGCAACAGGCTCATGGAGAAGCCATGTGGATAAAGTTGAATTAACAGCAAGAAAAATGGCAACTACCTTAGGCAGATTCAACCCCTTATATGAGGGCCTCTGCATAAAACCATTATTTGATGCTATACGTGCAAAATATTTGACTCAGCTATTGTATGGGATTGAAAAATGGGACATGATAAGAAGAGATAGCCTGATGATGCCTATACATAAACTATTAAGGAAAACACTCGCCTTTGGACACTCATGGCTAGCAGTTAGGTTTAGAAAATATAAATGCACTCGTATACATAAGAAAACTAAATTTTTAGCTTCAGATAACTAGGTTGGAGTCCCATAGATTAGAGTATAAATGCCTTAGTGAAAAACCAAAATGGTCCTTGGTGGGGTTTTTCAAAAATTTCACTGGTATAAAACCATACTGGTTTTACTGTAAAGGTATGACGTACAGGTACTTCTACAATACTTAAAGGGGAACTGTCATTAACAGGGTTTCTTAATGTCTGAAAGTCCATAAAAAGCTAATTTGAGTGAGTCATTGTATTTATGTGTGAGTTGCTGCAGTCCAGAGTTATTCATATGTAAATCAGCCTGTAATTAAGGGCTGGGGGCAGCCATGTGTTTTAGGCTCCTGATAGGAAATGATGTCACCGAAGAACTTGGCCCTCCATTACCTGTAGGTTAAATAGGAAATCATCAGTTTTATTAAGTGTGTTTTAAGGTGTTATTACAACACTTTCTACATTTATAATAATTGTTTTGTATGTACATTGAAACTAGTGAGTTATCATCTTTACATTTCAAACTGTTAGTAAAAATAATCCATCTTTAGGATTGCTTTAACCTGTAGGTTATACTGCCAGCTGATCATTAAAAACTACGCATCTCAAGGCTGACTCTGTAGTGTCAGCAGGTATTGGGGCACCATACTGTATCAGGATGCCTAAACCCTGGCTGTGTTCATATCAGTGCAGATTTCTGGGGCTGCCACAGCACCAACTTCTGTCTTATTCCATTCTCTCTCTTACAATTTCGGATGTCAACTCAGGTCTACAAGATGCAAATGTGGTTACGTACCTACTGGCCTGGAATCATGGGGCTAGCCTTGAAATGTGTTGTTTTTGATTAACAGCTGGCAGCATAGACTAGAGGTTAAAGCAAAGAGCTGTGAACAAGCTTTATTCATCCGGCAGAATGGGGTTTGATTCCATATGCCCTACTTGTACATTGTGTGACCAGAGCAAATCACTTATCCTCCATGTGGTCTCAAAACACACCCAGAAACAAGCTGTAATGTAGGTGTGCGTCTTTCCCAGACAAAGGCAGTGAAAACAATCTGAGCATGTTAACTTGAAAAGAACAAAATTAGGACACCATTAATTGTTTATTAATTGCAAAAACACAGATGGACAACATTGTTAAAACATGCAGAACCTGAAATGCATTACTAAAAGAGTATTTTACTTTTTTGATGAAGTTAAAAGTATAACAGTTTCTTACTGAAATACTTTGGATGGAATGGGATTTTCTGTCATAAAGGAAACAAATGAATCTGGTTGATCCTGTTGCTCATGCCCTTCAAGTGTGTCTTACATGCTGCAGCTCTGCCAATGGACCACAACGTTCCAGAATGCCATTCCCATTGTAATATAAAAAAAAGAAAGAAAAAAAATAGGACAGACAGGCTGTGTGTGTGTGAAGTGTGTGCATGCATGTGTGTGTGTGAGTGTGTGTGTGTCTATCTCTGAGAGAAGTGCTGCACTAACTGAACTGTGCTGAAAGGAAAAAAAATTATCACCATTAATTAAAATAATATATGGGTGGGTGGGTGTGAAAAAGCAGAATTTTGCACACACCTTTGGTGTGGGATGTTTTAATAAATCCCTTGGACTTTGCCCTTGGGGTTAATGTAGCATCCCATACTGTGTGTGTGTGTGCATGTAAAATTCTGGTTACACACACCCACCCATCTATTATTCTATATTTTAATAATGCAGTTCTGATTATGCATGTTTTAACAAAGTTGTCCATCTATGTGTTTTTGCAATTAATAAACTATTAATGGTGTCCCATTTTTTTTCTTTTCTAGTCAAATCTGGATAGAAAGAGCATAATATTTTCAAAATCATAACACATGCTCAGATAGTTTTTACTGTCTTTCTCTAGGAAAGGCACACACTTACAGCTTATTTCTGGGTGTGTTTGGGATCCACAGGGAGGTAAAGTGACTTGTTCTGGTCGCACAATACACAAGAAGTGCATGTTGGAATAAAAACCCATTCTTCTGGATGAAAGAAGCTTGTTCTCGGCTCTTGGTTTTAACCTCTAGGCTATACTGCTATGCTACATGTGAATGGGACTTGTGCACTAACTAATTTGTATTGATTGCTGCTACTGTCTGTGCCTTATTCTATCCCAGGGGGATTCCAGCATTGTGACTATCTAGAACTATAACAGTTTCACTCCACTTCCCTGTTCTGAGTCCCTGTTGCCAGCACAGCCCACTCCTCCTCATTGGTAGTAGCAGCCCAGTGGGAGGGGTTGAGTAGTTTAAAGTATGCTGCGTTCCAAATGCAGTGGCGTTTGAAGCGGCAGCACCACCGGCTCCAGTGGTGAAGCACGGTAAAGTGCTTGGTGGTTTGAGGGAGTTCATGGGAGGAGTAGGGAGGCAGGACCTGTTCCTTTAAGTGTGTGAAGAGTAGTATGACGCCAGTATGGTGCAACAAACTGATCTGGTATTGGTAAGGACTGTATGCCTATGGACAGCTGTATTATGGTGTTGTATATGGGTAAGTGATAACCTTGTAGTAACTGATAATGAGGTACCAATAGTAGCTTCAGGTGATTTAAATGATTTTTAAGAGTCCAGTTTATTAGTTTGCCATGAGGCTATTCCCAATACAGTATGTTTATTGTGTTCAGACAAATCTACCCTACGTGTCTTAGGATTTGTTTTAGTATGGAGTTCTTACCCTATATGTCTTAATGTGATTTTGTGTCTTTGGCCTGGTCGGAAAATGCTGTTTATATTGTTGTTATTGCTTATTTTGGCAGGTGATGTAGAAGCTCATCCTGGTCCACAGACTTCTGAGTCTTTGAATGATTGCACTGATAATTTCTTGTGGTATTTAAATCATGGAGTTAAATTTCTCCACGTTAACGCTAGGAGTTTGGTCACTAAAATGGCTCATGTTGAGGCTTTTATATCCTTGTATAAACCTCATATGGTAATGATTTCTGAAACATGGCTAAAGCCTTTAATAACTGATAACGTATGTGAGATCTCGGGCTATAAATTGTTTCATGCAGATTGTAAGGGTGAAAAATCTGCAGGGGGAATTGTTGTTTATTGTTTGGATTGTTTAGATGTCTCCGTATTGCTTTCTAGTCAGAATAGTGTGTCAAAAAATGAATGGCTATTATTGAACTTGCTTCTGGGAGGTGTTAAACAAGTGGTTGTGGGATGTTTATACAATCCACCTCAATGTGGAAAAGCAGTCCTTCAGGAATTCTTTGATACTGTTGCCCCTAGTATGTCTAATAGGGATTTTGTTTTGGCAGGGGATAGCAACTTAAACTGAGTCAAAGCTGATACTCTCGGTTATGAAAATCTACTGCATTCATAGAAACATAGAAACATAGAATTTGATGGCAGATAAGGACCGCTTGGCCCACCCAGTCTGCCCATTTCCCTACCTGATGGATAAGTTGCAGATCCTAGTTAACCAGCAGCCTACTTCTTCCTACCCCCAACCCCTAGAATTGCCTTATGACTGTCCCATGCATGCTTGAATTCCACCACTGTTTTTGACTCCACAACCTCCTCTGGAAGGCCGTTCCATACATCCACAACCCTCTCTGGAAAAAATTTCCGTAAATTACCTCTGAGCCGCCTCTTCTATCTTCAAATTGTGCCCTTGTTCTTGCACACCTCTTTTTGAAAGATGCTACCCTCTTGGACTTTGTTGATTCCCTTGAGGTACTTGAAAGTTTCTATCATGTCCCCTCTCCCTCCTTTCCTCGAGGCTATACATATTAAGCTCCTTAAGTCTCTCTTCATATGTCTTCCGTGCAGACCCTGCACCATTTTAGTTGCCCTCCTCTGGACAGCTTCCATCCTGTCTATGTCTTTGCGGAGATTGGGTCTCCAGAACTGCACGCAGTACTCCAGATGTGGTCTCACCAGCTGTCTGTACAGAGGATAATAATCTTGTTTTCTACTGGTGATGCCTCTCCCTATGCATCCCAGTATCCCCCAGCCCTCCTTGCCCTCTCACATTGCTTGCCCACCTTTAGGTCATCTGATATGACTACCCCAGGTCCCTTTCCATTTTTTTGTTGTTAGTATCTCACCCCCATTGTGTACTCTTCCCTGGTTTTTGTTTCCCAGGTGCATTACCTTGCACCTCTTAGCATTGAATCTAAGCTGCCATATATTTGACCATTCCTCTAACCTTGCCAAGTCCTTCTCATCCTTTCCACCCCACCCTTGTGCATCAACTCTGCTGCAGATCTTTGTGTCATCTGCAAGAGACATCACTTTCCTTCCAGTCCCTCTGCAATGTAAACATAAAGACATTGAAGAGGACCGGTCCCATTACTGAACCCCTGCGGGCACCACTACTAACCCCTTTTCATCAGAGGACTCCATTTACCATTACTCTCTGTGTCCTATTCTCCAGCCAATTCTTTACCCAGGCTATCATCTTGGGGCCCACTCCCAGGCTGGCTAACTTGTATATTAATCTTTTGTTGCGGGACTGTGTCAAATGCCTTGTCTAAAGTCTAGGTAGGCCATGTCCACAGCCCTCCTGATCAACTACTTTGGTCACCCAGTCAAAGAAATCTATCAGATTTGTCTGGCATGACCTTCCTGCTGTGAATCCATGCTGCCTTGGGTCCTGTGCCCTCTGGCCTCTAGATACTCAACAATTCTTTCCTTCAGAAGTGATTCCATCATTTTCCCTACCACTGAGGTTAAACTAACAGGTCTGTAGTTTCCTGCTTCTGCCTTGCTCCCACTTTGTGAAGAGATCACATCTGCCCTCCTCCAGTCCTCAGGTACCACCCCATCCTCCATGATTTGTTAAAGAGGGTAGTCAGTGGTGTCACTAGTTCTACCCTTAGTTCTTTTAGAATTCTGGGATGAATCCCATCAGGCCCCATTGCTTTGTCCACCTTCAGTTTTAAGAGCTCTTTCAGAACCCTTTCTTCTGTAAATGAGCTGGTATCAACTTCTGTATCCAGAGTGTTTCTACTATTTGTTTTAGGTACCTCCCCCTCTTCCTTTGTAAATACTGAGCAAAAATATTTGTTTAGTATCTCTGCCTTTTCACAGTCACCCTCTGCCCACCCTCCCTCCCTTTATTAAGCCTCACTATCCCTCCCTTGGTCTTCCTTTGCTCCCTGATGTACCTATAAAAGGTTTTATCCCCCTTCTTAACTGATTTGGCTATCTTTTCCTCGGTTTGGGCCTTTGCTGTTCTGACTGCCTTTCCAGCTTCCTTTTGCTTTAACTGATACAGTTCTCTGTCCTGTTCCTTCTGTGATTCCTTGTACTTCCTGAATGCTTTGTTTTTCTCTTGAACCTTCACTGCCACTTCCTTTGAGAACCATACTGGTTTCTTACCTCGTTTCATTTTGTTTATTTGCTTTACACAAAGGCTTGTTACCTCTGTGATGGCAGTTTTATTATTCCCATTGTTCTTCTACCCCTCCTTCCTGCCCATTTGCTAGTGCATTCCTTAGGCACTCACCCATTTTGGCAAAGTCAGCCTCCTAAAATCCAGTACCTTTGTCTTTGTATGGCTTGACTCTATTGCTGTGTTTTGTGAACCATACTGTTCGATGGTGCTAGTTCCCAGATGGCTGCCCACTTCTACATCTGTGATCCTCTCTTCATCTCCATTTGAGAGAACCAGATCTAAGATTGCTCCCTCTCAAGTGGGCTCCAATACTAGTTGTCTAAGGCATGCCCCTGTAGGGCATCTCGAATAACCCACTCTTAGAAGTGGCTGCTGCACTGCACTCCAGTTAACATCTGGCATATTCAGATCACCCATCAGCAATATCTCCCTTTGTCTGCCATTCTAAGTATACTTTCTATCATTTCCTTGTCCATTTCCTCCCCTGAGAGAAGGTCTGTCTCTAACCCTGTGCGGATTGTGGTGCCATTGCTTGCCTCCAAATTGACCCACAGTGCTTCTTCTCCTCCCTGTTTACCCTTTTGTTCTGTTGCTTTGATTTCTTCTCTTATGTAGAGAGCTACTCCTCCTCCCTTTTACCCTCCCTGTCCCTCCTATAGATAGTGTATCCTGGTATGTTTCGTCCCAGTCATGGTTCTGTGAGTACCATGTTTCTGTGACTGCCACGATATCCAGATCTTCCTCCTCCATCAAGGCCACTAATTCAGGAAGCTTGTTACCCAGACTACGGGCATTGGTACTCATTGCTCTCCATTTTTTGATGGCTTTTACCTTCTGTAGCTGGCATCCCCACTGACCTTTCTACCTTGGTCTTTTCTCATTTAGTACCCTGTTTTGTAGGGGAGGCTGGGATTTTCCTGCTGTATCAGTGCCTCCCCCTTGACTAGTTTAAAGGCTACCAATGAAGCATTTAAACCGATTGCAAAAGACTTGTTCCTTCCTGGACAGATGCAGACCATCCTGCCAGTATAGGCTGGTGTCCCTCCAGGTGGAACCCCAGTCCCCAATAAAGCCAAACCCCTGTGCTCCACACCATTTTTTCAACCATTTGTTAAACTGCATGGTGCAAAGTACCCTCGCCTCACCCATGCCACTGACAGGCAGTACCTCTGAGAAGGATACTGTGCATGCTACTTGTCTTAAGCCCCTCCCCAACTCTACAAAGTCCTTCTGCACTGCTCTAATCTCATGATGAGCTAAGTCATTTGTCCCTAGGTGGACAATGACATCCAGCTCAGACTCCCGTGCAACTGTTCTCGTGATCCTAAGGATGTGCTTCCTGTCCCTCCAAGCCATGGCACCAGGCAGGCACCTTACTTCAGTTTTCCCTGCTTCCCCCAGTTCTATCCCCATAATAATTGAGTCCCCCACCAGGAGCTGCTTTCTTTCTCTGTGGTGCCCTCTGCCTCCTTCCTGAGGGCCTCCCTTGTGACAGTTGTCTGCACCCTCCTTGGTCTCCTCTGTGGGTGTATCCATAGGGGAGCTATGCTCCCCCAGAATGGTGTATGGACTGTGGTGTGGAACAACTGACTGGGTGTGCCTCTGTTCCACTATCCTCACCCTCCCTGAGCCCACTGCGGTCCAACTGCTGTGCTTTCTTTGCAACCTCTGAGGAAGTGGTGGTGGCTCTGGTGCTCCCTGGATGGGGGAGGTTCCCTTCCTACTGTCCAGTGTGGCCTGGGGGAAGGTCCCCATACTACTGTCCAGTGTGGCCTGAAGACGGGCAACTTCCTCCCTCAGGGCAGAGAGTTGTCTGCAAATAGGGCAGCATCTCAGCCTCCAGAAAGACTCCCGGAAGACTGCTGCCCCACAGCCATTACATTGCACTACTCCCCACATTTTTTTTTTGTTTGTGTGTGTGTGTGTGTGATTGGTTTGTAATATAGAATTAGATCATACAATATGTTTCAATTAATCATTGATCCCACTAGGTTGAATTCTTTATCAGACAATCATTCAATTTTAGATTGAATTACTAGTAATAAAAAACATATGGTATCTCATTCTGGTGTCTTAGGGGATTCGATAAGTGATCATCGGGCTATTTTGGAGTATTAAATTTCAAAACACCTAGGATACCTTCTTGAATTATACATTCTAGGAATTTTAGGAAAGTTTCATACCAGTTATTGTACCAGGAATTTTATGCTCTGGATTGATCATTTCTTGAGTCTGTCCCTGACCCAGATTGTGATGTTGACCTTTTTTGCCAACAGCTGTCGGATGTACAAGATAAGTTATTTCCCCTTCGTAAACTGCAGGTGAGGGGTATTCAGAATGGATGGTTTACATATGACCTCAAATTGCTTAATAAACAGAAAAAAATGGCTTGGAAAGCCTTTAAACAATCCCCTACTAAGGCTTTGCTGCAGGCATATTGGTCTGCTAGGAACCAGGCCTATAATAAAATCAAGCAGGCAAAAATTGATCATTATCATCATAAGATAGAGGTGGCCTCTTCTGATCCTAAGAGTTTTTGGGAATGCCATCAACTCTTTGTTGTCTCCTAAGGAAATGGCAACAATTCCCCATATAAACTCTCCAAATGGTATGGTAACTGACCCATTTTTAATAGCTAATTTGTTAAATACTAAATTTACGAACACTTCTGCTCTTATTTCTGGTGTTCCTAGCTCTGAAATTGTTAATAGTAACTGTGACACCAGATCTAGTCTTTTATCAGACCTCAATTTATGTAAAGGCTTGTTAAGTTTTCATTTTAGCAAGATAAATTCATATGAAGTGTTGAGATTACTTTATCAATTACCTAATAAGCTTGGAGACAGTGGAAGAGGGTTGGATGTTAGGTTTGTAAAATTGGCCACCCCCTTTATTGTTGACCCTCTTACCTCAATATTTAATTTGTGTTTGTCTACAGGGAGTTTTCCATTAGTGTGGAAAGTTGCAAGAGTGGTGCCCATCCCTAAAAAGGCAAGGGCTGATTTAGTGGAAGACTTCTGTCCTATTTCAATATTGAATCCCCCAAGTAAACTTTTAGAAAAGCTAGTGGTAAAACAGCTTACTGATTGCTTTCAACTTAGTGGTTTGCTTTGTTCTGGACAACATGGTTTAGGAAGGGTAGGGGCACAAGTATGGCTCTGGTCAGGTTCATAAACTCTGTCCTCCTTAGTTGTGATCGATGTCTTTTAACAGGAGCAGTGTTCATGGACCTGACCTGGGCCTTTGATTTAATTAATCATAATTTGCTTTGTCAGAAGTTAATGAATATGGGTATCTCTGATTTGGCAGTATCTTTTTTGAGGAGTTTTTTAGAAGGGAGATCGCTGCAAGAGTTTTTTGATCCAGTTTTATCCAATTTATGGCCTATTATTAGAGGTGTTCCACAGGGGTCTATTCTTGGGCCCTTGTTATTTTCTATATTTATAAATCAAATCCCCTCCATTTTTTTGAATAGTCATCGTCTTCTTTATGCTGATGATTTAATTCTATATAATCAGGATTTGAAAATTGAACAAGTTACTGTAGGATTATAGAGGGATTTTGATACACTAGATTTTTGGTTATCAACCAAACAAATGGTCCTAAATGAAAAAAAAAAAAAGTGTATGATTTTTGGGAGTGCACCTATGCTAAAGTTGAATCCATGCTTATACATATTTGACAGGTCCGGTGATTTACTTGAACAGGTATATGAATTCAAGTAGTTGGGATTTCTTCTAGACCCTGGATTGGGATTTTTTTCCCAGGTTAAAGCTGTAAGCAAGACAATTAATTCCAAATTGGGGTTGTTATGTAAATTGAAAGCCTTTTTATCTTTTGAATCTCATAAAGCTATTGCTACAGGTACCTTAATACCTCACATTGATTATGTTTCCCCATTATATAACAATTTGGGTGCTAGGGAGGGTGGGGTTTTGAATGTGGCTTATAATAATATTTGTCATTTTGTTCTTGGTGCCCCTTTGTTAATGCATCATTATGTTCTGTGTTCTTCTTTAGGCTGGCTATCTCCCAAATTAAAGTTTGTCTATGCTCTTGGTAACTTGACACATCAAGCTATCTTTGCTGGGAATATATCTCCTTTATCTGATTTGGTAGAACTAAGGGATTCTCAGGTTAATCTACATTCTAATCATGGAGTAATTCTAAAAATGTTTGTTAATAGGAGTAATACTGGTTGTCGCTCATTTATGTCAGCAGCTACCCGTTTGTGGAATGATCTCCACTCTTTCCTTAGATTGATTAATTAAGTAGAAAGGTTCAAAGTCAAATTGAAACAGTATTTGTTATCAGTTGATGTTTATAATTGTTAATATGTATTTCATTTGTTTCATGTGATTGTATTTGTTTTGTTATTGCTTGTCCAGGTTGGACATGAAAAAGGGCATGGCCCCAGTGTCCTTACCCAGTTAACAAATTTAAAATAAAAATAAAAAAAAATAAAAAGACACATTTCAAGGCTGGCCCCACGATGCCAGACCAGTAAGTAAGTAGCAACATTTGCATCTTGTAGACCTGAGTTCACACCCAAAATTGTAAGAGAAAAGGCTGTAAGAGAGGGAACGGAATAAGACAGAAGTTGATGCTGTGGCAGCCCCAGAAATCTGTACTGACATGAACACAGCCAGGGTTTAGAAATCCTCATATGGGCCCCAACACCTGTTGACATGACAGAGCCAGCCTTGAGATATGTGTAGTTTTTAATGATCAGCTGGCAGTATAGCCTAGAGGTTAAAGCAATCCTCAAGATGGATTATTACTACTAACAATTTGAAATGTAAAGGTGATAACTTGCTAGTTTCAATGCACACACAAAACAATGATAATAAATGCAGAAAGTGTTGTAATAACACCTTAAAACACACTTAATAAAACAGATGATTTCCTATTTAACCTGCAGTAAATGGAGAGATAAGTTCCTTGGCAACATCATTTCCTGTCATGAGCCTAAAACATATGGCTACCCCCAGCCCTTAATTACAGGCTGATTTACATATGAACAACTCTGGACTGCAAAGACTCACACATAAATACAATTGCTCACTCCAATTAGCTTTTTATGGACTTTGAGACATTAAGAAACACTGTACATGACAGTTCCCCTTTAAATAAGATCATCAAGCTAAGTGTGGCATATAAGAAATATACAGTATAAGTAGTAAAGTCAATAACTACTGGATACATAAAGACTTACAATCAATCAAGAATTAAAAATATTCACCTTGGTTTGCACAAAACAGTAATGTAATGGAATATAAAGCATACCTTACAGTTTTGACAGGCCCTGAATTAAGGAAAAACTATATGCGCTATGAGTTTGAATTACTCCCAAGCAATGTTTTGCTAGTTAGATATGAGGAAAATCCACCAAACAGACAAAATTGTTCATGTCCCCTTGGTGGCAAAGAAGACCTTTTACATGTGCTATGGCATTGCCCATGGTACAGTAAAACTCGGAACTATTGGCTTGCACCATACAGCAATCCTAAATATGGTACTGTTGAGGCAGAACTGTTAACAAATATTATTATGAACACAAGTGATGTTGATACAATCAAGAGGATGACAAACTACTTTCTGGCAATAGGGAAGATAACGAGGAAAAATGTAAAACAGGCTGGTTAACGTAGTTAGGATAAACAGATGTGCTCATATTATATTGGAATGAAACTAATCTGTCTAGTCTGAAGGAACTATGAATATGCACTCTATGTATTTATTGTATGCTTGTACTGATGCTATATGGTGTTTTTAAAAAAAAATTAATTGCAATTTTTGTATGGAAATTTGTAATGGCTTTTTAGTCGAACAAATAAAATATACTACTACTACTTAAAAAAAATCTCTGAGCCAAAACACCTCCTCTTCCTTGAACCATGATTGCAAACTGAGGAAATAAGATGTGGTTAATGGATTTCCAAAGCGTTTTGAACTTTTACTCATAACTTGGTAATTTTTAAAATATTTTTCCCCAAAATTTTCAACATGGCCTTTTTGGGACTCCACCTCATGAACAAGGTGGGTGAAATTTTTCAAACTTACCCCTAAAAAGGATTTTGCAGTTCTGCAAAATCACCTTTCAGACAGGATTTGAACATTTTCATTTTATGGGTTCATGAGGTGGGGTCATAAGATTATGTTGAACATTTGTGGTCAAAATATTAAAAAACAACAAAGTTATAAAGGTGCATTCAAATGTGTCAACGCTCACTCATAACTTTGGTAATTGTCAATATTTTGGCCACAGATATTCAACATAGCCATTTTTTCACACCACCTCATGACCGTTACAAGTGTTGTTTTTCAAATCCTGGCCAAAATGTGTTTTTGCAATTGTGCTGTAAAATGAAGTTTTCACCAGTATTTTATAAATGACACCAGTCATGTTCAGAATGGAGAGGGTCATAAAAAGACTGTGTTAAACATTTGGGGTCAGAATGTCACAAAAAAATTTATGATGTAACATTGTTTGCAGGGAAGGGTGCTGACTCAGTGGGGACCACCTTGCCGTCCCAAGCTGGTGACCCAAGTTCGGGTGCGAGCTCAGTGAGCTGGCTGAGTGGGCTGAGGCTGGGGTAAGATGCTGTGGTATGTGGCACCAAGGGACATAGCAGTGTTCTAGTGCACTGGCATCACTTGTGGCAGGTTTGTAAGCCTTCCCTCACAAGGGGTTGATATATTTGTCGAGGCCTGGTGGATCCATGCATTGCATCATGACAAGTGGGGTGGCAAGAAAAATGGGGAAAAGAGTACCTGACAGGGTAAAGGTCAGGTAACTATTGACTGCGCACCACCAAAAAGGCCCCTACTGCTATCAGCTACCCAGCCTTATCACCATCCATCTCAAGAACTTATCTTGTACCTTTAATAGCCTCCTAGAGATTCCCGTATGATGGGGATAGGAGGGAGATTTCTATCCTGCTTGACTGTCGGCCAGTATGGCAGTCCATCACCATGTTAGTTATTGCAGATTGTGTGAAAGGTGGTGGCCTCATCTTGCCCTGGTGGCAGTCGATGAGCAGAGCAACTTGCCCCCCCCAAAGAGGAGAGTGTGCTCAAGGATGCTGAATCTTGTCCACATCCCTTACAATGACTTCTATGAGTGATGCAAGTCCATTACTAAACTTGGTCACTGCTGTGGTATCTGTATCTACCCTCCTGACTAACACACTTTAAACCCCAAAATACCTACAGTTCCCTTCTACTTAACACAGCTGATCAGTATTTTTATTATTCATACTATCCTATTTTCCATTTTATGTCTACAGGTTCCTTGAGGTGGTGAAGAACACATAAGAAGATGCCAACCCTGACATTGGACGATACTGACCACATGTGTCAAATAAGTATTGTTTTATGTTTAAAGTACTTTGTTTGTCCCAGTTAGTTACTAAGCAGCTACACATCATTTGTGACCCAATTTCTACTCTTATTTTACAGCTATGACTAGAGATTCCCTCAAGTTGCCCAGCCCCCATCCCACAATCCCCAGGGCCCATGTAGGAAATCTTTCTTTCAGTCAACTCCACCAAAGGCAGACACGGATAGCAAAGACAAGTGGGTATCATGGACAAAACTTAAAAACAAAACCCATTCCAATATACAATAATGTTAATGTCACCTGTTTACGCGGACATTGCCAGTTGACAATAGTGGATAACTGACAAGCAGATTAACGCTAATTGAGTAACTGCATTCTGCTCCCAGCTGCAATAAATTAGCAGGTTAACTAGGTGCTAATGGTGGTTACTACTTAAGCACTTAGTTAAGCACCTAGTCAGCTCACCTACTGTCTCCAGTCTATGCTTGTCTCACGTTCTGCTGCCACCATCCCCCTTCCCATTCACATCTTCAGTAAAAAAAACCTTTAACCACCACCCTTCCCTTCCTTCAAGTTATTTTAACCACCATTTCCCTTTCCATTCACATCTTCAATAAGAAAAAAAAAGTTTTAACCACCACCACCTCCCTCCCACTGTACAAGGCAAAGGCACACTACAGCACATTACAAACAAAAAAAAACCTTATACAGTACAGTTTTGTACACGCTGTATAGCGATCCTGAAACAATACTGTACTTTTCAACACCCAGGAACAGTTCCATATGGTTTCCATATAGCCAGAATGTGGTGTACTGCAGTGTAGAACCACAATCATTGTATTCTTATCTAATGTTGCCCGCTGCTGGCAACTACACACACTGCTTTTGTTGGACAAAATGTTGCTTCATGAGACAGTCTGCACTAAGCATTTACCTGGTCAACAAAAACTAAATAAATAAATTGTATCAGCACTGTGTCCAAGCTAAGATGGTACAGTGTACCAATGCAACTACAAGTGTTAAAACACTTGTTGTTCACTTGTTAATTGGTGAAGCAGGGCTAGAAATATCTCCACTATTCTTTTTTTCATGATATATTTCTATTATCACAAAATGAAGGGAAATTCATTTAAAACACTATGATAATGCAGGCGTTAGGGTTGAAGAACGCAAAGTTCACAAAGTAGGAAAATGAAAAAACATTAGGGGTTTATGTCTCTAGAGTCTTGAGAAATCCATAATGTGGTGTTATTTGAAGTTGGCATCTCTAATGCCCACCCCCTTCCCTGAGGAAACAAGGTCAAAATTTATCTCTTTTCTTCATGCAGAACCCAAAAGCTATGACTGATTTTGTTGCCAATATGTGGTGAGCCATACTTTTCTGTCTCCAAAGAGTGTATCACTATGAGGCACTGACTTGGAGCTGTACCTTGTGCCTCAGACAAGAGGCTGCATGCTGGGGGAGGGCTCAGCATTAGGGTTGAAAACTCAAAGGAACACCACACCACTGATTTACCAAGATTCTTGAGACTCAAAATCCTAATTTCTTTTCATTTAAGTACTTTGTGTGCTTTGTGTTCTTCAACCCTAATGTCTGCATTAACATAGTTTTTTTTGCAATGAAGGTAGATAGATAGATGGATGCATACATACATATACACACACACACACACACATATATATATATATATATATATATATATATATATTACAGAATGGATGAATGGCTGCTTGGATGGATAGATAGACTGGTCAGTTGTGGATACTAAGGAACACCTTACCAGGCTGGGAGACCAACTGTCATCCATTTCATCCAGCATCTCCTTCTCTGAGATCCTACTGGTCTGGGAGAGGGGGCAGATAGATGGAAAGTCAGAGAAGGGGAGATAGAGGAGCTAAACATGTGGCTCAAGGGCTGGTGCCAGGAAAAAGAATGCAATTTTGTAGGTACCTGGCAACAGTTTTGGGAGTGAAAGTTCTTTAAATTTGATGGACTGCATCTGACTAAGGAGAGAGTCAGTGCATTGGGGTAGAAGTTTGATGTCTTTGCAGAATATTTAAACTAGCAAATGGGGACAGGGGTGCAGCGCCCAATACATCAAATGGGAAGAACACCCCTCCCCCCTCAGCTAGTGATAAAATAGGAGTTCAGCATGTTTGTAGTTCATTTGCATCACCAAGTAAAGAAAAAGGTCTGACTCCCCATATAATGCACAGTGGAAACACCGGATCTCACCCAGCAACTAACACACCAAAATCTGGCCAATGGAAAATCATGTACACAAATGCCTGCAGTCTGGGAAACAAGATCCCAGACCTGCAGGCAACAATGACAGAGGCTAAACTGGACATAGTAGTCATTAGAGAGACATGGTTCACCAGTAACAATACTTGGGTACTTGGGAGACATCAATACCCAGCTGTATACTGTTCAGAAGACACCAATGTGCAAAAAGGGGGGGAGTGGCCCTTTATGTCAATGAAAATATCAAAGCTACAGAAATTCAGAATCCACATAAGGAGCCAAAAGAACTGTGGGTCACCCTGAAAACAAGAATGGGATAGCCATATGAACTGGGGTTGTCTACAGGCCTCCAAACTAGGGGAGGACATAGACACATTACTGTTAGAAGATATACAAAACATGACAGCTAAAGGGGAGGGTCTGACAATGGGAGACTTCAACATTTGGTCGATACCAGCAGGAACATCTGCCAGAACTCGACACATAGTGAATTCTCTGCAGAGGGAGGGCCTCAAACAACTGGTACAACAACCCACAAGAGACAGGGCTATCCTAGATCTAGTACTGACTAACGGGGAAAGAATCACAGATCTCCATGTAGAAGGTCACCTGGGGGCCAGTGACCATCACATGGTATGGTTCAATTTGACCACTAAGACTAAGTCATCCCATTCCAAAGCACAAATGTGGGACTTCAGAGGAACTGACTTTGATAAGATGGTCCAACAGAGTTAAGCTAGCCCTGGCAAGAAGAAATACAGGTTAGGGGTACAGGCAAAGTGGGCAAGTATTAAGGATGCAATACTTGAAGCAACATCTCATTGTGTTAGAGAGAAAAGCAAGCACAAAAGAAGGCGGAAACCAGCTTGGTTCTTAAAAACAGTAGCAGAAAAGATCAGAGCCAAAAAGCTGGCCTTCAGGAAATATAAGAGAATGCAGCGGGACGAAGATAAGGAGGCATAATAAACTTCCCTAATGGAAGCAGAGAAGGCAGTTAGGCAGGCAAAGGCCCAAACCAAGGAAACACTAGCACGAACAGTAAAAGAAAGGGACAAGACTTTCTATAGCTACATTAGTGAAAAGAGAAGGTCCAGAGGGGGTATTGCTAAGATGAAAGAGGATAAGGAGGAGTGTGTGGAGGAGGACCAAGGAAAAGCATATATATCCTAAATAGATACTTCTGCTCAGTATTAACTGAGGAGAAGGTAGGGCAGGGCCCACAGCTCAGCACCATGGACACAGGGGGGAAGGAGGTGTGCAGTAGTCCCTTCACAAAAAAAAGGGTCCTACAACAGCTCACTAAGCTCAGGGTGGACAAGGCAATGGGACTTGATGGCATACATCCCAGGGTACTAAAGGAACTAAGGGTGGAACTCACAGAGCCATTAACAGAACTGATTAGTGAGTCTCTGAGCACAGGCAAGGTCCCAGAAGACTGGAGAAGGGCTCATGTGATCCCACTCCATAAGAGTGGTAGCGGGGAGATGGCAAGGAACTACAGACCAGTCAGACTTACCTCAGTAGTGGGCAAGTATGGAGGCACTCCTTAAGGAAAGGATAATACAACACCTGGAATCCATAAAAGCACAGGATCCAAGACAGTATGGGCTTATAACAGGAAGATCCTGTCAAACTAAACTCAGATTTCTTTGACTGGGTAACCAGAGTGGTGGACAAAGGGGGTGCAGTTGATGTTGCCTACCTTGACTTCAGCAAAGCTTTTGATACTGTTCCACATAGAAGATTGATTAATAAGCTGGGTAGGCTCAGGGTGGGTCAGAAGTTGGTAAACTGGGTGGCAAACTGGTTGGCAGGCAGAAAACAGAGAGTGGTGGTAAACGGTATATAGTCAGAAGAGATGCAAGTCACAAGTGGGGTACCTCAGGGATCAGTCCTGGGGCCAGTCCTCTTCAATATCTTCATCAGTGACATTGCAGATGGACTGGAAGGTAAAGTTTGTTTGTTTGCAGATGGCACAAAGATCTGCAACAGAGTAGATGATCCAGATGGGGTGGGCAGAATGGGAAGAGATCTGGAAAAACTGGCAAAATGGTCAGAAGAGTGGCAACTGGGGTTTAATGCAAAGAAATGCAAGATCATACACATAGGGAAGAGAATCCCTGAAGCTACCTATATGTTGGGAGGGGAATTGCTGGCAATCACAAGGGAAGGAAGAGACTTGGATATCAGCATCACAGATGACCTGAAATCATCCAAGCAGACCCCTAAAGCAGTAGGTAAGGCTAGAGGGATGTTGGGGTGTATTAGTAGGGGTATCACAAGTCATAAGAGGGAGGTAATAATCCCTCTTTACAAGACTCTGGTTAGACCCCATCTGGAGTACTGCGTGTAGTACTGGAGGCCACACCTGCACAAGGACAGTAACAAAATGGAGGCAGTCCAGAGAAAGGCAACCAAAATGGTACAGGGACTACATCAGAAAACATATGAGGACAGATTAATGGAGCTCAATATGTATACCCTAGAGCAAAGGAGGGAGAGAGGTGATATGATCAAAACATTCAAACATCTTAAGGGCATTAACAAGGTGAAAGAGTCTAACATGTTTCAATATAAGACAAGCATTTGTCGATGCCAAATGCTTGCTTGCTGGTATTAGCATTGGAAGTGCAAGAGTTAGACAGATGCAGAACAGGAATGGCAGTGAATTATTGGACTTCACATGAACCCCACCTCCACTCTGCAGAGATGGATAGGCACTGGGGTATGTCTTTGGGCTGTTGCACATAAAGCTCATGCCATTTCACCTCACCCTATTCTGCAGACAGTGACAAGTGTTGAAGTGTGCCTTGGGGTGTTCGGCTTTACAGTCACCCCATTCCATAAGGACATACGCTGAAATGGGTACAGTGTGGGAGAATGGGGTGAACTCTGGGGCCGAAGAGTCCAAGGCACACCTCAATGCCTGTCACTGGCTGCAGGATGGGGGTGGTATGGCATGAGCATTACAGCCATCAATCCAAAGTGATACCCCTGATGCCTGTCAGTCTGTTCAGGGTAGGATGTTATGGTTAGAAACTGTAACGCCCCAGGCATTTGTTGGTATTTGCACTACAAATTTTCAACATGGCCTTTTTGTGACCCCCACATCATGAAAGCATTTGGTACCTCTGCTCATGAGCAGTGGCACTGTGATTTTCTTAATCTATGTCGAATGTAGATTTGCTACAGCGACCGTGCCATTCTGCACAAGATATGCAAAAACACAGTTCTGGCAGGATGTGAAAAATGACAGCTGTCCTGTTCATAAGGAGGTGTGAAAAATGCCAATGTTGAAAATCTGGAGTGAAAATATTAAAAAGTCTTGAAGTTATGAGCGTGCGTGGAAACTGCACAACACACACTCATAATACAGTCATTTTGTGAAATGTTCTCACCAAATTTTCAACATAGGCATTTTGGGACCTCCACTTATGAACAGTGTCACTATAATTTTGTTAATCTGCCCTGAACGCTGATTTCCCACTGCGACCGCACCATTGTGTGCCACATGTGTGAAACCACATTTCAGGCAGGATGTGAAAAATGACAGCTGTACTGTTCATAAGGAGATGTGAAAAAATGGTAATGCTGAAAATATGGAGTGAAAATATTAACAATTCTCAGAGTTACAAGCATGCGTAGAAACTGTGCATTGCACACTCGCAACTCAGTCATTTTTTTGGAAAATTTTCAGCAAATTTGCAACATAGGCTTTTTGGGAGCCCACCTCATGAACAGTAACACTGTCATTTTGTTACTCAGTCCCAAAAGGTGATTCCACATAATGACCACACAAACACCTTTCGTGACCGAATAACAACATGACAGTGATTGAATTCATGAGGTGGGATCCCAAGAACCCCGTGTTAAAAATTTGGTGCCAAAATTCACAAAAATGGCCGTCATATCTACCTAAGTTGAAAAAAAAAACATTTATGCCATTATACAGCTTACCAGCATTTCTTCAGTTTGCAGTTGGCTTTGAACAGTGCAGACGTGTTCCCAGTCCACCGAAGATCATCGCGCCAGGCTCTGGAGGTAAGTATGGGGTGAGGGGTGTGTGTGTGTGGGGATGCAGGGTGCACAGAGGGTGGGTGCAGGCTGGGGGAAGGGACCTGACGATGAGGGACTGTTTCCTTTGTTTCAGGTAAGAAAAATAAAAAAACATCATTCGGGCCATTTCTGTGTTTTCACAGGTTTTAGCCACACTGGGGTCTGAGCTCCCAGTATGGCACATTGGTGGAGGTCATGTTAGCCACAAGTGGGCCTCTGGTGTAGCACACACTGGGGCTGGGGCGGTGCTGAAAATGCTGATGCGATGGGGGTTAACATGCCAACAGGGGGATCGAGCACCCCCATCGGCAAGCATGTCTGTATTTGGGGGCTTGATGCTGTGGCGGATTGGGCATTCCCTTGGCAGACCACTACAGTAAAAGGGGCACATATGCTGACAGGGGGATTGGGCACCCCTAAAGTCAGCTTCCTAGTGACTGTGAGCAGAGGGCAGCAAGCTGCCATCCACCATGTTTATTGAAATGTTACACCAGGCAAGGCACACCCTGCAATGATGGGTCGCTCCCTCATTGCAGCTGCAAATTCATTTCAACTTAGTGGCATGTTTGCTGGACTAGTGTCAGCAGCAGTATGCCACCACATTGGGGAAACATGGCCAAGACTCAGAATGCAGTGGGGGCATTGGCCACCACAGTGCCGCACCTCCAAAACCCCACTTCTCTCCTAAGCTGTCACATAATGTTTCTTGCGCATGCACACAAGCAAACATAAAAATAGCAGGACAAAAGGACACAGCATGAGATTAGAGGGAGGCCAATTAAGGGGCAATGTGAGGAAGTTCTTTTTCACAGAAAGGGTGGTGGATGCATGGAACAGCCTACCTCAGGAAGTGGTGGATATGAATACAGTGCAGGGCTTCAAACAGGCATGGGACAGGCATAAGGCAGCAATACAGATGAGTATGAATAGATAGGCCATTGACAGAGTACAGGCCTATGGCACATTCATGCAGTAGAAAAAATGGGCAGACAGGATGGGCCTTGCAGTCCTTATCTGCCATTAACTTCTGTGTTTCTGTGTTTCTATAGACAGACAGACTGACAGACAGAGAGACAGATAGACAGACAGATAGATAGATAGACAGACAGACAGACATATAGAGAGAGAGAGAAAAAGAGAGAGATGGATGAATGGATAGAGAAATAGATAGACAGACAGACAGATGCATATATACATATATACATACATATGTACAGAATGGATAGATGGATCGATGGATGCTTGGATGGATAGACAGACAAAGAGATGGATAGATAGATAGACAGATAGATAGAGATGGATGGATGTAGAGATAGATGGAAAGACAGAGAGATGGATGGATTGATAGAAAGATGGATACACAAACAGCAGAGGGATGGGAGAGGGGTTGGCATTTGGGCTGAAAACTCAAAGGAACACAACAACATTGATTAACCAGACTATGGATTCAGTTCTCTACTTTGTGTTCTTCAACCCTTATATCTGCATTAATGTTGTTTTTTTTTTTGCAATGAAAGTAGATAGATATATAGACAGACAGACAGAGACATAGTGAGATAGATAGATAAAGAGACAGAGAGAGAGAGAGATGGATGGATGGATAGATGGCTAGACAGATGGATAAATAGATGGATAAATGGATAGACAGACAGCAGGGGGTTGAGGAGGGATTGGCATTAGGGTTTAAAACTCAGAGGAACACACCACTGATTCACCAGACTCTGGAGATGCGAAACTCTAATGTTTTTTCATTTCCCTGCTTTGTGCACTTTGTGTTCTTCAACCCTAATATCTGCATTAATGTAGGTTTTTTTGCAGTGAAGGTAGATAGAGATAGACAGACAGACAGATGGACAGAGATATATAGATGTAGATGTTGATATGTTATACTGGCACTGTAGCACCAATATTGCTATGGTTGAGAAAGGTGCTTAATGTTAAACCCTGCTTTTTGCACCTTAATAACATTGGTGGCATTTGACAAAATTGCTCAAAATTTGGTATGCATTGTCTTGGAGACAAATTTTCAAGATGTGAGAAGTTTTGTGATGGCAGCTTGTGTAGTTTCCAAGATATGGAATGTTGATTTGTTAATGAAAATGAACTTTTTTATACTTATTACTATTTCTTTTTCTCACACCTACAGCCTAGATGGTATGGAATTTTTTCCTGAAACTTTTAGTGTAGAACTGGTCTGCCCTTTGTAGGTTTTGTGAAAAATATAAATCAGTTCCAGAGTTATAAGGATTTAAAAATAATGCTCTCAGCGTGCTCAGTAGGGTTTTAGATAACCCTATGAGATGGCACAACAATATTCATGTCACAAGGGCATTTTGCTTTCACACCACTTACTTGTCATGACACGAAAAACAGTTCATTATGTCTTGATGGCTGTCATCTTGATTTTCTTTTTCAAATTAAAAAAACATGGAAAATACTTATAAATTATGTATTTAAAAACAAAAATCACCTGCACCTATCTAAACTGGACCCATTTAGCTAGATTCTGGTGTTTGTTTGTCTCTCTGTTTGTTTTTTAAATTAGGACCAGAAATACCTTTTCTGGGTACCCCAAAATACTGAGTGCCCAGCTAAGCGAGAAGAGCCATATTTCATGTTGTGATGTGAGTTTTTCAACTTGCATCCCAAACCAGGTCATTTACATGTTCTCTCCCCCTCCCAGCTCAGCCAGAGCTTCCTCGTCATTCCTGATTCTGTTAAACTGTATACAGTATTTGGAAACCTACCTATATTTATTATAAAATGCTAACCGCCGACTTTCTCTTTTTCTTGCTCTCCCGTCTCTGCCTGTCTCAGCCTGAACATCCCCTACCTCCTTCTCAGCTCATACCTACCCATGTTGAGCAGCAAAGTAAGGGAAGCTAGTCTTGTGGAGGAGTTAATGAATAATAAGTTGCTGAGGTAGACATGTCCCATCTGAGCATCCCCCCCTCCCTCTTACCCAGCTTGTACCTGTGCTATGCTCAATTTCTTAGGACTTTCTTGATTCTGTCCTGTGTAGGACTTAACAAAGTGAATTGCTGTCCCATCTCAGCCTGAATATTCCTGCTGTTTCTATGAACTTTGACAGACAGAAGTCTTGCTTTTAGAGCAAGGAGCAGCTGACTACAAAACTATAACTTTTTTTTACTAATAGAACACTTCTATCTCAGCAGGAGTCAGTGCCTGTTGGGATTAAGAAAGCAGATACTTTATTAGAAGTGGGGGTCTCATTTAGGGTAAAAATAAGTTGGTGTGTTTTTCTGTGTTAGGGAAAGGGAGTTTGTTAAGTCAGGAGGGGAGAAGTTAATTGGGGGTGTGGCTTAGGAGCTTAAGGGTACAAATGTAAGTGTCTCCAATTACAGTTCCCTAGTGCTAGCTTTGGCAGACAGAAATCTTGCTTTTAGAGCAAGGAGCAGCTGACTACAAAACAAGAACTTTTTTTACTATTTGCTCTCCTTCTCTCCCCTCCACCCTCCCACCCTTAGTCAGTTCTATTTTTATAAGAACTGGATTTGACTAACAACAGGAACTTCCTGTTTGGCAGTAGGAAGGGATGGATCACTGAGACACATAGGTTTCACCATCCTTTAAGGAAAAGAGTAGCTCTCCCTCTCCCCTCAGCTGCTGGAGGTCTGGCTCTGAGCAAGAAAGAAGGATACAACAGAAGAATACAAGAAGTTCTTGTCCCAGAACAGAAAGGGTGAGAGCTGTAAAGGCACATAGGCAGTAGGAGGAAAAAAAAACAGGGAGGAGAGAGTAAGCATACAAAGCAACAGGAGAGGGGCCACAAAATAAGACATGACGAGAGTGGTGCAGTGCAGTGGCTGTGGGGCAGCAGTTTTCCGGGAGACATTCTGGAGGCTGCAATGCTGCCCTAAACAATATTATTCTTCTGGGTGACTTTAATGCTGCCTGGAGTGTCAACAAGGACAGAAGTTGGAGAATGCTATGCAATCTTTGCAACTTACTCAAATAATAAATTCCCCCACCAGAAAGAATAAACTAACAAGTCGAGGAAACATTTTGGATCTAGTCTTTGTTTCTCCAGAACTGAAAGTGGAAGGTTCTAGTGTGGAGGCCCCCAATCTAGGAGATCACAGTGTGATCCAGTGCACCGTAAGAACTAGTGAAATACTAACAGAGCCCAAAAATAAATATCCCAATTTTAGGAGATGCTTTACAAAATTTGACAAGTTGCTGTTTTGTGGATATGTGTCTAGACTACCCTTGTAGTGAGTCTTTCTCATGCCTGATCTTGATTTAGCAGTGAGTGAATTCACTGGGATGTTCCTTGAGGCATGCGATAGATTTGTACCAAAAGAAGTGGTTAAAAACAAATCTCCTTGACCTCCATGGTTAGGACCCAAAGTTGGCAAACTGATTAGATGAAAAAAACAACTATGGAAGAAGGCAAATAAATCCTTGTATCCAGACACTTGGGCTACATTTAAAACTATAAGAACAGTTATTACTGTTATTAGAAACACCAAAGCTTTCAATTATAAACAAAAAATACAGGATACAAAAAATCCTAGTGATTGCTGGTCACTGATAAATAGACTAAGGACCCCTGTTAGAAATAACCCGGTGGTACAATTAAAGAGAAATGAAATTTTGCAGCAGATGGATTCTACTGCAGACTTGTTAAACCACTACTTTATAGATCGCCCTGATATTGAAACAGTAGGTATACATAATGAACAGAAACCATCTTTTGAAGATGATAGTGGTAAAAGTAGCCCAAACTTTAGATTTCATAGAATTTCTGTTAAAGAGGTTAAAATCATGATAGACAAATTGCAAACACATAAAGCTAGTGGTATTGACGGAATAGAAAACTATTTCTTAAAAGAATCAGTGTCTGAAATAGCACCTATTTTGACTGGTTATTTTAACTGGAGTTTGAGTTAGGGGATTTATCCTAAAAATTGGAAATTAGCAAAGATTGTCCCTCTTGCTAAAAGAGGTGACCCTACCGCCCCCACAAACTATAATCCTATTGCCTTACTATCCACTGTTTCCAAAATATTGGAAAGATTAGTCCATAGACATCTAATGGACTGTTTAGAAAAATATAGGAAGTTGTCTCCACTTCAGTCTGGTTTTAGAAGGGGCAGGTCCACGGCCACTGCGCTCACGGACCTGTTAGATCTGGTTGCTACCCCTTCGGGAGAAGCAAGGTCCGTGGGCGTGGTGTACGTGGACCTGTCAAAAGCTTTTGATCTTGTTAATCATAACATTTTGTTGAATCTACTGGGAAAAATTGGGGTGGCAAAGGAGCCATGTCAGTGGTTCCATTCTTATCTGGAAAATAGGTCTCAGATTGTTAGTATAAGTGGAATTAGTTCTAAGCCATTACATGTTACCCAAGGGGTACCACAAGGATCAATATTAGGTCCCCTTTTATTTATTGTATACATTAATAATTTACCTGATTGGGAAATACCTCTGTCCATCTATATGCAGATGATACTGTATTGATTGCAGATGGGAATCATTATAAGGAAGTTGAGGGAAAATTGCAAAAAGATTTTTTGATTATGCAGAAATTGTTTTCTGATTTAGAGTTAATAATAAGCAATAAAAAAACCTCAAACAATACTTTTCTCTCCTAGACAAGATAAATAACATTTAAACTTCAAATTAACTGTCAGAACTAGGGAAGGGAACATTTTAGGACAAACCAATGTATACAAATACTTAGGAGTTTTCATAGATCAGCACCTAAAATTTGATCACCATATAAATGAATTGGGTAAAAAAGTTAATATGAGATTAGGGGCAGCAAAATGGATATCACACTGTACAACCAGGAATGTATACCAGACTATGGTAAATCAATTAATACTGCCCATTTTGGACTATGGACACCATGTTTATTGTCATGCAACTAAACAGCAAATGGTAAAATTAGATTTGATCCAAAACAGGCTTGCTAGATTAGTACTGAAGTGTGATTTTAACACCCATCACTGTGTTAAGTTCCGTTCCCTTGGTTGGAGCCCATTGGAGACCAGAAGAAAATGGGCATGGGCTATACAAGTTCGTGGGATTTTAAGAAATAATTTGATATGTGGGTTGGAAGGAAAGCTAGAAAAGCCTAAACATGGTTGTAATTTGAGAAAAAAAATGACTAGAGAGTTAGTAATTCCAAAATACAGAAATAAATTTACACCTATGACTTTTCAGTATAAAGTAGCTGTTTGCTGGAATCAACTTCCGTTGTATCTTAAAGATCCATATATGAAATCAGATGCTTTTAAAGTTGCTGTTTACAGGGAGTTTGAATATTTTGCACATGTAATAGGTAGTTTAGATTGTATAGGAGTATATGAGGTGAGTAGTTGGATGGAATTTATGGTAATGCAATAGTGTGTATTTTCTTTTTCTATGTTTGTTTTTTATTTCCCTTGAATGTAATTTGTATGATTTGAAACATGTGTGTCTCTGTATTTTGTATTTTATATTTTTGTATTGTGTTTATGTATTTTATGTAACTGTAACTTGACATTCTAAACAGGTGCACCTTGTGAAAAGGGTACATGTAGCCCTAATGGTGGTATCACTGTATAAATAAATTTTATCTACTACTATCTACTGCTATTTGTAGACACCTCTCTGGTCTGTGGGAAGAGGTTGCTTGTCTCCAGGCTGACTTGGCTAGGATTCGTGAAACCTCCTCCCCCACCCAGGGACCACCAGGGCCATCACTGCTACCTCAGAGGTTGCCAAGAAAGAGGAGCAGTTGGACCAAGGTGGGCTCAGGGAGGGAGATGGTGGTGGAACAGAGGTGCATTCCTCCAGTTGTACCTCTCCACAATTCATACGCTGTTCTGGTGGACAGTGGTTCCTTTATTGAGGCACCTGCAGTGGAGACCAAGGAGGATGCTGGGAACCTCCACAAAGAAGACCCACAGGAGGGTGGCATGGGGCCTCATAGGGGAAGGAAACAACTCCTTGTGGGGGACTCAATCATTGGGGGTAGAACTGGGGGAGGAAGGGGAGAGGGAGGTAAGGTGCCTACCTGGCACCATGGCTTGGAGGGACAGGGAGCGAATCCTCAGGATCACAGGAGGGAGGGAGGGAGGGAGCTAGATGTCATTGTCCACCTAGGGACAAATGACCTGACTGGGAATGGGGTCAGAGCATTCCAAGAGGAGTTTGAAGAGTTGGGGAGGGGCCTTAGATGAGTAGCATGTGTGGTAACCTTCTCAGAGGTGCTGCCTGTCTATGGCAAGTGTGATGCTAGGGTACTCCACACCATGGGATTCAATGAATGGTTGAAAAACTGATGCAGAGCTCAGGGTTATGACTTCATTGGGGACTGGGGGTCTACCTGGAGGGATGCAGGACTATACTGGCATGATGGTCTGCATCTGTCTGGGAGGGGAACCAGGATCTTAGGCGATAGGTTTAAATGCTTCATTGGCAAGCATTTAAACTAGCCAGGGGGGGGTCACTGAAAAGGAGCAGAGAAAACTCAGCCTCCCCCCACAAAACACAGTAGTTAGAGAGGTAAACATCAAGGTAGAGAAGTCAAAAAGGAGCAGGATGGGGTAAATGTAGAAAAAGGTAGTAAGGAGAGGGATGGGGCTAAAAGGGATAAAGCCATCAAAAAATGGAGGGTGATGAGTACCAATGCCTGTAGTCTGCTGTAGTCTGTGTAACAAGCCCCCTGAACTAGTGGCCTTAATGGAAGAAGAACACCTGGATATTGTGGCAGTCACAGAAACATGGTACACTGAGAACCATAAATGGGATGTCAACATACCAGGGTACACAAGCTACAGGAGGGACAAGGAGGGTAAAGAGGAGGAGGAGCTCTCTATGCAAGGGAAGGGATCAAAGCAATGGAACTAAAAGATAAACAGGGAGTAGAGAAGGCACTGTGGGTCACCCTGGAGACAGTATATGGCACCACAATCTGCATGGGGTTGCATACAGACCTCCATCTTGGGGGAGGCAATGGACAAGGAAATGATAGAAGACATCCTTAGAATGGTAGAGAAAGGGGAGATATTGTTGATGGGGGTTGTGAATATGCTAGATGTTAACTGGCACACCTTTTCTGCAGCCACATCCAAGAGCAGGGTTATTCTTGATGCCCTACAAAGGGCATGCCTCAGATAGCTAGTGGTGGAACACACTACATAGAAACATAGAAACATAGACTTTGACGGCAGATAAGGACCACTTGGCCCACCCAGTCTGCCCATTTCCCTACCTACTGGATAAGCTGCAGATTCTAGTTAACCAACAGCCTACTTAAACCTGGTACTGTCAAATGGGGATGGAGAAAGGATCTCAGATTTAGAAGTGGGTAGCCATCTCGGAACAAGTGACCACCAAACAGTGTGGTTCACGATAAACACAGCCATACAGTCAAGCCATACAAAAACAAGTGTATTGGACTTTAGGAGGGCTGACTTTGGGAAAATGGAAGAGTGCCTGAGAAAAGCACTAGCAAATGGGCAAGAAGAAGGGGTGGAGGAACAATGGGGAACAATCAAAACAGCCATCACAGAGGCAACAAGCCTTTGTGTGAAGCAAATCAACAAAGCAAAATGAAGGAAAAAAACACTATGGTTCTCAAAAGAGGTGGCGGGGAAGGTTAAGGAGAAAAAGGTAGCACTCAGGAAGTATAAGGAAACACAGAAGGAGCAGGATGAAGAACTGTACCAATTAAAGCAGAAGGAAGCAGAGAAGGCAGTCAGAACAGCAAAGGCCCAAACTGAGGAAAAGATAGCCAACTCAGTTAAGAAGGGAGATAAAACATTTTATATGTACATTAGGGAGTGAAGAAAGACAAAGGGAGGATAGTGAGGTTTAATAAAGGGAAGGGAGGGTGGGCAGAGGGGACAGTGAAAAAGCAGGGATACTGAATGAATACTTCTGCTCAGTATTTACAAAAGAAGAGGAGGGGGAGGCATCTAAATCAAAGAATAGAAGCACTCTGGATAGAGAGGTCAATACCAGTCCATTCACAGAAGAAAGGGTTCTGAAAGAACTCTTAAAACTGAAGGTGGACAAAGCAATGGGGCCTGATGGGTTTTCACCCAAGAATTCTAAAAGAATTAAGGGTAGAACTAGTGAAACTACTGACTACCATTTTTAACAAATCATGGGAGGATGGTGTGGTACCTGAGGACTGGAGGAGGGTGGATGTGATTCCCCATCACAAAAGTGGGAGCAAGACAGAGGCAGGAAACTACAGACCTGTTACTTTGACCTTGGTGGTAGGGAAAATGATGGAATTGCTTCTTAAAGAAAGAATTGTTGAATTCCTAGAGGCCAGTGGGGCACAGGACCCAAGGCAGCATGAATTCACAGTGGGAAGTTCATGTCAGATGAATCTAATAGATTTCTTTGACTAGGTGGCCAAAGTAGTAGACCAGGGAGGGGCTGTGGACATGGCCTACGTAGACTTTAGCAAGGCATTTGACACAGTCCCACACAAAAGATTAATATACAAGTTAGCTAGCCTTGGAGTCGATCCCAAAGTGGTAGCCTGGGTAAAAAATTGGCTGGACAACAGGACGCAGAGGGTACTAGTAAATGGAGTTCACTATGAAGAAAGGGGGGTTACTAGTGGGGTACCGCAGGGTTCAGTACTGGGACAGGTCCTCTTTAATGTCTTTGTAAGTGACATTGCAGAGGGACACAAAGATCTGCAACAGGGTCGATAGAGAAGGTGGGATGGAAAGAACGCAAAGGGACTTGTCAAAGTTGGAGAAATGGTCAAATGTATGGCAGCTTAGATTCAATGCAAAGAAGCATGAAGTAATGCACCTGGGAAACAAAAACCCAGGGGAAGTGTACACAATGGGGGGTGAGCTACTAACAACAACAAAAATGGAAAGGGGCCTGGGGGTTGTCATATCAGATGACCTTAAGGTGGGCAAGCAATGTGAGAAAGCAGCAAGGAGGGCTGGCGGGATACTAGGATGCAGAGGGAAAGGCATCACCAGTAGAAAACAAGAAGTAGTTATCCCTCTGTACAGACAGTGAGACCCCATCTGGAATACTGCGTGCAGTTCTGAAGACCCCATCTTTGCAAGGACATAGATAGAATGGAGGCTGTCCAGAGGAGGGCAACTAAAATGGTTCAGGGTCTGCACCAAAAGACATACGAAGAGAGATTAAAGGAGCTTAATATGTATACCCTCGAGGAGAAGGGGGGGGCACATGATAGGAACTTTCAGGTACCTCAAGGGAATCAACAAAGTCCAAGAGGGTAGCATCTTTCAGAAAAAGAGAAGTACAAGAACAAGGGGGCACAATTTGAAGTTAGAGGGGGGGATGGCTCAGAGGCAATGCGAGGAAGTATTTTTTCATGGAGAGGGTTGTGGATACGTGGAACAGCCTTCCTGAGGAGGTAGTAGAGTCAAAAACAGTGGGGTAATTCAAGACTGCATGGGACAGACATAAGGCAGTTCTAGTGCGGGGTTAGGATGAAGTAGGCTGTCGGTTAAGTAGGATCTGCAGCTTATCCATTAGGTAGGGAAATGGGCAGACTAGGTGGGCCAAGCGGTCCTTATCTGCTGTCAAATTCTGTGTTTCTATGTTTCTATCCCCCTTGCCCCCAGCTCATAACTGTGCTGCGCTCAGTTTCTCAGAACTCTCATGATTCTGTCCTGTGTCGGGACTCAGAGTAATATAAAGATGTCCTGCTGTTCTACTCTACCAAGAAAGCACTTTCATTGTCACAGCTTGCTGTGAAATGCCAGACTGGAATTAGTGTACCAGGACTTTCAAAAAATGTTTAACAGAGTTAAAGTAAGCTTATTCAATAGCTTTCTGTTAAATGGGGCAGCTTCTTATTCAGGCCAAAAAGCCTGACACCAGGGCATCCCTATTTCTTCCCAATTCTGAGTTTTATTAAAATTTTCCCTCCCCTTCCCTTCCCAGCTCAGACAGCCTTCCCTTGTCCTTCCTGACTTTGCAGTCACCAACTGCAAATTATAAGTGGACTGGGATGTCCACCCCCAGTACCACTTTACCCCCCCAGATTGACCCATGGAGATTAGTGCTGACACCAGGGTGCCCGCCCCTGGTGGGCCATACAGTGAATGCCAACACTGAGCTGCCCAATACCAGTATCGGTGCCAGTCCTGCCTTGTTTTGTTTTTTATTTATTTTTAACCTGTACAGAAGAAAACAGTCCCTCAGTGATTTTTTTGTATTAATCTGGAAAAAAGAAAATGATCCATTGCTGATTTCAGCCCCCCACCACCACCTGCCCCATCCTGACCCCACTCAGCACCACACCGCCACCACCCCACCACCCCATACACACACCCTCACTCACCTAAAGATGGCCCCGTGTTGCAGATCCACTCTCCAATCTGATAGACGTACTCCTGCTGGAACCGTGACTGCAATATGAGAGAAATAAGGCAAGCCCATTTAATGTGTTTCAATGTGTTTTGACCCTTTACTCACAACTTTATCATTTTTAAATAATATTACACCAAATTTTCAACATGCCATTTTTGGAACCTCACCTCATGAACAAGATGGGTAAAACTGTTCAATTCCATACTGAAAGGTGATTTCACAGTCATGCCGCAAAATCACCTTTTGGGCAGAATTTGAAAAATTTTCACCTACTGAGTTTATGAGGTTGGGTCATAAGAAGACTGTGTTGACAATTTGGTGGAAAAATGTGGTAAAATGACCAAGTTATGAGTGAACATAGAAATATTTCTACATTCACTCATAATTTCGTTAATTTTCAATACTTTCAATATGGCCTTTTTGGGACACCACCTCATGAACAAGGCAGGTGAAATCTTTCAAATCCATGCTGAAAGTTGATTTTGCAGTTTGCTCCACAAAGTTACCTTTAAAGTAGGATTTGAAGAGTTTTGCCTACCAGCTTCATGTCATACAGTAAGGTCATAAGAAGACTTTGTTCAAACTTTTGTGTCAAAATATAAAGTTATGCATGTATGTTGAAATATTTTTCATGCTTGCTCATAACTTTGGTAATTTTAAATATTTTCACAACAAACTTTCAACATAGATATCTTTTCACACCACTTTATAAGCATAATATGTTGTTCAAAAGCTGACTGAAACATCTTTTCACACATTTTATGTTTATACGGGGTGTCATAAAATGAGTATGTTGGAAATTGGGGTCAAAATTATTAAAATAAAATATTAAGAAATGTTGTCTGCAGTGCTGGCCCACTGACACAGGGGTAGTGTTATTGCTCATACCACTGATGACCTGGGTTTGGAGGTGAACTTGAGGCAATGGTGTGCCAGTTGGGGCAGGCTGGGGTTGTTCTGGCCAATGAGGGCTGCCCAGTAGGGAGGTAGAAACAGAGAAAAAAGAAACATCTTGAGTGCCAGCTTTTACCTCAGTGAGTAGTATTTTGTGATCCAGTGCTGGTGAGCTAAGTTCAGAGGCAGACTCAGTGGGCCAGCTGGTTGGGCTGAGACTGGGGAGATGATGCTGCCATGTGGCACCACACCCCAGACCTGGAAGGGGAGATGCAAGGTTGTCTGCACAGGCCCAAGTACCATATAGTGAAGAGAACTCTTCTCTTGGAATAGGGCCTTTCACCTCTGCACCTGTGGGTGCCACAGGGTCCTGCAGTTTGGCTGACAGATGGACTGTGTGCCAAATACACCTGTATCTGTCACCACATGGAAGTGTAAGTCCCAGAGGGCCCTGTGTTCCCCCAGCCCACCAGACAGAATCAAAAATGTTTGACTTCCATAGGCAGACAGACTCTTCCTTTAGCACAGGGCCCTGTGCATCTGCATCTGATCACTCAGGTCCCAAAGGATATGATTCTATCTCAAAAAGAAAGGAACATTTTTGCAAAACACTTCATTAATGCATCAGTTTGAGTTCAACTTAATACCACAAAGTAGGGAAACGTGGCATTATGGTTTTCAACCCTAACTCCCCATCCCACCCCCCAGCAGAAAAAGGAAAACACAACACACAAGCAACCACAGAAAGCCATCATCAGGTAAGGTAAAAAACATCCAACTGTTTCCAGATGACACAACAGCAGCAGCACTGATGTGCTACCTTTGTGGTTTTATCTGTGGCTGTATAAGTGCAGACCCAATCGGGGCCTGTGCTTATGCAGCCACACCTGTGTGTGTATGTCATACTGCATACATGAATATGTGTGGCTGCAAAAGTGAAGGCCCCAATGGGGCAGGATGCAATGCAGTAATGCTGCATTATCTCACAAAAATGCTGCATTATACTGCAGGGAACACTGTAATTCATTGGCAATTAAGTCCTTTTTTTACTGCAGTATTTTGTGACTTGTTTACTGCAAGTTACTGTGTTGCATTGTGGTTGGCTCTGCTGTACTCATGCATGCTGTATGATGTAGACAACTAGATGACATGATCCATTAGTGCATGCTTTTCTATATGTATCTGCAGAACTGAAAAACAGCTACACCCTTGAGCAGTTTTTAGATCAGCTGCTAAAACCATTATACCCACATTGCAACAGTACTTCCAGCTGCATAACTGCAGGAGTTGTGGGGCCTGCCTTTCTGAAGCCAGAAGTTGGTGTGTATGTCTTACATCTGTGACTGAGGAGGCACAGGCCTCCATGGACCTGCACTTCTACAGACAGAAGATGTGTTGCAATTTTGGTATTGTGGATTTTGTGCACCTGCGCTTCTGCACCAAGAGGTTGATGTATATGTCTTACACCTGTGGCTGCATAAGGGCAGGCCTATCAAGTGTGTATATGTCTTTCAGTGTGCATGAGTACCTGAGGCTACAGAAGCACATGCCCCCACAGGTGCATCTGCTTCTGCAGACAAAAGAACTCTTGTAATTTGGATATCATGGATTTGTATCTGAGGCTGCAGGGGCATGTGCTTCTGTTTACAGAAGCAGTATTGTGATTTGAATATCGTGGCTTTGTATCTGCAGCAACAAGTGAGTGTGCATGTCTTGTGGGATGCATGCTGCAGATCCAAGTCCACAAAGATAGAACATCAGTGCTACTGCATCTGTGTCATTGGGAAACAGCTGTGTGTTGTTTGTCTTACCTGATGATATATTTGCAAAAATCTGTGTTAGTGTACCAGTTAGGGTTCAACTTACCACTGCAAAAGTAGAGAAATGTTGTATTAGGGTTTTCAACCATAACTCCCTACCCCATCCCAAGCAGCAAAAGGACAAGACCACATAAACACCCACAGACAGCCATCACCAGGTAAGACAAACAACATTCATCTGTTTCCAGATGACACAATTGCAGTAGCACTGATGTGCTATCTTTATGTATTTGTATCTGTAGCCACAACTATGTGTGTATGTCTTACAGTGTAAAATTGCAAAACTAACACTGCACTCGGACCGGAAATCACAAATGCCAAAAGAAATTCAAATTTAGTTGAATTTATTATCAAATTGGCATAAACGATCACAGCAAGAAATACACAGTGCAAACTCCCCAGCGCTTTGACTCAAAACGAGTCTTCCTCAGGGGGTGGAGTTGCTAATAATGGAAAGACTTATATACATATAATACAGGTGCAAGTAATAAAGTATAGTGAAACATTAAAGTTTGATTTGCTTTCTCTTCCATAACCACTAGATGGTGCTATAAAGTAAGCACCTACATAGACCTCAACTACTAGAAAACTGTAATTTAATTATACCAAATGTAAATGTCAGGTAACGGTTTGTTACAAATAAAAGGATGTTTGGACAAACTTAGGAAGTCTAGATTTACAGTTGACTCCACCTTTTGTCCTTACAGCAACAATTTAGCTATATTGAGTTTTGAAAAAAAAACTGTTGACAAGCAGGTGAAAATGATTTTGAATAGTCACCCCTTCCCTAGATATTATAATCTCACAAAAAAAGGAAGGTCTTCTTTAGAACGTTTAATTTCTAAGAACAATATTGTCATTAAGCCAGCAGATAAAAGGGGAAACATTGTAGTAATGGACATGATAAAATATGATGTTATGGTACTGGAATTGTTGAATAATACAAACAACTGCAAAAAACTATTAATGGATCCAATCCTGACTTACAAGAAGGATTTGTTTTCTATTTTGAAAAATGCTTTGAGTAGGGGGTGATATTTCGGACAAAGAGTACGAATATCTATGGCCAGAAAATCCAATAACACCATGTTTTTATGCGTTACCCAAAATTCATAAAGATTTGCACAAACCTCCAGGCAGACCAGTTGTGTCAGGGTGTAATTCATTATCACAAAATGTGGAGAATTTTGTTGATATTTTTCTGAAGTTTTTGGTTCAGGACCTTAAATCCTATATAAAAGATAGTAAGGATTTGCTGAGGACATTGAAAGACCTCACATGGGAATCAACGTTTACATGGCTAGGCATAGATGTGGAGTCCTTATACATATCAATATGCCATGATCGTGGTATTGAATCCATTGAATACTGGTTAAACAAAACGTTAGACTCTGAACAAATCCCAAAGGAATTGATTTTAGAACTGATTGATTACACCCTCACACATAATTATTTTGAATTTAAGGGTCAATTTTTCAGACAGAAATGCAGCATGGCTATGGGTGCAGCGATGGCCCCAAGCTATGCCAAACTGTTTTGGGGCTTTTGGGAGGACGTTGTCATTTATGACAGAGAAAAAAATCCTTTCCACATGTACATAAAAGGCTGGTACCACTTTATAGATGATATATTATGCATCTGGGGCAGGGACAAAGAACTTATACCAGTATTCATACAATGGCTTAATAACAACAACTTTAATCTGAGATTTACACACACTGTGGGCACTGAAACATTAAACTTCTTGGATCTAAATATTTCAGGAAGTGTCTCTAGTCACAGTGTGACATCGAAAGGTTATAGGAAACCGACTGCCAATAACTCTCTGTTGCATGCCACTAGTGCACATCCACCTAGGTTGAAGAATTTCATACCCTATGATCAGCTGTTACGTATTTGTAGGAACTGTAATAAAGATGAAGATTATAAAACTCAAGCTTATGAGTTAATGGAAAGGTTTGAAATGAGGGGGTACAGCAGGAAACTTTTGAAAGAAATGAGGGACAAGGTTGATAAAGTAGTAGAGAGTCCTTACTGGATGACAAAAAAGAGAATATAGCAGAACAGATACCATGTACTTTCATCACTGAGTATAATCACATAGCAGGACGAATAGGCAATATAATATATCAAAACTGCCTGATTTTACAGAGTGATTCAGGGGTAGGTTTAGCTGTGGGAAATGAACCTTGTATAACTTTTACTAGAGCCAAAAACCTGAAAGACATACTTGTACATAGTAGAGCAGTAAGAGAGAAATCATCAGAACAATCTACCTGGCTACCAAAATGCCCAGTAGGTTTTTATAAGTGCATGAGGTGTAATGTGTGTAAATATAGTAATAATTAATGGGTCTCCCGTTTTTCCCATTGGAAGACCGTGCCATAATTTGCCGTTATAAAGGAGCATTTATAACGGCAAACACACACACGGCTTCCCTTGGTTTCCAGTATGCGCCTACCAGTTTGTCCCTCACGCTGCTTGCCTCGCCACTTCCATCTTCGGGTAAAACTCAGCCTCCACGCCATAGGAATTTGGCGGTAGGTTATTTCCTTTTTAAAAACTGATATTTTTCCAAATACAGAGGGACACCAGAACAGCTGAAAACAAAAAAAAGTCTGCCAGGCTGCTGACAAAAAACGGACCAGAGCGTGGCAGCACCAGAATGTCCGGAGGAACATCCTGTATTTTATATAATTGCTGTGGTGAAAAAGGGGAGACCCAGCAATTATATAAAATAAAATATGCAGTGCTATGTGTAAACTCGAAGTTTACACACACCCTTGGGATTAGATGCTTTCCATAAACCTCTCGAGCTTTGCTCTCAGGGTTCAACCCCTCGGGTGTGTGTAAACTTCTCGTTACACACAGCACCCCATACTGTATTCTATATATAATGCAGCAACTTTCAGACACCCATGCATGGAGGATGTTCAATTTAGTATACATGAACTTATCACTTGTGACACCACTTATGTGGTTTATGTCCTATGGTGTAGTTGCAATCTTCTTTATGTAGGGAAAACAGTAAGACCATTGAAACAAAGAATACAAGAACATGTTCGTTCCATTTTACATGGTAGGAAAGACACACCAGTAGGAACACATTTTGCTATATCACACAATTCTGACCCCAGTTGTTTGAATTTTGGGGGATTGAGATGATACCACCACCAAAGAATAGTGGAAACAGACCAAATCTGTTACTCCAATGTGAAAGCCAGTGGATTTTTAGGTTGAACAGTGTTAAACCAACAAGAATGAATGACAGATGGGATCTCAAACCATTTTTGGTTAAAAAGTAAATAAGAGTTGTGCTTTGAGTTATTTATTTTGAACTGTTTTTTTTCTTTGTCATTTGAATGTTGATTCTCATTTTCTCCTTCTTCTTTCAGATTTTCAACACTTTTTCTTGATGCCCTGACCCTCTGGATTTTACAGTTAGATATTTTGAACTTAATTTCCAGGATGCCCCAGTAAAAATCCCTCATTACTATGAGAGTTGCCTTATGAATGTGCCACTGTTGCCCTGGCTTCTTAGAGTGATTTGGTCATTTTTATTTTTGTTTTGTTTTGTTTTACTTTTTCATTTCTAATGATAAGATTTTATCCATAGCACTGGAATTTGTTAGAATTTAATTTGAATTTTTTCTACATATGACTGTGATTTATTTGAACTAATGATATAAGTCCAAAAGGAACTTTTATTTAGCATGGTCTTTAATACATTTGGTATAATTAAATTACAGTTTTCTAGTAGTTGAAGTCTATGTAGGTGCTTACTTTATAGCATCATCTAGTGGTTATGGAAGAGAAAGCAAATCAAACTTTAATGTTTCACTATACTTTATTACTTGCACCTGTATTATATGTATATAAGTCTTCCACTATTAAGAGCTCCACCCCCTGAGGAAGACTCATTTTGAGTCGAAGAGCTGGGGAGTTTGCACTGTGTATTTCTTGCTGTGACCGTTTATGCCAATTTGATAATAAATTCAACTAATTTTGAATTTCTTTTGGCATTTGTGATTTCCAGGTCTGAGTGCAGTGTTAATTTTGCAATTTTGAAGTGTGTTTGGGGCTGGTCGCCCCTGTTTCACTGCACCAGTCATTTTTATGGGGATTGATCTGATCGCAGCACAAATTATTGGTGTGATATGTCTTACAGTGTGCATGAGTACCTGTGGCTGCAGAAGCACAAACCCCATGGAGCCTGTGCTTCTGCAGCCAAAAAGTCAATACATATGTCTTACACCTGCAGCTGCAGAGGGGCTTGTGCAGATAAATGTATTGTTGTAATTTGGGTATCTTGGATTTCATAGGGCCTGTGCTTCTGCAGCCAGAGGTTGGCATGTATGTCTCATACCTGCAGCTGCAGACGTGCAAGCCCCACAAAGGCCTGTGTTTCTGCAGCCAGAGCTGTGTGTTTGTGTTACAGTGTACATGAGTACCTGTGGGTACAAAAGCACTGGCCTCATGTGGGCATGTGCTTCTGCAGCAAAAGGACTCTTGTAATTTAGGTATTGTGGATTTCTATGTGTGGCTCAGTGGCCTGTGCTTCTGCATATAGAACTACTGTTGTGATTTGAGTATTATGCATTTCTATCTGCAACCAGAAATGAGCGTGCATGTCTTTCAGTATGAGTACCAGAGGTACAAATCCATGAAGGTAGCACACCAGTGCTACTGTATTTGTGCCATCTGAAAACAGCTGTATGTTGTTTGTCTTACCTGATGATGGCTGTCTTTGGTTGCTTGAATGGTCTTGTCCTTTTGCTGCTTAGAGGGGTGAGATAGGATTGAAATCCCTAACACCACATTCCCCTATTCTGTTGGTAGTAAGTTGAATCCTAGCTGGTGCATTAATGCAGTTTTTTGCAATGAATTTCCTTTAGTTTTGAGATAGTAGAATCATATCCTCATTCACTCAGTCCCCTTCAGGGCCTTCCTGAACAGATGTAGGTGCACTGGGCCCTCTGGACCCTGTGCCAAGGGAAGAGTTTGTCGGCTTGTGGAAGTGCAGGGCCTGCTGGGTCCTGCACACTGTGTGACAACAGATGTAAAGAAGTTGTGGGGCTGTCTTGCAGGCTATGGAAGTGCATGGCCCTCTGGCCTCTGCCCTTTCATGTGATTGATACATTGAATAAAAGTTTATTTTTATACAGGGACATTTACATTAGAGCACTATGCTCTGTTTTCAGGTAAAGGTCTGTCCTGTGTTATTTAAATACAAATATGAATACAAAAATCACAAATATGTTGCAGTCAACATTACAAATATTGAACACAAATCACATAATTTCTAGACAAAGACAAATATAAGAGATTACCCGAGAGATTTTTTTTTTTAAATGAGGTCAGTGATAAAGATGCTCATGAAACAAGGGAAGTTTATTCCAGGAGTTAGTTATGCTGGCAGATAGCCATGGGACCATATTTACAGTAATATAAGTTTTTGAGAAATCTAGTATATGTTCGTACATTGTCCTCATAGGCTATTTTTCAGATAGCCTAAAGATTAGTATACTATGAAAATTTAACAGATGTGGTTGGTCAGAAAAAATAATATCAAAAATCATCAAAAACCACTTTTTCTCATGCCTGATGCTCAACGGCTGCCAGGCTAAAGTCTTACATAAGCCACAGTGATGAACTGTTTGTTTACATCGAATCACAAATCTAACAGTTTTATGATATATTACATCCAGTTTTGCTAGGGATGTTCTCCCAGCAAATTGGTAAATCCAGCTACCATAATTCAGAAGAAGGGAGAAGCATAACTTGTGCAATATTAAGCTTGTCCCTTTTTGGAAGATGGTAGATCACCTGTCATATTGCTCCCAACGTTATATTTATGTTTGAGACCACTGAGTTTATGTGATAAGAAAAATTTAGAGCATAATCAACATAGATACCCAAGTACTTGTATACACTTACAGTACATTAGAAATGTTTATACCTTTAATAGATACCACATCCAGTTATTGGTCATTATGACAATGTTTCTGAAACCTCATACATTGTTAGGTTTTTTTTGTTTGTTTGTTTTGGTTTTTGCATTAAGCACTAGGCATGATTCCAAAAACTAGTTTTGAATATTTTCAAATTCCAGCTTCAAACTATGCTCCATAGTATCAAAATCAGTGTCAGAGAATACGAGCACTGTGTCATCTGCATATGTTCTGATAGAATATTTTACAACCTGGGAAAGGAGATTTATGAAAATCAAAAACAAAAGAGGGCCTAAGATTGATCCCTGTGGCAGTCCCCTTAAAATTTCTGAATGTGGAGATAGAGGGTCAGCCACAGAGACCCTCTGGGACTGTCCAATTAGATAAGATTCAAACCAAGAAACAGAGTTGTTCCCCACACCAACTACCTTTAGGCAATGCATCAGTATAGCATGATCTACAAGATCAAATGCCTTGGATAAGTCCATGAATATTGCCTCCATCTCTCTTCCATTTTCCAGTGAGGAAGTTACAGAATTATGGAAATCGACAAGGGCAGAGTTCATGGAGTATCTTGCCCAGAAACCTGACTGGTAGGGTAATAACAATTTGTTTTGCTCCAAAACATTTGAATGCTGTAAGTGGATGTGCCTTTCAGGAGTCTTTGAAAAGAATGAGAGCAAGGAAGTTGGCCTAAAATTTGATGGGTTTAGTGGGTGCCTGCTCTTAGGTATTGGAATCCCTTTACTGAACTTCCATGCAACAGGAAAAGATTTTTCAGAAATACTCCTAATAAAAAGATACAAAACCACAGAGGTCCTTTCAAGAGCTCATATTTTTACAAATTAGGCATTTGGGTTGTCCAAACCTGGGGACTTCAATTTAAGGAATTTCAAGGACTTATAAACCTGACTCCAAGCTAGATGTCTGTGATCAAAAGTAGAAATATTACCAAGGTCAGTTATAGTCTCATCCACCTCCTTCACAAAGTCTGTGAACACATCCACACCAGGAAATCCAATAAAATACTCATTCAACAATTTGGTAACCTCCTCTGAATCCTCTGTAATATCTGAACCTCTCTTTTTAGTGAAAAAAAATATTCATCAGACTAGAAGATGGTACAGTCAAATCCCTCATCAAGTTCCCATATTTCCTAGGATCTGAATTCTGTTTGATTTTATGCTGGTAACATTTCTTTTTTGCTGATCTCAGTTCCAAATTACATTTATTTCTGATCTTCATGAAGGTCTGCCATCTCCCCTTGTCCCCATTTTTTCTTGCTTTTTTCCATACATGCTTTTCTAGTCTTATGGCTTTTAGCAATTTGTCATTCACCCATGGCAGATGTTTTGGTGATGCCTTTATTTTTAACCCTAGGGCGTGCAAGTCACAGGCCTCAAGAACAGATCAGAAAAAATATTCAGTAGTGACATTCTAGTCAGGTATCAGATAAAGTCTTGCCCAGTTTAAATTCCTCAGTGTGTCTCTAAACTTAGCCTCAAAAAAATGTTCAAAAGACACTTAAAATAGAGGAACCTGGGGCTTCCATTTGATTAAATTCAGTTTACTGAATTCATCCTTTCCAGGATGAACCATGGACATGTCAACTCTGCCATTTTCATAGACTTTGCTAAAGCCTTTGATACTATCTGTCACCCTCTCTTCCTAAACAAACTCCACTCTATTGGATTATCAGCCCCTGTTGTACAATGGTTCAGTTCATACCTCACAAACAGGCAACAGGCTGCACAAAAGGGTAATATCCTCTCCCCCTTCCCATTCTTTCTGGTGTACCTCAAGGCTATATTCTTGGCCCCATTCTCTTTTCATTGTTCATCAATGATCTCCCCCCCCATCTGCTCTAACTCTAGCATACATATGTATGCTAATGACATCAGCATCTACCTGTCAGGCCCCTCCTCCTCCAACATCCATGCTCCCCTCCAGTGTGACTTTCATGTGGTGCAAGAGTGGTTTCATGCATAGGAACTTAAGGTGAATACAAAAAAAATAGTGTCAATAACATTTGGCACTAAGCAAAAACTGACCAGGTTCATCCCCCCTCCAGTATTCCTCACTCTGTGCAGTACCCCTTTCATAGAAACATAGAAACATAGACTTTGATGGCAGATAAGGACCACTAGGCCCATCTAGTCTGCCCATTTCCCTACCTACAGGATAGGCCGCAGATCCTAGTTAACCAACAGCCTATTTCTTCCTACCCCCCACAAGAATTGCCTTATGTCTGTCCCATGCATTCTTGAATTCTACCACAGTTTTAGACCCCTCAACCTCCTCAGGAAGGCTGTTCCATGCATCCACTACCCTCTCTGTGAAATAATACTTCCTCACGTTGCCCCTGAACCGCCCTCCTTCTATCTTTAAATTGTGTCCCTTGTTCTTGCAAGTCTCTTTTTCTGAAAGATGCTACCCTCTTGGACTTTGTTGATTCCACTGAGGTACTTAAAAGTTTCTATCTTGTCCCCCCCCCTTCTTTCTTCAAGGGTATACATATTAAGCTCCTTTAGTCTCTCGTCATACGGCTTCTCTTGCAGACCCTGCACCATTTTAGTTGCCCTCCTCTGGACTGCCTCTATCCTGTCTATGTCCTTGCAGAGATGGGGTCTCCAGAACTGGACACAGTACTCCAGATGGGGTCTCACCAACTGTCTGTACAGAGGGATAACAACTTCCTGTTTTCTGATGATGATGCCTCTCCCTATACATCCCAGTATACCCCAGCCCTCCCTACTGCCTTTTCACATTGCTTGCTAACCTTAAGGTCATCTGATATGGTTACCCCCAGGTCCCTTTCCTTTTTTGTTGTTGTTACTACCTCCCACCCATTTGTATTCTTCCCCTGGGTTCTTGTTTCCCAGGTGCATTATTTTCACTTCTTTGCATTGAATCCTAGCTGCCATACTTCTGACCATTCCTCCAACCTTGCCAAGTCCCTTTTCATCCTTTCCACGCCTCCTTGTGTATCAACCCTGTTGCAGATCTTTGTGTCATCTGCAAAAAGGCATACTTTTCCTTCCAGTCCCTCTGCAATGTCACTGATGAAGACATTAAAAAGGACTGGACCCAATACTGAACCCTTTCAACATGGTCCCAGCCTATAAATATCTTGGAGTCTGGCTAGACCCCTCCCTTAGTAACTCAACCCACATAAATGCCATTCTCTCAAAGCTCCGCCTGAAACTCAGTGTGTTATATAGAAACAGGGAATGCCTCTGTCCCTCAGTCCATCGTGATTTGTTAACCAAAGTGATTATCCCAGTCTTTGACTATGCTGAGGTTGTTTATGGATCTGCCACTACCTCCGTCTTACCCAGGCTTGACACTCACTTTATTGTCTTCGGTCAATTTGCCTGAAACTGTCCCTTTCACATTCAACACTGTGATCTCGACTCTTCCCTCTCCCTCCACTCCCTCCAGGATAGGCACCGTGCCCATAGCCTCTCTCTCCCCTCCCTCCAGGATAGGCACCATGCCCATAGCATTGTCCTCATCTCTACATTTTGGTTTGGGCCTCTTCCATCTTATCATTTCTCTCTTCTTGCCTCTGCCTCCCCCTTCCCTTACTCCCTGCATTCAAATCCCTACCATACTTTCACCCTCCCAAACCTCCACTCTTCAGTTGGTCAGTTAGCTTTCTCTTATCACCTCTCCTCCCTTTGTAATTATCTTCCCTCACCCATTTGTCTCACCCTATCCTTTCATGCCCTCAAGCACCTGCTCAAAATACTGCCAGTATCTCCTTGCATCTGTTCATAACTCTTTCTGTCAGAGCTGCACACTAAGCCCCTTTCTCCTCCTCCTCCTCCTCCTCCTCTGCATTCACTCACCCCTCTTTTTCTTGCTTCTGCTGCTTACTTTACCTATCAAAAGTTATATTATTTGGCCATTCAAAATTGTTGTACTCTGCTTGTACATAGGCTTGTTGTTATTGTATTTTCTTCATTATTTTATTGCCACCACTTGCATGTGGCATTTCTATTGTGTTACTCTAACAATTTTATACCTTCCTCTGTTTGTTTTGTCACCCCTGTCCCTGGGTCGCACCTGGAAATGAGCCTCAGTTCAGTGTGCCTTTCCTGGTTACCAAATCTTAATAAATAAAATAAACCAGTTTAGCTTACAATAAATAGGACAGTGATCCCCTAAATTGTGCATCATTGTTTTAGCTTCCACAATGTCAATGTCAATGTCTGGAGAAGACAAAAATGATCTAAAGTGGAATCAATGTCAACCCCTTTAGTACATTTGGTTGAAGTGTTAATGAATTGATGTAATCCTAGGTGGTTCATACTATCTTTTAATTTATTGCCCCTTGTTGGACCCCATTTGGTGTTCATGTTTTCCTAATAGTACAGTGTCATGCCTGTTTAAAGCCTGATTTAGTGGTTCAGCAAAAAATCAAATACTTTCAAAGGAGTTTCGGGGGGCATATAAAGTACCCCATAGCTAATTTTAGCTTACTGAAATATAATACTAGGTGATCTCTTCCTTCGAGGACTGTTTTCAAAATAACTTTTGGATTATCCAGGTGCTGCTTTGAGTAAGTAGCAGTAGTAGTAAAAACGTTATTTTTAAGTAGGAAAACATGTCATTTAGGTCAGAAGACACAGTTTGCAAGACAGTCCTGTTACTCACAATGTTTCCTATACAAACTTTTTACAGAATAAAAAACACATACTTATCAATGCAAAAACATGAAATAAACATAGCTTAGAAGGACCAGGACAGTACTATAAACCTTACACAACGTTTAATACTAAGTGCAGCACAAGGACATGACTATTAATAGTCTATTATCTATTTTATTTATTCAGGATTCAGAAAATACCTTTGAGTCAAAGACTCATTTACAAAGGTTCCAAGTCACATAGTTAGGACATCACAGTAATAAGGTAAATACAATACATGAAACAGGACAAGCTATTAAATACCTAGAGTACAAGAAATTATATAATTCTGACAATACTATAATAGTAGATGTTATCTATAAGAATAAATCAGAACCCCTCCTGTAAGTATTCTATCTTGTCTATTTAATACAGTACGTAGTTCTCAACATTATCCTCATAATCTGCATTTTTCTTTGCTAACCAAGTTAGAACAACAAAATCATAGCTCCCCTGTTCCATCCAAACTTTCAGAGTGTCAATATTATTCAAGACACTACGTGTATTATCATGCAAAATTTTACATTCTTGGCATTTGCCATTCTTCTTTGGACCAGGGATTGGTTCTTTATCACCACACAGGGTTAACGAGGCTAAGAAGACTGAATCATTAGAATTTGTTACCAAATCCATTTTTCTTACTTAATCACTTTTTTTGGAAAACTGTTAAATTACAATATTTATTCCAAACGTTTGTGAAATAATTACCCCGTTGTTGTAATTTACCACCAGTTTGCCCAGTTCTGCCAGCTACTGAAAACCTCACTGATATATTGATTACTGAATGGCTAAAGTAGACCTGCTAGTGGAGATTCCTAAATAAATGATCCATAGGAAACGAGCCCAGGAGCCATTCACGTGCAAGAGCGTCATGTCTGTAAAGCACACAGAACAACATTTGAAAGCTAAAAACAATACAATAACTTAAAAGATAACACTAATCTGATGGAACACAATGGCTGTTATAATCTTACCCTTTCTATATGTGGTTTAAAAAAACTGTTAAACCAATATATTTTAATGTAGTAAGTTATCAGACAAGTCCATAAGGTGGAACAAAGCACAAACTGATTACCACTCTTTAAAATAATCTCCCCAGTCAATTGTGGTATGACTCCAGTGCTGCAGTTGGCACTGCACTTTATCGTCACATCAGTTAACTTTGAGCTTTTACGTCTGTTGGGTCTGCCTCCCACAGTGCTGCCACCACTGTGATACGGCAGGCCAGTAAATTGAAAGGAGAGTAGTGGAGCACACAGGAGAAGTCAATTTGACCAGTGATTCACAGTGCTTACAAAGCTGAAGTCCCACCATAGCTGTTACTGGAGAAGTCAGATAGCACAGTTAAACACAGATTGAGTTACGCAGTTAATAAGGGCACATTGGTTAAACTTCCACCACAGCTGGTGCTGCTGCTTCATGGTCTCTGCCTAAGATTTCTGTCTAAACTCCAGCTGGGGTAACTCCCTGTAGGCTAGCAGGGTGCTCAAGCAGGAGGCAGAATGTAATATAAAGCAGAATACAGAGTGCAGTGGCTACACAGGGCTTAAAAGTTTTGTAGATGTAGATGGATGAATGGAGCTTACCAAAGTGTTCCACACTCAGCTGGTTTCTGGCTTTTAAGTTGGTTGTTTTTAGAGCAAGTCAGTAAACTGAAAGGAGAGTAGTGGAGCATACAGGAGAAGTCAATTTTCACAGTCAATCACAGTGCTTACAAGTTGAAGTCCCACCACAACTGATCCTGGAGAATCAGATTGCACAGTTAAATACAGATCAGATTATGCACTTAATATGGGGCACACAGGTTAATGTCCCACCACAGCTGGTGCTGCTGCTTAGTGGTCTCTGCCTAAGATTTCTATCTGGACTATGGCTGGGGTCACGCTGTACAGGCTAGCAGGGTATTCAGGCAGAAGGCAGGACAAAGCAGAATACACAGCGTATTGTGGCTACAAATACAAACATGCAGGGCAAAAAGTATATCTATCAGCTGAAGTGCAGGGCCCTCTGGCAGCCACAGGTGCAGAGGTGCAGGGCCCTTTGCCAAGAGAAGAGCTCTCTTGGTTATATGGTAATTGGGCCCATGCAGCCAACCCTGCACCTTCCCTTCCCAGGTTAGAGGATGGTGCTACATGGCAGCACTCCCCCTAACCTCAGCCCATCCAGCTGGCTCACTGAGCTCACCCCCAAACTCAGCACACTGCCACAGGATTGCAAAGCATTAACCATTAGGTTAAAGGCTGGCACTGCACACATTTCTTAATATTTTTTTTTATTTTGACCCCAAATTTTCAATATAGTCATTTCATGAGTCCCCATTGTAAATATAACATTTGGCATTTATAGAAAAGTGGGTGAAACATCATTTTGTGCCACAAATGCAAAAATATGTTTCAGACGGGATTTGAAAAATGACACCTGTCACATTCATGAGGTGGTGTTGAAAGTCTGGAGTCAAAATATTTAAAAATACCAAAGTTATGAGCAAGCATGGAAAAAATGTCAATGTACATTTATAACTTTGTTGTTTTTGATATTTTGACCAAAACATTTTAACATAGTCTTCTTATGATCCCACATCATGAACCCAGTAGGTGAAAATTTTTCAAATACCAGCAGAAAGATGATTTTGTAAAACTCACCTTTCAGCCCAGATTTGAAAACTTTCAGTTTCTGGAGTAATCCATGCACAGCAGTGCTGAGACTAGGTGCAGCACTAAAGAGTATGCCAACCTCTTAGTAATAGTACTCGAACCAACAAAATTAGCATGCACTCCAATACAGGAACAAGACAGAACCAGATTAACTTGCAAAAAAGTGTCACATGTATTGCTGAATTAGCAGATTTCCATCACCACAATACTGTGCAAGCTACAGTCTTCCAGGCAACCCATCCCTGCACTTCATTCACATTGAGCTTCCTGAGGGTTGAGCCAACTGTCATACAACTGCCATTTTTTAAGTGCTGTGTTTGATAACATCACTCATTCATTAATTACATACACATTTCATAAAAATGGCTTCAGTCTCAAGCAAAATCCTTAGTGTTACTATTACATATCAAAAAGCACTTACAAATAAATAACTACAAAGTATATGCATACATACAAATTATCTTTTCTAAAAGAACACTAACCAAAAATTTCAGGCATAATCCCCATTATTTAAAAGTTCTCAGATCATATGGATTTTAGAATACCTCAAATTTCATTTCACAAAAGTCATATAAATAGTCCATATGATGTACTACTTGATAGTCCATTGTAATCCTGGTGTGTCTCAATGTGCTTGTAAAGTAGTTTCACACTGTTATTCCTCATTTCTAAAGTAGATTTCAGCAAGTGCATAAGCTAAATATTGGGGGAATACACACTGGATAGAGAGAAATGTTTCAGAGTGGTCCACCTCCCTTCACGGTGCCAGCATTCTCTCTGTGATTATTCATTTCATATGTGGTTGTAAAAGCTATGCCTATTGGGGATCTTAAATGGCTGGTCTGTGCTGTTGACCAAGGATGAAGTTCATATGTGGAAGTAAGAAAGAGAAAGAAAGAGGTATTAGTACAATATAAATAACAATGTTTAGTTTCACTTAGAACATCCTCTAGATTTTAAAGTCATAGTTCACATGGTGGTAACGCAACTTATATTATTTTACATACAGATTCAAACTTGGGAGGTAAATTTGGGGACTTTAACCTTTGTTTAAAATACTTTATAAAAAGTGTTTAGGTTCCATTCTTCATTTAAGCCTTTCGAGCCAAGGCTTCCAAGTACAAAAATTCATCTGCTCTCCTTTTGCAGAAGTATTTTTAGCTCATTCCCTCCCCTTCTCAATTAGGGTATGTATTCTATTCCCATAAATTTCATGTGGGTAGGATCAGAGTTGTGGAGGGGCTTGAAATGTAATCCAACAGATGTTCCTTTGTTCCCCCTTATCGCATCCCTTAAATGCTCTTGTATCCTTTCTTTGGGGGGGAGGATTGTCTTCCCTACATTGAGTAACACCTCAGGTGTACCAGAGCACATAGACCACAAATGCAGTAATACAGCTGATTAACTGTTGTACCTCCACTTTCTTGCCATTGTTGCTCACAAATTATTTTTCTTGCTGACAGTACTTACTGTGCAAATATTACAGTGACCGCATCTAAAGCTACCTTTTGACTGTCATTGTAGCCAAATATCTTGTTTTTTTTTTTGTTTGTTTCAGCACAGAACTCACTGTATGTGAGTTTGTCCCTGAGATTTTCCCCCTTTCTAAATGTGATTCTCGGTATCTTATGTATATATAATACTTGCAAGATTTTCATCCCCCAACAGTATTGGCCAGTTTTTCCTAAAGATAGCCCCTACTTACTAAAGGACTGTAATATGCGATGAAAATCACCTTGTTATGAGTTTCCTCATGCAAGTTCTCATGTTTCTTAGGAATCGACTATGAGTTTCTGTCACGATCCTTAGCCATATTATAAGCCATTTGTAACAATTCTTCCTCTTATCCTCTCTCCTTCAGTCATTTTGTAAGTTCAGCTGACTGGATTTCAAAATCCTCCATCCTTGAGCAGTTTCTTCTTTTTCTTAAAAATTGTCCAGAGGGGATGGAGTTTATTTGGGATTGAGGGTGGGTGCTATCTTCTCTTAATATGGTGTTACCTGCAGTCCCCCCCATAGCCCTTGGTTACAATTTGTTCAGATCTAACCCCGTTTAAGTGTCACATCAAGGAAATCTAAGTCATATTTACTAATGGTACAGGTAAACTTCAGGTTTTAGTTGTTACTATTTAAATAATTAACAAATGTCTCAGCTTCCTCAGTACTGCCTTTTCATAAACACACCACATCACCGATAAAGTGATACATCGCACAATGTGGCATGTGTATGGGCTTATCAGTTGATTGTACATTCTGTCCAGCTCCCAAAATTCCAACAGGAAATGTACAAATGATGGGGCCATGGAGGACCCCATTGCAGTGCCTGAGACTGAGTAAAAAATCTCTTTTTAATTCAAAATAGTTGTGTTAGAGCACCAACACTAGTGCCTCCAAGATAAATTCTGCCGAAAACAAATGTTCACAGGATTTTAGGCCATCAGCATGTCTCGTTGACCTACATTGAAGCCCACCAGGATGAAGCCCAACTCTGCAGAATTCTGCAGTAGAGTTACTGCAGCAAACAATGCAGTTTCAATGGGAGTTAATCCTTTAGTCATGCAGGAAATGTGTGACACTGCGCATCACCCTGGTGGGCTTCACTGTATATAAACCCTCCATGTCAATTTCCTGTCATACATAGCTATTGTGCCAGCCAAAGCTTTTGAATTTATTCACTGCATCAGCCTTGTCTTTTAAGTGTCATTCCACCCCACTAAGACATTCTTTTAAAAAGAAGTCTATGAATTTTTACAGCTGGTCAGTGAGGGAGTTAACTCCCAACACAAGTGGCTGACCTGGGGAACAAGGAGCATTTTTATGCACCTTGGGTAGTGCATAAAATGTAGGCATGACTGGGAATGGTGGGAAAAGACAATTAAATGCATCTTCTGAAATATAGTTTTGTTCATTTGCATCTTACAACAGTACTTGAAATTCTGCTTTAAACTTGCTAGTTGGATCCTGATCTAACTTACAATAGTTGTTCTCATTATACAACAGATCCATTACACACTTAATATACTGTTCACTTTCCATGAGCATTATGTACCCCCTTTATCTGCTGGTTTTGCTATCAAGTTGTTTAGTATGTCATTTAACACTGTACTTTCACCAGGGATTAGATTGTTATTCATTTTTATGTTCTCAAGAAGCATATTTACCTCCTTCAGAACCACTCTTTCAAAGGCTTTGCTACTGGGATTTACAGTAGGTGGTGGAATAAATGAAGAGTTATCCTCAAACAATACTTTTTTTAATTTTTACAAATGTTTCCTTATCTAGTTCAGAATTTCCTAATTTATTACCAAAGCCATGGTTTTCTACATTGAACAATTCTAATATTTGCAGGTTAGTTGCATCAGAGGGGATCTATGTGATAACAGCGACTGCCTATATGGCGATCGCAGTTACGGCGCAGTCAGAGCGTCGAAAATCAATTTCGGCACTCTGACTCCCAGCAAACAACAAAAGAGCACCAGGACTTACATTTTTTACATTTATGCAGGCCTCAAGACCCCCTACTTAAGGATTCTCAATTCCGGGGTGCATGTCGGGGGGAATGTATTATAATGAAATTCGGGCCAGGAGCAACAAAAAGAAACCTGCACCCAGACACGAACCCAGCACCCTAGCCACCAAGGCTGCAAGCTGACCCACTACACCATGGGGCTGGCTTGGTAGCCTACTGCAGCACCACCCTTCAAATCCCCTTCCACCCCTCGGTGAGTGTGCTCACTCGCACCCCCCCATGCACATACCAGTAGGGTGCTCGCTTCCCCCCAGTGCGCATACCTGTAGTGACTTCCTGTCGCTACAGTCACCCACCAGCCTCCATCTGGTCACTGTAGCTCCTGGGATGCTGCTCTGACATGCACCACAATTGACTCACCCTTTCGGGGGTTGCTCAATCACAGTGGCCATGATCACGGTACACTCATCAGTGGTGTTCAAAATCCCCCACCACCACCACCACCATTTTCAGAAAAAAATAGTGGGATCAATACCGTCATACATTCTCATATGCTGTTTCAGTATTCAAAGGTGGGACCATGCTTTCTGTCTCAAACTCTGTTCCAAAAGGAGAGCTAACAAATCCTCTTCTACTGTTCCCTGCATCTGTACAACTTCTGCACCTTTATCAGCATCAGTACCTCTTATTCCATTAGATCCTCCTATTTTAAATTTTGTTATTTCAATTTTTTCCCAAAATAATCCTTTATCCTAATTTTTTTGAATACCAAAAACAAATCCATGTGGGTTCTGAATTCGCCACAGTTTGGTGTGGGGATGTAGGAAGGGTCTTTTTCTAACAGGCTAATCTGGTCTTCTGTAAATTCCCTTGATGTTAGCTTCATTATTTTGGGGGGATTAACCCTATCTCAGTTCTGTTTTTCCTGTTACTTCATTTGTCCCTCCTGCTCTGTTTTTTGCCTTTTCTTTTTTCTTTGTTTACAGATTGCATTGACCTTTGGCTAAAAAATTCACTGACTTTTGGGGATCCTCGCTGATGTCTGCTGAACTGCTGTCTGATTTAGCTACCCAGATCTATTCCATTTCCTTGCTTGCTTTTCTTCCCCATGACTTGGATCTTTCCCTGCTTTGGGATCTTGCTGATTTGCTTGTTTCCCCCCCCCCCAAGCATAGATTCTTTCCTCATCATAATCAGCTCTATCTCTTTCCAATGTTCTTTGTTTTCTTTTAATTACATCCTCTTCAATTTATTTAATCTAGTTTGGAGATTTTTGTCTAAGTTCGCAAATGAGGGATCCTGTTTATGTTTGCTGAATTCTTTCAGCAAACTTACTTGTTCATGTATTTCTTCATATTTCTGTGTATCCTCTTTAATTATATGCTTCCAGAATCATAAGAAACTATCAGCTAGTACTTTTTCCGCTCGCTTCTATTCTGGAAATCCTCAAGTCCCCCCACCAATAATTTTGATACCTGCAGACCTGTAGGTGCTTTAATCTCCTCTAAATATGTTTCTAGGGCAATAATGTTGTAGGTGATGCTATGCTGATTTGGGATACCAGGAGTCTCTATACCTTTAAGAATAGTCCTTTCACATTTACATTCTCCTCCATGTTAGGGCTCTGAAAGTCACTTACCCCAAGTGGTTGCTAGCTTGCTCTTTTCTTTAGGAAATTTCATTGTTCTCTCTTAAGTAGTAAGGGTTGTCATTGGCTGTTTTTATAAAATATGTATGTAATTAATGAATGAGTGAGGTCATCAAAAACTGCACTTAAAAATGGCAGTTATATGAGAACAGGCATGCCCACTCAAGAAACTCAGTATGATCAAAGCATGGGGGCGGGTAGCCTGGAAGGCTATAGCTTGCAAAGTATTGAAGTGATGGAAACCTGCTAATTCAGCAATAAATGTGGCACTTTTTGCAAGTTACGTTGGTTTCCATCTTGTTCCTGTATTGCACTAATTTTGTTGCTTTGAAAAATGTTACCTGTCTTGTTCGTGATGTGGGGTCATGAACAGGTCATGTTGAAAGTTTGGTGGAAAAAATATTGAAAAATTAACAAAATTATAAGTGAACATTAAAATAGTTCAGTATGCAGTCATATCTTGGTTAATTTATTATATTTTTCCCAAAATTTTCAACATGGAAAAGCCGACAAGTGCAATGTCTGAGGGCAGGTGAATGAACCTTCCTGCCCTCCCCAGCTCCCAACTGAGCTGCCACAGAAGAGCCCACAAGTGCGGGTACGAATTGAGCTGAAGCAAGCTGCCTGGCCAGATTTTGAACTTGTTGCCATTCTCAGCTCCCTGTGTGTGCTGTTGCATTTAGAGCTTTATTAGAGCATTTTTGGCATTATGTTGCTCTGTTTCAGTCAGAATTGTATTTCCCTAGCGTAATGATTGTTAATTTAACCTGTCTAGCAGTTTTAAATACTTTTTGTGCTTATCTGCTAGCTAGAATTAATTATTTGTGTTGTTGAATCTTTCCCCTCCAAGTCCCCTTTCTTTCGCTTGCTCTTGCTTTCCTTCCATCCCCCACCCTGCATTTCAGCCCAGCCTCCTGCTTGCCCTTATGTATTTTTTTCCAACTCTAAATTCCCCTCTCTTTCCTTTTAGGGTCTGAGGGCAGGTGAATGAACCTTCCTGCCTTCCCCAGCTCCTGACTGAGCCGCAGACAGACAGCCCTCAAGTGCGGGTACGAATTAAGCTGAAGCAAGCTGCCTGGCCAGATTTTGAACTTGTCGCCATTCTCAGCTCCCTGTGTGTGCTGTTGCATTTAGAGCTGTATTAGAGCATGTTTTGGCATTAAGTTGCTCTGTTTCAGTCAGAATTGTTTTTCCCTAGCGTAGCAATTGTTAATTTAACCTCTCTAGCAGTTTTAAATACTTTTTGTGCTTATCTGCTAGCCAAAATAAATTATTTTTGTTGCTGAATCAAGCCCCTCCAAGTCCCCTTTCTCTCTCTTGCTCTCGCTTTTCCTTCCATCCCCCACCCTGCATTTCAGCCCAGCCCCCTGCTTGCCCTTATATTTTTTTCCAGCTCTAAATTCCCTTCTCTTTCCCTTAGGGTCTGAAGGCAGGTGAATGAACCTTTCTGCCCTTCCCAGCTCCCTACTGAGCTGTCGCTGAAAAGCCCACAAGTGCAGGTATGAATTAAGCTGAAGCAAGCTGCCCGACCAGATTTTGAACTTGGCATCATTCTCAGCTCCTTGTGTGTGCTGCTATGTTTAGAACTGCATTAGAGCATATTTTGCCCTGCCCCCTCCCTCCTCCTACCTTAATTAAATATGCTACAACCTCGCCCCTGTTCTTTGCTGAATGGTCCCAGAAGTGTGAAGGTGTGTCAGAACACCAACAAGCTTACAAATCCCACCTCCTGCATTTCTACCCACCCCCTTCTCCCTGAAGGCACTCATAGTCTGCTGTCAGTGTTCTCTAGAACCCAAACCTGTACTAATTTCAATAATTTCTCTCCTTTTTTTTTCTTTTTTGGATACTCAGTGCATGCAGCAGTTCGTGGCCACAGCCACAACACTTGACTCCTTCCGGGCCACTGTCTACTGTAAGCCCACTTCTGTCATTGTACTCTAATTATTCTTCTTCCTACCACTGCTGGGAAATCTCGGCTTCTGCATACCTAGTCTGTGACACTGAAACTCTCTCTCTTTCCTTTAGCTATACTTCACCCTTCACTACTTATTATTGCTGCTCTCCCCCTGTGTTCCACAATATCTCTCCATCTCACCCTCTACTTAACTTTATCTCACCCTCTACCTTAGTCATTTCTATCTACCATCCTGCTTCTCCACACCATCATGCTCACTCTTAGTATCTTTATCCTCCCTCTGTTATTTCCCTTGCTATCCCTTCCACCCTCTTTCACCTCTATGTCTCTGGCTATTAAATATGTACACCTCTGCCTCACTCTCCCACCTCCTTTTAGCACCTCCTGCCTCACATCACTGGCCAACTTATGGCTCCACAATCCTTAGCCAATAAGCCCCTTGATTCTCCCCCCTGCTTCCACTCTGGACTGGCTCCTCTACATTCCATCACTGGATCACCCTTAGTCTCCCCCACCCCCCCATTGTTGTTCCAACTGCATTTGTCTGGCACCCCCTGTAAAGTTTATGTTAACAGTACTGCTATTATTAGCTGGATGTATTGCACCCAATCCTGGCCCAAACCCCGACACACCCTTACAACTTCCCTGTGGCCTCAAGCTAGCTCACCTAAACATCAGGAGCCTCCTTAATAAAATCTCACTGCTCCAACCCTTAGTGCTCTCACTCAAACCTGATGTTCTAATCATCACAGAAACTTGGCTAAAACCTCACATCCATGATGGTTGTGTCTCTATCCCTGGCTACTCCCTCATCCACCAGGACCGGCTTGGATATGGTAAGGGTGGAGTAGTTTCCATCTAGGTAGCCTCTTCCCTTACTCTAACCCCTATACTCACAACAACCATCCCACAGAGACATGAGTCTCTGCTGGTGAAACTCACCTTTCCTTGCTCTATACCTGTTTTCATTGCAGGCTCCTACTGCTCCCCAGTGCTCACACATAATCAATCACTGACCTCTTAGCCACCCTACAAACTCATGTGGCTAGCGGTGAACTCCATATCTTGGGTGACCTCAATGTAAATTGGCTCGCTCCTTCTCAATCCAAAATTCAGCAAGCAATTGCTGCCCTAAACCTTACTCAACTGCTCAATGAGCCCTCCGGTCTAAACACAAAATCCCTCAACCACTCTCTGATGTACTGGGTCCTCTCTTCCCACCCTCATCATATAATTATGGCTGGCCTACTCCCTGACTCATTAAGCGACCACCAGTTGATCTATGCAGTTAGGAAAATCCACCGCCCCAAATCCCCTCCCAAAACACTGCTGCTATGGTCCTACAACTCCCTAAATACCCCTTCACTCCTAAATGATCTGGTTAGTATAGACTGGTCCTTTATTACCCGTGCCCCCTCCATTAATGATGCTCTTGACTACTTCAAGTCAAATCTTCTCTCCATCTGGAATACCCATACACCTCTGAGGAAAAATATGTATGCATAGGACTCACCTGCCCTGGGTCTCCACTGATCTTTCAGCCTGTCTCCAAGCTCGTGACGAAGCATAGAAGACCCACAAATCTTCTGGCCTTCCTATGGACTTCCAGAAATATAGAACACTCTGAAATGCCTGCACCAGGGCAATCAGACTTGCTAAGTCAGAATACTTTAAGGACACCTTCCTTACTAATATGAATCACCCATCCAAGTTCTGGAAGGTGGTAAATTCTTTATTCCACCACCAGTCTCAGCCCCCCTCACCTGTGATCAAAACTGGCAACAGCACATTGTCAGATCCTCAATCTATAGCAACAGAGTTCAGTTCCTTCTTTACCACCTGTGCATCATCCCTGCTGTCCTCTCTCCCCCCTCAGTTTCTGCTGATCCTGTCCTCCCCCTTCCCCACCATGTTCCTTCATTTTCCGCACCATTACCCCTAAGGACATCTATAATTCTCTTATTACACTCGATCCCTCTAAGGGTAAGTGCCCCTCAGGGCTAGATGCCAAAATGTTATATCTATCCATCTCTGCCATCACGCCCCCTCTTGCCTCTCTTCTAAATCTCTCCTCCTCCCTCACAACTGTTCCTACTGAGAGGCAGCAGGCCACTGTCATCTCCCTCCTAAAGGAGGTGACCCCTCCTCCACTGATAACTACTGCCCAATCTCCCTCCTTCCCATTATCGCTAAACTGCAGGAATGTCTAGTCCTGTCCCAGCTTTCCTCCTTCCTTGACTTAACTTCCTTTTTCAGCCCTTACCAGTCTGGTTTTAGGAGATCCCACTCAACTATCACCTCTCTGTTGAGGATCACTGACTCTATCCAAACAGGCATGGATCAGGGTCACATCACCTCCACCATCTTTGTCAACCTAGCAATGGTTTTCAACACTGTATCACATCCCCTCCTCCTCTCTTATCTTACCAATGCAAGGTTCTTCATTGAGACCACCAGCTGGTTCCACTCCTACCTAGTAGGTAGGTCACAGTCTGTTCATATTGGCAACTCCCTCTCCCCTCCTCTCCCCAAAACCACTGGTGTGCCCCAAGGCTCTGTCCTTGGTCCCCTGCTATTTTCTATCTTCCTAAATGACCTGCCTCTGCCTGCCCACACTCCTCTATCCATATGTATGCAGACAACACTGTCTTGTATACATCTGGCTACTCCAACACCGAGGTGGAAGGCCAGACTTCAGCACAACTTCAGTAATGTTCAGCTGTGGTTCTGCTCAAACCAGCTCCTCCTGAATGCCAAGAAAACTGTCTCCATGACCTTCGGTACTAGGCAGAGACTCTCTCAGCTCCCCTCCCTCCCTTCCTTCCACACCCTGGATGGGACTATGATCAAGGACTGCTCCTCCTTTAGATACCTCAGTGTTTGGCTTGACCAACACCTCAACTTTTCTGTATACATTGAGGCCATCCACAAGAAATTGCACCCTAAACTGGGTGGTCTGTACCACAACAGGGACTGCATCCCACTGCCAGCTCACTGGGCCATTGTACAGAAAATGATTCTCCCCATCTTCGACTATGGGGATGTCATATACAGTGCCACCCCATCCTCCTCCTTAACCAGACTGGACACACTCTTCTAATCCTTCTGTTGCTTCACCTTTGACTGTCCCCCTCACACTCACACTCACCACTGTACCCTTTACCAATCACTGTACCTCCCCTCCCTTGAGGACAGATGGCGCACTCACTGTAGCAGCTTCTTGGCCAAATTGGCCAAGGCAGCATAGCGCAGTGGTTTAAGGCTCTGAGCTGCAAATCTGGTGACATCCAGCAGACTAGACCTGGGTTTGAATCCCACAGCTTCCACTTGCATACTCTGTGTGACCCTGAGCAAGTCACTTAACTTCCCTGTGCTCCCAGGTTGCACCTGAAAAAAAGTTCTCAGCTTAGTGTGCTACTCCTGGTTAAACAACTAAAAAAAAAAAAAAAAAAAATTCTGGTCCCAGTCCCTACCTTCCTATCTCTCCTCCTCTCTCGCTCCACTCTTACCTCTCCTCCTTCTTATTTGATCAGAAATTCTGACCCTCTTACTTTAACCATCCCTCATCGTACCTCCTCAGCAGGTCAGGCCACCTTTTCATAAAGGTTTCCAACTCTGTGGAACTCCCTCCCATGGCACATTCGATTTTCTCCCTCCCCTTGGGTTTTCAGTTACCTCATAAAAAATAATTTCCGCTCTCCCTGCACCTGTCTCTAATCCCCTGCCTCTTTCGCCCCTGTTGATCCTACCCTGCTTGTCTTCCACAGGTGCTTCAGGTTGTAGGCATATAAGCACATAGTAATCTCTACCAAAGCAATTCTGTATTCTTATTTATGTAACATGTAACTAGCAATGTGTACTAGAATATTTCCAATTGCTGCTACTCTGTAGCTCTATTCTTAAGTTGTGCTAAAATGTCCATCTACATTATTGTAAATTTCCTGTGGTTTGTATTTGTATTTTGCTTATTTGTTTACTTATTTGTATTTGTTTTTGTATTGTCAAGCAACTGTATTATGTATTTCTCAGTCCTCTAATGCTGTATTCACTATGTTGTCTGTACTTCCATTTGTTCCCCTTTCCCCCAGCATGCATCTGGAAACAAGCTTCTGCTCAGTATGTTCTTCCTGGTAAAACTTTAAATAAATAAATGAATAAACTAACCCCACCTCATGAACCCGGCAGGTGAAAATATTCAAATTCTGCATGAAAGGTGATTTTATGGAGAAACTGCAAAATCATCTTTTGGGCCAGATTTGAAAAATGTCACTTACTTTGTTCATGAGGTGGGTCCCAAGAAGGCCATGATGAAAATTTGCTGGATAAATATTAAAAAAATTGAAAAATCAATGATTAAAACTTCAAAATGCATTGAAATACTTTAAAGAGGCACTGTCAGCTTTGGCCCTCTTTTTTTTTTGTCTGCTTGCATCAGTGGGACTCAAGCACCTATCTATGACTTATCCCCCAAATAAAGGCATCATGTATATCATAACAGTGATCACTTACTGTATTTTTCAATGTTTCCACGTTTCTGCATCGTAATGTTCTGGCCAAAAATACCTCATCCCCGGAAGAGATTGTATGCCTAGAGTGCGCCTGAGACAGAAAGTGCTGGCACAAACATCAGTTTTTCACATGCCCACACTAAAGAGTTACTTGCAGCATGTCTTGCGCTATATTGAATTAAAGTGGCCGTGTTTTAAGTAAAACCGAGCGCTGGTAATGCCAAAAAATGCATTTAAACACTGGTGCTGAAATCCTGTGCCTGCATGAATGTGGAGGCCAAGTGGCAGCATCGGAGTCAGGGAGGCAAGATCGTGGCTTCCTGATGCACACACATGAGGTCACGGCCATGAGGGAGAGAGACCAAAAAAAGTGAAAATGGAAGGCAACATCAGACTCCATGAAGCCCTTCCAGTAGGCCAGCATCCCACTTTGCCACTGGACTGCCTATAATTGCCCTAATCTGGATTGTGGTATGGGGAGGATGGCCCTCCCATCCCACCATGGGGGGAAGGGCTCGGGGGTACCGGGGGAGCGGTGGATGGACCTAGAGTGACTGAAGGGCTTGAAGTGCCTGCCTACAGTTGCCAGAGGGGAAAATAGGATATGGAAACAAAAAAGATCTCCAAACAATATTCAGTGAGGACGACAGCTTGAAATGTATCTTCCAAGAACTACCTCTACTGTTTTTCAAATAACCACCTTACTTATCTAACCTGATTATCAGAAGCAAACTTGTACCTGACCTAATCAACAGAACACTAGATGGCACAAGACCCTGTAGTCATTCTAGATGTAAGACACGTGAGCATATTTCCACTTCAAATTGTATCTACACCCCCAAAACAAACAATTCAACATAGAGGGGAATTATACAGGTGCATCTCAGAACATTGTTTATTACATTTAATGCAAGAAATATCCTCAAACAGGTTATGTGGGAGAGACTGAACAACCTCTTTGAACATGAATGAACTCACACAGACATGATATTAAAATGAAAAAGACTGAAAAACCAGTGGGACAACATTCCTCTCAGTCCGATCACTCCATCTTTGGCTTCTCTATCCCAGTTCTCAGAAGGTATTTCAGAAATATGCAACAGAAGCAAGCACTGGAGATCAAACTTATTTTCCTTCTGAATATGGTGCAGGATGGCATGAATGAAGACACAAGTTTCATGTCTCATTACATTATTTAAAGTGCCCCTGCTCTCTTTTGTTTCAGGTACAACACGTAGAGAGATATTTGTTTTACATGTTTCTAAAATGCTTATGTCTAAAATGGTTCTCTTTAACCTATATAACTGTGTATTATAGGTTTGTTTTTAACTAGTGGGTGGTGATTACATGGGCTTTAGACTCACATATGCAGAACTACTAATGTAAGTACTCCACACGAGCACACACACATAACACACACACACACACACACACACACACACAGACACAAAGTCTTCAGTTTCTCTCTGGTGAGACATTAAACATCAAATAATTTATGGACCTACTTCTACACAACATTCCTTCTATGACATTTGACCTACACAGAACTAAAATGTTAAAGGATGTTTTCTCATCTGTGCTTGTGTTCTTATCTAATTATTTCATTAATCTGTCATATTCATAAGTAAAATGTTTAAGTACTGGGTATTTTAAAGTGAACTCTTAAGAATCCTGCCATTTTCTTTCTGAAGAAGGACCTTGTAGGTTCAAAAGCTTACAGTTTTTCTATAAATCTCTGTTGGTCAAATAAAAGGTATCAAATCACCTATTTTGTGAATCTTATTGTACAAGGATCAATACGACAACAAACAATTTTTTTGACATCCTACAAACTATTCACAACAAACTTTTGGCAGCTCAGCAATATTTACAATCCATGTTTTTATGGAGCTGTAGAATGTAATTCCGCCTTGGGATCACAAATGGCCTGGTAAGTTCCATAATTTAGGGCCCATACTAAGGAAATTAGACTTGCCTTTTATAGTTTTCATAGCTGGTACAGTGAACTCAATAGCCCCTGCAGTGTGTAAGCCTTTTTTCACATTGTTACTCTTACCAGATCTAATAAATAGGTGCATTTTTTGAGGTAACACTTGCAAATCAGATGAATCATGAGACGATTTTGATGCTCTGTTAACTCAGTCCAGTTTAAGGTTCTATAGCAGGCACAATGGTGTATGCCCCATAGGGCATACAGGATGTACCACACAAACCTGTAATAAACTACATCCAATCTGCACAGCAAACCCCCAGATGCCCCCCATACACTGCATCTCTGTACTCAAGATAGATAGATAGATAGATAGATAGATAGATAGATAGATAGATAGATAGACAATGCTTGTGAGGATAAATTCTGGCAAACATTTTTGATATCTATAAGGTGATCAGATCTAGAGTGAGAATATCATGTTTATCCTCACTCTAGGTCCCCCATGACAAAATGTATCCACACTGCAGGTGGGGATAGGTTGGAACCAGCAGAAGGGAGCAGTGCAGTTTCAATTTCTCTTTCACTGGCTGCAATTCACTCCCATGCCTGCTCCAAATCCTCAGCTAGAAGACTTGGTTTACTGGCTAAGACACCTATCTTCACCTGAGCTCTTTCCTTCTAAGATTGCTTGAAAGGACAGAGCAGAGAACCTTACCAGAGCAAGAGAAAAGGATTAAGACTTCTTTTGGCTAAGCAGATTTACTGTAAGTTATTTTCATTTTGTACTCACAGGGATTGCTACTGTTTGTTGCTAACATTTCATTGCTTTATTTTTCTCTGGTTCAAATTGTTGTTGTTGGTATACCTTCTTCTGCATTATTACAAGGTGTGTCTACAGGTGTGTGCTAACAGATTACTGCTGTAATCTTCTGATTCAAATTGCCTTTTGCAAGGTATATCTTCTGTTACTGCTTTATTTTTCTCTGTAGCAAAGTGTTTCTTACAGGGTATATCTTCTCTGAAATTATTACAGGTGGTTTTTACATTTTTGTGACTTTTTTATCATTGGGCTAAGCAAAATTACTGTTTGACACTGTTTTATTTTATTATTTTTTTGTTGAAAAGGTTTGTTGTCTCAGAGGTGTTTCAGTCTCCTTCTCACATTGAAGGAGGTAATTGCTTTCCTCCCACAGCTCTTCCAGAGGATTAGGTGTGTATGTGGGGGGTGGAGCTGGCAAACTGTCAGTAATCTCCAGCAGAAAAAAGGGTTAAAAGGTCAGGTTACTTGATATCTTGGAGGTAGAAGACTTGGTTTGCTGGCCAAGGCACCCAGCTTCACCTGAGCTCTTTCCTTCTAAGATTGCTTGAAAGGACAGAGCAGAGAACCTTACCAGAGCAAGGGAAATGAATTAAGACTTCTTTTGGCTAAGCAGATTTACTGTAAGTTGTTATTTTTATTTTGTACTCACATGGATTGCTACTGTTTGTTGTTAACATTTCATTGCTTTATTTTTCTCTGATTCAAATTGTTGTTGCTGGTATACCTTCTTCTGCAGTATTACAAGGTGTGCCTACAGGTGTGTGCTAACTGATTGCTGCTGTAATATTCTGATTCAAATTGTCTTTTGCAAGGTATATCTTCTGTTACTGCTTTATTTTTCTCTGTAGCAAAGTGTTTCTTACAGGGTATATCTTCTCTGAAATTATTACAGGTGGTGCTTTACAGGTTTTACAGTTTTATCTAACATTAGGATAAGCTTTCAAGGTTACTGTATTTGTTGTTGACTGATTGTTTCTGCTCTTACCTCCTTGTTGTTTCATCCGTGGTTCTTCTTTTTCAGCAGGGGAAGGGCCCAGCCACCCACCCCCATCCGCAACCACCCCGTACTACACTCCATTTATAGGGCACCGCAGTTGTGACATTTCCTGTAGCAAAACAGGAAGGGGCGGATAAGTGGGGCATCCACAAGGTGAGCTCATTTATAGGGGCACTAGTAATTTAACTTGTTATAACAAGTTATATGAAAACAAAACACAAAATCAAACCATTACTTGCATTTTTTTCCTTCTAATTACTCTGACCAGATTATAAACCCAGCAACTTATCTGGAATGGATATCATTAACTGCAGGTACTGTGGAACACTTTTCAGAAGGACAGTCTTACAGGATTTAGGACACTGTCCTCCATGCTAGGCCATTGGAGATCTTAGGGCTCAGCTCTGGGCAGCATGGGCAGAGACTGTGCGCCTCAAATTTCATATTCAAGAGGAAAAACATTATAAGAACCACTCACCATTTCCCCAACATCCAACAGAAGAACCTCAACCGCAGAGGGTAGTTGGTCCAGGAAGTTGGCAGGTGGTTAGGAGGGGCAAATCGGGTGCCCCATCACTCTGTGCTCTCCAACATATTACCTTCAAAAACCATATAAACACTACAAACAGGTATCTGCCTCTATCTCTGAAATCAAACAAAGGGGCAGAGGACACTGCAGAGCAGGACACTGCAGTACAGGAGCTAGCACAACAAAACTTGCTCAAATCAGGAACCAAAACAAAAAAAGCAAAAAGGAAATCCAAAAAACTTCTGATCACAGGAGACTCCATGATTCGGGGAGTTGATACCCATATTCAGCCAGGGGTAATGTTCAGATGTCTCCCAGGTACATCAGCGTGGAGAGACACTGACCACATTGCTAAAATTGTTCACAAAGCAGGAGAAAACATTGACATCCTGGTACACATAGGGACTAATGATCTCACCAGCCAGTCAGTTGTGGAGACCAAGGAACTCCTGACCAGGCTGGGTGACAAACTATCACCCATTTCATCTGACATCTCCTTCTCTGAGATTCTCCCAGTCTGGGAGAGGGGGCAGATGGACGGAAGGTCAGAGAAGGGGAGATAGGGGAGCTAAATATGTGGCTCAAGGGCTGGTGCCAGGAAAAAGGACACAGATTTGTAGGGCACTGGCAACAGTTCTGGGAGTGAAAGTTCTTTAAATTTGATGGACTGCATCTGACTAAGGAGGGAGTCAGTGCATTGGGGCAGAAGTTTGATGTCTTTGCAGAATATTTAAACTAGCAAATGGGGAGAGGGGTGCAGCACCCCATACGTCAAATGGGAAGAACAGCCCTTCCCCCTCAGCTAGTGGTCAAACAGGGATTCAGCATGTTTGAAGTTCATTTGAATCACCAGGTAAGAAAAAAGGTCCATCTCCCCACATAACGCACAGGAGAAATGCCAAACCTCATCCAACAACTAACACACTGAAATATGGACAATGGGAAATCATGTACACAAATGCTCACAGCCTGGAAAATTAGATCCCAGACCTGCAGGCAATAATGTCAGAGGCTAAACTGGACATAATAGCAATTACTGAGATGTGGTTTACCAGTAACCACACTTGGGAGACTTCAGTACCTGGCTATGTACTGTTCAGAAGAGACTGAGATGCAAAAAGGGGGGGGTGGAGTGGCCCTGTATGTCAATGAAAATATAAAAGCTACAGAAATTCAGAATACACATAAGGAGCCAGAAGATCTGTGGGTCACCCTGGAAACAGGAAATGGGACAGCCATAAGAACTGGGGTTGTCTACAGGCCCCCAGACCAGAGGGAGGACATAGACACATTACTGTTAGAAGATATACAAAACATTACAGCTAAAGAAGAGGTTCTGATAATGGGAGACTTCAACACGCCGGACACAGATTGGTCAATACCAGCAGGAACATCTGCCAGAACTAAACACATGGTGGATTCCCTGCAGGGGGAGGGCCTCAAACAACTGGTACAACAACCCACAAGAGACAGAGCTATCCTAGACCTAGTACTGACTAACAGGGAAGGGATCACAAATCTCCAGGTAGAAGGTCACCTGGGGGCCAGTGACCATCACATGGTATGGTTCAGTTTGGCCACTACATCTAAATCATCCCATTCCAAGGCAAAAATATGGGACTTCAGAGGAGCTGACTTTGATAAGACGGCCAACAGAGTTAAGTTAGCCCTGGCAAAAAGAAACACAGGGGAGGGAGTACAGGCAAAGTGGGCAAGCATTAAGGATGCAATACTTGAAGCAACATCCCATTGTGTTAGACAGAAAAGGAAGTGCAAAAGAAGAAGGAAACCACTTTGGTTCTCAAATACAGTATCAGAAAAGGTCAGAGCCAAAAGGCTGGCCTTCAGGAAATATAAGGAAACACAGCGGGATGAAGATAGGGAGGCACACCAAACTGCCCTAAGGGAAGCAGGTAAGGCAGTAAGGCAGGCAAAGGCCCAAACTGGGGAAACACTAGCACGAACAGTAAAAGAAGGTGACAAGACTTTCTATAGATACATTAGTGAAAGGAGAAAGTCCAGAAGGGGTATTGCTAAGCTCAAAGGCAAAAAGGGGGCATGTGAGGAGGAGGACCCTGTAAAAGCATCTATCCTAAATAGATACTTTTGCTCAGTATTTACTGAAGAGAAGGTAGGGTAGGGCAGGGCCCACAGCTCAGCACCATGGACACAGGGGGAGGGAGGTGAGCACTACTCCCTTCACAAAAGAAAGGGTCCTAAAAGAGCTCACTAAGCTCAGGGTAGACAAGGCAATGGGACCTGATGGCATACTTCCCAGGGTACTTAAGGAGCTAAGGGTGGAACTAGCAGAGCCATTAGCAGAACTGTTTAGTGAGTCTCTGAGCACAGGTCAGGTCCCAGAAGACTGGAGAAGGGCTCATGTGATCCCGCTCCACAAGAGTGGTAGCAGGGAGGAGGCAGGGAACTACAGACCAGTCAGTCTTACCTCAGTAGTGGGCAAGATTATGGAGGCAGTCCTTAAGGAAAGGATAGTGCAACACCTGGAATCCATAGGGGCACAGGATCCAAGACAGCATGGATTTACAAAAGGAAGGTCCTGCCAAACTAATCTCATAGATTTCTTTGACTGGGAAACAGAGTGGTGAACCAAGGGGGAGCAGTTGATGTCATCTACCTTGACTTCAGCAAAGCTTTCGACACTGTTCCACATAGAAGATTGATAAAAAAGCTGGGTAGGCTTCGGGTGGATCAGAAGTTGGTCAACTGGGTGGCAAACTGGTTGATGGGCAGAAAACAGAGAGTGGTGGTAAATGGTATAAAGTCAGAAGAGATGCAAGTCACAAGTGGGGTACCTCAGGGATCAGTCCTGGGGCCAGTCCTCTTCAATATCTTCATTAGTGACATTGCAGATGGACTAGAGGGTAAGGCTTGTCTGTTTGCAGATGACACCAAGATCTGCAACACAGTAGATGATTCAGATGGGGTGGGCAGAATGAGAAGAGATCTGGATAAACTAGCAAAATGGTCAGAAGAGTGGCAACTGGGATTTAATGCAAAGAAGTGCAAGATCATGCACATAGGGAAGAGAAACCCTGAAGCCACCTATAGGCTGGGAGGGGAGTTGCTGGCAGTCACAAAGGAAGAAAGAGACTTGAGCATCATTATCACTGATGACCTGAAATCATCCAAGCAGACCTCTAAAGCAGTAAGTAAGGCTAGGGGGATGATAGGGTGTATTAGTAGGGGTATCACAAGTCATAAGAAGGAGGTAATAATCCCTCTTTACAAGACACTGGTTAGGCCCCATCTGGAGTACTGCATGCAGCACTGGAGGCCACACCTTCACAAGGACATTAACCAAATTGAGGCAGTCCAGAGAAGGGCAACCAAAATGGCACAGGGACTGCGTCAGAAGACATATGAGGACAGATTAATGGAGCTCAATATGTATACCCTTGAGCAAAGGAGTGAGAGAGGTGATATGATCAAAACATTCAAACACCTTAAGGGCATTAACAAGGTGAAATAGTCTACCATGTTTAAATGTAAGAAAAATAGCAAGACAAGAGGACACAGCATGAGACTAGAGTGAGGCCAATTAAGGGAGAATGTGAGGAAATTCTTTTTCACAGAAAGGGTGGTGGATGCATGGAACGGCCTACCTTAGAAAGTGGTGGCTATGAATACAGTGCAGGGCTTCAAACAGGCATGGGATAGGCATAAGGGAGCAATACAGATGGGTATGACTAGATAGGCCACTGACAGAGCAAAGGCCGATGGCACATTTATAAGGTAGAAAAAGAAATGGGCAAACTGGATGGACCTTGCAGTCCTTATCTGCCATCAACTTCTATGTTTCTATGTTTCTCACTCTGCCTGAAGACTACAGCCTGCAAACTGCTCTCTATTTTAAATTTCTAAATTCAACCTAATTTGGCAAATGTCAGCTCATTATACCCAGAGGCAGTTTCAAACTGCCAAAACAGTTCCCTGACAACAACTTTATGATCTCCCTCCCCCTACAGAGCCACCCAACATCCTCCATACCTCTGGCCAGCACTTCTTAATTCTTGATACTGCCAGTAGGATGCTTTCTCCTGGAGTGCAGCTCCAGGACCACCTGCTGTTCAGATACTGCAACCTCCTAGAAGCCTTGTAAAACTCCAGTTCATGGTGACACTTTCATACACACTGACATGCTGACACATTCCATCAGCATCAACACTTATCAGTGCTGGTTCACTTTCCACTCAGTCATCGTGAAGAAAATGACAAAAACTAAATTAAAACAATACAAATAAAGCAAAAAATTGCAATACACCACAAAATTGAACTGCGTCTTGCATAAATGAAATATGCCATGACCTGACTGAGAATATCATTGATATTCTCCCCTAGTGCAGTTTGACCTTTAACATCACTCATGGCTATGCCACTCATTATGTCATAAGGTCAAACTACTCTTGGGAAGAATATCAATGACATTTTCAGTTGGACTGTGGCATATCCCTTATATATCTCCATAGCTTCTTTGCAAAAAAAAAAACTGTGTTAATGCACCAATTAGGGTTCAACTGAATGGAACAGAAGTAGGGAAATGTGGTATTAGGGTTTCCAACCTTAGCTTCCCACCCCCATCCCCAAAGCAGCAAAAGAAAAAAATAGGGTTTTGGGTCTCCAGAGTCTTGGCAAATCAGTGATGGGGTCTTCCTTGAGTTGTCAACCTTACTATTCACACACACCCTGCCTGTAGCCTGATGCCCAAAGCACAAGGTACAGCTCCAAGCCAGTAACTCTTAGTGATACAGTCTTCAAAGGTAGAAAAGTATGTCTCACCACATGTTGCCAACATAATCTCTTGTAGCTTTCTTCAAGCAAGGCCCTGTGGGCCCTGCATGAATAAAAGAGATCATGTCTGACTTTGTTTGCTCAAGGGAGGGTTTGGGCATTAGGGATGACAACCCCAAAGAAGACTCCACCACTTATTTGCCAAGACTCTGGGGACCTAAGGCCCTAATGTTTTTCATACTAACATACTAAGAAGCCAGCAGAGTAGGCCCTATGGTCATTTGAGTCTGCTCAGGGATCAGTGTCCATTCAGGGCACTGTTGTGGCCTCCCCAGTCTCCCCATGAGGTCCCCCACCCCATCCCCAATGGGGTTCTGAGTTGCACCCTCCCTTTATACATATCCCAGCCTCTCCTGAACCCCTCCACAGTTGCTATAGCCAACAGTTCCATGGGCAGAGCATTCCAGGGTTTCACCACCCTCTCAGCAAAGTTGCATCTCCTTGTCTTCCCTCTGAGTCTCCCACCAACCAGCCTAATTTGGTGCCCCCTAGTGGTCCCCTCTTCCCTTAGCTGGAACACCCTATCCTGGCTTACTGTATTTAGCCCCTCAAGATATCTGAAGACACCAATTATATCCCCTGTGTCCCTCCTCTCCTCCAGGGAGTACAGGTTGAGCTCCTCAAGTCTCTCCCCATAGGCCTTCTCCCCCAGACCCTGTATCATCCTGGTGACCCTCCTCTGGACCCTCTCCAGGAGAGCAATATCCCTTTTTAAGTACAGATGCCAAAACGACATGCAGTATTAAAGTGCAATCTAAACAGGCAATTATACATACAGCAGAAGGAGCACCTTTTGCTGCTTGGGGCTGTGGGGGTAGGGAGTTAGGTTGGAAACCCTAAACCACATTTCCCTACTTTTGTGGCATTAAGGTCAGTGAGGAACCATTTTCTTTTTGCAAGTTTAATACAAAAATACATTGAGGGACTGTTTTCTTCTTTTCAGGTTTGCAACATAACAGTACTGGATTTGACACTGGGGATAGGGCACCCCAGTGTCAATTTAACTCCACAGTAGCACTGGGGGGCACCCCAGTGTCACCACATATTAATTGGGGGGTAGCCTGGAGGGGAGGGGGTTGGCAAGTAGTACCAGAGGGTGGGCACCCTGGTCCACTTTTCTTTTATTAATATTGAGCACACAATATTGGGAAAGATCACAAGGGAAGGCTCTCTGTGCTGGGAGGGGGTGGGAGTGAAAATTAAAAAAAATCATAGACAGACAGACGGATGGATGGATAAAGAGCGAGAGTGAAAGAAATCAAGATCCATTACCAGTTCACTCATGGCACACAAGCCAGCAGTACTTCCCCATCTGTGGCTGTAGATGGCAAGAAACTCCTGCTGTTCTCATACAGAGAATGTGGGTAAATAGTTTCTCTCACTGAGATGGTAACCCTGAATTTTGGGATGCCCAGAAAAGGTATTTCTAGCTGTACTGTTAAAAAAACAAACACCAGAATCCAGCTAAACATGTCCTGCTTAGCTAGGTTCAGGTGACTTTTTTTTTTTAAATACATAATTTTTATGTATTTCCATGTTTTTTAGCTTGGGGGAAACATACAAGATGGTAGCCATCATGACTCAAACAATTGTATTTTTGGGGTTGTGGGAAGAAGCTTGTGAAAAGCGGAAAGCTTTCATGACCGGGAATATTTTGGGTTGTACCAGACAGTTATCCAAAAACCCTATTGAGCATGCTAAGAAAAAAAAAATAATTTAAATCCTTATAACTCCATATCCATTTAACATTTTTTCACAAAACCTTTGAAAAGCACCATCTTGGCACAGGTTGCTTCTACCCTGAAAGATTAAAAAAAATTCCATTCCATCTGGGTTGTATGTGACAGCAAAAAAATGTGTATGAAGTATAGGAAAAATGTAGATATTGATGTAAAAATGACATATGTGGGTCTTAGAAACTGCACAAGTTGCCACCACAAAACTTTTCACATATAAAGACCTTACCTTATAGACAATGCATGCCAAATGTGGGGCAATTTTGTCAAATGCCACCAAAGCTATTAAGGTGTAAAGTTAGGGGGTTTAACATAAAAACTCAAGTCAATTCTAAGTATACTGGTGATACCGCACCAATAGTATATCTATATCTATATATCTATATCTATATCTCTATATATATATATATATATATAGGGATATGACATGGCCTAACTGAAGATATCATATTTATCTTCATGAGAGGCCAATGATATCATGATATCTCACGGTGGCGAAGCCACGGTGAGATATCTTGATGTCATTGGCCCCGAGTGAAGATAAATATGATATCTTCAGTCAGGCCATGTCATGTTCTGTTTATACAACTTATGTGCTGGGCCCCAACATGACCTCTAGATAATATGTTTTGCCCACTCCCCTGCAGAACTGACCACTGGATACTTAACAACAATACTGCACATAAGTTATGAGGCAGGAATAGGAGCGCCTCCCCCCTCCCCTGCATTGGTCCTGTCATAATTGGTAAAGATATGATTATTAAAAATCCATTATTTGGTTGATTGTTATTTCCCCCCCTGGTCTCACAGAGGAGTTGTAATATAAATGAGTAGCTTGACCAAAAGAGTTTTCAGTTATGAGCGGGCAGATATTTAAAAGAAAACACTCTCTTTGTAAATTAAGAAAAAGCTCTGTGGCTTTTAGAAATTTATTAAGTTGTTGAAAACGTTATCTGGTTGATCCTGCCATTTTTCCCCTGTGTCACTAAAACAGTTTAATTCCTGATGTCCTTGATTTGTAGTGTGACCGGGCGGCTTCAGTACGTTACAGTGAGTACATCACACCCATCTAAAACAAAGCACTGTCTCTTTAAAATCATACAAATGCAGTCCTTTTTTATTCATTTTCCTGGAGCTTGCTAAGTAAGAAACAGGCTGCAGTTAAAGCTAGGCATATACCGGCGCTACTTTTCTTACTTTCCTCTCTGAAGCTGCCGACATGCCGGTTCCTCACTTCGTCTGGATTTTAACTGCAGCTGTTTCTTACTTAGCGGCTTCCAGGAAAATTAATAAAAAGGACTGCATTTGTACCCATTTTGAAGAGACAGTGCTTTGTTTTAGATGTGTAAGAGGTACTCACAGTAACGTACTGAAGCCGCTCGGTCACACTACAAATAAAGGACGTCGGGAATTAAACTGTTTTGGTGAGACTAGGGCGAAACGGCAGGATCAACCAGATACGTTTTTTTTTAATTAAACAAGGTTTTAAACTGATGGCAGGGTCAACCAGATGTAAGAGTCGCTTTGGTAGGGGGACGGGGGTGAGGTAATTAAAAGGCAGAGCTTTATAACAGCTGAATTTCCTGTGGGGACCAATAGGATTCTTAGAGATTACATAGAGGAATTTAAAAGATAACAGGATGACATATAGGAGTGTTAAGATATCATGATGACGTATAGGAACATGAAGATATCAGTGTTATCTTCACTGGCTTCTACAGATATTACTTTTTACACTGGCATTTATCCCAGCACATAAGTTGTATAAATATATATATATGTATACACACACACACACACATGCATACAATGTCTGTAGGAATTCCATTGCTTAATTAAGTACTGTATATTATTTTCCCAAGACTCTGACCCAAGTGAAAGACAATGTTTTTCACTGAATTGGTAAATAACACTGTTTATTTTTTACTTGCCTACATCACAGTCAACTTGATTGACAGCCCATTCTGCCGATCCCACAATGAATCTGCCCTCAATTGTCACACAGAACATAGACATTGTATACATAGAATACAAAATGGCCTGTGTTCAAATATGCCATTCATGAGGTGGCAGGACTTTCTCACTCGTGGCTTTGCTACTTGTGAGTTATGGTCCCATTGTATATTCTTGAGAGAGAGAGAGATAGATTCTTTGCAAAAAACTACATTACTGTACCATTTAGGGTTCAACTTAACACCACAAAAGCAGGAAAAGTGGTGTTAGGGATTCCAACCTTATCTCCCCATCCACACCCATAAGCAGCAAGAGGACAAGACCATACAAGCAAGCACAGACAGCCATAATCAGATAATACAAACAGTATACAACTATTTCCAGATGACACAAATGCAGTAGTACTGATGTGCTGCCTTTGTATCTGTGCTACACATATCACAAGGCATATACCCTCTCTTGTGGCTGCAGATAGAAATCCATAATACTAAAATTACAATACTACTTCTTTGTGCAGAAGCACAGGCCCCTGTAGACACAGATGCAAATCCACAATAGGCAAATTACAAGAGTTCTTTTGTCTGAGAAGCGCATGCCTCTATGGGGCCAGCAGTTCCATAGCCACAGGTACTTATCCATACTGTAAGACCTACTGTACAAACAATTCTGAGGGGCATGTGCTTCTGCAGCTGCAGGTGTAAAACATACACACCAATCTCTGGTGATGCAGAAGTGCAGACACCATGTAATCAACCATACCAAAATTGCAACAGTACTTCTATCTGCAGAAGCACATGCCCCTGAAGGGCCTGTGCCTCTTCAGCCACAGGTATAAGACATAAACACTGACTTCTGGTTGAAGAAGTGCAGGCCCCTAAGATCACTTGTACAGCTGCATATAGAAAAACATGCACTAGTGGATCCAGCTTTATAGTGCAGTACCACCTGCTATACACTTAAGCCAGCATAAAGTTTCAGTTTTAACCTAATCTGAGGTTTAAAAGGAAACATTTTACTTTTATCGAAGAGCACTCCACAGCCTTGGGAAAACTGTTAGCCAAATGAAAAATTTCTGGATCTGCCACTGAAACCATGATACTCACATTGCAACAGTACTTCTGTCTGCAGAAGGGCAATACCCCATGGGGCCTGTGCTGCTGCAGTCAGAGGTACTTATGCACACAGCTCTGGGTGCTGGAGCACAGTCTCCTGTGGGCTCTGTCCATCTGCAGATATAGCTACAAGTCCACAAAGCTAGCACATCAGTGCTACTGCATTTGTGCCATCTGGAAACACTTGTATATTATTTGTCTTACCTAATGGTGGCTGTCTGTGATTGCTTGTGTGGTCATATCCTTTTGTTGCTTGGTGATGGGAGCGTGGAAACCCTAATGCCACATTTCCTTTTTTTTTGGTATTAAGTTGAACCTTAAGTGGTGTATTAACACAGTTTTTTGCAAAAACATTCCTTTCTTTTTGAGATAATGGAATCATATCCTCATTCAAGCAGGTCCTTTCAGGACGTGAGTGAACAGATGCAGATGTCCAGGGCCCTCTGGGCCCTGCATCAAGGAAAGAGTTGTCTGCCTGTGCCACATTTCCCTATTTTTGTTGCATTAATTTGAACTCTACCTGGTGCATTAACACAGAGTTTTGCAAATAAAATATGTGTGTGTGTGTGTGTGTGTGTGTGTGTGTGTGTGTATGTGTCTGTATGTGTCTGTCTGTTGTGAGAGTGGGGTGCAACTGAATCACAACTGAATCTGGGTTGCAAAAAAAAGAGAAAAGAAAAACATGTGTAGTATATTGCAAAAACAGTTCAATATGCCACACAATGTATGCACTAGTGCTTTGTTCCACTTGGGATTTATCTTGTTACTCCTGAGTAAAATATAAACAGATTAAAAAAAAGTTCAACATTTGCATTTTAGATGCTGAGTGCCAACGTTTATTATACAGCACTGCATCAGAAAGTTCATTGAATTTAAGAACACACTGATGTGATGGCAGCTTTTCAGATCAAAATTTGCATATATTGGTTGGGAAGATAAAGTGTTACATTTTCTTTCTTATGCATACTGTTTTTGAGGGAATTGATATAATGACTGCAGTGATAACACAGCATGTGCCACCAGCTTCTGTGATCAGCTCAGTGGTCAGTAAAATAACTGAAGAAAGCCTGAAAAAGGAAAAAAGAGAATAAATTAATGAATAATTAGACACACACATACGTGTTAACAGTTAAAACATTATTGAAATATAGCAAATTAAGCAGACTGGAAGACAAATGGGGATCCTAACAAAAAAGGTATTTACCATTGATCTTTAATGATAAATACAGATAAAAAATGTGACTAAAACTAACTGTGGATATATAGTGTAGCTCACTTAAAAGGGATTCCTTTAAACCAGACATTCATTTATAGCAGACAGTTTGCATTTGCCAAATGCCTTTCTCATTACCTGCAATGCAAAACTGCTTATAGCAGATCTCACTGCCCTTCTATACCAGACGCTGTTAGTTAGCTGTCAGTCAGCTGAGTCTCAGCTAATCATGCTAATGAGGTGTTAATGATGGCTCATCATGCCTGTCAGTCACCTCACTTAACCTATAAAGCGAACACCCTGCTGGTTAGCAGTTAGGTTTCAGGTTACCAACTTGGTTTCTGCCTTTAGTAATCATTAGTTTGCTCTCCACTGGTCTGGTCATGCCTCCACAATGTAACACCTTCACCTTAAACCAGAAAGTCAAGATGGTCTCAGAGATCAGAAAAAAATGGCCAGAACAAGCTTGCAGTATCTAATGCTGCACTTCAGTGTTTTGAAATCAACACCATCTGACTTGTTCTGTGATAAGGAAATAATAATGGCAGTATGGCATGAGAATCATAACCTGGAGTATAAACACAAGCAGGAGGGCAAGAATGCCGATATTGAGGAAGCGCTTCTCCACTGGTTTTCTAATAAGAAGGCCAATATACCTTAATTAGTGGCCCCTCCTTATGGAAAAGGTATCTCAGCAAACCCACACATTAGGCAAATCTGAATTCACTCCGTTGTTCAGTTGATTGCACCACTGGAAGATCCCAAAGAATATCAAATACAAGAACGCACATGGTGAAAAGCAGAATGCTGATTTTGCTTGTGTGGAGCAATGGCTTACAGAGGTGCTTCCTGGGATATTCACTAGTTACAATGCTTGCAGATTTTTAAATTGAGATGAAACCATCTTTTTTCTAGATGTGTGGGATCAGGCACTCTTACTTTTAAAACAGAAACCCCTCTAGATTCTAAAAAGGCTAAGGAGACACTGAGGGTATTATGTTGCTGCAACGTTTACTGGGACTGAGAAAACAGAGCTGCTAGTTGTTGGAAAATTGGCCCAGCCAAACTGTTTTCAAACAGTAAAGCACCTACCAGTCCTGTACGGATCCAACAGATCAGTCTGGATGACTGGTGATCTGTTCACCAACTGTGTATGATCCTGAGACGGTAAACTGAGCGGAAGAAAAGTTGCTCTGTTGTTACATAGCTTTTCTGACCACCCTCAAATCTCAGGGCTCTAAAACATCCATCTTGTATTTCTACACCCAGCACTACCTACCTTATACAGCCTCTGGACCAATGTATAATATATGCCTTTAAAGGCCAGTATGTCATGGCAGTTTCAGGGAAATTCAAGCCAGAAAAAGGGATCTCCTTGATGACTGCCATAACCTCTTGGTTGCTGATCATGTAAAAACAATCAATCTACTGGATGCCATAAGGATGATGAAGAAAGCCTGGGATATTTTCTCCCTGGAAACTATTGTCTGTTACTTCCACAAAGCAGGGTTTACTCACATGACTGCAGAACTGCTGGTGTTATTAGATGTAGAAGAAAATGACAACATTTCAGATCCTCCAACTTGCCTATCTGCTGTAGAGTTTGAGCACCTCTGCCACCTCAGTGGCCTGCCATTAGTTCTACTCTGTGCCCTTAAGAAACTACTGCTACTACTTTTACTGTGCTCAGGGAATGTGTAAGCTAAACCCTGGCCCACAGGCATCTGTCATAATGCCTTCAGACCTGACCCATGCTAAAGGTCTGAGTTTTCTCCACATAAATGCTTGCAGTCTCTTAAGGAAACTGGACGCCATCCAGGCCTGGGTCTGTCTCACTAATCCAGATGTTCTAGTTATCTCTGAAACATGGTTAAAATCCCTCACTCCTGAATGGGTGCTGCAGAGCAGCAACATGGTGGCAGTACTCTGAACAAGTTACGTCTCGTTTAGCAAGTATAAAGTCAGAAAACCAAGCTATTTCCATCAGATCAGCTATTCAATTCTATGGAGGTGTATCAGAAAGCAGTGGGATCACAATGGGACCCAAAAAAGACGGGGATCACGTGATGTGCTAGTGCCGAGAAGATGTTCGGAGCGCTACTCCCGGGTCGACTCAACCTCTAAACCAGCTTAAAATCCCTGATTAACGCTAACGGGCTGACAATCTTCATTAGAACCGGCAGCTGTTTTTTTGGACTTACTGAAAAGTCGCTCGATTCGCTATTGCACTTCGGCTGCGCGAGTGTACCCTCCTGTGCTGCAGTACCGAGGATGGATCCAGGAAGCCCCGAACTCGCCGACGCATGAGCACTGCCCTCCAAACGCCCGAAACCCCTCTCACCAGTGCCAGAAGACCAGGAGGCATGTATGGGTGTGGAGGAGAAAGGCCAGATCCCTCAGGACAATTTAGGTGAAATCAAATCGCTCCTACGAGGGCTGGTAGCCGATTTTGCTACCATTAAGCCTACTCTTAATGTTCTGGCACAGAGAGTAGGGGATCTGGAAGCTAGAGCTGCCTCCCAAGACAGAAAAACGTCTGCACACGAGCAGGAGTTGGTGGCCCTAAGGAGACAAGTGAAAAAATTGGAGGAGAGAGTAGACGATCAAGAATCTCGCAGCAGAAGGAATAATTTAATTCTGGCTGGTCTACCAGAGCGCTCTGAGGGTGCGGACTGTATCACCTTTATTCAGGGGCTGCTGTTAAAGATCCTGGGCCCTACTCCTTATGGAGAGGCATATAATATTGAGAGGGCACATCGGTCTCTGAGAGAGACCCCGGGGCTCGACCCAGGGTTATCATAATGCGCTTCCTGAATTTTAGGGAGAAGACCCACGTTCTTATGAGAGCAAGAGCACTTAAAAACTTGCACTGGAATGGAGCTGCAATCTGGCTTTTTCAGGATCAGACACCTGCCACACATGAAAAACAGAAAGAATATATCAACATTAAAAAGAAGCTCTATTTAGCAGGTGTGAAGTTTCGGATGCAACATCCTGCTACTCTGGTGGTCAAGTTGCAATCGGGAGACCGGAGGTTTTTGACAGTGAGGGATGCTGCAGAGGGGCTGAAAGCTGAACTTCCGGATCTGTTCAGGGCGGCAACCTGAATTTACGGCTTGGGACAAGTCCGTGGATGTGGCTGAATTCTGTTTTCCCCAGTTATGTTACTTTGGAATAAGGCTTTCTACTAGTGCTACAACACAATTTTCCCTGAGGATCGAGGAGACTGTGACTTTTGATTTAAAGCCTTAATGAGGGTGGAGTTATAAGTTGGGACCACAGAAGAAGTATGGGGGGGGGAGGGGCTTTCAAATAAAAATATTGATTTTCCGGGTAAGGGTGAATAGATGCTTGTTTGGGTTATTTCGGGTTGGAGGGTCTAGGGAGTGCGCTCAGTGGCTGGCTCATCTCGTTTTCGACGGTGGTTAGGAGGACGATCAGCGGATCGGGGGTAGTGACAAAAGGGGTGGGGCCTGGGGGAGGGGGAAGAGAGAGAGTCCAAATTGCAGATTTTGAATGTTTCTTCCTTTTTTTCCTTAGCGGGCAGCCGGGGCTGGGAGGTATGGGGTGTAATACATTAATATGTTTACGGTTAACATTTTATCCTGGAATGTTAAAAGCCTTAGAGGGAGGAAAAAGAGACTACTGATTCTAAAATTTATTTCACAGATAGGGGCTCATATAGCTTTGCTGCAGGAAACACACCTGTTAAAGGAAGAGTTATTGCTCTTGAGAAGGCTTTGGGTAGGTCAAGTTTTTGGAGAGGGGCACGCCAAAGCCTCAGGGGGCGTTGCTATCTTGATTGCAAAGAGCTGTCCGCTTACTCCCGTGCAATATAAAACTCGGGAGGATGCGCGGGAGTTTGTCATGGGTGCTATTATGGAGGCTAATAACAATCGCTTCTGTATACGGGCCAACTCCCCCTAACCCTGAATTTTTTTCCTCCCTAGAATTAGACCTCACCAGCTTCTCAGCTCACCCCTAATTATGGCAGGGATTGGAATCTCTGCTTTAGTAACTTGGTGGATAGGAACCCCCTCTAAAACCGCCTACTAGAGCGAGGTATCTTTGGCAGATTTCTGGAGGTGGCAGCACTGACAGATCCCTTTGAAGTTTAAACAAGGAGATGGTATTATGACCTTCTATTCAGGGGTGCATAAAACTCAAACACGTATCGATTTCTTCTTGGTTAATCAGGAGGCCCTACGTGGGGTTAAGAAGCTGTTTACTCATAGTAGAATTTTGTCTGACCATTCTCCATTACAGATGTGTTGGATATTGGAGTCTGTTCCGACAAAACCGTTCAGGTGGAGATTGGATGAATCTCTTTTTTTAGAAGACAATATGTTATCTCGTCTGGAGGAATCTCTTAGGGATATTATTTTGACCCAGATCCCTACCCTGGACAATAAGAACTTAGCATGGCCTACTTGTAAAGTCCTATATTCCAGTATAGCTCAGACCCTCTCCATTAGGAGGAATAAGTTGAGGAAAGCAAGGGAGGAATTCATTGAGGGTGCTATTAACTCACTCTCCCCCCTTGAGGGAACTGGTGAGGAGGTGGATGGGGAACTTCGTGAACTGAGGGATGAGCTGACGGATATTATGTACTTCAAATTGGAGGCTTGGACTGAAAGGCTTCAAGCTGAATACCTTTTGCAAGGGGACTTGCCCAGTAGGCTTCTTGCAAGCAGGGTTAGAGAATGGGAGGCCGCTCATACGATACCATACTTGGAATACCGGGGGGATTTGATCACAGACCCTCAGGATATGGCAGATGCTTTTGCCGATTATTTTACAGATTTATATCAGGGGGCATCAGGCAGCACTGAGGAAAATGCGTGGGAGTTTCTGGAGAGTATTGCCTTACCAAGACTGGACCAAGAACAGACCCAGGCCCTGGTAATACCTATAACGGAGGCTGAAATATGTGATGCAATTAACACTATGCCTAGGGGTAAGACTCCAGGTCCAGATGGTCTTTCAGCTGGGTTTTATAAAGCCCACTTGAAGAGTCTCATACCTTTACTCCTTGAGCTTTTTTCTGGTATTTTGTCTGATGGAGTCCCCCATTTGCCGCTATATCAGGCTTATATTACACTTATTCCTAGACCAGATAAGCCCCGAGAAACACCAGGGAGTTATAGGCCTATTGCCCTCTTGAACCAGGACATCAAATTGTTAGCTAAAATATTGGCTAATAGAATTTTAAAGATAGCTCCTCGGATTATTAGCCAAGACCAGGTTGGTTTTATGCTGGGCAGGGGGGCTCATGATGCTTTGCGTAAGCTTCACCATGTCCTTGTGGAGGCCTCCACCTCTTGTTTGGATATGGCGCTTTTCTCCCTGGATGCCGAGAAGGCCTTTGACCGGGTCTTCCATTCCTTTCTATTTGCCACCATGGAGAGGATGGGCTTCCCGGAGGGCCTTCTCAGGGGTATTAGGAATCTATATGCTATACCTACGGCCAGGGTCCTCTGTAATGGCTTTTTGTCAAAGGAATTCCATCTGGACAACGGGATCAGGCAGGGTTGCCCCCTCTCCCCAATTTTATTTAATATTTACCTGGAGCCTCTTTTGAGGGCGATTCATTCAGACCATGAAATACGGGGAATTGAGGTTAAGGGTAGGGAACTGAAGTTTTCGGTTTTTGCAGACAATATTCTTCTGCATCTTTGCGACCCGGTGAAGAGTTTTGATAGGGTTCTGGAGATTATAAAGAGATTTTCGGTAGTTTCAAACTATAAGTTAAACCTAACCAAGACCCAGGTCCTCCCCCTTACCCCACATGTATTTAAGGCAGATTTTGACCATCTCCACCTAAAGTGGGCTCCAGATGGTATTGACTATTTGGGGATTCGGGTTACTCCTAATTTCCAGCAAGGTGTAGAAGCAAACCTGGATAAAGTATTTGTAGCAGCTAGGGCTGACTTGGATAGGTGGAACAAGCTTCCTTAAATTCGACAGCTAGAATAGGATTAATTAAAATGAATCTATTGCCTAGATTTTATATCCTATATATTTGTCCCCTATAATATTTCTAAGTCCTGGTTTATTAGAATACAAAACTTTTTCCAACTTTTTATGGAATTCCAAGCCTCGAGGAGGAAACATGTGGTTTTATGACTGCCTTCTACTTCAGGGGCTTGGAATTCCAGATATCTACATATATTACGTTGCTGGACAACTATCAATAATGACACGATGGAATAGCACTCAGGAGGGAGAGGGCTATACGTCAACTTGGCTACATATTGAACAGCAAATTTTAAGAGATAAGGGTATTTCTCCTGAGTCATTGCTCTTTACTAATCCGGGATCTCTCCCTGATGTGGGTAAGGATTCCCCAATAGTTAAGACAGTCCTGGCTTGGTGGGCTCTTTTGTCCCCACTCCGTAAGAAGCTCCAGAAGAGCTGTAGAGGTCAACCTATTTTAGGCAATCTTAACATGACTATTGGTGGCCGACTTATTAGGGACTCCTGGGCTCCACAGTTAGCTAATTTTGTTTGGTCAGACTTGATTCTAGATGATAAAGTCATGTTTCCACCTCAATGTAGTGGTATTAATTTTTTCAAGAAGATTCAGATTACCAAAATGTTACAGAGAATGCAAAGGGATAATATTTGTCAAGAAGGACTCCATTTACCTGGGATAATCTTAAGGAATTAACTGTGCTCGAAAGCCTCTGTCAATAATGTATAAGGTGCTTCTAGACTTCCTCAGTAAGGAAGTCTCGTGAAGGTGGCCTACTGGGAGAAGAAGGATACCCTACTGAGGCCGGACTGGGGAGACAATATGGAAAAGTGTGGCCTACATATCTATATCCAAATTCAGAACTATGCAATTTTTCATTTTTTCTAATTTGTATTTCACCTGCCAAACTTTGTGCTAGGAAGCTTGGACAGACAGATCTATGTTTCAGGTGTGGTTTGAATTCAGGAGATACATTACATATATTTTGGGACTGTCCTAGGATATACCCAATTTGGGTTTTAATTAAGCAGAATATGGACCCCCTTCTAAACTATGTAGACTACATCTCACCGGAGGTCTGTATTTTGGGGGATATGACTCAAATCCCGGGATCGCAGATTAAGTATCATATTGCCCTGATGTCCGCCCTGGTTAAAGCTTATGTGTTGAGGCACTGGAAAAGTGAATGCATTTATTCATATGACCGCTGGCTAGCGGATCTTATGAGGGTACTAGGGAGGATTAAGCGCCACTTGTCTCGGAATGGGAAAAAAGGAACTTATGATAAGAGGTGGCGAATTTTAGAGGCTATCTACTCGACCCAGCTCTAGCCTCCTTGCCATCGGTCTGTCTGTCTAAGTGTAGCTTTTTGAAGCGGTGGGTATTCATATTTTCTATGACTGATTGTTTATATTGGAAGTACTCTTGTTTTCTTTATCTCTAGATCTAGAGGTCTGTAGGTTCTAGAACTAATTCTATTTCTCCCTTTTTTCTTTTCCTTTAGCATTGTACATTAATAAGATAGGACCTGGACTGCCAAGCAAAGGGATTTTTATTTTTTATTTTTTGGGGCTCTCTCTCTTTCTCGGGACACAGCTGCGGGAACATCCTCCCCCAGTCTAGAGGGGTTTTGGGAATTATAGGATTGGTGGACTAATCCTACTCTTTACACTTTGGGGTTCTCGTTTTTCGTTAATATCCAGTCCCAATTTGTTACCTTTTTGTTCTTTTTCCCTCAATGTGAGGAGTGGTGTCCTGGTTTTTCATGTCTGGATAGGGGCTGGCGGTTCTCTGCAGCTGTGATTGTATATTGTTTTTGTACATAGTTTGCCTACTCAGTTATAGGGGTGGGCACCCGGGTTTCCGGGTTTGGTATGTATGTTTGTTTGTATGTTTATGCAAAATACAATAAAGATACTTTTAAAAAAAAAACAATGGGACCCAAAAAAGATCACAGGCATGCTCAGCAAAGTCAAAATCTAGACAGCTTTCCTTCCTCCTCGAGCGCAGCAAAAAGTCGGGGCCTGCCACATCGGGTACACCTACGGCACCTGAACTCCTTTCTACACAAATTCTTGCATTGCTGAGCAACATACAAGCAAATGGAGAAGAAATAAACCAGTGACTGGTGGCAGTGAAAGCTAAATTAACAATTAATGACACCACCATTCAAGATAACACTGTGGCTATAAACCATTTAAATGACACCAGCTCACAGCAATCAGAGTGCAACACTGCGTACATTCGGGACATCTCCTTTCTTAAAGCAAAAGTTGAGAATCTGGAGAATTTCCAGAGGCAGTCCAATATTTGAATTGTTGGCTCCCCTCCTAGATTTGTGGGCTCAGCAGATATCCTATAGGCGGTGAACAGACTGATATTCTGGGACCTTAAGTTATTGCCTCCAGATGCTGGCATCTCAGTATTGAAAGTTGTTGCTATACTGCAGAGACCCATACCAGGTGGGGATCCTAAGCAGTGGCCCTTAACAGTGATTGCCATGTTTTCCATTGCAGACACTTGAATTGCCTTGCTACAGGTGGTGAGGGCAAGAGGAGACATCATATGGGAGGGCAGCTGTCTAGCCATTTTTCTGGACCTTGCAGCCCAAACACAAATAAAGAAAAAGGAACTTCAGTGAATAAAGAAAAAACTGCTACAGCATGGCGTGGAGGCCAGAGTCAATTTCCCCACCAAATTACAGATCTGACATGCATCAAAAGTACACATCTTCACTGATCCTACCTCGGCTGCCCAGTTTGCAGACAAGTTACTTAATTCACTAAACCCTCCTGATACAGGATTCGAGGAGGAAGGTGATGTACTTTGTGTTTGCATGCCTAATTAAGGCTTGTTTCTACAATGTTGTAGGTTGATGTGGGAGACATCCCTCCCAGCCATAAGTAACTTTAAGCGATGCTGGAAGGTATCACTGTTATGGGGCTGATGTTGGGTGACTGCTTGTTAAAACACCCTAAACGTTTACTGCCAGCTCTTTGTTTTGTGAAATATAGTCCTTTTATATGCTGCTCCATTTTATTATTAGTGATCTAGGTAATACCTGACCTTATAAATGCTGAGGGCTGTAGCCTAATGACAGAGTCTGGTTATATATCACTATCAGTTTGTGAATGGTGAAGATATCCTTGCTTGATTTGAGGGTTCCCATATGGCAAGTTGCCATGCTAAGCCACAGAATATGGGACAGGAAAATAACTTAACCAATACCAGACTGTTAAATCCTGACTATAGGGACTCAGCTAATTAGCCCTCCACCACTTTAAAATTACTATAAGGGACCTGATAGCCTGGTGCTACTGATTTTTTTTTTATAATATACTGGCATGAGAGTGGCAAAGTCCTATGAGATAAGAAGGTCTGATTTAACTCCAAAAAGTATTGCTCTGGTGTAGAAGCCTACTGTTTAAAATATGCTACTTAGAATTAGTGACCTGTTACTGTCCTGTATATTCACTATCTATACACCTCATTATCTGTATTTTATATGCTACAGTGTATGCTGTAATATTATAAAAGCAATAAATAAAAAGTTAAAAATTAAAAATCCCTCACTCCTGACCATGTCATAAATATCCCCTTATATCATGTGTTCAGGGCCAACAGATCCTCCAGAGGAAAGGAGTGGGGGGGGTTGCAATACATAAGCGTGACAAATTCTCAGTCTCACTTATTGATTCCATCTCTGTACGCAGAGAATTTGAATGCTTTACTATTAAGGTCTGTATTTCCCCTACTGAGTCATTAATCATTTCTGGTTGCTATAGGCCACCATTAGGGGGTCTTGAACTGCTGCAGCATCTTCAATCTTTACTTGATCCCCAAACTTTGGAATTGGTCATCATAGGTGACTTAAATCTGGACTGGTTCTCTCCCTGTTCATCACCCCTAAAAGCTCTGTGTGATACGCTCGGGCTTTCCCAGCTAATCACAGAGGCCACTTGTATTAATCCCAAAAACCCTGCAACCAGTACTTTACTCAGTCTCATCCTCATTAACAAACCTCACAACTTTACCAGTACAGGGGTCTTCTTTAATGATATAAGCTATCACAATGTCATCAGCTGCATGAGAAATTTGCCCAAACCTGTCTCTGCTAACACCTATATTTACAAAAGAAGCCACCGCGACTTCAATTGTGCTAACTTCCTGTCAGATCTAAGTAACATCAGGTGGCAAGACTTTTACATCACATCCTCAGTGGATTTAGCTTACACCATGTTCAAAACCCTGTTAACACAGGTTATCAATAAACATACCCCAGTAGTCAAAATCAGAACTAGGAAAAAATCATGTCCCTGGTTCAATAATCCACTTAAGTCAGCACTACACAGAAGAGATGCCCTTTGGAAAAAGTCACATAAAACTAGATTACCAACTGACTGGGTGGCTTTTAGAGACTCCAGGAACCACTGTACAAAATTAATCAGAGCTGAAAAAGCAAAATACTTTCAGACAGCCCTTGACTCCTCCTCTACAGATCCTAACAAATTTTGGAAGACTGAGAGAAATACAAGCCCACAACCCTCTTCCTACTCTCCCTGTAAAGATCTCCACCAGTGAAATATCAACCTCCAACAAAGAGGATATCCTTAACCTTTTAAATAACCACTTTACTATGGTGGGTCTCGCCTTAAACTCATTCCCTGCAAGTATGTCATGTTCTTCTCTTCTTAACTCGGACACCTCACCTCACCCTATTAGAGCCCCATCCCATGCAAATTCTTTCAGTTTCAGACCAATCACCTTTAAACAGGTGGAAGGCCTGCTACTAGCTCTCAACGTTAATAAGAGTGCTGGAGCAGACCAAATTATAGTAATAATAGTAAACTTTATTTATACCTCACCTTTCCAAAATCAAGGTGCCTTAACAAAAGATAAAACCACATATTTAAAACAGCTAAAACATATTCTCATAAAATCAGCCAACAAAAAAATCAAGAAGGGTAGGATAGGTACAATAAATGGGTTTTTAAGGCTTGTTTAAATCCCTCCACAGTCGCACACTCCCCAAGCGGGTGGGGTAGAGAATTCCAAAGGGCTGGGGCCATGTACATAAATACACAGGCCCCCAAAGATTTTAACGATACCCTTGTAATCTCTAGCAACCCTTTTCCAGCTGAGTGAAGCAATTGCCCAGGGCAGTGAGGAATCAGAAGCTCTTTCAGGTAGTCCGGGCCCTGTCCATGTATGGCTTTATAAGTCAGAAGTCCGACTTTAAAGGTGATCCACCACTAAGCTGGCAGCCAGTGCAGTTCATGTAGCACTGGAGAAATGTGGCAGATCTGGGGAGTCCCCATCAGTAACCAGGCTGCTGCATTCTGCACCAGCTACAAGCAGTGGATATCAACCCCAGGTAGCCCTAGATAAAGGGAGTTGCAATAATCAAGGTGCGAGGTCACAAAGGCATGGACCAGTGTTGGAAGATCACCGGACGGAACTAGGTGCTTAACCCTGGAGATGTTCCTCAGATGGTAGAAAGAGGATTTAATGACTGCCAACACCTGTGATCATAGTGTCAGCCCATCATCAAAGATCACCCCCAGGTTTCACACTTATTCAGAGGTAGGCAGCTGGGAACCTCCAAGAAAAAGTCCAGAAGGTACACCTGCACCCAACGCTTCTATCCAGTGACCCGGGTCCACACCATCACCTCAGTCTTTTCCAAGTTCAACTTCAGCCAGCTTGAATTCATCCAACCCTGGATTTCAGTGAGGCAGTTATTGAATGCTGAGAGAGCGCTATCCTGGTTGGGTACAAAAGACAGGTAGAGCTGGGTATCATCAGCATAGCAGTGAAATCTCAGCCCATACCATCTTACAATGTCTCCAAGGGGTAGCATGTATGCTGTGAACAACATGGGAGACAATATCAAACCCTGAGGGACCCCACATGACAGAGAGACTGGGTCAGAGGAATAAATCCCCGACACTACCCTCTGAGTTCTGCCAGTGAGGAAAGATTTAAACCACCTGAGAACTGTACTAGACAAACCACAGATGAAGGACCACGATCCTGGTTACATTTTGTCCCAGGGCATCTTCTAGACTTAACAACCCCGATGCGATGGCCCTGCTAATTTATCCTCAACCATTCCCCGATTTCTTGAAGCTAGGTTACCATGTGCTGACTGCCCCAACACACATCTTTTTAACAAATCTTTTACTGAAGGAGTCCTCCCCCATGAGTGGAAAGTAGCACACTTCATCCCACTTTTTAGATCAGGTGACCCAAATGACCTGAACAATTACAGGCTCATATCCCTCTTGCCAACCCTCTCCAAATTACTGGAAAACATAGTTAACTCCCAAATAAGAGGCTACCTCGAAACATACAATATGCTGAATCCCCTGCAATCCAGCTTCAGACCCAAACACAACACCATAACTGCATTAGCCAAGGTAACCAATGATTGGCAAACAGCGCTTGACGCTAAGAACCATATCTAAGCTCTATTTTTAGACCTAAGTAAAGCATTTGATATGGTAGACCACAAACTCCTCCTGTTTATGCTGCAGAACAATTGCCTAAATGACACCCCCCTCAAATGGTTTACTTCTTATTTAATAGGACGACAGCAACAGGTTAAAACTCAGTGTGAACTCTTCCCCGCTCAAGACTCTTATGAGAGGAGTCCCACAGGGATCTATTCTCGGGCCCATACTATATGCGATCTATATTAATGACATTGACCTTAACATCTCCTCAACAAACATACATCTCTTTGCGGATGATACGGTACTTAATATTGCTAAACCTTCCTTGGAACTGGCCTGCACAGACCTACAACAAAAATTCTGCCAGCTACAACATAACCTACTACACTGCAAACTGCTGCTCAATGCAAAAAAAACTAAAGTCATGTTTTTTGCCCCCAGGCTAACTCTGCAGCCACGCACTCTCAAGGAGCTAGGCCCCAAATCACAACCCTCCTTGGAAAACATCTAGAGCCAATAGATAAATTCAAATGCCTAGGTTTCTGGATTGGTTGTAGGCTCTCCTTCACTTCACACTTCAAAGACCTAGCCAAAAAATGTAGACAAAGACTAGGTATTTTTTACTATATCAAGTACCTTCTCACCTGTGAGGCTAAAACAAGGCTAGTTCAAACAACTTTCCTTCCATTCCTGGACTACGACGATCTTCTCTACAGTCATTGCCCTGTCACTTCACTTTCCAAATTGGACACCCTGTACCACACAGCCCTTAGATTCATCACTAACATGCCATACAATACACACCATTGCTCTCTCTACGCTCATCTTGGTTGGCATTCACTAAAAATGAGGACAATGAAAAATGTGGTAATTTGGATCTACAGAGCCATAATGGGTAAGCTCCCACAGTACATTTCCAGTCTCCTAGTTTGCTCCAAGAGATCCTATTCCCTTACAAAATATATTTGCTTCACATTTGACATCCCCAGGATCAGACCTCGACATGATATCTCTTCTTTAAGCTTTTTTCTCCCTTCCATTTGGAACAGCATCCCAAAATCCCTAAAACTAATGCAGTCTGTTAATACGGCTACCTTCAAAATGTTACTTTGTCATCTACTGGAAGAAACTTGCAACTGTTTCTGCAAGCCATAGAACTCAAGCCTGACCCTTTATAACTACTCTTTGCTACTTTGTATCTTTGGTTAAGCTCAACCGACCACCTATCCAAATAGGTAGGACTCGAGTTCTTCATGTGCATTATCTTGTCTTACCCCCTCCTTGCTTCCTGTCTCCTACCCTACCCCTCCCTTCCTTGCTTTCCCTCCCCCAAGCACCACTTATACACTTGGCCTCTTCACCTTCCTCCTCTCCAGTCCTCTCCTCTTCCCTATATAACTGCTGCTCTTCTACTTTCTTAACTCACCCCCCAACACACACACACTTATCTCTCTTCCTGGATTGTATACTGTATATTGTACATATTGTATATTATTATATTCTGTTACCTACTATATGTATCTACCTATTATATTTATAAATTCCTTAGTTGTTCCTTATGAGTGTCATTTTATGTGCTTTGTCCACCCAGGACCACTTTGTAAATGAATTTATCTCAATGGTGTTTCTCCTGGTAAAATAAAGATTGATTGATTGATAGTGATGTGCAGTTGGAATACTTCATTCCACTAATTAATTTATGAATTTGCCTCATTTAATAAAGTTAATCTGCCATGTGAAGCCCAAATTTGCAGTAAACTGATAACTTCATGAAATGCAAAGTTGGTAATTTCACCCGCTAAGTTAGGTACAGAGGCAAAGTTTTCAATGTACTATGGGATTGGAGGTCACATGTTGCTGAAACACACTGTATGCCATGAGAGGACTGTCTTCAGTGCAGTCTTCTGAACACAGAGTAGAAGAAATGTCTGTGTGTGTTTGTTTGAGAAAAAACCTTGTAAAACATGTCTCAAAACTGAGCTTTTTGAATCCAAATTGCTCACAAATTGTTCTAGAGAGCCTTGTGTTGCTAGATTTGTGGTCCTTTTTCACTGATTATTTAAAGTAGTGGTTTCTGTTTTGTCAGTCTGTGAAGCAGTAGTGTGAAAGATGATAGGTGTACCGTAAAGCAAGGCAACCCAGAATGATCTGGAGCTTTTTTGTCTAAGCAGAGGATCTGTGTTATATTTTGGTTTTCTCACTCTTTCTTGTTCATCGTTTTTGATCTTTCAGACAAATTCAACAACATTTGACTAAGTTATGCCTAAAAACCCCAAAAGATTAGTTGGTAAAATTCATTTTGACCCAACGTTGCCTTTGTGTACCCCAAAAGGAGACGTTACAGGTGAAGTTACTATGGTGAATTTCCTATTAAATAGAAAAACTGTGAAATGTACTATACCTAGATGTAAATCTAACAAAAGAACCCTCGCTTTCTCTCCTGCCACGGCCAAACTTTGTAACTCCCTGCCTCTTGATGTATGCTCAGCCCCCAGTCATGCCCAGTTCAAAAACAGTTGTCACTTTTTCCTCTTCAGCCAGGTCTCCTGTGCCTGTTTCAAACCCTTGAATTTGTTTTCAACTCTCACCCATTTCCCCCACTGCTGCAAACTGCTGTTCACTTATCCTGACCATCTAGTTATATTATTTCAGGCACTTACTGTCTAATTTCTTTGTGTTTCAGCTACCCTTAACCCAGCAGCTGTCAGATGCATATGATTTTTCTCATGGAGTCTTTGTTACTGAATATAAACTGTGAGTTATCTTGTTACCTACTCATGTGATTGTGAAACCTTGTTTCAACTCTGTATTGTATTTTGTCTCTTCCCTAAGTCAATTTGTATCACCTGAATATCCCTACCTATTGTAATCTCCCAGGTCGCACCTGAAAATAGTCATGTCTTGGCTATGGCACTTACCCGGTAAACAAAAACTAAATAAATTAAAATAAATAAAATCTGCAGAGGTGAATTTGGCAACTTTGCCTTAACTTCACCTGTGAATTAAAACTTTACAACATCTCTACCTACCATAGTTTGAGGAGTCAGGCGACATTGTCATCATTGTCTCCAGGATGCCCATGCATTGGGGAGCTGCAAATTCTGATTATACAATGGCAAGAAAATTTCCTGGACTCTGATTGGTCAGTGTGTGCCTGGGACAGTAATGTTATTGAATAATAACATCACTGTATTGAGTTCAGGCACACAAATGACCACAGAGCAGTGAAACAAATCCCTCCCTCCCCACGCATGCCACCGGGAAGCCAACAGTTCCTAAATCAGTCACACCTTAGCCTAGCTTGCCACCTCTCCACCCCCCACCCACAAACAAACAAACACACATTCCCTACCTAACTGCCTCAGTCCTTCACACAAGGACACAAAAGCTAAAATATAAAAAAAAACCAGCAGCTGTCCATCTTTAAGTTCACAGTAGCTGCCTGTGACTGTGAAACTGCATGTGCTCAGCCATTTAAACAGAAACCCACAAATACTCCTGATTACATTTGAAACGTTTGCAACCTTCTCAGCAAACAAACTTCCTCAAAAAGCATTTTAACAAAATAAAAAAAGACCTGTAACTTACAGGTTCCGACTCATGTCCAGTTACGTAGTGAAGCGGGAAACTGGAAGTAACCACTCGACTTCGGTGTTTTCTTTTACGCTCTCCACATGTTCCTCACAGGACTCAGAAAATTAAAAAAAAACTTCAACTGCTCCAAGGACAAGCAGCGGGAGCACACTGATAACATGTTATTCACCCAAAGATACAAGATGAGTGAGTGTCTCTGTGTGGGGAAGGGGATCACGATGCACAAGAAACGCAGATACTACCAACAGCACCACCTACAGGACTACTTTTTCTTTCATTTCTAAAATATGCCTCTCATACAAAAAGCAATACAAATATAACATTTTTTTTAACTTTTTAATATTATTTTAAAATTAGCCATTGTATAATAGCTATAAGGCACTCCAGGGTGTGTGTTATTTAATAACGTCACTCCTGGGGTGGTGAAAGCACTTGGCTTCACCTCATGCTTTGACCCAGCCCAGGAGTGATGTTATTACACAATAACACACACCCTGTCATGCCTTATTGCTTAATTCAGACACTGAGGAGCCTGACAAACACGACTTCAGGAAGTACATGAGCCCTTTTCACACTGTGCAGAGTGATGCAGCAACAGGAGGATACAGCGCTGGACTAAGCTGTAATCTTGGTGAATTAGAGAGCATGGGAGCAATACTGGAGGACAATAATTAATCAGATGAATATCATCAATCTCTTTCCCAGTCAAAACCCAAACACAGAGTAACCCTACCCCTGCACGAACACAAAACAAACCTCCCAACTAAAATCTCAAGTTTTTATTAAAAAAATTATGTTTTTTTATCTTGACTGAGTGAGCACAAGCATGAACTGAACTGAACACTGAAGCACACTTAACCACTCATCCCACTCTAATGAGCAATGTAGTAAATTCAGCTGAATACTGTATGAAGTATCAAATGTTTATAGACTTTTAGAAACATTTGCCTTTGACTATGACACAGTGTACAGCACAATATGGGTGTAGCACTTAAAACACAGACTAAGCACAAGTGCATCCACAAGTACTACCACGCTACCACTCATCACTGTCTGATGGTAAAGCAGGCTGCACTGTACTTCCATTCTGCTGAGCCAGATATATTCAGGCAGACAAGAGGTATATTCCCCTGTTAGCTTTTGCTGTATTTAGCCTTATCTGTTTCTACAGCAAGCCTGTTTAGGCAGACTATTAACTGTGCCCTTTATTTAAATGCACTGTCCTTTATGTGAATTTTAAATCTGACTATTTGCTCTGTTACTATTTACTGATATTGGACATTATGTGCAGGAATTAAAAGTTTCACTGCTATTTCCTGGTGCAGTTCTGAGACATAGATAGATAGATAAGATAGATAGATAGATAGATAGATAGATAGATAGACAGATAGATAGACAGACAGACAGACAGGCACATGGAGAGAGTGAGAAGGGGGAGAAAGAGATTGAGTGATCATCAACTCTGTGCTGGCACTAAAGCCAGCAGCAGTACTCCATCAGCAGCTGCAGAAGTCAAGAAAGTCCCATTGTTCTCATACAGAGAACGCAGGTGAATGACTCCTTTTGCTAAGCTGGGCTCCCTGGATTTGGGGGTGCACCAAAAAGGTATTTCTAGAGCTTTTTTAAAAAACAACAAACATCAGAATCTAGCTAAATGGGTGTCATTTACTGTAGTTAGTTTCAGGTGTTAGTTTTTTTAAATATATAATATTTATGTATTTTCCATGTTTTTTAGATTGGGGGAAAAACAAGATATTGGCCATCATGACATGCAAAAAAATCTTGTGTTGTAAGACACCAAAAATGGTTTCATGACACGGAATTTTTTGTGTTGTGTCAGAACATTATCCAAACAAACCCCCTACTGAGCATGCTCAGAACAGTATAAAACCAAGACTTTAAATCTATATAACTCTGAAATGATTTAATATTTTTTTTCATGAAACCATTGAAAGGCACTACCTTAGCCCAGCATACTTCTACCCTGAAAAGTTTGGAAAAAAATCTATACCATCTAGGCTGTATGTGAGAGCAAAACCAAAAACCTGTGTTATATATAGGCAGTGGCAGAGCCAGGTTTGGGAACATTTGGGAGCCAGGGTTGGCCATTCAGTCAATCACAGGCTCCACAATGGGCACTAAACAGTGAATAAAGATAGTGGTGGGGCACCACTGCTCACACTGGGGCAACCAGGAGGGGCGACCGCCCCCCAGCCCCCCCAGCTCCACCACTGTATATAGGAACTAATTAGACATCTACGGATAAATGACAACAGTAGATCTCAGAAACTGCATAAGCTGCCATCATGAAACTTTCTATATATTTAGACCTTGCCTGCTAGACAATGCATGCCAAATTTCAGGCAATTGTGTCAAACAATGCCAGAGCTATTAAGGTGCAAAGTTAGGAGTTTAACAGAGAACCTGTTAACTCTAACTATGCTTGTGCTTCCACACCAGTATAGTATATGTGTGTGTGTGTGTGTGATTTGCAAAAAACTACATTAATGCAGACACTAGGGTTGAAGAAAGCAAAGTGCACAAAGTAGGGAAATGGAAAACATTAGAGGGCTGGGTCTCTGGAGTATTGGTGAATCAGTGGTGGGGTCTTCCTTGGCGTTGTCAACCTTAATGCCCACTTCATCTCTCCCAGCCCATAGCCTCCTATCTGAAACTCACTGTGCTGTATAGTTCCAAGTAAGTGCCTCATAGTGATACACTCTTAAAAGGTAGAGAAGTATTGCTTGCTACATGTTGACAACAGAATTTGTTGTGCCTTTCTTCATGCAGGATACTGTGGACCCTGCATGAAGAAAAGAGATCACATCTGACCTTGTTTGCGCAAAGGAGGGGGTGAGCATTACAGCTGACAACCCCAAGGAAGAGCCCACCACTGATCTGCCAATATTCCAGAGGCCCAAAACCCAAACGTTTTCCATTTCCCTACTTCATGCGCTTTGTGTTCCTCAACCGTAATGTCTTCATTACCAGTTTTTTGCAATTAATTTCCCTTCTTTTTCTGATAGTAGAAACGTGTCCTCATTTGCTAGATCCCAGAGGGACCTGCACAAAATGAAATAAACAGAATATTGCAGTTATTTCTAGTTCTGCTTTGCAAACCAACTAACATGTGAAAGACATCTTAATAGTTGTCGTTATACCATTACAGTATACAGTGTAACGGTGTAACTGTAACTATTATAACTACTAGCTGAAGTACAGTACTAATAAAAAAAATTTCTTACCTGGGTCCTGTGGATTGTGGGAACAATCATGCCTGTAAAATAAGAATAGCAGTGGGATCACAAAGGATCCATAGCTCTTTGGTAACTAACTAGGACAAGCAGGATATTCTAAACATAAAACAAATACTTATCTGATATGTGTGGTCAGTGTCCTCCAGTGATGTTGCTGACATCCATTGGACCTGAAGAAATAAAGTGGAAAATGGGTTAATATAAGCAATAAAAATATTGATCAGCTGTGTAGAATGGAAAAGGGATGTAGTTTTATCTTGGAGGTTTAAAGTGGGTTGGTCAGTAGTGTAGCTACCAGTACTATGGCAGCAACCTGTATTCATGAATGGACTTGGGTCATTCATGGAGTCCAGTGTGGAGAGATGTGGATAGAATTCAGCATCTGTGGGCCCACTCTCCTCTCGGGGTGGAAGGAACAAGTTGCTAGACTCATTGAGTTTTGTTTTGGAGGTTTAAAGTGGGTTGGTCAGTAGGCTAGATACCAATACTACAGCAGCAACCCAGGATTGTGAATGGGCTTACCAGCCTAGAAGGATGTGGACAGGATTCAGCATCTCTGGGCCCCATCAGCCACCACAAGAGCAGGATGAAGCCACCTCCTTTCACACAACCTGCAACACCCGCTGGGTGACAAATTGGCAAAATAACTGACTATCAAGGAGGGTAGACATCTATCACCCTCCTATCCCTATCATGGGGGACTCTGTGAGGGGGTACCAAGGGTACAAGGTAAGTTCCTGAGGTGGAGGGTGGCAGGGCTGGTTGGTTGACAGCAGTAGGGAGCCTGTGGTTTGTGTGGGTCCTGCAGTGACCTGATCTTCATCCTGCCAGGTACACTCTCCCCATTTTTCTTGCCACCCTGCTTTCCAGATGCAGTGCATGGGCCCATCAGGTATAGATATGCACATCAGCCTCTTGTAAGAGAAGGCTCCCTGTCCAACCACAAGGTGTTGTGTGTGCACCAGAACACTGCTCTATCCCTTCACTGTCTGGGGCCTGTGCAAAACACTGCAGTGCCTTCCCATCAGCCTTGGCCCATTCAGCTGGCTCACTGAGCATGCACCTGAACTCAGGTCACCAACATAGGAATGCAATGTGGTCCCCACTGGGCCAACCGCCATCCCTGCAAACAACACTACTTTATAAATTTGTTTGTCACATTTTGTCCCCAAAATGTCAACATAGTCTTTTTATGACCCCCCCAAACATGATAGGTGCCATTTATAAAATACTGGATGAAACATCATTATACACCACAAGTGCAAAATCACGTTTGGACCAAGGGTTGAAAAACAACAGCTGATAAGTTTGTGAGGTGGTATGAAAAAAATTGCTATGTTGAAAATTTTGGGTCAAAATATTGAAAATTACTAAAGTTATGAGGGAGCATTTAAAAATTTCAATATACCTCAATAACTTCATTTTTTTAAAATATTTTGACACCAAATTTTCAATATAGTCTTCTTACGACCCCACCTGATAGACCTGGTAGGTGAAAATGTTCAAATCCCAGCTGAAGCATCATTTCACGCCACAGGTGTCAAAACACATTTTGACCAGGATTTGAAAAACGACAGCAGTGACATTCATGGGGTGGTGAGAAAAATTGATTTAGTTGAACATTTGGGCAAAAATACTGAAATTTACCAAACTTATGAGCGAGCATAGAAAGATTTCAACATACGCTCATAACTAAGTTTTTTTTTTAGATTTTGACCCCAGATTTTCAACATAGCCTTCTTATGTATGACTTAGTTTTTTCCACATTAGAACTTTAACAAAAGCCATAACTCTGTCAGTCTTTAGAGTTAAGGGACACTCTATATATCAAAAGAAAGGTTTCAGTGAATACTACAAGAGTAACAAATAGAATAATAGATAGGTTAGTGTGTATTAAAAGGGAGTAATACCATCGAGAGGTTCTGGGGACCTAGGAAACCTCGAGAGCGAAGCTTGAGAGGTTCCCATGTCCCCAGAACCTCAAGATAGGATTATTCCGTTGAAATACACATTAACCTATTTGTTATTTTTTGTAATATATGGATTAGAGTTGATGTCAAGGTCTTACCTGTGCGTTGATTTGAAGAAGGCACAAATCGTTGGGTTGTCTTGAGGTTCCAGGTTGAAGAGCAAAGTAGAGTAGTGGGGCAAATCAGTCTTTTAGGAATTTGCCAGTGATTGCGGCAAAAAGAGGAAACAGGCAACAAAGATAGTTTCAACTTGGCAATGATCAAAAAAGGACACAAAAAAATGAACTGCAAGGAACTTTTTTTGGGGGGAGCACAGCATTTGGGATTTTCAACTTACTCAGATTCGGAATCTGAGTAAATCACGTAGCACTTTTTCTTGACTGGCTGAAGAGACTGCTGTTTGTTTATGGAGACATCTCCCAAAAAACTATATTAAATTGTTCTGATTTTCTTCGTCTACTGACTGTACAGTCAGCTTTTACTGTACATGGTGGTTACAGTAAAAGCAGGCTCCCAGTTAGTGCAAGCTGTTATGCCACGCATGCACATTTGGATGCCTATGATAATACTACTGTTCAGACCTCAGAATGATACTATTATGGGGTTTGAACAATGGTATTACAGTGATGAAATAATGCTATTATCACTTTCCTCCTGGTGTAATACCAGAAACTTTTTGTATGCTTTCCGGTACTATTATTTTTAAAATCCATATATTACAATATAATACTGCCACCAGAAATGTGTGGGGCATAAGTCAGCCCTATGGCACTGAGGGTTGAGGTGCTGGATGCCACACCTCATGCCAGCAGTGACCCGGGTTAGGAAGCGAGCCTGGGTTGCTGGGGATTGGCAGGAAAGGTAGAGGATTGAGTGTCTGGAGGACAGCTCTCCTCTCCTGGGAGGGAGGGGGTCCAGACTGAGTGTTTGGCCCCTGGCAGAGGCCGAGGGCACAACAGGCACTGCAGTCAATGTCGGGGATGGGGAGTGGTGATGCTGGCACTGATGCCTTGGCATGGGGTGCATGCCACTCCTCCAGTTAACATGAAAATGCCTGCAGATGCCAGGGAGATTGAGCACCAGAGCGTGCCTCCTATATGCCCTTGCCTGCCTGACTGCCCCTGATCCAATGCTACTTACAATTTTGAGGTGATCACTGCCCCCACCTCGACCCCGCTCAGGGAGAAAAGCCACAGCTCCCTGGGGACCAAGGGTAAAATATTGGGCAAGGCAAGTGAGACAGGAGGATGACTCCTAGGCACTCCCAATGGGTCGGTACCACATCCACAATTAGAGTATGATAATCATCAAAAACACATCAAAGGTGTATCTCCTCTTGGTGAGCAACCATAGCAAGTTTCACACTAAACCAACACAAATCTACTGAGTTATGGCTAAATCATGCAGAAACACATTTTTGCTCATACTATATACAATGAACCACCAGAACTTTAGAGGAACACTTAATATCTTTTTTCTTTCAAGTGAGCCCGACAAAAGAAGCTTACAGTGAAGTAGATACATTGCTTCCATTGTTGCCAAAATTACCATGCAAAAAAACATACACATTCAAAAAATGAAACTTCCCATAGGATAACATTGCAACTTTAATGCACCATTATGCCATAAATCTTTGGAGTTAATGGACAATCTATATATAAAAAAAAGGTCTCAATGAGTTCAACAACACTTACACACAATACCCTCAAGAAATTCATGGGGTACACATATGACCCTGAAATTACCTCATAACTTCACCATGCTGCCAAACTGGGGCACGGAGGCAGATGGATGTCTAAATCGGTAGAGGCAGATGGACATGTTCACACAGGGCCTTTAGGGCCTGCATGACTTAAGATACAATTCTACTATGTCAAAAAGAAAGGAATTTATTTGAAAAAAAAACTCACCCCATTCTCATACGCTGTACAAATCTCAGCTTATTTACTGATGGAATGGGGTGAGTGTTAAACTTGACACCCAAGGCACACCCCACACCAGATTTTCTGCCTGGAGGGTGGGGGTGGAGTGATAGGGTTGGAAACCCTATTGCCACATTTCTCTACTCTTTTTGCTTTAACCCTAACTAGTGCATTAATGAAGTTTTTGTAATGAATTTCCTTACTTTCTGAGATCTTAGACCTGTATCCTTTTTTTCCCTGTGGAACTGCAGGGTCCTTATCCATCCATAATTTTTGAAATAGTGTAATCATATCCTTGTTTGCCTTTAGGGCCCTGCAATCCCATCCCTCCATACATAGATATATGTATGTTGCCGAGGAAGCACAAAGCCCTCCTGGTCTTGCGCTTCCACTTGTAGGATAACAAAAAAGACATTTTCAGCATAGTCTTCTTATTACTCCACCTCATGTACGTGGTACTAAAATGTTCCAAATCCCCAGGAAAACATGATTCCGTGCCATTGCAAAGTCATTCCATGCCACAGCTGCAAAAAGACAGTTTCGGCAGATTTTTAAAAATGACAGCTGTCACATTCATGAGATGGTGTAAAAAAAGGCTATGTTGAAAATTTGGGGTTCAAATATTTAAAATTACCAATGTTGTGTGCAAGTATAGCAAAATTTCAACGTATGCACACAACTTTGCCATTTTTACATATTGAGACCCCAAATATTCAACATACCCTTCTTATGACCCCATCTCATTAACAAGTGTGGTGAATTTTTTTAACTCTTAACTGAAGGTGATTTTGGCAACTGACAATGAAATTACTTTTTGGGCCAGATTTGCATAATTCCACTGACATTATCCATGAGGGAGGTCTCAAAAAGACTACATTGAAAATGTGGTGAAAAAATATGTAAAAATGACAAAGTTGTGCATAAAAGTTGAAAACCTCATTGAAATACATTAACGCTCACTTACTTTACTTTGTCATATAGCAGTCAACAGTTCCAGCAGCAAAACGTGTCTTTGATCTCAGAAAGTGGATCTTCACCCTGGGGCCTGTTCAGGTGAGTGAGGGTGTGCAGGGGTGGAAGGTGGTGGGTGCTCAATGGGAGGTCAGGGTGGGAAGAGGATCAGATTGGCAAGGGACTTTTTTTTACAGGAAAACAAAAAACATTGAGGGAAGGTTTTCTTTATTACAGGTTTTAAACTATGGCATCGGCCATCGGAGGATGGTGGATGTCACTAGACACCTGGAAGAACAAAAGAAATATGAGGCCAGCAATGGGAGGGTTATGGGTGCCACTGGACACCAGGGAAAACAAAAAATATTACTGGCATGGTGATTGGATGGTGGTGGGTGCCACTGGATAGCAGGGAAAAAATATTATTGGGGTGGTGATCAGAGGGTGGGGGGTACCACTAGACACCAGTGGGCATTATAACAAATAGGGGGAAGGCAATCAGAGGTTGAGAGGTGGCACTAGATGCCAAAGAAAATTGAAAAAATTAGGGAGATGTCGATGAGAGGGTGGGGGGACTCCAGTAGACACCAGTAAAAATGGGATGGCTTGAAAAAGGCTTTTTTTATTTGAAGGAATCATTTTCCATATAAAATGAAAAAAAGGAAACAAAAAAGGATTCCTTCAAATGAATAAAGAATTTGGCAAAAAACTAAGTCCTAAATCATTTTCTATGAGAAATTATCTGTTTTTGCTTGAACAAATATATCAAATAAAAAAGGATCCCTTGTCATGAAAAAAAAGGCTTTCGGACTTAGTTTTTTTTCTGGCTTTGTTCATTTGTCCATTTTCATTCAAACCAAAAAGGATCTCTTGTCATGAAAAAAGAATCAGCAAAAAAACTAAGTCCAAAGTCCTTTTACTTGACAAGGGATCATTTTTTGTTTGAACAAAAAAGAACTCACGAAAAAGCGTTACTAATTCATGAAAAAGAATTAAGAAAAACATTCTGGGGTAATTTTTTAAACAAATAACTGCAGAATCCACCTAATGGGGACCCAATTAGCAAGATACTTGTGTTGGTCTCTGTGCAAAGTATCATTTGGGTAGGTTTTTAATTTTTTTCTGAAAAAACAGAAAAGATGGCAGCAAACAAAAAGGATTTTTCCTCACAAAAAAAGGATTGGCCCCAAACAAAAAAAAAATCATTTTTTGTAAAGACCAAATTTGTTTATTGTTCCAGGAAGACATCCTAAAGACTTTACTGAACATGCTCAGAAACAGAAATTTTAAAATTGAATAACTTTGGAACGGATTAATATTTTTTCACCAAACCAGTGAAAGACACATCTGTGGGCCAAGCCCTTTCAACCAGAAAATTTCAGACCAAAATTCTAAACCATCTGAGGGCAGTGCGATGACAAAAAAAAATGCAAAACATAGTGATTTCTTTACATTTTTTCACTAGCCGCGTCTCTAAATCTACACATCTGATTGTAACAAAACTTGGCACATCAAGACAACTACCCCAATGAAACTACACATGCAAAATATGATGCAAATCTGCTGAACAGGTGTGAAGATATTAAAGTGCAAAATTTAGGGTTTCACACAGAAAGCCCTGCTCAACCCTAACTTGCAAAGAACTACATTAAAGAGCAACTCTCTATTATAATAAAAAGCCTAAAAACTCTAGATTTATACCAGTTGTGCTTTAATTTTATTGTTTTCCAGTTATTTGTTATTTGCTTTATGTTTCCCTGTTGTTGGTCTACTACATACTTTAGATAATGCAGCAATTATTTCAGAGTCTTTCAAAATGTATTTGACTCTCCCCTGCTAACCACACAATTGGGGTTCATGACATCACAGTCTGTTGTCAAATTAATCACTACAATGTCATAAACAAAGGCACTGTGGGGTTCACATAGGAGACAACTATTTTCAAATATTTTCTATCCATTTTTTTAGCTGGACTACCAAGATGTACTGTAAATCTTGGAAAGGAACACTGAAAATGAAAACATGTATTCTATAGTAAATTGTAACATCTGAAACATCTTATTTATGAAATTATGTGCTCAAGTGGAGAGTTGCTCTTTAATGTAGACATTAGGGTTGAAAAACGCAAAATGCACAAAGTAGGGAAATGAAAAAACATTAGGGTTTTGGGAATCCAGAGTCTTGGAAAATCAACAGTGTTGTATTCCTTGGGGTTGTCAACCCTGATCTGTCATTAAACTCAAACTACTCTAATGGGTGATGACTACTGGGGGGCTGTGGGGCTCAAGCCCCTCCAGAAGTTCTCCAGTAATATACCTATTGTTGCTTCCCTTCCTCAAATCAGCATCTTTAAGTTATCCAAAATGCCAAAACCCCTTTATGTTTCTTTTTTGTAACGTATTTCATTATCTTGCAAGTCACAGAATCAACTTCCCTGTCCACATCTTTTTTATTTTGTTTTGCTGTTCTATTCATTTAATTTTCATTCATTTTATTTGTTTTACCAGGAAAAGCTCCTTTGAGAAAAGCTCATTTGCAAGTAGGTCCTGGTTAGGACAGTACACTACAGTATCTACAGTATAGAGTAGTATAAATTATGATAGTGTGTGTGTATATATATATATATATATATATATATATATATATATATATGATACATGATGGGAGACTGTGAAATATGATAGATATTTGCATGAGTGCAGAGTGACCTCAGATAATATCACGAGTGGTTCCTCCATGAGTGATATTATCCAGGTCACTGCACGAATGCAGATATTTACCATATTCCACAAAGTCGCACATGATGTGTGCTATTTATACATAGGGTCCCTGAATGTGTTTAGATGCGAGTGGTTTGGCTTGCCACTTGGTTTATTCCTTTCCATTTTCTGCAGTGCATGAGAGAGGTTTATTCCTGGCCATTTTCTGCAGTGCACAAGAGATACAGTACATGGAATGTCATTTGCACCAGGTAATGTCAGGTGTTTTAAGTAATTATGTTTAGGGAACAGTTTAGCCAAGTAAAAGGTGATGTAACTGGAGTGGATTATTTTACTTGTGATGTATCCACATAGCAATTTATTTTCGGTTATTCCACTGTGGTTACGTTATCATTTAGTTCTGCAATGGGAGTGTTTTTATGGGTATACTGTATATTCAATGGCATATATCTTCACACCTATTGTATATATATATATATATATATATATATATATATATATATATATATATATGTATGTGTGTATATGTATTTTCAGCTGGGTTGTAATAACGATGCAATTACAGAAAATAGCAAATAAAACATTCACAAAAATTCACAGCAAGCAGTATCAGTAGTAAATACTAGCAAATATTAGGAGCAAGTACAGTCATCAGTACAATAGGGGTCAAGCATAGATTTAAGGTGCCTAAGCTTTCAACAGAGTTTAGTTTTAAACAGGCCTGCAGTTTGTTCCAGTTGGAGCATTCTTTATTCTTTGGATGTTTTAAAAGCTGGTGACCTTATTTCTTCCATTTAAGCTTTGAAAATCAAGTCCGGTATCTGGATTTTGTACAAATGTTTTTAATGTTTTTTATGTTTCCTTACACTAAAATGTTTTTGTGATTCAGTTATTAGATCACATAGCACTGTACATTTGGACAGCCAAAGTGAGAGCACTCCAGCATTAATTGACTTCTTTTAGGATTTGGGGTTTTCTATGTAACTTTGAAAAATCATCATGAGAAATCAAATAAGGGGACTGAGCTCCAAATGAAGCGCCTGCTATAAGCAGAACACCCACAATATAATGTCACCCCTGATGAAGTAAATCATCATGATGCACAAAGTCATAGTATCTGCCACCTTGGTACTTAATGGCAATCTGGCATCACATTTCATGTTTCATTCCATGGATTTTGTGTTATTTTGAGCATAATGATTTGGAAATGAAAGTCACTGCTTCACCACTTGCAGTATTTGCATGAAAGCACATTGCTGACTTATATGTCTTTATAACCTGATATCAAAGTGCTCCAGCAGTAGGGTTTTTGGCATACTGGTTAATAGCTGGGCACATCTCACCTTTGTGGGTGCACAAGATTCCTACAGAAACAAGGGGTTTTGGAGTTACAGTTCATAAGCATACAGTTTCAACTGTTTACTTTTCAAATTGACTATCAACATTGACAATAGCATCAAGAGATAATTGAGTAACTAAAGATACAAACATAAATATATCAGGTTTTGCTTACTGTTTGCATCATTTCTCAGGAGATTTTTATCTAGTTTCTTGACATGTACCTATGTTTTAATAGAGTGCCAGCCTTCATTTTACAGTCTAGATATATATTAACTAAATAGCCACCATGCTAGGTGATTTGTCAGCTGAGCTTCACGTGAGCTCTGAGTATTACTGACTTTTCTTGAAAAAAAAAGCTAATAAAAGCTGTTTTAGTGTTAGCATTAGTCAGCAGTTATTTTTAGATAGTGAGGGTGATTTTAATGAAGCAGACAGTGTTGTTTTGCATCTTAGGATCCAGTTGGTGGGTGCTCCTTAAATTGACGTTCTCAGTAGCCTTCAAGCCAAAACACCATTACATTATTATTTTTCAGACTTTGAAACTGCATCAGTGGTTTACCACTTGAACTTTAAAGCTGTTGATCCATTTGTGGCTTTTTCTGGAGGAGGTTAGGACAGCTGTATTTTCAGTTCCTTTTGCAGTTACCTCTGTATTGGATGGTAGAGCAGGGGTAGAAAGCCAGGATTCTGAGCCAGAAAAATGGACTGCTCAGGAGGACCGTGCTTTTGCAACTGTTTGTGGAGTGGATAAAGTGGTCATTTTGCTGCTGGTGTTGGAGTTCAGCTTTAAACTCACCAAACTGTGAGTACCAGATGGCAGGGCTTGACATCCTCCAGATTTAAACTACAAGGACTGTGGTTCCCATTGGTTTGCCAAGAGTGCTGGTTCAGTTATATGCTGGCCTGTGTGATACTTCCAGACCTTGGCTTCTGGATTTGGGTCAGGAGAGGTAGCAGGGGCATAGTTTGTTATTTTTACGGGGGGGGGCAAAGTAACAAAAAAGTCCTGAATTTCACGTATCACAACAGTGAAGAGTGCGGGTGGCTTGCGTAATGTAAACAAATCAACCAGCATCAAATAATGCCCAAAAAACATTTAAGACTACAGCTGAATAACTCCTGGGAGGGACCAGCCCAGGCCAAGTCAGAGCACTTCCCCACCCCACCAGTTTTACTGCAGCCTGCTCTCGGCCCAACTCCTCCTGAGACCAGAGTCAAAAACTGACCGAGATCTGTTTTGTATTCAGTTCTTCGTTCTTCTGCCTTGGCAGTGAGGACTTACTTGTAAAGTTGAAAATATGTAAGGAACTTAACTTCTTTCTCAAGCGGACAGGACCTCACCTCAGCTTCAATTCAAATCAGTCTTGACCTAATTTTGCCCCCACCTAAACCTCCAGGTGGATAGCTCACTAGTCTATCACCCCCCTTTGCTGCTTACATAACCTTTCCAAGTCCAGCCCTTATAGTGGATCCTGAACTTCTTGAAATGTCTGCTTGAGCTAGCCCTCCCACCCTTTTTTTACTGTTAAACTTTTTTATTAATATTTCATAAGATATACAGACAGACCTCTTACAGTACAGTACAATGTGAGGATTTTTTTTTTAAAGAAATTGAGGCAGCATTTAATAAGAACATTGCTACAATAATACAATGAGCTTTTGGTTTAAAATATAGTAAACAATACAGGTCATGTAATTAGCATATACTTGACATTTGTAGTGAACTTAAAGCGGATAGTATGATTAGATATGGTTTATATTAAAATGTTACATAATTATATATGATGCTGCAAAAGGGAAAAAAGGACATTCGTAAAAGTATTGTGGAGTAATAAAGAACGATTGAGAACAGAGTATAGGAAAGAAAAGATATATAAGAAAGTTAAGAAGAGAGAGAGGGAAACTAGAAAAAAAGGGGAAAAAAGCGAGACTACAATGATGTATCAGTAAAAGGGGAAAATCCATATATATTAAGTCCATACATTGTTGTTGGAAGATTTAGTTGATTCCAAAAAATTAATAAAGCCCTGCCAACAATTGTTATATAACATGAGTCAGTCAGACAAGATATATGTCATATGGTCCAGAGAGGCATACTGTAATAGTTGGTTAATGATACCAGGAAGGGTAGGGATTATGTTGGATCTCCAATGCATGAGGATTGTGCATTTAACTTGAAGGAAGAGTATATTTAACCATCTGCTCTGCGAATATGAAATTTTATAAGAACGGTGATTAAAAATACCAAGAATGCAATGTTTAGGGTCCAGTGTAAAAGGTTGACCTACCACTTTCATTGCAAATCTGTGAGTACAGTGCCAAATCATCTTGTATGGGGACAGTGCCATAAGATATGCAATAAATCCCCATTGGGGAATTGCAGTGCCAGCAATTGTTATTGTTCAATAAACCCATTTTTGTAATACAACAGGAGTTCTGTACCACAAATGAAGGATCTTGGTTTGAATGAGGGAACTGCGCTTATCATTAAAAGATTTGTGACAGGAGAGCCAACATCTGGACCATTGTGCATTGGTATATTATATTGTAGCAAAGTACTCCATCTGTTTTTAGCATTGACAGAGTAGTCAGGAAGGATATCACAAATATCTTTGTAAACAATGCTATTTAAATTGGATGTTGTTTTTATCCATTTAGAGATGTGCTTATCATACAGAGAATTGATAGAGAAGGGTGTGAGGTAAGAGTTGCATGCAGTATGAAGCTGTAGATATTTCCAAAAATCCTGATGTGGAAGATTCCATATGCCTCGTAGGTCGTGTAAGATTTTAACTTAATGACTTGGGTCAAGTATATCCTGCAAAAAGAGAATACCCTTATTTTTCCAGGTACGACAAAAAATGGGGTGATTATCAAGAGAGATATATGGTGGTTATCCCAGATGGGGGTGTAAGCTAAGGGTTTGGGGTTAGATTTAATATGCTTGTGAATGATTTTCCAATAGAATATAGAAGCAGCTAGCCGGCCCGGTGGCGCTGAGGGTTGAGGCACTGGATGCCACACCTCGCGCTATGCCAGCGACCCGGGTTCGGTAATGGACCTGGGGAGCCGGGGCTGGCAGGGGAGGGAGGATTGAGCATCCCTACAGATGCCTCCCTCAGGGGTGGATAACTGACACGCAAGCGTCCGGCTATTCTGCAAAGGAATTCCGGTGAAGCACCCAATTCCTGAAAGGGATGGGCGACTCCTTCGTAAGGGGTCAGGGAGGGGGGACATCGCACGGTGCATGAGAGGTCTGTGCATCTGCACATTACCTCTCGGGATGTAGTCCCAAGCACCGGCGTCCCCAAGGGATGAAGCAAGGGGGAAAATCACCCTTGCGGTCCTGGATTACGGCCCCTCCGCTCAGACCGCCACACCAGACAAGACCCCACTGTGCAGGAGGAAGGAGAGGAGGCACTCTAGGGGCAGATCTAGGGGATGGCAAAAGAGCATTGAGAGGCCCGAAGGAGTAGGACCAAGAGGGTAGGAAATACCAGGAGGGAGAAAAAGAAAGTATATAAAAAAAAAAAGAATATAGAAGCAGCTATGGTAGGGTGAAACTTTAAAGAAGAGGTAAGGGTGTTATAAAGGAAAGAAGTCACCACATTACCAGGACATAAGGATGTTTCCATATTGACCTATAAAGGAGACTGGATGTTGGGTTTGTTAAACCATTTAGTTGTTTGAGATGTACGGAAAGCCCATAAGTAGGCTTGGAACCAAGGAAGGCCAAAGCCACCTTTTGACCAATGGGATCTAAGGTTATTATGACTAAATCTAGGTATTTTGCCTTCCCAAATGAAGCTGCCGATAAGTTTGTCTATTTTGGTAAGAAAACTAGAGGAAGTATCAAAGGATATTGGAAAATAGGTATAATATTTTAGGAGTTATAGACATTTTAATGGCAGAAATTTTACCATTAAAAGAAAGTTTAAGTAGCTTCCATCTATCAAGAGTTGTTTGGATACTGGTTAACAGAGGGGAAAGATTAGCATCCCATAATTTATTCAATGTCAGGGTGATCTGAATGCCAAGATAAGATATACCTTGGGGGGCCCAACAAAAGCCTAATGAGTTGTTCATGAGGGGACTACAAAGGGTATTCAATGGTAGCGTTTCGGATTTGTTAAGGTTTAGAGCTAGTCCGGAGTGGGAGGTGAAGTCATTCAGTAGTTTAACTGAAGGTTGCCCGGAACTTTCAAGGTTTTCAGGTAAAATAAGGAGATCATCTGCATATGAGAGTGAAGTATAGTGAGAGTTACCAATAATAATGCCTTTAATTGTACCAGACTGACAAAGGGACGCAGAAAGAGGTTCCATGGCAAGTATAAACAATGAAGCTGATAAGGGGCATCCTTGTCTGGTGCCTCTTGCTAAGTAAAAGGAAGGGGACAAAATGGAGTTTGTGAGAACTCGAGCTGAAGGGGAGGTATACAATAATTGAATCCAAGCACAAAAATTATTTGTAAAGCCAAAATGAGATAGCACCTGATATAGATATTCCCAATTGAGAGAGTCAAATGCTTTCTAAAAATCAATGGCTATTGCAGCTGCAGGGGTTTTAAGAGTTTTTGCTTTGTGAATTAAATTGAGTAATGAGCGAAGATGATCGGAACCGTTTCTATTTTTGAAAAATCCTGATTGAGAAGTATGGATGAGTTTAGTCATTAAAGATTCTAAGCGGAGAGTTAATAATTTGGCAAAGATTTTTCCATCAGTATTAAGAAGTGAGATCGGTCTATAGTTTGAAGGAAGAAAAGGGTATTTGTCTTTTTTTGGTAAGACTGTTATAATGGCTTCGGTCATTGTGCATTGGAGTTTCTTTATTAAGGTTGCTTCTTGGAATACATTGACTAATACAGGACAAAGAGTGTCAGATAGGGTTTTATAAAAATCAATAGGGAACCCATCACTGCCAGGTGCTTTACCATTTTTTAATGATGATAAAGCAGTTTGGATTTCCTGTAAAGTGATTGGTTTATCAAGCATAGCTTTGTCCTGAGGGGATAGGTGGGGTAGATTCAATTTTTCCAGAAAATGTTGTATTAGGTTGGGATTTGTAGTATTAGGTTGCGAGTATAGTTGATGGTAAAAGGATTGCATATACGATTGATTGAAAGGTTGTCTGTGTGTGTGTGTCTGACCTGATGGATCTTTTAGATCTGCTATATGTCTCTGCATCTGTTGAGTTTTTAGCTGGTAAGAGAGCAACTTTCCGCATTTATCCCCTTGTTCCCAATAACCGTGTTTAATCCTAAAAAGGGCAAATTCAGCTTTCCTGGATATCAACTCGTTAATTTTAATTCTTAATTGTAGAATTTTCAGATGAAGCTGTGAATTATGATTGGGTTTATTTAATTTATAGTATTGTGTTTCTTTTTCTTTAAGGGATTTTTCTAAATTAGCTAATTGTTGTTCTCTTAATTTCTTTCTATGCATTGCATAACTAATAATTTTACCTCTAATAGTGGCTTTTAACGCTTCCCAGATAGTACCTTGAGACATATCTGGAGTATCGTTAATAGAAAGAAAATCTTGAATCTGGGTTTTAATCCAAGGAGTGAATTCAGGGTCTCTGAGTAAAAGTGGGTCTAAAAGCCAAGATGGGGATTTAGAAGAAGGTGGACCCAGGAGTAAATGCAAACTGATAGGGAATGATCAGATATAACAATAGGGAGAATCGATGTATCAATAATTTTTTCAGTAATGAGGGGAGAAGAGAACCAATAATCAATCCTACTATATGATTTATGTAAAGAGGAATAAAAGGTGTAATCTCGTTGTCTGGGATGATGTAGTCTCCAAATGTCAGAGAGACCTAAATCCTTCATAAGCATTGATAGAGCATTAATACTACGGGGGTGGGCATCTATGAGATGAGTTAATTCTGTCTAAATATGCTTGTAGTGCTAAGTTAAAGTCACCACCAATAAGAATAGGTGAATTATTTTTATTATGAATCATAATTTGTTGGGATAGATTATGGAAGAAAATGGGTGAATCAAAGTTGGGTGCATATACATTCACAAACATAAGCAGACCTGCTGTGGTGTTTAATAGGGTTATAATCCACCTACCATCTGGGTCGCTAATGATTTTTATGGGGGGCCAATTAAGAGATTTATGTATTAAGATAGCAACCCCATGTTTTTTGGATGGAGAAGATGACGCATACACTTGACCGACCCAGTCCCTTTTAAGTCTGTCGACATCCTCTGATAAAAGTTTAGTTTCTTGTAAGAAAGCAGTATGTGTTTTATGCTTTTTAAGATAGGTAAGTACTTGCTTATGTTTACAAGGCGAGTTGAGTCCCTTGACATTCCATGAATGTAAGATTAGATCACTCATGGTACTAGGATATAAGGTAATTAGTTACAAATAGGAATGAGGGACTCAATGCCATTAATTTGGAGGATGTCACAGATTCAAAAGGTAAATATATATAATAAACAAATGTATGCAGGGCCCTTAACTTGTATGGGTTCGAGATGATTGAGTATTTTAAGTCATTTTGTCTCCTAGAGGAGAGTATAGAGATAGGAATATCAAGTAATTAAACATTAGAACCAACAAACGTTAGTATAAACTCAGTAACAAGAATATTAATTTGAAACTTTTATGAAATGCAGAGCAATAAGAGTCGGTAAATATACTAGGACTCTCACTCTACACTACTAGGCGGTAGAGTAATTAGTGAATCTCAAGATACGTGTTTACCCTATAATCTTAATATACTCAAACTTTATGTAACAGTATATTAAAGAAGTGTAATTGATATTTGTGCTGAGGTAATTAAAGCATTACCCTGAAAAACAAAACATCATTCTACCAAATGAAAAGGATAATTATAATAGTGTTAAATTCCAAACATGATGAATTAGCTTGGACCAGCAATAAGTCCAATATTAAATAAAGTATACCAACATGATGGCAGATAATGCTGGATCAGTGTGAGCAGGATAAAGGATGCCCGATGTGTATTAATCCACATAAGCTAGGTTAGGGAATGCAGTATATACTATAGGTTTATAGTGCATCAGTGAATTGTGGAATCATTTTTATAAGTTCCAATGATTTGGAAGAAAATGGGTTGAAGAATAATGTGAAAAGGCGGAAAAACTCAATGTATAGAAATACAATTGGAAGCATACTTTAGTGCAAGATCTGTGAGATGTAATGGGAATGCACCTGATGCTTTACATACCAGAAGTGATGCAAAATAAATATTAAATAAGTAAATGATTTTAGAGTATTTGTCTAATCATCCTCCACATTCCAAATGATAGGATTTATGTGGAAAAATGCTATAATAGTAGGGGTTAAGGGAACACTGATATGAAATACAGAACTCTATATATGTATGTATGCACCTGACCACATGGTGGCGCTAAAGCTTATGAAAAATTAGAATGTAAATAGCAATTATATATACTAATGTCTGGCACCACACAAGGATTAATTAGAAGAGATCTTACAAATATTGTAATATTTATTCTTTCTCTTATTTTTTTTTCCATTGAATACATTGAGAGTAACTCCCGCATGGATTAAATACCTCCAGTGTCAATTGGCTCACCTCCCACAGACAGATACAGGCTTCTCAGCAGCGATAGCGATTTACTGCATTTAAGTGCTCCAAACCTGTTAGGTGCGAGCAGATCATGCTTTGTGGTAAATGTACTGAAGGAATCGAGTGAGGTGGTGTGAAGAGGAGGGATTCTGGTGAGAAACTGCATACCACATCTAATTATGGGCCATAGTATTTATTACAAATTTTTTTTTTTTTTTAGTGGGAAAAGCCTCAGGTAGCCTTGCTCTTCGATTTTCTTCTCCTTTTCTTTTTGGGTGGTTCAGATGATTTAAAGGGAGAGCTGGACACAAGATCAGCCCAGGAAGAATCGGGAGAGTCATTACCCATTGAGAGCTTCTTCAAGTCTTGAGTAAACATGTTGGATACAGTCTGTCTCAGATCCTCCGTAGATGAGTGCAGATCTTCTTGGAGCAGATCTTCTTGGAGTGGGGAGAATTTGTTAGACAAGGTAAGAGGAGTAGAGAAACTGATGTGACGTCCCACATGGAAGCTGGAGAGGTGGAAATATTATTTAAACAGCAGGTATTATTATTTAGAGATGAACCAAATGCTTTGTTTCTTGTATGCGTGTGGAGCTCTGGCAGGAGCTACAGTGGCAGATATGATGGCTGCAGATTTCTCAGGGACCTGAAGGACAGTTTCAGCAGGAAGGCAAGACATTGTAATTATGGCGTTGTGCTGGAGCAGGAATGAGCTGCATTAGCATCGCAAGGCAATGTAAGTGCGGGCTGTGTCCAATTCAGAAATTCAGAGAGAGAGATTCTGGGGTACTGAAATCTTGGTAGAATCATTCAAAAAAAGACGCATTGTTGCAGGGTAACGCAGTGCAAACTTAATTCCACGCTGATGAAGGATCATTTTAATGGGGTTGTAAGCTTTTTGTTTGTTAGATAATTCTTTAGAATAGTCTCTGAAAATTAGGATTCTGTTTTCTTGCCAAGTAAGTGCACCTAATTGCCTTGCTTTTTGAAGAATCAGTTCAGTATGTGCGTGGTTTAGAAATCTGGCAATGATGGACCTGGGTTTCTGGTCAGGTCCAGGCCTCTGATTTAAGGTGCGGTGAGATCTCTCAATGGTCAGGTCTTGGCCGGCTGGTAATTTAAGCAAAGAAGGAAGTACATGAGTTAGAAGAGCACTGGTATCTCCTAGTTCAACACCTTCAGGAAATCCGAGAAATCTAAGGTTGTTACGTCTGTTTCTATTTTCAATATCATCTATTTTGTCCTGAAGGTTCCTAATAACTCTGTCCTGCTCCCTGATGGTAGCCTGTAATGTGTTAATGGTATCTTCATTTTGAGATGCTTTAACATCAGTAGCACAGATTTTTTGATCAAGTGCCTGCATATTATTGATATTTTGTTGAGATGCAATTTTTAATACATTGATTTCACTTATTAGTTGCTGGAACATTGCCTCCACTCTATTAAGAGAACTCTTATGTGGAGATTGGTCCGCCATTATTGTAGGCCTTAATAGAGAAATTGAAAAGCTGTAGATAACTCGTTCAGTAGTTATGAGGCAATAAAAATACTGTACCAGAGCTGTTCTGCGATGTACATATAGTAAGATCTCAGATGTTGGTGAAGGTAGGAAGTCTGGAATCTGTAGGATGGATGATGATATTTGGTGAATCCAGGGAGATGAAGAATCAAGCAGCCATCTTCAGCACAGCGCCCTCTGGCTGTTGCCCTCCCACCCTTGAGGAGTGAAAAAAGCATGTTTCAAGGAAGTGCAGCAAATGGCTGTGCCACCTCAGTATACCTATAAACATGGATGGTATGGGAAACATCCCAGCATGTGCATCCTCACAGCATGAGCCCTTATTTACATAGATTACATAAAAAAATGTGATTATACAATGACAAGAATGAATGCTGGCCTCTGATTGGTCAGTCTTGGGCTAGACCCATGATGTTATCCCAGTACATCCGATTCATCACAAGTCTAGTCTCAGCTCTCCGTGAACCTCTTGATGATTGTTAGCATTAGTGTGTTTTTTTTGTATCTTCTCTTAAAAATATTTTTCCACACCAAATAAAATATCTTTAAAATTATTTTTTTAAATTCTGTATAACAACACGCCATTGTATAATAGCAATAATGCCCTCCAGGGTGTGTGTCATGGTAGGATAACATCATGCCTTATGTATTGGATGCACTCATGCCCAAGCACCCGAGGCGTGACGTTATCCCAGCATGACACGCGCCCTGTCGGGCATTATTGCTTACTTGCACCCAGTGTTAACACTTTTCTTTGTTATAACCAAGTTAATTCATTAGTCTCCCATCCCTTCCCATATTATTCAATGTCACATGCCTGAATCTGGTTAGGTAAGGTAAGCAAAGAGGACAATGCTCTCCTCAAGCAAGCAAGCATTGCATACATAAGCATGGGACTTGCTGATATCCCTCAGGTGGTGCTCTTAACAAGCATTCTGATGTACCTGGGACAGTGCAACAGATCAATGTAAATCCCCTAATTGTTCAAGATGATCATTTTATTTTATTTTTATTTTATTTATTGTATAATCGGAATTACAATCCTTTGAGTCATAGACTTTTTTGCAAAGGCTCCATGTCGTTTATAGGGGGTGGAGGGAGAAACAAAGTACAAGGAAGACAGACGGAACGAGCAATTATATACAGGTTTCAGTACAGACAGCATTTATACAATGGCTCCACGGTGGTTACAGGGGGTGGAGAGACACAAGACAATATAAAGCATTAAAAGAAACAACATTTTTTATATACTCTTTGATTTTTACTGGTTACAGAATTGACATGGCAGTTGTGAGGTGTTTTAAAAGCTTTTGGGAAGCATACATGTGAGCCCAAGACAGAGCTAATGTGGATAGTGGTACGTAGGGTCTAGGAAGTCCCTGAGTCAGTTATGGGATGAAGGAGGGAGAGGCAGGCCTTAATGGCATTCACATTAGGGTTTTCAAGAGGTGTGTGTTCGAAGGCGGTTTGAAAAAGTGAGATGCTGTGGGTCTGGGAGAGAGTAGGGGAGGGTGTTAGCCATTTGGGGGCACGGTAGCAGAAGGATCTCTGCCCTAGAGACGTTCGACATGGGGGGACCGTGAAGGATGAGGTAGCTGACAGTCTGGTAGTCCACCTGTGAGGGGCCGAGCTGACGGTGGGGAGTAGACCGGCTGGAGCAAGCTGGAGGTGGATCTTTTTTGCTAAGATGCAGGTTTGATATTTGAGTCTTTGATGGAAATTAAGCCAACCAGTTAGTGTGTACAGATCGCAGGTGTGGGTGAGTCTGTCACAGTCAGTAGCGAGGCGGCAGGCTTTTATTAAGCGCCTGTGATTATGCTACTTAGGTGGAGTTGTCAGCAGTGCCCAGATAACAACCTGTAATCGAGAAGTGAGAGGATGGAGGAGGTGACAGCTATCTGCATGGCATGGGCAGGCAGGCTGTTCTTGATCCTGTAGTGGGTACCAATTCTGGAGTTAATCGCTGATGAGAGGAGGCGATATGTCTGTGGTAGGAGAGGGAGGTATCTAAGGTGACACCTAGATATTTAAAATGAGTAACATGTTCCAGATGGGTACCATCCAAGTTTGTGATTTGGAGTGTCATCTGGCTGTGTGGGCTTTGGCGATGTGCAAAGGTCATGGACTTAGTTTTGGAATAGTTAATGATCAGGCGGTGTACAGTAAACTAGTTTTCCAGCTCCCTGAAAAACCCCTGAAAGGAGAGCTGGAGGGTGTCTGGCTGTGGGTATTGCCAATAAAGGACAGCATCATCAGCATAAAGTAGGAGATGACCACTGCAAGCTTTGGGGAGTGAGTTAAGGAAGAGTGTAAAAAGCAGTGGGCCCAGAATAGACCCCTGTGGAATGCCCAAGCACACAGGTTTGGGGGTGGAGATGGTAGAGTTGATTCTTACTTGCTGAGAGTGACCTGAGAGGTAGTCCTTGAACCAGGCCAAGACCTCAGAGGCCACATTTAGTTGTGGCAGGACTTGAATGAGAAGATCGTGATTGACCGTGTCGAATGCCTTTGTTAAGTCTACATAGATGGCCCCGGCAATAGATCCTTGGTCCAGGGCCCCATGGATGAACGTGGTTAGTTCAGTGAGGGCCGTGATGGTGCTGGGGCCAGCACGGAACCCATGTTGTTCCTTACTTAGGAGGCTGTGTTTCATAAGGTGCTCAGTTAGCTGGTCTGTGACTATTTTTTTCTAGGCTTTGGAGAGAGGAGGGAGTATTGAGATTGGTCTATAATTACCGGTGCGGGTGGGGTCGCCATTCTTTAAGATAGGAGTGATCAGGGCTTTTTTCCAGTTAGAGGGGAATTAGCCGAGGCAGAGTGAGAGGTTAAGAATTTTTGTGAGATGGGGTAGTGTGACATCGAGGGTAAGCCTACTAAGTTTTAGGTCCAGGGAGTCATTGCTGTAGCAAGTGTTAGCAATAGCTCTGGAGATATAGCGTTTGGCCAGGTTGTCGGGAATGGTTCAGAGCCAGAACAGGGTGGGAGGTCTATATTTGCTGGACAAGGTGTGGGGGGGGTTGGGAGAGTGGAAGAAATTTGGGGGGAGGATATGTGAGAGGTCAGAGAAGGAGTCGTTGAGGGCTTCAGCAATTTTAGCTGGGTCTTGAGTAATGTCCCCGTTCACATTGAGTTGGGTCGGGGTTGGGGAACAAATTTTGCCACTGATTTCCTGAATGTTGCTCCAGAATCTTTTCCCGTCTCCCCAGGAGGTGGAGAGGGTATGCTGGTAGTATTCAGCTTTTGCTCTGCGAGTTGCCCAGGTGCATTTATTACGCGCCTCCTATATAGTTGTCTGTCCCTAGTGCGCTGTGTTTCTATGGCCTTGTGCCAGAGGTTGTCCCTGTGTTGCATAAAGTTTATAAGGGAAGGAGTGATCCAGGGGGTAGTCCTGGTTTTCACCATCTGCTTTGTGAAGGGGCAAATATATACATGAGCTTTGTTAAACGTAGTTATAAAGTGGAGTAAGGGCGGTATCCACTGTCTGTGCGTTATATATGGGTAGCCAGTTGCTATTTACAAGGTATTCTTTGAGGCGGTCAAGGCCTCCTTTTTTGAGCTTACGATGCCATGTGGTGGTTGGTGGTGCTAGAGGGAGTTTACCCGACCACCAGCAGATAACCGGAGAGTGGTCACTGATAGCATCAGGGAGCACTGAGGCCCAGGTGATGTTACATGGTCTGTTTGTAAAAATAAGGTCTGATAGTGTGGAGGTCCTGGCTCTTGTGTCACACCTTGTTGGGGAGGTAACAATTTGGGTGAGGTCCATAGCCTGTGCTGCGTCTTTGTAGGTGGAGGAGGATGGGGATAGCCAATCAATGTTGAAATCGCCCATTAATATGGATTTGTTAGCATTTGGGAGGTGAGCGATAGTGTGTAGTATTGATTCAAATGCAAGTTTCTGGTTTCTCGGGGGGATATAGGCAGTGATGACGTGGATAGTTTTGGTGCCCAGACTAATTTTGACTGTAAGTGTCTGCGCCCCATGTTCTGGGGGGTGTCCACGACTGTGGCACCGAGTGTAGATTTAACGAATATTGCACAGCCACCCCCATGCTTATCAGGTCTATCTGCCCTAAAAAGGTTATAGTTACTTAGGGAGACTGCATGGTTGGGGATTTTTTTGGATAGCCAGGTTTCTGAGAGGGCTAGAATGTCAGGAGCATGTTGGGTAATCCAACCTTGAAGTAGCGTGTGTCTTTTAGGAAGACTACAAATATTAATTGATGCCAGCAGCAGTCTTCCCTGAGGTTTGATTGGGGGGGTTTTGTGATGGGGGTCCAGGGTTGTGGTGAATATTTCCGGATAGCAGGAGTAGGAGTAATGTGTGCCTTAGTAGAGAGAGCCTGCAATGCTTGTGGGACCCAAGCTGAGAATGATAGGGTGACTGATTTATTTTTTTGTTGCGGGTTGGTACTGGTAGACTAGAGATGATGCTGGGAAGCAGGGAGGTTGAGGGGGGGGCCGACATCACATCTTTGTGGGTGGAGGGGGGCTGAGGTGTAAGCTGGAGTAGGGCAGAGGTACAATGTTGACCCATCTGTAAAGCGGGTGTAAGTGCAGAGGTATGAGAGAGAAGGTAAATTAGGACAAATTGATATTGGTGTGCGGCATAGGAGTGTCTCTGCCAGCCAATGTCTGGGGTAGGTGAAGGGATAGGGAAGTTTGTGAAGTCATGAAGTGGAGGAGCCACAGGGTGGGGTTGCAGAGCAAGGAGAGCGAGCCTGCTGGTCAGCAACGTTGTGATTAATAGGAGATGCATAGTGACTTTATGTCAAGAGAGAATGTGCAACAGCAGCCTCTAGGAATGGAACTGTATAACCTGCAGCTGGAAAAGTGGGCTGATAGGTTATTTCGCCATTTGGCGGGGCTAAGCCTGATCCGAAACTCACGGGGCAAGGCAGCTGCTTTTCTGCTGGGGTGAACGAGCGGCAAGGCTGGGGGCTGGCGGCTGTTTGAAAAAGGCGCCACACAGCAACGGATTCCTTTAGGTGAGCAGCAAATTACCTGGCTCAGCATGCTGTGCTTGTCTTTTGGCAGGGAGGGCTTCTCGGCTGGCCCTCACGACCTCCAGTCTCCATGGGGGAGGGGAGTGGTGGTCTGGCTCAGTGTGCTGTGCTTGTCTTTTGGCAGGGAGGGCTTCTCAGCTGGCCCTCACGACCACTGGTCTCCACAGGGGAGGGGGGTGGTGGTCTGCCCACATGGTGTGGTCACACCACAACCCCTACCACTCTCCTCCCCATGGGCTCCTAAGGAATATGCATATCTGTCCATGCCCAGGTTTACACAACCCCATCCAAGCAAACACGGACTGCTCTGGCACAAAAGTGGTCGCATCACATAACCTAAGAGAACAGACACCACAGAAAGTTTGCTGGAACAACAACTTCAGATGCCTGTGCACAGCCTCGCAGGACCCACCCTGAAAGGTAAATACTTGGTTGGTGGTTTTTATTAGCATCACCTATGACAGTGTGTGGTGGGCCGGTTGTGGTAGCCCAGGTTGCCGTGGATGCTTCCCCCCTCCACAGACTACTTCAAAATCATCTCATCTGACAGTTTTGAAGGGCACAAATGAAACATGGTTGCTTCAGTTTGATGTGGTTTAATACAACTTTTTTTGTCCGAGCGTGTGTCTCTATTCTTCTACACATAGACACACACACACACCACCAAAAAAATGAACTTTTTTTATACCATGTTTACATTCAGGATAGAGACAGGGTAAAGCAGGTCCAGGCAGTACAACACAGTAAATGAAACAATGCATTTTACAGTGCCCAACAAACCACCAAAAGACCACAAAACAACGGACCTTCCCCCTGCCCTGGGGGGGGGGAATGGCTAGGTCACAGGCTAAATGAGGAGGAGAGACCACAGAACATCTTGTCGAACCACACAGTAAAGTGAAACTACATAAACATGCACAATTTTTATACTGTAGGATTTCATACCTTCCAACAGTTCCTAATTTTGACACAGAAACATATCTTTAGTGCTCAGAAGCCCTTGTACGAGGGAGGTAAGCATGGCATGGACCCAGCAGACTGGCATACATGTTGAAAAAAATATTTCTGTGCCAGTATGCCCGTCCACCCCTCCCTCCTCCATCACCAGTGGCCAGAACCATTTTATTCAGCATGTGTACCAGTCTGCCCTGGTCAGCACAGCAGCACAAAGCTGGCAGGGCAGCAGAAGGCACAGCAAGCAACAGTGAATTAAATGTCCACGCAAAAAGCTACAGCCCACTCTCCCCACCCCAGACCTGCAAAGCCACTATCTCCACCCAGACTGGCCAGCTCAGCTACTCTCTGCACCCTGATGGACTTGAACAGCCACTCTCTACACTCTATGTTGACCCCACCAGCACAGCCACTCTCCCCACCCCACCCAACCAACACCATTTCCAGCTCCATTTATCTGGTATCTGCTCCAGGCATCCAGGTCTGTGCCTCCCCATCACAGGCACACAAAAATAAATAAAACCACATTTTATACTGCATTTTGTTTATGTTTCTTTCTTTGTCTGGAAAGAGAGATGTTGAGCTACCGGTCAGCACAGTTTGCCTGGTATACAATTACAACTCTGCCCCACCGACACAATGCCAGTGCCTCCACCCACCCACACAACAGTGCCCCTACCTCACCCACACAATGCATGTATCCCCAACCCCACCCACACAAATAACCAGTGTCCACGACACCACACACACACACACACATGACCAGCAGCGTCCCAAACCCCCCACACACACATGACCAGCAGTATCCCCAACCCCACACACACATGATCAGCAGTGTCCCCAACCACACACACACAACCAGCAGTGTCTGCAACCCCACCCACACACACGACCAGTGTTCCAACCCCCCCAAAAAAATCATGGCCAGTCAGTAGTCGCTATAACAATAGCCAGGTAGTAGTAGTATAATCATTTCTTTAGGGTGCATGTTTTAGTGCAAGATTTTTTTTGCTAGTCTTGTAACACTGTACGGGGGAGAACACAAAAAGCTACCCCTTTGGTTGTGTTTGCCAGGCAATGAAGACAGAGACAGCAAGGCCAAGGAATCTGTCTGTTTCACCCCTCCACAGTGGACGATCGGAGAAATCAAAAAAGTGAAAGATTACTTTTACAGCCAGGTAAAGGATGAGGGGGAAATAATGTGTCAACATTTACTAATGTTTGTATGCTAGCTGCGGGCATAGGTCAGTGAGATACATCCCTTGACAGGTAAAGGATGAGGTGGAAATTACGTTTTAACATTTACTTATGTTTATATGCTAACACCCAGTCAGCAAGCACAGAATGTCCCCCCTCCTAACCAACACGGACAGTCCACCAGAAACCCAGTCAGCAAACTCAGGACAGTCCCCCTTCACCCCACCTACAAGGACAGTCCCTCCCAGACACCGAACAGTCCCCTCCCCAACAGACACCAGGCCAGCGAGCATAAAATGTCCCCTCCCAACCGACAAGGACAGTCCCACCAGACACCCAGGCAGCCAGCAAACATGGATGGTCCCCATATCCCACCAAGGACAGTCCCCACCCCCAACACACAGCTAGCAAATACAGAATTTCCCGCCCACCAACATGAACAACCTCAAAACACCTGGCTAGTAAACACGGAGGTTCCCTCCCAACAACATTGACAGTCTGTCCTAGACACCTGATCAGCAATCACCAACATACACCCCCATAAGCCAACATGGAAAGATCCCCCAGACACCCGACCAGCAAATAGTACCCCTCCCCACAAGACACCCGGCAGGCAAACATGGACAGTCCCCCTATTCCACCATTATGGACAGTCCCCCCAGACAAATGGCAGGCCAAGTCCACCAAACAATGGCTAGTGTCACCACCCCACCATCACAGCCAGTGTCCCCACATCACCATGGCGTGTGTCTCCACCCCACCAGACCCCAGAATAGAAAACAGACTGTCCCCCCAGCCCCACCAAACACTGACTGCCCTCCCAGTCCCAAACACTAACCACCCCAGCCCCAAACACTGATCGTCGCCCCCAGCCCCACCAAATGCAGGCCCTCCCCCAGCACCAAACACTGACCATCTTCTCAGTGAGTCAGCCCCAAAACACACAGACTGTCTTCCCCAACCCCAACCCCACAAAACAGACCATCCCCCCGGCCCCACCAAACACAGGCCGTCCAGTGAGTTTCCCCAACAAACCCCACCACACCAGTAGCACAGTAACTGAGTGTCCCCACCCCACCAACATGACCAGTGTCCACACCATACCAAATAGGCCCCCCACCCACCCCACCAACATGGACAGCCTCAACAGCCAGCAAATCCCCTCCCACCCAAAGAAACACAAGCTGACAGCAAACCTTCCACCCACCCCCTGGAGACACATGGCCTTGGCCAAGACAACCCTCCCCCAAAAAACACATTTCTGGGATGTGAGTGGTATTAATTTCCAACAACCAGCTGCAGCACAGTTACTCACAAAATCAGTAAGGGCACAGACAGGGCAGCATGCAGCAGGGTACAGCAAGGCCAAGAAGGCAGGTCAGGAAGCCGAGTCTCTCCCAACAGTCCCGGTTCTCTTCTGATTAATCCCCCGAAGAGACAGTAACTCATTTTTTCTGACACCATAGATACATAGATACATAGATACATAGACAGTGTCAGCAGATAAGGGCCTATGGCCCACCTAGTCTGCCCATTTGAGCTTGTAAGTTCAGTTTGTTTTCCTAGAAGTCTATTTCCCCTTACCCCTGACCTCTAGAATTCCTTTATGTCTATCCCATGCATTCTTAAATCCCGTGATTGTTTCAGCTCCCACCACTTCCTCTGGCAGGGTGTTCCACTTGTCCACCACCCATTCTGTGAAGAAATTCTTTCTCATGTTTCCTCTGAATCGTCCTCCCTCCAACTTCATCCCATGCCCTCTAGTCCTGAAACATCTTTTTCGCTTAAAAATAGTGTTTTCCTGCACCCTGTTCCTCCCTGTAAGATACTTGTATGTCTCTATCATATCCCCTCTCTCCCTCCTCTCCTCCAGGGAGTACATGTTCAGTTCCTTCAACCTGTCTTCATAGGACTTGTGATGCAACCCATGCACAATCTTTGTTGCCCTCCTCTGAACCTTCTCTACCCTGTCTATGTCCTTACGTAGGTATGGTCTCCAGAACTGTACACTGTACTCCAGGTGGGGCCTCACTAGTGTCTTGTACAGCGGAATTATGACCTCCCTTTTCCTGCTGGTGATGCCCCTGCCTATACATCCCAGCATCCTATTTGCTTTACCTGATGCCTTGTCACACTGTTTCCTACCTTGAGGTCATCAGAGACGACAACCCCAAGATCCCTTTCCTGCTTGGTGCATGCTATATCCTCACCCCCAACTGATATATTGTGCCAGGGTTTTGTGCCCCATATGCATTATCTTGCACTTCTTTGCATTGAATTTCAACTGCCAAACCCTTGACCATTCTTCAAGTTTCTGCAGGTCCTTCTCATTCTGTCTACACCCTCTGGTGTGTCTACTCTGTTACAGAGCTTTGTGTCATCAGCGAACAGTGAAATTCTGCCTTCTAGATCCTGTGCAATGTCACTGATGAAGATGTTGAATAGGACCGGTCCCAGCACTGATCCCTGTGGTACCCCACTGGTCACTCTTCCCTCTGTGGAGTGACAGCCATTTACCACCACCCTCTGTGTCCTGCCACCCAGCCAGTTACCTACCCACCACACTACTGTCCTGCCCACACCCACCAGATGAAAAAGTTGCATTATGGGTCTGCTATAGCCTGCATGACCACCGGCTTCTTCACTGTTCTGGGCCTGGCTGTTCACTTACCTGAATAATCCCTCTCGGTGGACCGTGGAACTGGTGGGCAACAGGCGTGGTGTGGGACTCACCGACAACATGGTAAATCTTTTTCTGGCCTGGTGGACACAGGAGCTGGGTGTGCAGGCAAGCCTGGCCATGCCTCAGACTCACGGTAATTGTACTACTCGCTCATCCGCCTGGTCTGTCCGGTGGTAGAGGCCGTGTGGCCGCAGGCCTCCTAGACTCTTGGGGATGGGAGGCTCAGGTGGCAGCGAGAGAGCCCAGAGCACAGCTGGCTGCACTGAGAAACAGAGAGTAGGTAGTCAGAGGACTCAGGTGAGGTATATTTAAACTGGGCTGTTCAGGACAGGAGGAGGGTGGGAACACTAGACTGACTGAGACACTGGTGACACCTGACAGACAACCAACAACTGCTGCTCGACATCCTCGAATAGCTATCTCTCCTCAGCCCTGTGCTATATTGATGCTGCTGCTCCTTCATGGAAGGCACACAGACAACTAAATGGCGCCACTAACGGAGTACTGCTCACGCGATGGCGCCAGCTTGCAGCACTCTCTGATTGGCTGTAACATGCAGGCTACTATGGTTGCAGGCTTGCAGCCAATTGGAAAAGGGGATAGTTTTTGTTTAAGAGACACGGTGCCAAGCCACCACCCCCCCTTCCCCGGAGAGGTGCAGGCAGTCCAGGCATAGCCCTGAGCCCATTCAATATTAAAAAAAAAAAATGATAACCGGACAACGGTGGCTGGGCTCCTAAAAAAGTCCTGGTCTAATTTCTTAGGGGGGGCAGCTTGCCCCTTTGCCCCCCCCCACAATCTACGCCTATGAGAGGTAGCAGTATTACTGCTAGGGCTCTGTGGTAGCTTTGTGGGTGGGCCTCAGTTTTAATGTTCCAGTGTTGATGGACTGTTGAAAGGATGTTTTGGCAGAGCACCTCGGGTGCAGTGAGAGGGCTTCTGCAGAGAGCATAACTTTCTCCCTGTTGAAAACTGTCTTTGAGACCATTCAGTAGCGGCTGAGTGAGTGTGAGCTGCTTCTGGTTTCAAACTGTTTACATCTGTTGCAATATCTGATTATCTCAAGCTGCTCTCAAGAGCTATTATTCTTCTCCCCCTGTCAGTGGCAGTGTGAGGGAGACTTCAGCTTTAGGTTTTAGCTGAAAGAGTTTTATTCTGGACTTTTATTACAATTTATTATATATTTATTTATAATTTATTGAGGAGTACCTTCTACTGGTTATGTGATTTTATTTTAATTTGTATGTGTGAGTGTGTATGAGGTAAATTGCTGCATGTGGTGTGTGAGTGGTGTGGTTATTTTTGGGACGAGATAGGGTGGGGTTTTGTGTGGGTGATTTGATTTTGGGATTTGGTGGTGTTGTTTAATCCTGAAGTACTTGAAATGTGTTATGGCTCTGAAGCCCCTATGCAATCCTACTCTCTGGAACTGCTCCACCAGCTCCATCCTTTCATCCCCCATGTCTTCCTGAAGTGGTTCAGACTCTCTGTTGGAAGCTGAGGATTTTGTGAAGGTAGAGCACGGGGGATGCATGGTCCCAGAGGTGGAGTCCAGGAAGAATAGGATTGAGACTGTCAGGCCAAGAAGGCACCCTGGGTTTAAGAGGATCAAGGAGCAAGGTCCTTCCTGCTGTGTCCCAATCCCCAGGGAGCCCCTAGGCATAGAGGGCAGATAGTAGAAGGGCTGCTATCTACAACTCCTTCCCTTCATGGTGTTTTGAGAAATACTAGATCACTGAGGAATAATACTACTGGGGTGTCAGATTTCATTACAGATTCCTCTGGGGATCTGGTGTGTTTCACCAAGACCCAGCTTGAGGAGGACTGTGGGCCAGTTCTGGAGGCAGCAGTCCTGGCTGGGTACTCAGTGGTACAACACCCAAGGAGGAAGTGTAGGGGAGGTGGGACAGTAATCTATTTTAGATCCTGCTTGATGTTAATCAAATAATCACTGAAGGAGACAGAGTCATCTGAATGTATGACTGTGAAGGAGATGTGGATGTGAGGTGCAGGATTCTCATTGCTTACTGCCCTTCAGGGTGGGAACATGAGTTATTTCTTTTTCAGTTAATTTTTTCATTGAAAATTTTCAAGACACAGGATTTAACAGATAAGTAAACAACCTTACAAAACTGTACAATCAGGTATTGTGGTACAGTGCAGACTATAAAGGCCCCTGTGAGTTACAGCTATCAGGGAATATAGAGTGCTAGAAGGTCTGCTTAAGATTCACAGTACAAAAGACATAGTCCATGATGTAACCACCCAGTGCTGTACTGGCATCATCTCATTACCTTCTGGTTTCCTATCACGGAGGAGATGAGTCATCCCCCCCATCCAAAGAGCACGCTGAACACAGCACATGTCCAGTATTAAAGGCCAGGATTCCCAATAGTATAGTGAGGTTTATCCCCATAACAGTAAGGAGATGAAAAATAGCTACCCCAAATAATGTAGATATGTATTTTGCATGGTGGCATTGATAAGATGGGAAATTCTTTTTTTTTTCAATTCTATTTATGTGCCTCAGCTCAGCATAAGGGATGTACCCCCTCATCAGTGCCCAGACCTCACACTCAGCATCCTCTCCAGACAGCTCAACTGGGAGGCCTGCAGCTTGCCCTCTGTAGCAGTGCTCCCTGAGGGGAGGGACCAAAATCTATCTGAGGCCCCAGCCAAGGCTTAAACCTGGGGCATCATTTAGATGGTGTTCCAAGTGCTTCATGATGCATCCAACCCAGGGGTTTTCCCCAGAGGCACAGATGTGCAATGATGTCAGTGCTGGTCAGGAGCGCTCCCACACCCAACCTACAGACATGCACCATCACCTTCCCCTTGAGAGTGGCATTGGTGATTGCACACCCAGCCTCCACTGTGTGTCTCTAATATGCCAGGAAGCCATGATCCTTCCCTTCAGAGGAGGAGAGCTGTCCATGGGACACTCATCCTACCTCCCACCAGCCAATCCTCTGACACACCGTGCTCATTCCCAAATGCAAGTCATCACACCACAGGCAGTAACTCTACCACTGCACCAGCTGGCCAGCCTAGGTGGGAAATTCTTCCAAGGCAGCAATTTAACCTATTGTATTAAGCCACTCAGTCACAGGAGGGGTCTCAGTGGATCTCTATCTGCAGACCATTAGTCTTTTGGCTGCAGTGTGGGGTAAAAAAATAGCTATGTGGAGAATTTGGGGTCAAAATGTTGAAAATCACCAACGTTATGAGAAAACATTGAAAAAACCTTAATGTTCCTTCAAAATGTTGTTTTAAAGATTTTGAGATTTTGGCCCCAAATTTTCAACATGGTCTTTTTATGTACCCACCTCATGAACCAGGTGCCTGTAGGTGAAATTTTTCAAATCCTGCCTGAAAGGTGATTTTGTGGAGCAATTACAAAATCATCTTTTAGAACAGATATGAAAAATGTTACCTCCATTGTTCATGAGGTGTGGTCAAAAGGGCCATGTTGAAAATGTGGGGGAAAATATCACAAAATTACCAAGTAATGAGTAAAATTAAAAACATATTGAAAAGCCATTAACCGCAATTACCATGTTTCAGTCAGTTCACAGTTGGGATTTGAAGGGGCAGAACAGACTCCAGGCAAGAGTGGATTATGGTGTTGGACTTAAAAAAGGTAAGTGAGGGGTGTGTGGGGTGGTTGCTGAGTGGGGGGGGAGAGTCAGGGGTCAGGTCATGTAAGATATCGATGAAAGAGTTTCTCTTTTACAGGTTTAATCATACATGACAACGAGGCACCATTTTTTTGTTTGCAGGCTGTCTGGACTGACACTAGGAACTGGACACCCCAGTGTCAGTGATCTTTGGTGGCACCAGTGGAGTTGCATGTGTAAACATGGGGGAAGCTGGAAGTGATACTCTTTGACAGCATTGCAGCGGGCACCCTGGTGTCACCCATATAAGGTGGAATTGGCACTCTTTGGCAGCACTGAGAGTTGGGCATCTTGGTGTTGAACCATGGAGGAAGTACATTGGGATTGAGCAGCAGCACCCACCATCAGTTTAAATATTTAAAAAAGATTAACTTGGGTAGGGGACATTTCTTCAATACTGGTGGTGGATTGGGCACCTGCCACCAGATCTGTACATTAAACTGGTGCCAGGTGGAAGTATAATTCTAGCACAGGGATTGAGAGCACTTACTGCTGGTTTAAAAAATATATATTATGTATGGGAGGGGAGAGGAGGATAACAGCAGTGGTACTGTGGACCACCAATTTTGTTCTCAGGATGGCTGCATTGCACTAGTGGTGTGTTTTGCAGCTCACTGCTTTTCTTTTCTGTGAATCACTAATGCAAACTGCTGTCTTCAAAACAGTTATCCTTAGAATGCTAATTTATGCTTTTCAACTTACAGTACCTTTCACCTTTTTAAGTTAAAAACATACATCTTATTAAAGCATATACCTTGTGCCAAACTCAATCGAGCTTATAAGTTTCCAGTTTCAAACAGAAACAAATTTTTAGTTATAGGTGACCAAACAAAATCTTAATTTTGGTGAGTTTATGTGTTTTATCACCTTCATAACTTTGCCCTTGCTAATCCAATAGACAAAAAATTGACATGATCTATAGAAACTCTTGCACTGTCTCCATTTCTGCCAAATTGCAGGCAAATCAGTCAAACAGGGTACAATCTATTATTAAAGTGCTTACTCAGCCCTAATATAGTGGTGTGGTAGCACCACTATAGTTAGGGTTGGGAAGGGGGTTCTGTGTTAAACCTCAAACTTTGCATTTTAATATCTTCACAACCATCAACTGATTTGCACACAATTTCATATGTGCAGTCTTGGGACAGATCTCTTGATGCACCAAGTTTCATTTTGGTCAGAAGTGCATATTCCAAGATCCAGGTGGTGAAAAAAAGTTTGTAGAAATAGCTGTTTTTTTGTCATTGACTAACACCCAGTTTGGAATTTGGGTCTGAAATTTTCAGAGTAGAAAGGGCTTGGCCCACAGATGTGCCTTCCACTGGTTTGGTAATACAATACTCATCCATTCCAAAGTTATAAATTTTTTTTATAATTACATTATTTGTCAACTGCCATGGATGTGGCAGGGGCTATGACCCCCTTCCCCAAAGGGCTACATCCTCCAGCCCATCAGGGCCTTAATGGGTCTTGCTAGGCCCCAGTATTTTTCCTCCATTTTCTCCCCATGCCCAAACCCATGCAATGGGTGCAGCAGCTGTCTCCATCTTTGTGGAGGCAGCCAAGCACCCTGGGTGTGAGCTGAACCACTCTAGTTCTGCTGACACATGCAGCACAAATCCCCCACCCTAAGGAAGGAGAGTAGTCCAGATGCTCAATACTTACCTCCTCAGCTGACCCCTGAATGACCCGAGTCTGTTCCTGAACCAGGGTCGCCAGCATGGCACGAGGTGTTTCATCCAGCACCTCAACCCTCAGCGCCACTGGGCTGGCTAAAAGTTATAACATTTTAAAATTATGGTTCTGAGAATGCTGAGTACAGTCTTTTGGATAACTGCTTGGAATGAAAAGATTTGGTCCATACAAAAAAGCATCCTTTTTTGTATGGGGATAAACCTTTTTTGTGAGGAAAAACAATCTTTTTCCATATGGCCACCATCTTGTTTCCATTTTTTTCCAAAAATATTTTAAAACCCACAAAAATAACATCCTGCACACACACACACACACACACACACACACACACACACCAACATATGTATCTGCTAATCTGAACCTGTTAGGTGGATTCTGCACTTAGTTTCTGGAAAAATGACCCAGAAATGTATTTTTTGTTTAACATTTAAAAATTATTTTTTGTGAGCTAATTTTCTTTCTGTTTGTATGGGCATATGAAAAAAGAATTTATCCATATAAAAAAGGATGGCTTCATACAAAAAAGAATTTGGTCTTTTTTTATTCTTTTTCATATGAAGGCATTCTTTTTTTTTTTGTATGAACAAAAAAGCTTATATCAAAGGATGCCTTCATACGAAAGAAGAATGGGAAAAAAATAAGTCCAAATTCTTATTTTTTGTATGAAGTCATTTTTTTCATATGTTTTTTTCATTCATATGAAAAAGGATGCCCTCTTTTAAGTGATTGTATGTTTTGTGATATATTGTTCTGTATTTACATTTTACATATTTTTATCCATTTTTAGTAAACTTTTATTCCAAAGACTGCCTGGTGTGTCTTTGAAGTTCTTTTGCATGTGACGATAGAGGGTTAAGATTGACAAAAACTGTTCAGAGCTTGATGGTGTTACCAAACTGGGAAAAGGTAAGAATATACCTAAGGTCTTTTATAGAGTTTTAAGGGTTCATTTTGGATACCTGGTTAGGTGCCCTTAGGAGAAAGATATCTGGCATCCCCCAGAAGAGCAGATTATCTGAGCCTGTACATTTGGGTACACTAGCAAAAGGTTTACAATTTGAGTCCCCCCAGAACTTGACACTAAAGGTGATTTGGACCCACAAGCAGACAGGAGGGTTACCCTGTTCTGTTACCTGTTCACATTACTGCACTCGGAGGTTGGCACTGTGAGAGCAGAGGGCCTGACCTGCTGAGTGCATTTGTGACAGATTGGTTGGCAGCAGTGCGATAAAATTGATAACACAAGCTTTAACTGTTCAGTGTGTCAGTTTAATACTGTACAGCTGACTTGCAAAAAAAGGCAGTGATTTATTTATTTTAAAAAAAAGGAAACATAACTATATCATTTTGCTTACAGTCAAGTTCCTACCTGTTTTATTTTTTTTCTAAAGTGCAAGTTAGAGTAGCCATAGTTAGGGAAGAAGATGGCTTCCAATGACAACAGGCACACTGTAGACTACTTGAGGCAGTTGTGCCAGGACAAAGGAGTCCTGTATGAGGGGAGAGCCACCAAGCAGAACCTCATGGATGTCCTGATGGTAGCAGATGCCCAGAGCATCAAGTCACTTATTGTGACTGTAAGAGACCAGACCTTGAGTGTGGAGTGGCCAGTGGCCAGGGCAATGTCCAGATCTGGTGAGGATGACAGCAGGCCAGTGCCAGCAAAGGGCCACAGCAGCAGGGGAAGGTCCCCAGCATTCTGGAGCTAGAGCAATCAGGCTGCAGACTGAGTTGTGCAGAATGGAGCTGAAGTTCCAGAGAGACGCTGAGCAAGAGAAATGAGCCGCAGAGGAGAAGAGGGAGCGAGACCAGCGAGAGGCTGACCAGGAACAGTGGGTGGCTGTCCGTGAAGAGCATGAGTGCTAGCGAGCTGCAGAGGAGAAGAGGGAATGAGAACAGTGAGAAGCTGAATGTGAGGAGTGTGAGCGCCAGAGGTGGCATCAACTGGAGAAGTTACGACTCCAACCACCAGCACCAGATCAGGTAAGTGGCTTGGATTTAACTGGAACTACAGGACTGGGTTACAAATTGAATTCCAAATTGATAGCTGAATTTAAAGAGGGGGAGGGTATGGATGCCTTTTTAAATTCCTTTGAAAAAGTTTGTATTCAGGCTAAAATTCCTAGAGGGTTCTGGAGCTTCCAGCTATCCCCGCTACTTACCAGGAAAGCTTGGGATGCATTGGGTCAAATGGACAATGAGGACAGTAATGATTACAGCAAATTTAAAGCTGCACTTTTAAAAAAGTTTGATTTAACTGCTGAAGCAAACAGAGCTAAATTCCATGAGCTCAAGAGAAGCCCTGATATGAGCTACAAGGAGCTAGCCATGAAACAATATCCATTTGTAAAACGTTGGTGGGAAGGAACTGAAGCAAACTCTGTAGATAAAATTGAAAATACTGTTTTGTTAGAACAGTTTTTTGGGGCATGCCCAGCAGAGCTGAAAACCTGGCTGGAGGACCAAGATCCCAAAACAGTGCAAGAGGCTGCTGAACTCTCAGACCACTATGCCAAGAACAGACCTGCTCTGAGAGTGAATGGGGCAGGTGTGGCAGTGCAGAAAAGGAAAAGCTCACCTTCAGGGAAGCTAAAACCCTCACTGCCTCCACCAAAACCAGTTAGCCCCAGGTTTCAAAGAAAATATTTCTCTGAAAAAAGAAATGATGTTGGATTTGTAAAGAAACTGGGCATGTTGCCAGACAGTGTCCCAAAAGGATGAGCAATATGCAGAATGGTACTAGGAAAGAAGTGGATTGTTTATGTGTCCCTGGAAGCATGCTTGTGAACATGAGGGAACACATGCACCCAGTCACGGTGAATGGTGTACAGACACAAGGGTTAAGGGACACAGGGGCATCAATAACATTGATAATAGGGGATCTGATAGAGCCTGGTCAGCTTATACCCAATGCAATTGTAACTGTGCAAAGGTTCACTGGTTAGGAGACTATATTGCCACTCACTAGTGTTCTCCTGGACTGGGGTGAAACAGGGGAAACTGTGCAACAGGTGGTTGTAGCCAAAACATTAGCAGTTGATGTCATCTTTGGTAACAATCTCAAACAGGGGATGGTGTGTGCAGTTACCCATAGCCAAGCAGCAATGGAAAATTGTAGTTCCCTGGACCCCACAGAAGCCATTGTGGAAACCACTGGGAGGCAGGTTCCCCAGCCTTTGTCACCTGATAAGGAGACTAATGAGAAGGGGGTAAAAATTTCCCTAGTAGCAGTTAGCCACACAGCTATGGAGGGTTACTCTGAAGAATGAGGGGTGACCCATTGTCAGAAGGTTAGGGATGATAGTGATCCTGAGTGCCCTGATGCTAGTGCTAGGAACCCTAGTTTAGAGACTGAAGGGGACCTGTCCCATGCCTTGGGAGTGTGTAAGGAGTTTGCAGCTGCTCAGAAAAGTGACCCTAGTCTAGAGAATCTGAGAGCTTGGGCAGACTCTGATGGAGCACAGGGAGGCGATGATAAACATAAGGTTTATTGGGAAAATGGACTGATGTATGATCAGGATGTCAAGACAGAGGGAGGGGTGATAGGCAGCTTGTCGTTCCCCAGAGGTATTGTGAGCAGTTGTTCAAAATTACAAATGATAGTCCCGTGTCTGCTCATCTGGGTATCGTGTGCACTATGCAGTGGTAGGCCCAGAATTTCTATTGGCCCAACTTCACCCAGCAGGTGAAGGAGTATTGCAGGTCTTGTCACCAGTGCCAAGAAATAGGGAAGGCGGGCAAGAAAACCCAAGCTGCCCTAATTACATTGCCCATAGTGGAGAGCCATTCCAGAGGGTGGGAATGGATATTGTGGGGCCTTTAAATACCCCCAGCTCCTCCGGGAAGAGGTTCATCCTGACTATGGTGGATTATGTCACCCGGTACCCCGAGGCAGTTGCCCTATCCTCACTGAGGACAGACAAAGTGTCAGTACCTTACTTGGGATTTTCTTCCATGTTGGGTTTCCACAGGAGGTTATCACCGATCAAGGGGGTTTCTTCATGTCGGAACTGATGAAATGTTTGTGAGAGAAGTGTGGGGTGGTGCAGATGTGCACACCACCTTATCACCCACAAGCCAATGGGCTTGTGGATAGGTTTAATGGTACCCTGAAGTCAATGCTCCAAGCGTTTGCTGAACAGCATGGGAGGGACTGGGAGAAATACCTTCCCCACCTGTTGTTTTCATACAGGGAGGTGCCCCAAGAGTCGACAGGATTTTTCCCCTTTGAGCTCTTATATGGACACCGGGTATGTGGGCCCATAGACTTGCTCTGGGAGGACTGGGAAGGCAAGTACGCCACCCAGGGAACTCCCATAGTGGATTATGTCCTTAGGTTTAGGGACAGGCTGAAGGAGCTTATGGGGACAGCCCAGAGCAACCTGACAGCTGCCCTACAGAAACCAAAAAGTGTGGTATGCCCACAGAGCCAGAGCTTGCTCGTACACGGTGGGTCAGGAAGTCATGGTCCTTATTCCGGTCCAGAAAGACAAGCTGCAGGCTGAGTGGGTAGGACCGTACAAAGTAGTTAGGAAGGTAAATGACGTGAGCTATATCATAAAGTTATCTGACAGAAGACAGAATGTACCATGTCAATATGATGAAGCTATATGCTAATAGGGCTGACATGGCGTTCACTGTATGTAGTCCTGGGGAGAGGACGGATGAAGGAGACACCCTTCTGGACTTGCTGGAAGAAAACAAGTGGGAGTCCTCTGTGGAGGCAGTTAAATTGTCTCCCCAGCTGGCCCCAGACAAGATCTAGCAAGTAAGGGAGGGTTTTAGTAGACTTTGCCCCCCTGTTTAGCGGGAAGCCTGGACTAACCCCTTTAGTGATGCATGATGTAGAAACAGGGACACAGATGGCCATATGGTGGATGGCATATTGGGTGTCAGAGGCAGTCCAAAAGGACATTAGGAAGGAGGTGGAGGAAATGCTGGATTTAGGGGTAATCAAGAAGTCCCACAGCCCCTGGGCCTCACCCGTAGTCCTTGTACCCAAGCCAGAAGGCTCTATTCATTTCTGTGTGGACTATCATGGACTGAATTTAGTCATGAAGTCAGATGCCCACCCGATGCCTCAGATGGATGAACTCCTGGACAAGTTGGGAGGGGCGACATACCTTATGACTACTGACCTGACAAAGGGTCATTGGCAGGTTAAGTTAACTGACAGAGCTAGGGAGAGGTCGGTCTTCATCACTCTGATAGGCTTATTTGAATTTAAAGTAATGCCTTTCAGAATGAAGAACGCCCCGGACACTTTCCAAAGGTTGGTGAACCAGGTGTTAAATGGTGCTGAGAAGTATGCCGTGGCATACTTGGATGACATTGCCATTTTTAGTGCCAGCTGGCAGGAACACCTGTCCCACCTTAGGGAAGTGCTGGGCAGAATCCAGAGGGCCGGGCTCACTGTCAAAGCTGAGAAGTGCCAGGTAGCCATGGCTGAAGTGGCATACCTCAGGCATGTTGTAGGCTGGTGACAGCTCTGTCCTAACCAAGTAAAAATAGAGGTGATCAAGGCATGGCCCAGACCAGAAATGCAGAAGTAGGTCAGGAGTTTTCTAGGGACCACAGGTTATTACAGAGAATTTGTACCCAATTACAGTGCCCTGGCTGCTCCCCTATCTGATCTGGTAAAGAAAAGGATGCCTAAGAAAATTACTTGAGAACCAGCCTGTGAAAAGGCCTTTACCAGACTGAAGGAGGCACTGTGCAGTGCTCCTGTATTGACAAGTCCTGACTATAGCAGACCCTTTATAGTTCAGACTGATGCCTCAGATGTGGGTATTGGGGCAGTACTGAGTCAGACATCCAACCAAGGGAAAAATCACCCAGTAGTGTACCTGAGTAAAAAGTTACTTCCCAGGGAGCAGGCTTACTCTACTGTGGAAAAAGAGTGTCTTGCCATAGTGTGGACCCTAAAGAAGTTAGAGCCATACATATAGAGGCAGCATTATGAGGTACAAATTGCCCACAACCCCCTGGTTTGGCTGACCCAAATGGGAAAAAGTAATGGTAGACTGTTAAGATGGAGTCTTGCCTTGCAAGGGTATGACATGACAATCTTACATAGGGCTGGAGTAACCAAGCAGAACAGCGATGGCCTGTCGCATCTGTATGAGTAGTGAACTAATTTGGGAAGCTCATCCCATGCAGGGGATAGAGCCCCGAAATTCAGTCTAGGTGGGCTGGATTGTGACGCTTGTTCAGCTGGTTATGACTGTTGGATATTTTTAATATAAAAATATAGTGTGTGATTGTCACAATGCTTCCATGAGTGCCCCCCCAGGTTTCAGTTACAGTCAAGTGGCCTGAAACCAGGAGGTAATTAAAAGACTAGAGAGACTTAATTAAGGGTCTCCTGTTTATCTGTCTTAATTAGAACTGACCCAGCTACCAGGATATAGGGCTTGTAAACTTTTATGATGTCTTAGAGGAAAAAACATGTTATATCACTATGGTGCTAAAAGTCATAAAATCCTTTCATGTGCCCTGGGAAGAGGAACTGCTGAAGATCAAATAGGGGATGTTAATTAAGGAGTTATATTTGGGAAATGAGTTTTTGCTGATGTCACCTTATTTAAAATATCTCCTGATAATAAGATCATTGTTTGTAAAAATTTTTATTCTAAAAGGAGGAGCTAGATGGCATCATATAAGGGTCGGAAACATAGAGTTTTAAACTGTATTCTGTGTTTCAACTGGGTGACATTTCTTTTTTGGGCTCTTAAGAAACAAGATCTAACTTAAGCACTGTAAAGAGGTAATACATTAGATAGAAAAAGTCTAACTGTATGTTGGTAGGAGTTTGTCTGTAGTTTACTTTGCTTTTCTTCTAAGTGATTGTATGCTTTGTGATATCTTGTTCTGTATTTACATTTTACATATTTTAAGATTGACAAACACTGTTCTGAGCTTGATGGTGTTACTAAACTGGGAAAAGGTAATAATATACCTAAGCTTTTTTATAGAGTTTTAAGGGTTCATTTTGGATACCTGGTTAGTTGCTCTTAGGTGAAAGATATCTGGCATCCCCCCAAAGAGCAGATTATCTGAGCCTGTACATTTGGGTACGCTAGCAAAAGGTTCATAGTGTGAATCCCCACAGAACTTGAGACTAAAGGTGATTCGTACCCACAAGCAAACAGGAGGGTTACCCTGTTCTGTTATCTGTTCACATTATTGCACTCAGAGGTTGGCACTGTGGAAGCAGAGGGCCTGACCTGCTGAGTGCATTTGTGACAGACATCCTTTTGCATATGCCTTTTTTCGTTCATATGAAAAATGAATGCCTTCATATGAAAAAAGATTTTGGACTTAGTTTTTTTCCCCACATTTGAACTTCAATAAGCCATAACTCCCTAAATATTTGGACTTAATGGACAATCTATATAGCAAGACTAAGGTATTAATGAGTACTACAAAAATAATACATAATCCCCCTAAAATTATTAAGGGACCACATAAAAAAACATAATTCAAAATAAAATTCTTATAGGATAACATTTGATTTTAACAAGCTATGACTCCCTCAATATTTTGACTTAAGGGACAATCTATATATCAAAACAAAGGTCTTAATGAGTACTGCAAGAATTGCACATACCCCCCCCCCAACATACACACACATTTAAGGGCAATATAAAAAATTAAGAAATAATGAAAAGTCCCATAGGATAACATTGGAACTTAAACAGCCCATAACTCCCTCAGTATTTGAACTTAAGGGACTATCCATATATCAAAACAAAGGTCTTAATGAGTACTACAAGAATAACACATACCCCCATTAAAGTAGTAGTCCACACAGAATTTGCAAAAAACATATGTTGTGCAGAATGTTTTGATTTGTGTGTGAAGTCTGAGTGTGTCCTTCCCTCTGTTTGTTAGAAGTTTTTCCTAAATTAGCCTGTGAGCTTTATGGTAGTTTTATGACCACTGGGGATCGCCATCTGAGACAGATTTATTGCTTTTCTTGTTTTTTCAATGCATCCTGTCTCATGTGACAGTGATGTAGCAGGGACCATAGATTCAGATGCAAGCACTGCTTTAGAATTAGTTCACAACAGCAGAGCTGTGTAACTTTTCTTATCCAGTGTGCACAAATGGCTACATGTACAGTTTAGCAGATATTTGAGAGCAAACTGAATAGGTTTTCTGTAAGAAAACAGCTACTAAATAGCCCCAGTTCAGTATGTTTGTTTTCTATGTGTGTCAGATCTAGCTAGCAGGAGTAATTGTTTTGATTTTAAACTTGCATGGCAATCTAATTAAATAACTCACACATACACACTTATATTTAATAAGAAATACTTCATTAAAAAATACTTCACATTTGTAAAATAAAAAAATGAAAATCATGTCACAGAGCAAAATTAGCACTAACTGCAAGTTCCACTTAATAGAATGCTGGTACCTGCGCGGTCGCACCAGTATAGTTAGGGTTGAGTAAGCAGTTTAATGTTAAACGCCAAATTCTGCACCTTAATAACTTTGCAACCGTTCAACGGATTTGCACATTTGGAATGTGCGGTCTTGTATGGTAAATCTCCTAATCTGCCATGTTGCATTTCAGTTGGACTTGCGATTGTTGTGCAGCGAAGCACTGAAAAATGTGTTTTTTTGCTTTTTTTGGCACTTTTTTACTGATTTTTGCCCATCGTGCTGCGGCCACACCATTTGGTATTTTGGTCTGAAATTTTCAGGGTACAAAGAGGTTTGGTACAAGAACAATTCAGTATTGGTTTGGTAAAAACATATTAATCTGTTCCAAAGTTATTTAATTTTGAATTTTCGGGTTCTGAGCATGCTCAGTTCACTCCAAGATTTTTATGTATGTTTTACAAAAGGGGACTGGGCTCATGATCAAGGATTTTGTCACCTCGAAAATGGAAATTTATTAAATCCCTGCTTGTGAGGAAAGAGTCCTTGTTCGTGAGCCGCCATTTTGTTTTCATTTTTTCCTCAAACAAAATGTTGTAGCTTGACCCACAGCTGACTTCTTTTACAAATGAGGCATGGGTTTTGTTCAGGGTGGTGCCCTCTACAAACCCATGCCTTTGGTTTCCTTCAGTTTGGCCCCAAAAATGGGCATTTTAGATTTTAAAATTCTTCATTCACGACTTGCTTTCGATCCTCGATCACGAGATGACAAAATCCCCATTCGAGAGCCAATCCCCTTTTGCGGGTAACAAAATCCTTGATCATGACTTAGGGACCAGATAGCCCTATTTTGCAAACAAGGATCGGTGCATAAACAGTGCTTTCGTCAGTTCGCAAAAGGGGACTGACTCACGAACAAGGATTTTGTCAGCTTGTGAAAGGGGACTGGGTTTTTGAATCCACTTTCGCGAGCGGACAAAATCCCCTTTTGCTAGCCAGTCCCCTTTTGTGATCTGACAAAATCCTTGATCATCATTTCACGATCAGATGGCCCTTCTCACGAACGAGGATTGAGTTGCGAATGGGGATTTTGACACCTCATGAAAGGGGATCGACTCATGAAGGGATTTTGGCAGCTTGGAAAGGGGATTGTTTTTTTAATTCCTTGTTCACAAGCTGGCAAAATCCCCATTCGCAAGCTGTCAAAATCCTCTTTCACGAGCTGACAAAATCCTTGATCCTTCGAAATCAGATGGCCAAAATCTGATGATCAAGGATTTCTCGTGAATAGCAATTTTGACAGCTCACAAATGGGGACTGAACTCGAGAATGGGGATTTTGTCACCTCACAAACTAGGAATTAAAAACATTTGCCAGTGCACTGTAAAGAAACGGTTTGGTCTTTTGGCTTGAAATTTGCAGGATTTAAAGGGGGTGTCCCAGAGATGTGAATTATGCTGTTTAGGTGTAAAAAAAGTTAATTAGTTCCATAGATATGCCATCACAAAGTTGAGATTTTTCCAATAGGATAACATTGCGGTGCCCACAGTGACTTTTGGTGCCCGTATTTCAGAAATGATGCAAGATACAGATTTTTCACCCCCCACAGCTTAGTCCACCTTTAGGTGGACTAAGCAGGCATGGAGGTTTTTAAGTCATGATTGCAACTGCAGTGGAGTTTTTTTCATAGCTTGTATGGTTACTGAGATATTGGCAAATTAGTGTTACAAGGATTCCTTTTCAGCCCTATAAGGATACTGTATGGCACCGTTGTTATGTGTAAGTGGGAGCGCAGGGCCCAGAGGGCCCACACTCCCACAGATGCATATCATTGTGTGCAAATGGGCAGCTTGCTGGGAGTGTGGGGCTCGGAGGGCCTGTGCTCCCACCAACACAAACCATTTACCAGTTACATTACACTTTCTCAAAAAGTAAGAAAATTCATTGCAAAAATCTTTATTAATGCATCAGTTTGGGTTAAAGTGACAAAAGTGGGGAACTGATATGTTAGGGTTAAGCCCCTAACCCCCCACCCCCATTCTGCACACATCAACAGGCATCAGGGTATGCCATGGGGTCTTTAGACCTAACTCTCACCTCATTCTCCTATACTGTACCATGTTAGCCTCTTTACATATGGAATGGGGTGAGAGTTGGGCCTAACAACCCCATGGCACACCGTGATGCCTGTTGGTGTGTGGAGGATGGGGGTTGGGGTGGTAGGGTGGGGGGTTATGGGCTCAAACCTAAAATCTCATTTCCCCACTCTTGTCACTTTAACCCTAACTGCTGCATTAACAAAGTTTTTTGCAAAGAATATATATATATCAGATAATGCCTGGTGTACAGGTGATAACCACACTCTAATCACCTTGAGTGGTTGCTAGGGCATCAGTTAACCATGAGAGTGCAGCTTGAGAGGTTTACCATCACCCTAGCAACCACGAGAGGTTATTACAGATGTGGTTGTCACCTGTACACCAGGCATTGTCATTTATAGTGTATGGGACTAGACCTGAGAAGTTTCCCCTCTAGCACAAGTAAAATGCCTTACCTTATGAATGAATCTGCACCACAGTCATATGTTGGTGCAAAAAAAACATTGTATTTAGATACACAGACTGAACGGCACTGAAACGCGATTACATTGCAACTCTAAACTTAAGTAACTTGCTACAATATAGAAAACTAGTCACAGTAGTTAAAGTGGAAAGTCTGTTAACACCCATGAACATGGTCTTTTTTTTGTAAAGGGGGTTAAATGAAAAAAAGCCAAAAAACATCCAGTTGACAAGGCGAGGTCACGTTGACAGGTGATGAGGAGAACTATGGGTAGAGACACTGTGTCCTTAGCTTGGGCCCAAACATCCAGTGACTCTAGAGGATCTTTGCAGCCAAAGGAGTGACTAGGAGTGAGTGAGCTAATCTAAATAACTGAAATAGCACTTGAGTTGAAATCTCTTTCCGACATAGCGATCACTAGACTGAGTAACGGTAAACTGTAAGAATAGGAATGTTGTTTGAATTGTGTATTGAGACTAGCGATCGCATTCTGGGTGTTTAGAATATTGACTACTACAGGCATTCTGCTTTGTAATCCCACTGCCATGACATACATGAAAGGGGTTAACAAGGTTCTGACGTCATGACAGTGGGATTACAAGCTTGTACACCTGCCATTTTCAGCAGGTAATAAATACTACTCATACAGGCACTGGCTGGGGAGCTAAGTTTTAAAGAAATACAAATATATATATATATATATATATATATACTGTATAGTATGGCAGCATGGTAGTGCTACCATAGTTATGGTTGAGGAGCCATTTACATGTTAAACCCAAAATTTTGCACCTTAATAACTTTGCAACCATTCAACAGATTTGCCTGAAATTTGGAATACATGATCAAGACCCCTATGCCTTGGGATCTGCTAAGTTTTGTACCAGTCAGATATACAGCTGCAGAGTTATTAAGTGTGATCTGCACGTTCACTTACGCTTTTTTGGAATTCTACGGCGCGCCTACAGGTCACACGGTTTGCGCGACTGGTCTGAAATCTTCAGGGAACATGCGGCTGGGGTCCTCTATGTGTCTTTCAAAGATTTCATGAAAAAATATTAAACGGTTCAAAAGTTATTCAAAAAACAAGTTCCTATTATAAGTCAATGAGAAAAGTTAACAAAAAGTTCGACAGTGTCGCAAATGCAGTTTTTACTTTCACAAATGGCCCTTTTACTGTCACAAATCCACCATTTTGTTTTCAGTTGGTGATCGGAAAAATATTTGGCATTTAAATTTGGGACCCTCTAGCAATCTAATTATTTTTGTATTCACCTAGTTGGACCCTGAGGATGCTAGCCATGTCATTATTTTGGGGTAAAACACCCCAGAAATATGTTTTTCACATTTCTGGAAAAAGTACTTTCGCAAAGTACTTTCGCACTTGCAACACTGTCAAATGAATTTGTGAAAGCTTCTAAATTACGATAGTACTTTTCTAGGCTGTGGGAAAATGACAGCAATTCTTTGGCACCCCGCTGCAAAAGAACGGTTTGGAGTTTTGGGCTGAAATTTGGAGGGAATGCAGCTGACATCTCACAGATGTGCCTTTCAGTGTTTTGTTGAAAAAATATTACATGGTGGCAAAGTTACAGTACTCCAAATTTGACACTTTTTCCCATAGGATAACATTACGGTGTACAACGCACTGCAGCAATTGTTTGGCGCCCTGCTGCAAAATAATGGTTTGGTCTTTTGGGCTGAAATTTACAGGGAACACAGCCAACATCCCACAGATGTGCCTTTCAGTGGTTTGGTGAAAAAATATTACAGGGAGGCAAAGTTATTGCACTCCAAACATCTGTTTTTTCCCATAGGATAACATTACGGCGTTCGCTGCGCCTTTCAGGGCTTGTATCTCAGAAACGGTGCGAGATACGGACTTTTCGTCAGCAAAATGCTTAGCCCCCTAATGGGGCCTAAATACAAAACTAGCCAGGAAAGTGATAATTCATATGACTTTTAAAATTTTTTTCTATGTAGTACGGTTCCTGAGATATAAGCAATTTACTATTCCAAGTCCTCATTTTCTGTTCTGAGAGTCATTATTTTGCATACATTCTTTGTACTCACTGTCTTTCTCTATGCAGCTTGTGAGGAAAATCAGCCTGTGCGCTTACATTGCTGTTACCATTACTGTTTCCGCTTACGGTTCCGTATCCATTTCACTTACGCTCCGTCTAACCACCAAGCGCGTAACCTTTGCGCTTACTTTATGGGTTGCATTTGGCGTTGTTTTTAACATTTCTGTCTACAGTACTGTTTCTCTTTCTGTTTCGCTTTGTGTCACCATGCGCATCACGATTTGCATTTGTGGGCACAATGTTACTATGTGCCAAGACTTCACGTGGTGGGAGCGCGGCTCCTGCCACCGCATTACATTCACTATTTCTCATTATCATTCTCAAAAAGAAGGGAAATTAGAGGCAAAAAACTCTGTTTAATGCATCAGTTAGGGTTGTTCCACAGTGACAGAAGCGAGGAAATTCGATGTTAGGTAGAAACCCCCTTTGCACCCCTCCAGCCCACCCCCCCAACCGGGATCAGGGTGTGCATTGGGGTCATCGGTCCTAACTCTCACCCCATTCTCCTATTCCTCACCTTCTTTCCACATGTGATGTAACATCGAATTTCCTCGCTTTTGTCACTGTGGAACAACCCTAACTGATGCATTAAACGGAGTGTTTTGCCTCTATATATATATATATATATATATATATATACACACACATAAATAAATATATATATATATTATATTACATACATACAGATGTACTGTATATACATACATTAGTGTATACAGTAAGTATTTGTATATGCAACATGAGTGGGGCAAAAATTACAAGATAAAAAAGATATCTTAGCTAGTGACATCAGTAACAGCAACATATAAAAAAATATTGCTGTTACTGTTTTCACAAATGACATTTTTAATGTTTTTATCTTTATAGTGGAATACTGAACCAATCAGAGAGCAGCTTTCACAATACCAATTACATCATAATGCCTACTGCAGCACTGAAGCTAGCTGTTAAAATCAAAGAAAAACAAAATCCACAAACTGCAGATTTAAAAGCTATAACGTGTAAACTACTGTTATATATATAGAATAAAGTATGGAGTGGTGTGTGTAATGAGAAGTTTACTCACCCCTGAGGTGTTAGATGCTACATAAACCCTGAGAGCGAAACTCAAGGGGTTTATTAAAGCATCTAACACCAAGGGGGTGTGTAAACTTTGAGTTTAAACACACCACTCCATATTATATTTTCTATAATTGCTGGGTTTCCCTTTTTTGCCACAGCAATTATATAAAATAAAAAGCCATTTCTGTGTCATCGCAGTCCGGTTTCAGTGTACAGTCTGTGGTTGCCCTCAAGTGTGTCTCACATTTTTTGTATTTTTTTTTTCATTTCCTTTGGCAGGCTTATGTTTTATTTTTTTTACATTGATACATCTAGGTTCCTAAAAACACTTGCCGCTGAGTCTGAGTGGCAGTTCTGTATCTGTTCCCAGTTCATCGAGATGGGAAGTGGACATTGGTCATGCAGTCGGGTACTTGGGTGGGCGCATGTGCAGAGCGAGGGAAACCATGCGTGTGTTTGTCGTAATAAACACCCTTTATTATGGCAAATTATGCCACTGTTTCCCTACAGGAAAAAGGGGAAGCCAGTTATTATGTATATGTCCAGTATGTATATATATATATATATATATATATATATATATATATATATATATATATATATATATATACTGGCACAGTCGTGACAGTATAGTTAGGATTGCATGGCCACTTCTATGTTAAACCCCAAGGTTTGCACTTTAATAACTTTGCCACCGTATGATGACTTTGCCTGAAATTTTGCAGGCATAGTCTGGTACCATAGATCTCTGGATCTGGCAAGTTGTGTTATGATCGGATAAGCAGTTGCAGAACTGCAGAGCACTCAAAAATGCAAAAAAAGGGGGTTTTGTGTCTTTCTTTGCTTGTGGCTACAGCCCGCACAATTTATCCATTTGGTCTGAAATCTTCAGGGAAGATACAGTCTGGGTCACTGAGGTGCCTTTTGAAGATTTGGTGAAAAAATAGTAAACCGTTCAAAAGTTATTCAAAAAACAATTTTCCCATTATAGTCAATGGGAAAAAAATATATGTGTCTCTCGAAAGCTGCCACCACTACATTTTACTGTTGCAAATGGCCCTTTTACTGTCATGCAGTGGCCATCTTGTTTACAGTTAGCAAGAGAGAGAAAAATGCCTGGGGTTAAAATTTGGGACCCCCTAGTTAAACATTGATTGTTGTGTTTACCTAGTCGGGTCCTGAGGATCACAGCTATCTCTGCAAAGCAGTGTGCAAAAGATGGAGATTAGTGTCCAAAAGGTGGATAAGCAGAAAAGGGGCAAAATTCAGCAGAAGGGCAGACAGCAAGGAGAACCAGGGATAAATGACAACCAAGGAAGGGGCTGGAGTAGAACAGTGAAGCAGTCTAGGGAGGTCAAATCATGGAAAGCCATGTGTGCAAATGCCAGGAGCCTTAGCAACAAGATGGAAGATCTGGAGGCTGTCATGGTACAGTCAGACCTGGACATTGTGGCCATCACTGAAACCTGGTGTAATGATAACCATGACTGGGAGATGGCCATACCTGGCTACAACATATTCAGAAGAGACAGAGCAGGCAGGAAGGGAGGAGGAGTGGCACTGTATGTGAAAATGACATAAGGGCCACACAGATCCAGGAGGAACAAAATGGGGAGAGATACTGTGGGTTAAGCTGAAAGGAAAATGGGGCCAGCCATCCGCACAGGTGTGGTCTATAGACCACCAGCCCAGGAGGAAGAAACAGATAGGGTTGATGCTAGCCATCCAAAGGATGGCAGACAAGGGTGAGGTAGTACTGGTTGGAGACTTCAATATACCAGACGTGGACTGGAGCATCCCAGCAGCAGCATCAACTAGAGAGCAGATTTATCCTGGACTCCTTCAGGGTGCCTTCCTCAAGCAACTGGTCATGGAACCAACTCGGCAGAAGGCAATACTGGACCTTTGCTCACAAACAGGGACAGCGTGATGGGGGTAACAGTGGGGAGCACCTGGGTAACAGTGACCACCAGTCATTGTGGTTTGAAATCACAGAAAAGAGCAGAACCAAACCACACAAAACACGTATCCTGGATTTTAGGGGCAGACTTTGGAAAATGGGGAGATGCTTGAAAGAGGCATTAAGGAATGGGACAGAATCAGGATTGAGGAACAGTGGGCAGTATTTAAAATGGGGATTATAAGAACAACAGAATTATGCATTAAGCAGGTTAGCAAGAGGAAAAGAAAGAGGAGACCATTATGGTTTTCCAAAGAGGTAGCAAAGAAAGTGAAAGCCAAAAAGATTGCATTCAGGCAATACAAAAGACACAGGCAGAAGGGATAGGGAGAAGTACCAGGAGAAACAAAGGGAGGCAGGGAAGTCAGTAAGGGAAGCCAAAGCTCAGACAGAAGAACACATTGCAAAATCAGTGGTTAAAGGGACAAAACCTTTTACAGGTACATAAGTGAAAAAGAAGGACAAAGGGAGGGATAGTGAGACTGAAGGGGAGGATGGGAGCGCATGGAGGATGACAACAGTAAAGCTGACATATTGAACAGGTATTTCTGCTCAGTCTTTACTAAGGAAGAGGGGGTAATGGGTCTGAAGGAGTACAAGGGGTGAGAATGGTGCAGAAATGGACACAAGTCCCTTTACACGAGAAAGGGTCCTGAAGGAACTGGAAGTAATAAGAGCTGTACAAAGCAATGGGGCCAGATGGGGTGCACCCAGGTCCTTAAAGAACTAAGAGAGGTGGTGGCTGAACCTCTGGCTATCCTGTTCAGCCAATCACTGGAAACAGGGAGGTACCCAAAGACTGGAGGACAGCAGATGTAGTCCCTTATACAAAAGTGGGAACAAAGAGGAAGCAGGGAACTACAGACCAGTCAGCCTCACCCGGTAGTGGGAAAGATCATGGAAGCACTACTGAAGGAGAGATTGGTGGAACATCTGGTTGTCAATGGTCTACAGGACCCAAGGCAGCATGGTTTCACCAGGGGAGGTCATGTCAGACCAACCTCATTGAATTTTTGACTGGGTGACTAAGGAGGTGGATCAGGGAGGGCAGTGGACATGGCCTATCTGGACTTCAGCAAGGCCTTTGACACTGTGCCACATAGAAGACTATTACACAAGCTGGGGAATATGGGTGTGGGCAGGACAGTAGTGTGGTGGGTAGGTAACTGGCTGGGTGGCAGGACACAGAGGGTGGTGGTAAATGGCTGTCACTCCACAGAGGGAAGAGTGACCAGTGGGGTACCACAGGGATCAGTGCTGGGATCGGTCCTATTCAACATCTTCATCAGTGACATTGCACAGGATATAGAAGGCAGAATTTCACTGTTCGCTGATGACACAAAGCTCTGTAACAGAGTAGACACACCAGAGGGTGTAGACAGAATGAGAAGGGACCTGCAGAAACTTGAAGAATGGTCAAGGGTTTGGCAGTTGAAATTCAATGCAAAAAGTGCAAGATAATGCATATGGGGCACAAAAACCCTGGCACAATATATCAGTTAGGGGTGAGGATATAGCATGCACCAAGCAGGAAAGGATCTTGGGGTTGTCATCTCTGATGACCTCAAGGTAGGAAACAGTGTGACAAGGCATCAGGTAAAGCAAATAGGATGCTGGGATGTATAGGCAGGGCATCACCAGCAGGAAAAGGGAGGTCATAATTCCGCTATACAAGACACTAGTGAGGCCCCACCTGAGTACAGTGTACATTTCTGGAGACCATACCTACGTAAGGACATAGACAGGGTAGAGAAGGTTCAGAGGAGGGCAACAAAGATGGTGCATGGGTTGCATCACAAGTCCTATGAAGACAGGTTGAAGGAACTGAACATGTACTCCCTGGAGGAGAGGAGGGAGAGAGGGATATGATAGAGACATACAAGTATCTTACAGGGAGGAACAGGGTGCAGGAAAACACTATTTTTAAGCGAAAAGATGTTTCAGGACTAGAGGGCATGGGATGAAGTTGGAGGGAGGACGATTCAGAGGAAACATGAGAAAGAATTCTTCACAGAACGGTGGTGGACAAGTGGAACACCCTGCCAGAGGAAGTGGTGGGGCTGAAACAATCACGGATTTAAGAATGCATGGGATAGACATAAAGGAATTCTAGAGGTCAGGGTAAGGGGAAATAGACTTCTAGGAAAACAAACTGAACTTACAAGCTCAAATGGGCAGACTAGGTGGGCCATAGGCCCTTATCTGCCGACACTGTCTATGTATCTATGTATCTATGTATCTATGTATCTATGTATCTATGTATGTATGTATCTTTTTTGGGGGGAAAAAACCCAGAAATGCCTTTTTAAAGATCAGATCCCCCATAGTGTTGCAAATTGTGACAGAAATGTCCGTGACACTTTCGCAAATCGTGAAAGTGTGGTGCCTATTTTTGCAAAACTGTCACAATTTGCGACATTACTTTGCCCCCAAAAAGCAATTCTTTGCCATCCCACTGCAGCGTAATGGTTGTGGATTTGGGCCTGAAATTTGCAGGGTGGCAAGCCCACAGATGTGCCTTTTTGTGATTTGGTCCAAAAACATTCAACAGGCCCATAGTTACAGTGCTCCGAAAGTTGAGAAATTTCCAATAGGCTAACATTGCGGTAACCGCGATGACGTTCGGCACCCATATCTCAAAAATGGTGTGAGATATGGATTTTTTGCTACCTGCTGTGGAGTACTAAGCATGTATGGAGGTTTTAAAGTCATGAATACCACTGCAGTGGAATTTCTTTCTACTTGCTATGGTTATGGAGATATTGCCAAAAACATGTTACAAGGGTTCCTTTGGAGTACTGCAGCACTGCTGTATGGCTCCATACTTATGTGTAAGTGGGAGCGCAGGGCCCGGAGAGCCTGCACTCCCACTAACACATACCAGTTACCAATTACATTACACTTCCTCAAAAAGAAGGGAAATTCATTGCAAAAAACTTTGTTAATGCATCAGTTAGGATTGAGAGCATGGTGACAAAAGTATGGAAATGTAGTGTTATGGTTGCCACCCCTACTACCTCTCTCCCACCTCTCCACACAACAACAGATGTCAGGGTGTGCCACAGGGTCATCAGGCCTAACTCTCACCCCATTCTCCTACTTAGCATGTCAGTATGCTTACATGGAATTGGTGAGAGTTAGGCCTGATGACCCGTCTTTACCCGACATCTGACGGTGTATGGAGGGGTAGGGGTGGGGTGGTAGAGGTGGTAATCCTAGCACCACACATTTCCACACAGCTTTTTGTCATTGTAGTATCACTCCCTAACTGGATGCATTAAATAAGTTTTTTTGCAATGAAAATATATATATATATTGCAAGCAACTATGTTAATGCATTAGTTAGGTTGATATCAAACCGTTAAAAGGAGGAAAATAGGACACTAGGGTTTCCAACCTGAACACCCCACCCTCACTCTGCACACACCAACAGGGGTGTGCCTTGGGGTCATTAGCCCTAACACTCACCCCATTCCATAACTAAATAAGCTGAGATGGGTACAGTATAGGAGAATGAGGTGAGCATTAGGGCTGATGACCCCAAGGCACACCACTGATGCCTGCTGGTGTGAGCAGGGTGAGGGTGGGGTGTTAGAGCTGGAAACCCTAATGTCATATTTTCCTCCTTTTTATGGTTTGATGCCAACCCTAGTTGATGCATTAACATAGTTTTTTTGCAAAGAATGTCCTTACTTTTTGAAATAGTGTAATCATCGCCTTACTTGTCTGTGGGAGTGCAGAATCCTTCAGGCCCTGTGCTCCCATCCTGCCATAGATGCATATATGTAGATTGCTGTTGAAGGGCCCTGCGCTTCCATTTATAGGACAATAGTGACCAAATTGCCCATATAGCCATCTTATTACCCCACCTTACAGAAACTCATTTTGACTAGGATTTGAAAAATGATAGCTGTGACATACATGAGGTGGGGTAATAAGAAGTCTATGTTGGAAATCTGGGGTCCAAGTCTTTTAAATTTCCAAAGTTATGAGCGTGCATAGCAAAATTGCAATGAATGGTCATAACTTTGTCATTGTTCCATATTTTGACCCCAAATTTTCAACATAGTCTTCTTATGACCCCACTTTATGATCATTATGACTGTCATTACATAAATCCCACCCAAAAGGTGAATTCACCAAGCTACTGCAAAATCACCTTTCACACAGGAGTTACGTAATGACACCCCCATTGTCCATAAGGAAGGGTCTCAGAAAAGGTATGACAACAATTTGGTGTCAAACTATGCAAAATTGGCAAAGTTATGCACCAAAGATGAAAATCCCATTTAAATACAATGGTATTTTTTCGTGAGTCATCATACAAAACGTGATCTTTTTTTGTATGATGCTGATACAAAAAAATAATTTCAATGTTAAAAAAAACACACATTCAGAGAAAGCTGCTTGGCTGGCCAAAGAATTCCTTGAAGGAAATGCAAGGAAGTGAAGCCAGAGTTACAAATGGCATAAGAGGAAGGAGGGGAGAAAGGAGATTGGTAAAGTAAGGGGGGGTAGCCAAGCCAGTATTTTGAGATAAAGGACGTGCAACGAGTAAAGCATCTGACTTTGAGGGAGGAGAGGAAGAGGGAGGAATATAGGAAACAATGGTGGGTGTGAGACGGACATTCCAAAGCAAAGCGACAGAAGGAGTGAAAGAGTGAATCCAGTCTGGCTAGGGTGGTCTTATATAAATGTTCTTTGCAAAACACTTCATGAATGCACCACTTAGGGTAATTTAATGCCTCAAAAGTAAGGAAATGTGGAGTTAAGGTTTTCAATCCTAACCCCCCTTCCAGCAAAAGGAAAACAATCATTATGGTTTTGACTGTCCTGAGTCTTGGTGAATCAGGGGTGGGGTCTTCCTTGGGGTTTTAAACCCTAATGCTCATCCCATTCTGATATAGAGTTTAAACATACAGAACTGTGTCTCCCCACATGTTGCCAACAACCTATGGGCCCTGCCTGAAGAAAATGGATCACATCTGGCTATTTACTCATGGAGTGGGGTAAGTGTTAGGGTTGAAAACTCCAAGGAAGACCCTACCCCTGATTTACCAAGACTCAGGACAGCTAAAATTATAATGATTTTTTCCTTTCGCTGCTTGGGGGGTAGGGATGGGGAGTACCTAATGCCACATTTTCCTACTTTTGTGGTGTTAAATTACCCTCTCTGGAGCATTAACAAAGTTTTTTGCAAATAATTTCCTTTTTTATTGAGATAGTAGAATCGTATCTTCATTCATGCAGGTCTTTGATCGGAGAGTGAAACTATTCCATGGTACCTGCTCAGCTGAGTGATGGTGTGTGGAGGGTGTGGGGGGTGTCGGGTGGTAAGTGCTGAGTGGGATGTCGGGGTGGGGATTGGATCAGTGAGGGACCATTTTCTTTTTGCAGGTTATGAAAAAAAAACACATTGAGGGATGGTTTTCTTTATTTCAGCTTTGACTGTATTGAGCAAATGGGGATAGATGACCTGGAGGGGAAGGGGTCCACAGAAGTGGTACCGGACTGATTTCTTTTTTGTAGGTTTAAAAAAACACTGAAGGATGGTTTTCTTTATTGCAGCTGCCATTTCCCACATTAATGTGGGGGCAGTGATTGGAGGATTGGAGGTGCTACTAGACACCAGGGAAACATAACTTACATAAGGGGACAGTGACTGGAGGAAGGGGGTGCCACTAGATACCAGGGAAACATAACATACATAAGGGAATGGCAATCAGAGGGTGGGGGAGCTGCTAGACACCAGGAAAACACTATATACATAAGGGGAAGGTGATGGGAGGGTGGGGGTGCCACTAGACAACAGTGAAACATAACATACATAAGAGGATGGCAATCAGGGTGTGGAAGTGCCACTAGACACCAGGGAAATATACCATACATAAGGGGATGGTGATCAGATGGTAGGGGCTGCCACTAGACGTCAGAAAACCATTACATACATAAAGGGATAGTGATGGGAGGGTGGGGGTGCCCCTAGACACTAGGGAAATGGTGGCTTACTGCTCTCAGAGCAGCATGCAGTATGAGTTTCATCTGCAGCTGCAGAACTCAAGAAAGTCCCACTGTTCTCATACAGAGAACACAGGTCAACAGCTCCTCTCACTAAGCTGGGCACCCAGGATTTTGGGGTGCACAGAATAAGTATTTTTTCACATTAATTTAAGAGAAAAAATCAGAATCTAGCTAAATGGGTCCCGATGCTGCTGTTCATTTCTTAAAATGATGGCATTTTTATGTATTTTCCATGCTTAATAGGAAACAATATGGTGGCACTTACAGCACAAAAAAATGTCATGCTGTGAGAAGCAAGAGATGAGAAGCCAGAAACAGTCTTGCGACACAGAATTTTTGGTACTGTATCAGAATGTTATCCCAAGAACCCTAGTGAGCATGCTCAGAACAGAATACACAAACTTTAAAGCCTTGTAACTCTGGAACCATTTTTGATATTTTTTCATTAAACCTTTCAAAGGCACTATCTTAGGACATACGAACATATGAAATTTGATGACAGATAAAGGCCTAGAGGTCTATCAAGTCTGCTCGAATGTGCAGCTAGTACCCCTTATTCTGCAGCTGCCCCTCCGTTCCACCCTTCCCCTTCATTGATCCTCCCTCTTGTCCTGCAGGTAACGCATTCCACCCAGCCGCCACCCTCTCTGTAAAAAAGTGTCTCCTCATCTCCCTACTGAACCTTCCCCCCTCCAGTCTCATATCATGGCCCCTGGTGTCCCTCCCCTCCCTTACTTTGAACAGCCCCTCTGTACCTGTATTGTTTATTCCTTTCATGTACTTTAAGGTTTCAGTCATGTCCCCCTGTCCCTCCTCTCCTCCAGTGAGTACATGTTCAGCTCCCTCAGCCTCCTCTCGTATGATAAGTCTCCCAGCCCCTTGATCATCTTTGTCACCCTGCACTGCACCCCCTCCAGTAACTTAATGTCCCTCTTCAGATACGGGCACCAGTACTGCATGCAGTACTCCAGGTGCGATCTAACTAATGACCTATACAGTGGCAGAATCACCTCCTCCCTCCTTGAGGGTATACCCTTTGCAATATAACCCAGCATTTTGTTGGCCTTTGCAGCTGCCTTCCTACATTGTGCCAAGTTGTTCATTGACCCTGTAATGAGCACCCCCAGATCCTTCTCCTCCTCTGTCTGGGCTAGCTGCACTCCCCCCAGCTGGTAACTCCTCCTTGGGTTCTTCATCCCAAAATGCAGCACCTTGCACTTTTTGGCATTAAACCCCAGTTGCCAGGTGTCTGACCAGGTTTCAAGCTTTGCCAGATCATCCTGCAACCCCTTCCATCCCCTAGGTCATCCACCATTGCTCCTACCTTGGTATCATCAGCAAACAGACTGATCTTGCTCTTGTTGTCCAATGATATGTCTGCAATGAATATCCCAAACAACACTGGTCCCAACACTGAGCCCTGTGGAACACCGCTCATCACTACCCTTGGGTGTGAAGCTCCCACCCACCACCACCCCTCTGTTGCCTTCCCTGAAGCCAGTTCCCTACCCATCTCACCAGCTTTGCACCTGCCCCTGTGCCTACTAACTTACTTCCCAGCCTTCCATGCAGCACCGAGTGGAATGCCTTACTGAAGTCCAGATACAGGACATCCACTGCATGGCCCCTGTCCAGTTGCCTAGTTACCCAGTCATAGAACTCCACCAGATTGGTTTGGCAGGATCTGCCCCATATGAAGCCATGCTGTCTGCTGTCCTGTAGTCCTTTGGATTCTAGGAGGGTCACCAGCCTATCCTTCAGGATAGTCTCCATTAGCTTACCCACGATGGATGTGAAACTCACCGGTCTGTAGTTTCCCGGTTCATCCTTGGGCCACTCTTTTGGAGGGGCACCGCATGAGCCATCCTCCAGTCCTGAGGTACACACCCTGAATGTAGTGAGGCATTAAATAGGTCTGCCAAAGGTCCTGCAAGGACCTCTGCCAGCTCCTTCAGTACCCTGGGGTGGATGCCATCTGGGCCTGGCGCCTTATCCACCCTCAGTGCCTTCAAACCCTCCCGAAGTCTGCCCTCCATGATTTTCCCATCTGTCACCCCTCCCCCCATTTCTGCCATTTCTCCCCTGAGTGTCACCCCCTCTTCTCTTTAGTAAATACTGAACAGAAGTACTCATTTAGTGCTTCTGCCTTATCGCACCCTGCTTCCACCCAACACCCCTCCTTCCTAATCCTTACTATGGGTCCTTACAGCTCCTTTTCTCCCTGATGTACCTAAATAAGTCCTTCTCCCCCTTCTTAATGCCTTGTGCCAGCCTGAGTTCCATAGATGCCTTGGCTCCCCTTACTGCCCTTGTCACCTCCTTCGATTCCGTCAAGTACTCCTCCCTGTCCTCCCCCTCTCCCTGTTGTCTTGTACTTCCCAAAGGCAGCTGTTTTCCTCCTTACCTTTTCCATGACCTCCTTGCTCAACCAGCTCAGTTTCTTAGCCCTAGCCTTCTTGCTCTGGGCCTTGCAACAGGTTTTGGTTGCCTCCACTCCCCAGCTTTATGAGCTCCCACCTCTGGTTAGTGTCCGTACTAGATTGAATTCTGGCCAGGTACCCTTTTACCACTTCCCCCATCCTCCCAAAGTCAGTCCTCCTGAAGTCCAGCACTCTTGTGCCAGATTCCACTCCTTCCTTGCCCATATCCAATGTGAGCCATACTGAGTGGTGGTCACTCCCTGACAGTGGTTCCTCCACTGTAAGTTCTCTCACAAAGTCCCAATTTGTCAGCACAAGGTCAAGGGTATTCCCTAACCTGGTTGGTTCACTGACCATTTGCAGCAGGAAGCTGTCCTGGAAGGCATCCATCAGTACCTGCTCCCTTCTGTTCCTGGTTGTTGGGGTACTCCAGTCCACTCCTGGCATGTTGAAGTCCCCCACAATCACCACACTACCCTTCTCACAGGTCCTCCTGATCTGTTCTGCTAGTTCCCTGTCTAACTCCTCCATCTGAGATGGCGGCCTGTACACCACTCCCATTCTAAGAATCCTATTCTTGGAATCCTGGATTTGTATCCAAATTGACTCCATACTACCCTCCTCCCCTTCCTCCCTTACACACTTCAGTCCTTCCTTCACATATAGTGCCACACCCCCTCCTTTCCCAATCACCCTGTCCCTACGAAATAACCTGTACCCTGGTACAGACAGATCCCAGTCATTGTATTGGGTGGCCCATGTTTCATCACACCTGTACCCTGAAAGTCTGTGGGAAAAGAATTCCATTCCATGTAGGCTGTAGGTGAGAGCAAACAAAAAAATCCCATGCTAAGTACAGGAAAAAGATTAGACATCTACAGCAAAATGACATATGTGGATCTCTGAAACCACACAATCTGCCATCACACAACTTTCTACATATTTAGATTTTGCCTGCTAAACAACACAAGCAAAATTGCAGCTGATTGTGTCAAACACTGCCAAAGCTATTAAGGTACAAAGTTAGGTGTTTAACACCTTACTCAACCCTAACTATAGGGGTGCTGCTGCACCCCTATAATACAATAGCCATACTCAAAATAGAAAATGTGTGATCACTTGTGAGTGGGCTGAACACCTACTCAACCCTATAATACAATAACCTGACTCAAAATAGGAAATTTGTAATCACTTGTGAGTGGGCAGTACTTTCATAACTCACTCATGGCTCTGCCATTCATGAGGTATGGTCCTGCCCTTTCACACTTGAAGATATATTGCATATTTTGAGTCCAAGCAAATTTGAGGACTTTCACTTCTGTGATTCAACAGGACCGTATGCTTCATTTGCATATTTTGCATCGGGAGAAGCTAAACTATTTCAGGATGCAGCTGCAACTATGGAGACTAGGGATAATGCACCCATTCCAGATATAAGGATGATTCCAGAGGTAATAGCTATTAAACAAGCATTTTTGAACCTTGAGATGGCAGTGCTGAGAGGGCACAGGCATTACTGGGGGAAGGTGACTCTAGAGGCTTACCTGTGGGTTGGCCATTCCCCTAGAGGTCTAAGGGTTTTAAATAAACCTGGGTACAGTTGGAAGAGGGATGCCTTTATAACAGACTGGTAGGCATCATTACAAATCAGCACAGATGCCCTTATGCCCTATAATTTGTGTACAATATGTAACTACAGTAAATATTGCCTATAAATGTCTCTTTATGTAACTAATTCCAGGTCACCCCTGAAAAAGGGACCTCTGGTCTCAGTGGGCTTACCCAGTTACCAAAATCCAAATAAATAAATAAATGCATACAATCATTCAGGATTATGATGCACAGAGGGAGGAGGTAACAACAGATATTAAGAAGAAAGAAGACATGATACAGTAGCTCGATTTAAGGAAAGTTCAGAATTCAATACACTAGAGAAAAAACTTAAAGATAACATTCAGAGGGAAGAGAACAAAATTAAAAAGACAAAACTAACTAAATTTGAGAGTGATAGGCAGGATTACATACATAATAGAGTTTGGGACTGGACTAAAAACTGGAAATATACAGGGAGCTACAGGAATTGATCAAGGGGAGGCACTAGAGGGAATACACAGCCAAAATCCATTTTGAAGAACAGAAGCAGCTCCCCTAATTATAACACATCCAACAGTGAATCAGAACAGGAGGATTTTCCAGGGGAGGACTTGGAACTGGATCACCAACAGAAAGTACAATTTCAGCAACCTATTCAGGAGCAGAGGATTCTGAGGGGTCAAGGTCAGTTACCATCAGCTTACATCAGATTAAACCAATGCAGAGAGGAGGGCACAAACACAGGAACAAGCAGTCAAAGAAGGAGAGGATACAAATATAACACCTACCAATATAGTGATTAATATCTTGCATAGCAATTTCTTTTTTTTTTGAACTTGCTGTTTTTTTCTGCCTTCCCTGCCCCCTACTCTCCACTTCTTTGGGAGCACCTGGCATCTGCCTTGGTTCCTTCCATGCCTGGAGCTCCACAGTTGTCCCCCCATGTAGCCTTGGATCTACCCCCCAGGCGGGGATGAGGTGGGGGCCAAGCACCCTGAACTAACGTTACTTTGTCAGGGCCGCCATGTGGGACAGGCAGGGGACCATTGAGGTCTGTGCTGACGCTCCGTCTACCGGGAGTGACAGAGGTGTTTTTTCCCCTGTTTTTTCTGGGTGTGCCATGCACCCTGACATCAAGACGGAACTCTGCCAATGTCTGGCATGCCCAACCCTCCTGGATTGGTCAGGCCCTTGCTGTACCCCAGGCTTCCACCTGGGGTCAGTCAAGCTTTGAACCTTGTCCCCCCTCCCTCCCTGGAGAAGGTGAGCAGACCCACAGATGCTCAGCTTTCTCCCTCCAGCTGGCTCTCCAGCTCTCCAGGCTCATTCCTGAACCCGGATCACCGGCGTCGTGAGCGGTGGTGCTACCGCTGCGCCAATGGGCCGGGCCTTGCATAGCAATTTCAGTGAAGACCAATTGAAAGTACTACAGAGAAGGCTATCTTTTATCCCCACAGTGGACTCAAAGCCCTTTGACTTATTCTTGGACCTACATACTGTAGGTTCACTAGGAATCTTAATTTGAAAGCTTTTTTTGCATGTTCCAGGATGTATCAGGGATCACATTTGGAAGACCCTCCTACTGAAGACAGTGTGACATCAGATGGACTTTAGGAGTGCTGACTTTGGCAAAATGGGAGAGTGCCTCAGAAAAGCACTAGCAAACAGGCAAGAAGGAGGGGTGGAGGAACAATGGGGAAACATCAAAACTGCCATCACAGAGGCAACAAGCCTTGGTATGAAGCAAATAAACAAATCAAAACAAAGGAAAAAAACACTATGGTTCTCAAAAGAGGTGGAGGAGAAGGTTAGGGAGAAAAAGATAGCATTCAGGAAGTATAAGGAAACACAGAAGGAGCAGGACAGAGAACTGTACCAGTTAAAGCAGAAGGAAGCAGGGAAGGCAGTCAGAATAGCAAAGGCCCAAACCAAGGAAAAGGTAGCCAACTCGGTTAAGAAGGGGGATAAAACCTTTTATAGGTACATTAGGGAGTGCAGAAAGACCAAGGGAGGGATAGTGAGGCTTAATAAAGGGGAGGGTGGGTGGGAGAGGGTGACAGTGAAAAGTAGGTTACTAAATGAATACTTATGCTCAGTATTCACAAAAGAAGAGGAGGGGGAGGTACATAATCCAATCAATAGAAACAGTCTGGATAGGGGAGTTGATACCAGTCCATTCACAGAAGAAAGGGTTCTCAAAGAACTCCTAAAACTGAAGGTGGACAAAGCAATGGTGCCTGATGGGATTCACCCCAGAATTCTAAAAGAACTAAGGGAAGAATTAGTGACACTACTGACTACCCTTTTTAACAAATCATGGGAGGATAATGTGGTACCTGAGAACTGGATGAGGGTGGATGTGATTCCCCTCCACAAAAGTGGGAGCAAAGCAGAGGCAGGAAACTACAGACCTGTTAGTTTGACCTCAGTGGTAGGGAAATGATGGAATCACTTCTGAAAGAAAGAATTGTTGAGTACCTAGAGGCCAGCAGGGTACAAGACCCAAGGCAGCATGGATTCACAGAGGGAAGGTCATGTCAGATGAATCTAATAGATTTCTTTGACTTGGTGACCATAGTAATAGACCAGGGAAGGGCTGTGGACATGGCCTGCCTAGACTTTAGCAAGGCATTTAACACAGTCCCACACAAAAGATTAATAAACAAATTAGCTAGCCTGGGAGTGGGTCCCAGGGTGGTAGCCTAGAAAAAAATTGGCTGGACAACAGGACACAGAGGGTAATAGTAAATGGAGTCCACTCCAAAGAAAAGGGGGTTACTAGCAGGGTACCGCAGGGTTCAGTACTGGGACCGGTCCTTTTTAATGTCTTTATAAGTGACATTGTGGAGGGACTGGAAGGAAAAGTATGCCTCTTTGCAGACGACACAAAGATCTGCAACAGAGTTGATACACAAGGGGTGTGGAAATGATGAAAAGGGACTTGGCAAGGTTGGAGGAATAGTCAAAAGTATGGCAGCTTAGATTCAATGCAAAGAAGTGCAAAGTAATGCAACTGGAAAATAAAAACCCAGGAGAAGAGTATACAATTAGGGGGGGAGGAGTGAGGTAGTAACAACAACAACAATGGAAAAGGACCTGGGGGTAGTCATATCAGATTACCTAAAGATAAGCAAGCAATGTGAGAAGGCAGTAAGGAAAGCTGGGGGGATACTGGGATGTATAGGAAGAGGCATCACCAGTAGAAAACAGGAAGTTGTTATCCCTCTGTACAGACAGTTGGTGATACCCCCTCTGGAGTATTGTGTGCAATTCTGGAGACCCCATCTCTACAAGGATATAGACAGGATGGAGGCAGTCCAGAGGAGGGCAACTGAAATGGTGCAGGGTCTGCACCAGAAGCCATATGAAGAGAGACTAAAGGATCTTAATATGTACACCCTTAAGGAAAGGAGGGAGAGGGGGACATGATAGAAACTTTCAGGTACCTCAAGGGACTCAACAAAGTCCAAGAAAGTAGCATCTTTCAAAAAAAGAGATGTGCAAGAACAAGGAGGCACAATTTGAAGATGGAGGGGGGGATGGCTCAGGAGCAACGTGAGGAAGTATTTTTCAGAGAGAGGGTGGTGGATGCATGGAACGGCCTTCCTGAGGAGACTGTGGGGTCAAAAACAGTGGGGGAATTCAAGAATGCATGGGACAGACATAAGACAATTCTGGTGGGGGGGTAGGAAGAAGTAGGTTGTTGGTTAACTAGGATCTGAAGTTTATCCAGTAGGTAGGGAAATGGGCAGACTGGGTGGGCCAAACGGTCCTTATCTGCCATCAAAGTCCATGTTTCTTATTAGAGATGGTGGTAAGGAGGTTTAAACCTTGATCTACTTTCAGGCCACCCTACAATGACTCAGTTATGATGCTTGAAATGACTTGTGAGAGACAGTTCAAAGCTCTGCTGGAGAGGGATATCAGGCCCAGTTATATTAATATTACCACTGCTGAGGTTGAGGCCTTGAAAACTTTGGAAAGCAGTAAGGAAATAACAATTAAACCAGCTTAAAAGAGCAAGTCCATGGTGGCAGTGTCCACATTGAAATATATTATTGAGATTGAAAGACAACTTAGCAATGTGGAATTTTACAGACCACTGACCTCTGTCCCCACTGAACTGTTCAAAAGAGACATCAATGCCTTTTTATTTGAATCAGAGAGTCAGGGCTTGATTGACCATGATGTATTATTGTACTTAACTGTTGATTGTCTAGTACAGGCCAGTATATATATGTGCTTCCCAAGGTCCATAAAAATGTACTTGACCCCCCCCCCAGGACATCCCATTGTGGCAGGAATTGGGTCCATAGCAGAACCCTTATCTAAATCTGTAGATGCACATATCAAGGATTATGTGACTGCACTACCATCCTATATAAGGGACACTGCACAAACATTGGAAATCCTGGGGACATGCAATTGGCGGAATCGTGATACTTGGTCTCGATGGCTATTACATCATTGTACACCAACATACCACACCAAGGTGGTTTAGATGCCCTTGGTCACTGGTTAGAATAGGATGCCAGTGTAAGTCTTGGGAAGAGACATTTTGTGTTGGATTGTGCTGAACATGTTCTTATTAAGAATTACTTCATGTTCCAAGGCTCTCATTACTTACAGCTCAAGGGAATGGCCAGTGGGGCTACATTTGCCCCCAATTATGCCAATCTCTATTTGGGCAAATGGGAGAAAACAACTGTCTATGACAGCAAGAACAATTCTTTTTACAGATGGATTGATATCTGGCATCACTTTATAGATGGCATATTTATGGTGTGGCGTGGCACACTGGATGAGTTGGATGAGTTCATTAAATATCTGGAAAAAAGAAATAAGAATCTTAGGTTCTCAAAGAAATGTGATCCCTGTTCGGTCTCCTTCCTGTATCTTAAAGGCTATAAAAAAAATCTGATGGAACATTAAAAACTGATTTGTTCAGGAAGGAGACTGACAGGAATTCATTGATGTTAGTGTCCAGCTGCCACCCACACCATATGTTATCTAATATACCCAAAGTCCAAATGTTGAGGGTAAGATGTAGCTGTAGTGAGGATGCTGACTATCTAATAAATGGCCTGGATATGTGTAACAGAGTTTTGGCCTAGGATATGCTCAACTTGTAGTGGAGAAGGCATATAGGGATGCTAGTTTGTAAATGGATCAGGGAAAATGAACCTAGATTGAACTTTGTAACTACCTATTCCAAACACTCTATGTGCATTCAGGAGATTATTAACGCCAACTGGAATATTTTGCAGGGATACTCTATGTTAGAAGAAACCACCAAATTTACACAGAGAATGGATCTTGAATGGTATATAAAAGGTGTTAATATTAAAGATAGGCTGGTACACAGCTACCAATCAGAGGTTAAGAACAAGGAAGACAACATGAAACCTGCTCTGCCTAAAGGGATGCACCAATGGGGTAACTGCAAATTTTGCAACTCAGTTCTGAAATGTAACACATTTAATAGCTGCAACAGTGGGAGAGATTTTGAAATAAGGGATTTTATTACCTGCTGTACCAAAAATGTAGTTTATTTGGTGACCTGCCAATGTGGGGCGTTTTATGTTGGGCAAACGTCGAGAGCATTAAAACTATGCATGGGTGAGCATCTCAGATCCATTGCTAATAATATTTAATTTATTTATTTATTTATTGAATTCTTAGAATTGCAAACCTTTGAGTCAGATACTCCTTTACAAAGGCTCCACATCAGACAATAAATGGTTACAGATAGGTTGAGATACAACAAATTAGATAGCTTTCAATACATAATAACATAAATTGAGTAAAAAAACACAGTTTGTAAATTACAGGCATGTTCGTTTAACAGCAAAACAGTTAAAAACACACATTAAAATAAACTGAAGGCACAATGTACAAGTTTTGACATTACTAAAATAGCAATAAGGTATTTGTTAGGTTTATGTTAATGGCCAGTTAATCACACCCTGGAGGCATGTGACACTCGGCTGTGCCTCGTGCCACATTACACCCCCAGGGTGTGATTAACAGGCTATTAACATAACCCTAAGAAATACATCATTGCTTAATAGATAAAGATATAGATATATAGATAGATATAGATAAAGATACACACATATACATATACCATGCCTATGATAAAAATATCTGTCTGACTCCATTGCACCAAGTGGTGGACTGCTCTGGCATGCAGGTGATCCAGGATTGCACCCCAAAGCCCAGGACATCAGGAGTGGAAGACATCAGGGGAAGGCTGTTAGTGTATACACAGATGCTCTCCTTATGTAATAGGATGGGATGGGTTGCTGGCATCACTTTCAAGCAGCACTTTGGTGTCTGCAGTTGGCAGCAGTATGAGTGGTGTCACGTGCACATGTGCCACGTGCTGCATCCCCCTAGATTGTCACAAGCATATGCCAGCAGGGTCGACAGGACCCGTAGGAAAACCCCTCTAATGGCTGAGTGCAGATGACAGCCACATGCCTGCCCATGCTCAGCATGGCATGTCAGATGCTAATGCCCCTAAATCCCAGTGCTGAGGAGCTGCCCCTCAAGAATCTGAACTCTTCCTGATTAAGCCCTTACCAGGGCAGAAGGACAGCCCCTACCCGGGGGTAAGCCTGGGCACAAGAGGAGCCATCAGAGATTGGCACAGGGTCATGTCGTCACATACAAAAACAGCATGGCACTATACTGTGTTGTTAAAACAGCGACCAAAAGATGAAAACAGTGAAATACTTGTTTATCTGCCGGGGTGTCCACTACCTGCACCTCCCCTTCCCAGGGGGCTACACCCCTGAATACCCCCCTATTAAGATAACCTCCTCTGGGGAGGGGGCAACTCAGGGACTTACACTGGTACTGTTGTGTGGTTTTGCCCTGCAACATTGTCTATGCGACAACATAACACGTTATGTCAGAGGTCTGGGGAACTGGCAAGGAAAGGGGGCCTGGATCACTTGATGGTGACTTAACGTGGAAGCTGAGCAGAGAGGGACTGACAGGTAAACCCAGAAGAGGGGCCCTACAAAGAGAATACAAAAGAAATAAATAAAAATATCTGTTTTTATTTTTCAAGTGACTCTGAATCCTTTAACCTCATGAGTCCCAGAGCCAAGCATGAGATTATAGGACTCAGACTCGTGAGAAAAATAAATCAGCTGTTTTTATCATATGAATGTCATACTGAGTTTATACAATTCATCACCCCAGATCATTTTTGCCCTATATTACACTGGTTTTTGTTTGTGTTTTTATAATTTAGGGGAACTATTTTGTGAAGCAACATGTTATTCATTGATTTTTCACAATGTATTTGCACAGTATAGGGCTCAGACACATGAGAAAAATAAATCAGATACTTTTTTATCAAATGCAATATTTAATTTATACATTTTATCACCCTAGATAGAAACATAGAAACATAGAATTTGACGGCAGATAAGGACCACTTGGCCCACCTAGTCTGCCTATTTCCCTAACTAATGGATAAGCTGCAGATCCTAGTTAACCAACAGCCTACTTCCTCCTACCTCCCACTAGAATTGCCTTATGCCTGTCCCATGCATTCTTGAATTCCCCCATTGTTTTTGACTCTGTGACCTCCTCAGGAAGGCTGTTCCATGCATCTACAACCCTCTCTGTGAAGAAATACTTCCTCACATTACCTCTGAGCCATCCCCCCTCTATCTTCAAATTGTGCCCCCTTGCTTTTGTACATCTCTTTTTCTGAAAGATGCTACCCTCTTGGACTTTGTTGATTCCCCTGAGGTATTTAAAAGTTTCTATCATGTCCCCCTTCTCCCTTCTTTCCTCAAGGCTATACATCTTAACCCCATTTTAGTCTTTCTTCACATGTCTTCTGGTGCAGATCCTGCACCATTTTGGTTGCCCTCCTCTGGACAGCCTCCACCCTGTCTATGTCTTTATGGAGATGGGGTCTCCAGAACTGTACACAGTACTCCAGATGTGGTCTTACCAACTGTCTGTACAGAGGGCTAACAATGTCCTGTTTCCTACTGGTGATGCCTCTCCCTATGCATCCCAGTATCCCCCCAGCTCTCCTTACTGCCTTCTCACATTTCTGGGTCACCTTTAGGTCACCTGATATGACTATCCCCAGGTCCCTTTCCATTTTTGTTGTTGTCAATATCTCACCCCCCCCATTCTGTACTCTTGCCCTGGGTTTTTGTTCCCCAAGTGCATTACTTTGCACTTCTTTGCATTGAATCTAAGCTGCCATACATTTGACCATTCCTCCAACCTTGCCAAGTCCCTTCTCATCCTTTCCACCCCACCTTGCGTATCAACCCTGTTACAGATCTTTGTGTCATCTGCTGTGGATGTCTTCCTTTATGTAATGTGTTACTTTCTAAGGGGTTTTAATGATTTGGAGGAACTATTTTGTGAAGCAGTATGTTATTTATTTTTATAATTTATTTACCCAGAATAGAAATGCTAAAATACAATATCTTGTATTTAGTGAGGTGTTACTGTATTTGTATTTATGTTTATTAGGAAACACCTTAGAGTTAAAAGTCCATCTTTAAAGGTTCCACATCATTATACAGACAATATATAATATAAAAATCAGCAAATACAGACCATGTAATAAAAAGACTCTATGCAATTACATTTGTGAAGCTCATGAAGTAGACCTCTTAGAGTAAATCTAGTCCAAGTGGACTATATCACTAGGTAAGTCATTTAAATATTCAGTTGCTCTAAAACAGAAGAAACTTTGACTAAGAATAGTCCTGCAGAAGGGTTAGACCAACTTGCATCTAACCATCTTTCTTGTATTATACTGATTTTTTTTTTAACTATTTTTATCTCCACCACACCGGGCATCCTTCCAGGGTGTACTCTCGACGACAGCCACTACTTCCTGGCTGAACCCTGCTATGGACCAGAGAGACTCCCCCAACCACCAGACCTAGCCCCCTGGATCACCACCCAGGGCGGGACTGTCCTCCCACAATGGCTTTTCTATAATTAGCGAGGTCCTACCTGGGTGGCGGGTCAGCCATGGAGTCCTCCAATTGCAGGGCCACCATTAGGATGTGGGCTGTGTTCCTGGAACCCCCATCATCTCTGCGAGCATGGAGGGGTGTTTTTCTGTTTTTTCTTTCTCCTGTGACACATGGCCAGTGAGGCAACGTGGTGCCGTAGCTCTGCCCCCAAGCATTCACCACGTCACTATGTTTGGTGACCTCCAGCCACTGCTAGAGGTCACTCAATGAGCAGACACTACCCCAAGCCCTCCCTGAGAAGAGAGAGCAGTCCACTGGATGCTCAGTCTGTTCCCTCCCCTGCCAACCCCTGGCAACTCAGGCTCCTTTCCGAACCTGGGTCACCGGTGTGGCATGAGGTATGGCGTCCAGCACCTCAACAATCTGTATTATACTGATTAATAGCTGGTAAAATAAAATTTGTAATATTGGTAGGTGAGATTCCCAACAGAGCCTTTTTACTCAGCGGACAACTGTAGTGTATTATTCTCAGATGTAGAGGAAATCAGTCAATTTTTATGAATTACAGCTTTGTGTATTTTTGCCCACCCTAAAACAAAGTTACAATCTTTATTAGACATCATTCTAACCCTATCAAGAACACTAGCAGATGCTACAGAGTAAATAATAAGTCTGTAGTTGATAATAGAAGTAGAGCTGGATACAATCAAATTTCTAGCTTCATCAGTAAAGTTATTCCGATTTCTGTATAAAACACCTAACCTACAGTTGATCATCTTTATCATACTATCCACATGTAATACAGATGATAATGTGTGATCCAAATAGATACCCATATATTTGAATAGATTCACTTGCTCAAGTTTTTTGTCTGAGCATATCAAAAATATTCAGTTTTGGATCAGTTCTAATCCAGTTCTTACTGGCAAACAGCATTACTTTTGTTTTCATACAGTTAGACACCAACTGATTATTCCCAAACCACTTTTTGAACCTTCTAAAATCCTGTTGCAGTCATGTGGTTAGACTGCCAATGTTCACTGTACACTATACTGCTGATTAGATTAAAGCAACAAGAGGTTTAAGTGACTTGCTCATGGCCAAGCATCCTTTAACTGGGTCTGGTGAGATTCAGACTTGACCATCGGATTTTCAGCTCTGTGCTCTGGCCTCTAGAACAACTGACTGACTTATTGATGTATTTAAAAAAAAAACTCCCCCCAATTACTCAGTGAGTTACAATATCTCATTTTTTGGAGAGCCCATGGAAATGATCAGTAGACTATATCCAAGTAGCTCAGTGCAAATAAAACAAGCAGTGCAGGACAGTAATAAACACAACTAAAGGGGGGCTCCATTCTCAAGCATATTGTAGTTTGATCACTGGAGGTCACCCTCCAGTTATCATGGTACCTTTGTTTATTTTTAAATATTTATTTTTATTGGTTACTGGGTAAGGTGGATTGAGACATATTCATGATGAGTCATGTGACAGTACAGCAGCAGATGTAAATTATTATGTAAAAAGGAGACACAGAGGGAGGAGGATAGGGAGGTGTATCAGGGGAAACAGAAAGAGAAGCAGGGAGAGCAGTAAGGAGTGCAAAGGCACAGACTGAAGAGAGAATAGCCCAGGTGGTGAAGAAGGGGGACCAGATATTTTTTAGATATGTAAGTGAATGGAGGAAGACCAGAGGTAGGATTGTATGCTTAAAAAGGGAAGGGGGGAAGGGCTGCACAGGCAGGGACCAGGAAAAGGCAGACATCCTGAACAAATACTTTTGTTCAGTGTTCACAGAAGAAAGAGATGGGGAAGGGCCACAAACAAGTCACAAGAGTATTGCAGGGAGGGAAGTGGACACTAGTTCATTTTCAGAGGAGAGTGTGCTGAAGGGACTCATTAATCTGAAAGTGGACAAAGCAATGTGGCCAGATGGAGTGTATCTAAGGGTATTGAGGGAGCTGAGGGAGGTACTGGCTGCACCTCTGATAGTCCTGTTTAATAGCACATTAGAAACAGGAGTAGTTCCAGAGCACTGGAGGAGGGCACATGTAGTCTCACTTCACAAAAGTGTTAGCAGAGAAGAGGCTGGCAATTATAGGCCAATCTGCCTGACATCAGTGGTGGGAAAGTTAATAGGGGCACTGCTAAAGGAAAGTATTGTGGAATATCTTGAATTAAGTAGGTTATGAGACACAAAGCAGCAAGGATTCATGGGAGGGAGGTCATGGCAAGTGCATCTGATAGATTTGTTTGACTGTGTGACAAGGAATTAGACTGGGTTGGAGCAATGGATGAGTCCTACCTAGATTTCAGTAAGGCTGTTGGCATTGTTCCACATGGGAGGTTAATAAGCAAGCTGGGTAGCTTAGGAGTGGGTTCAAAGGTGGTAAACTAAGTAAGAAATTGGTTAGGTAATAGGTAGCAGAGGATGACGGTAAATGTAGTTCACTCTAAGGAAGGGAGGGTGACCAGTAGGGTGCCTCAGGGATCAATGTTGGGACCGGTCCTCTTTAATGTGTTTATTAGTGACATTGTAGAGGAGCTGGAAGGGAAAGCATGCCTCTTTGCAAATGTCACCAACATCTGCAAAAGAGTTGACACTCGGGGGGGTAAAAAGAATGAGCAGACAAGGAGTGGTCAAGGGTATGGCAGATGGGTTTTAATGTGAAAAAGTGAAAAGTAGTGCTCCTGAGACACAGAAACCCAGGGCAGAGTACAAAATGGGAAGAGTGGTACTGACAACCACCAAGCAGGAAAGAGACCTGGGGTAATCATATCGGATGACCTAAAGGTGATCCGGCAGTGTGGCAATGTAGTTGGTAGGGTTAGTGAGATACTGGGATGCATAGCAGAAAGAGGGAGGTGGTATTGCCTATGCATAGATCAGTAGTAAGAACCCCCCAGTACTGTGTCCAGTTCTGGATACCACGGACTGGATTCTCAAAAGACTTTGAAGGTGAAAAAATGTGCAAGTCTCCAAAATATGTTGCAGGTGTGGAAAAAAGGCCAGTTGTGCTGCAGGATATTCTAAAAACACCCACTACTGTGGCAAAAATATTCTGCAGATTGCAGAAAAAGCACAGCTGTGAAATTACTTGTGGAGAAAAAAAGCCATTGAAAAGTGTATACAGTATCCTCTTCTGAACAGCTATTCTCAGCCACTGCTGCACCTTAGCTGCAGAAAAAATATTGCGCATATGCTGCACCAAAGAGAGTGAGGTGTAACTCACATCCTGAGCTGAAGGCAGCATACTATCAATTGAGAACCAATTATAGTGGGGGTTGATGCACAATGCAACACCAACCAGGGACCTTACAGTTTGCAACAGACCACACCCACATGACCAATTGTAGCCCATATAGCAGCTCCACAGGCAGTAAAGGCAGAGGCAGTAACAGAAGTGGGGGCAACAGAAGCAGGAAAATGAAAAGCATCAGAGATATAACCAGGGCCACTGGAAAATTGTGGGAGCAATTTTTCCACAATTTCCGGAATTTTCACCCTTCTCCGCACAAAATCCACAATTTCTTACATTTATGGAATTTTTGACTGAAATTGTATACAAATATTTAAATTCTCAAGGAAATCTACACAGATATGGTACACAGACTTGGGTTTGACCAAAACAGTACAGTGTGAGGTGAGAAAGGGTCTAATGTGACTCCGCTTTCATGTGATTCACTTCCCTGCTTTGGTTTCAGAATCCTCTGGTCATGCATATGTAGACTTCAACACTTAAAATCTGTGTTAAAGCAGACTATCAGAGAACTTTTCGTTGACACAGAGACTGAAACAATAGTTGTGAGAAGAGGTGCAAAGTGCCACATTCACCTAAATGAAGCCTTGACCACAATGCTTGTTTTTGAATGGTAGGGTAGATTTTCCTTGTATAAATACTTTCAATCTGAAAGGATTTTGATTCAAATGTGTCAAGAGTTTGGATGACCCTGCTGATTATAAACTTGAATGTGCTTCTGAGGGGGTTGGTGACAATGATTCCTTACACATCAGTCTGTCACAATTGTATACTCACATACAAAGCCTACAAAAAGCAAACATTTCTGAAAACATGCTGAACAGGTTAAGTATAGTTAAACAGTTACCTTCAAATAGACAAAATAACTGCAACCCAAGTATAATCCCTGCAAACCGAGTAGAACAAAAGTACAATGTATTAAAAACTATTGTGTGATGTAATGAAAAGCTGTTGGTATGATTTGTTACTTTTATCATGCAATTTTAAAATGTACTTACAGTGCTGATTAAGAACAGTAATCATTTTAACAAAATAAATATTTTTCTAACTAGACCTTTATTAGGCACCCTGGTTATCTGTTTATTTTTTTCTTGCACCAAAGCAAGTAGTTTAAACAGGTTTCATTATTTAACATCTAGAAATTGGAAAAATATGTTGTTTCAGGATGTATTCAGTACAAACTAACTGTAAATTACTGAATAAAGTCTAGTTAGCACTGCATGACTTAGATGTCTTGATTTTTAGAAGATATGCTACATAATGATTAGTTTATAGTGCATTTCAAAAACACATCTTTTTTCATATTAAAAGCATTTACAAGTGGCAATACATTTATCTAACAATTTATGTGATCAATACATGCTGCAGCAAACAATAAAATATTTATTAGGGGGCAGTGGAGATGTATAATGAACCCCCGCAATTTTCCCGCAGTTTTTGCAAGAAAATCCCCACATTTTTGGGTAAAATTTTCCGCAGTTTTCCAGTGACCCTGGATACAACCCACATCTACAAAATGCCACTGGATGCATGGACCTATTGTATGTGAAGTGCAAGGTGCAGCCAACACAGTGTAACTGAGGTACACTGGTGGATGGTGTGGCTATACCTGCCTATACTGTTGCTGCCACAAGTGTGCTGGTCTTGTCTAGTTATGGTTGCCCATCATAGCATGTTGTAGCATCTGCTGCTGTTGTGCAGGGTCAGGCAGGGCATGCTGCTCCTGTGGTATAAGCTCCTACTCATACAGGTGGTGCTGCTGCGGTCCCAGTGGTGGGACTGGCTGCTGGCCTTCCTGAGTGTCCTGGTTTCTGCTGCATGTTTTACAAACCTTTCAAAGTGGCCCCTACTCCAGTTTATTTTGTTCATCTGTTGCCCTTTCTGCTGAGCCTTTATATTATTTCCACAGCTGCGGATCTGCACTTGTGCAAAATCTATACATGCCGCATTGCATAACTCACCTTTTTATTGTGAGTTTATGCACATGCAGAGTTTTCAACTGAAAATATCCCACACATGCTTCTCTGCAGTCTGCTGGCCTTTTTTTTCCACATGTGCACAATTTTCTCCTCTCTTTGGGAATCCAGACCCACATCTCTAGAAGGACATAGAGAGGAGGCGGTCCAGAGGAGGGCAACTAAAATGGTGCAGGCATTGCATCCAAAGCAGTATTGGGGAGACTAAAGAACCTCAATGTGTACACCCTGGAAGAGAGGAGGGAGAGGGGACATATGATAGAGACCTTTAAATACCTCACAGAGGTAAATAATGTACAGGAGGGGAGTATTTTTCAGGAAAATCTGTGCTCAGGGACAAGGGGGCATGATAAGAAGCTGGAGGGGGTAGATTCAGGAGAGATGTGAGGAAGTACTTTTTAACAGAAAGAGTGGTGGATTCTTGGAATGGTATTCCAGCAGGGGTGTTGGTGGCAAAAACAGTGGTGAGGTTCAAGAATGCATGGGATAGGCATAAGGGAATCATAGGGAAAGGGGGGTGGGTGATTGGGCTGGACATCAAGTAGGATCTGCGGCGATACTATAGGCAGGGAAAAATGGACAGACTAGGTGGGTCAATCAATCCTTATCTGCCAGCAAATTCTATGTTTCTATAAAGTAATTCACAAGAGCGATGGCAACAAATTTACAAGTGCAGGAAATAGGAGAGATACACAAGTAGTCAGCGTTTAACACTGGTTACTAAAGAAAGCATTATCAGAGTTGATTAGTAAGGGAGGGCTTCAAGTATCCACGTGAATGATCCTGACCCATGGTGGGTTGGGTAGTTGGGTCCCCTCTCACATAACACCTGGAAGTTCACAAGTGGCAGTATTACAAGTGGCACAATGTGCCCGCATCACCATGCAGTGCACCCCCCGAACTGTCTTGAGCACATGCCAGCAGGGTGGGTGGTACAAATAGGAAAATAACTCCCTGGGCTGAGTGCAGATGACACCCACATGCCCACCCACACTCAGCATGGCACATTAAATGCTTAGACCACCTCCCCTCAGCTTTGAGGAGCTGTGCTTTGAGAATTTGGATTCTTCCTGTTTAGGCCCTGGACAGGTAAAAATGGCAACCCCATCCTGGGGAAGCCTGGCCACCAGGGCAGCCATTGAAGATCTGGAGGAAGCTTGGCCATCAGGGCAGCCATTGAAGGTTTGCAGAACTAACAAGGAAGGGAGGTTTGGGTCACTAGAGGTTGACCAAGAGTGGGAGCTGGACTATGAAGGACCAGAAGTGGGAGTGGCAACCTGAACAGAGAATACTGTGTGTGTGTGTGTGTGTGTGTGTGTGTGTGTGTGTGTATGTGTGTGTGTGTGTATATATATATATATATATATATATATATATATTCATGGCAAAAAACTCCATTTAATGCATCAGTTAGGGTTGTTGCACAGCGACAAAAGTGAGGAAATTCAGTGTTATGGTTGAAAACCCTAACTCCGAATTCACCCCCCCAGCACCACACACACACACACACACACACACACACACACACACAAGTATGGGGGAGGACCAAGTCAATACAACCAATGACAGACATCCAGCAGCAGGTGACAGAAATAACAAACAATTGTCTAAATGTACTACGAGACATCCCCACCCACCTGACCAGGTACTGCATGCTCAGTGGAGATCAACAGCAAAACTGAGGCCATGTACACCAAATGTACACATCCCTGATTGCAGCTGCACACAACGTACCACACTTAGTAGTATCAGATGCACTATTACTGATGAAGGTGTAGTACTGATGTACATACATAAACCTTCAGTGTGTTTCAATACTAAAGATGTAGGAACTATTCTTTGTAAGAAACTGTGTAATTGCATGGATCAGGCCAAGCAACTTCTAAATATCATAGCACTACTGAGCCAACAATGAGGTATCTGTATCGGAGATCTATATAGGATAGATTTTCCTGTAGGCACTTACTGAGTATGTTGTACCTGATAAAGACAATCTCATTGCATCTGTGATGACTAACTTATTCAAATAGCAATACATTTACTATTGTTGCAATGAGTGATCTATGGCACTTATGGACACAGTGTAATTTTTTTTAACAGTTGTTTCATAGTAAGGCTGTATGACTAGTGTTTGGGTTTGCCACACTTCTGTCACTGATGCTATCAAAGTGATAACTATGTTAATTGTGGTACAACAGGAATCAAGTAGGTATGGTGTAGATACTAACAGAATGTCTTTTAGTATTGATTTCACTCACAATGGAGTAAGTGTACTACAACAGCAGGGGTTATTCTATATCACTGACTCTGTCAGTTATAATCACACTAAGGTTTCGATGACTATAATGATTAAGTTACACTGTTCATCTTCATGAGTTCATATTCACAGCCATTGTCCAGTAACTAGATAGTGTATGGTGTAACTGGGTGGGACACTGTGTGGCAAAGCTGCTGCAGTGCCTAGCAGAGGGAGAGTATCTACTCATAAAGACAATTAAGCAATAAGCCATGACCAACAGTTATTTTAAATGGTCTGTTAATCACCCTGTAGGGGTTTAATGTTAAATGAGGCATAGCCGAGTGCCACATGTTGCTAGACAGTGGTAAACTGACCATTAACATAATACCTGGGAGTGGCTTATTGCTAACATAATAAAACTGTTTTTTAAACAACATTAAACCATGTTCATCATATGGTTAGGCTCTACATGTATGTCAATTGAAACTAAACATAAGGCTATTAGAATGTTTACAGCCAATCAGAAAGCTGCATTTCTCAAACCCTTTTTATAATCAAAGATATACCTGTACAATTCCTTGGTTTTGCTGAACTGCATTGCCCAGGTGGTCCACCAGATGTGGTGTGGTCTGGTTTGGGGCATCGGTAGGTAAGGACATGCAACTACTAAGTGTGGTACGTTGTGTGCAGCTGCAAGCAGGGATGTGTACATTTGGTGTACATGGCCTCAGTTTTGCTGTTGATCTCCACTGAGCATGCAGTACCTGGTCAGGTGGGTGGGGATGTCTCGTAGTACATTTAGACAATTGTTTATTTCTGTCACCTGCTGCTGGATGTCTGTCATTGGTTGTGTTGATTTGGTCCTCCCCATACTTGCATATGTGTGTGTGTGTGTGTGTGTGTGTGTGTGTGTGTGTGGTGCTGGTGGGTGATTCGGGTTAGGGTTTTCAACCCTAACATCGAATTCTCTCACTTTGTCGCTGAGCAACAACCCTAACTGATGCATTAAACGGAGTTTTTTGCCATGAATATCCTGTCTTTTTCAGAACTATTACTCAGTATAGTACATGATTAATACTTGTAAGAATACTGCGCATACATCCAGAAAATGCTCCAAGATCAGGAATTCTTCAAGTCTTGTAGTTGTATTTACTGTTATTAACAGTAATAGTAGTTCACTGTGAATCATATTGTTTTTATATGACCATATTTACAGTAATTTGTCATTGTTATTCCATGTTATTTTTTTATGTAACAGTGTCTTACTCTTTTTATTTGTGAGCACATATGTGAAGAAAAAGATTTACATAACTAAAAGAGTATATGACATGACATGGACACCATTAGCTCATCTATTGAACAAATGAATATGTTACTGTAGTAACTTGTGTATTTATAGACATTGGTTTTACAACCAACTGAGGTGGTAGCACCAATCATGTGAAAAGACGTGGAAGAGGTTTGCTGGTACTGAATACATAACTTTGTTGTAAATACACTAACACCGAAATTTCACTGTTGTACTAGCAGGTACATACTCATCTTCATCATGTTACACATAACCACATTCTGTAGCACTAGGTGCATGAAGCAGCAATAGTGTGCCACAAGTAGAGTAAGGTACCAGTGTCACACATCTAAGTTACTACTATGGAGAATCACAACTGTAATACCACAATAGTGTGGTATGACTTTCACAAATGAGAAAATAACAGTTGTGTAAATCTTGTTTAAACTATTTTAAATAAAGATCGCCAGTACACAATAACACACCAAGCACAAGAGAGTATGAATTAAATTTTTGTTTTACTGAAAAAATATTATACCTATTAAAAATTACACACAAAAAATATTATTCTTTTTATAAAAAATAGAAAAATATATATTTACAAATATGATGTTAATACAAATAAAAAAATAATTATTAAACTGTGTATTACATCATACACAAAATAAATATTTTAGAAAAATAAATACTTTTTTACAGAAATAAAAAAATTGTGCAAAGTCTTTGGTCATGTTTAATGCAACACTTGCAAGAGGTGTGTGCACTGCTTGAGGCAATCCAAGCTGGAAACTGGATTCAATGTGGAGGTGCAAAGGAAGTGGAAGCTGTTGCACCCTCTGGAGGAGATACCGGACTACTGTGAAGAGTGGCCAGTTTTTCCCCAGGGAAGCTGCAGGAACAGATGGTGCTGGTGGAGATGAAGTGCTGCCACTGGCCACAGTGCCGTCAGCCACTGCTACGACCGGCTCGAGCACGAGGTTGACAGTCCGCTGTTGTGCTTCCAAGAGAGACAGCATCCTATCCTGCCTCTCAAGGAGCACAACATGTTGTTCATGCAGACTGCCAACCTCACGCGTGAGCTGTCTGTAGCAGCGGCAGTGGGCAGTGCATTTCTGCAATCGCCGGCGCCCTACAAAAATACAAAAAAATAATGATGAATACACAAGACAAATGAAACAGTTATTACTTTCAACTGTTTCACTTCAAATATTTCCTAGCTACTGCAATATCATAAATGCATTCATTTCAACGTTATGATAATATTTTGAACTGTGATGCTAAACTATTTAGTTATGTTATTTGTGTCTCTATTATACTTTATTATCTATATAATGTAATGAGCTGACAACATCAAAAAACTTATACTAACATGTGGTTTACAATGCTATTCTTATATTTTATTTAGTAGTCATAAGAATTCAGTATGTACATACTTTTGCATAATCAACAGTAGAATACCATACAATTGAAATAGATCCTCATCAAGTGTGAGAACTGTTACTTCACCATGTCTGCCTATAATGTCTAGTCATCTCCAAAAAAAACACAACTACCTTGACATGAACACTATCATAATATACTTAAAATGTGTACATAATCATTATCACTTTGATTGTTTGAAAGCAAACAGCTTGTGGGCTTGTTTCTCTCTCTCAACACACATCACTATTTTAAATAATTAAGTCACTGAATTGACATGCATTCAGCAGAATACCATTAACAAGCTATTATGTAGAATTATCATAGGCGTACATTCTGGAGATTTTCTAGAACAGCAAATTCATAATAATTATGTCTTTTGAGTAACCTCCTATATGTACACTCAAGAACCTACATATGTACATATTTACAGCAAAAATGCACTCCAAAAACATGCCAGAGATCTTCAAGTACATAAACAACATAAATAACAGATTTTTAGGTTGCATAACTATAAGACATTCACACAAGTAACTTAAAACTTAAACTTGAGTATGGGAAAAGCTAGTCAAAATAAACAGATTAAAATCATTGTTGCACCGTTGGATGCCCATAATGTGCAGATAACTGGGCTTTTCCAGTGACACAGGGTAAAATTTGTCAACACTATCTGGCACAGCAGTAATAAGGTTCTTCAATGTACTATCTGACATTTAAACAATATGCACTGCAGGGTTACTGTTGTGCTGGGATAACATCATGCCTGTGGTGATTAGGCACGAGGCCACATGTCGAGTGCGCAACTAACCACCCAGACGTGGACGTTAACCCAGCAGAACACACACCCCAGAGTGCATTATTGCAATTATACAATGGCTTGTTGGTACTAATAAAAGAAAAATTGTGAAAAAAACTCATAAAAAGTGTATTTTTATTTGATTTTTCAATGGAAAGGCATAGTGAATAAAAAAATAGTCCCATTGTAATGTTATTGTGTGTCTGCTGTCTCCTCCTGCACCCACCCACTCCCAGGAAAGTACAGCACTCCACACACTAACATTCCAAAATGGAACCAGTTAATATTTTTTTAAATTAGTATTTCTGTTTTTTTTTTTTTTTTATGGCTTTAAAATCAACTGCAGGGAAGTTGAGGAACCGCAATAGCAGTTACGGGTTGTTTGAGCAGTTAGTGATTGGCAGCAATGCAGGAAATTTTTGTGGACTACGTATTTCAATCTGAGTGTCCTTTTATCAATTATTTGTTTTATTTTTAATGGTCGTGGTAACACTGCAGCACTTCGAGGAAGCAAGCCGGAATCACGGGATTGTGACAATCTGAAACGTCTCATGCTGCTGCTGACGGGAAAATTGAAATGCCATCTAAAATGATGGGTTTTTTTTTAAATTTAAAAGATATGTTTATAGTCAGGGATACTGTCGGTGAATATTCCTGTAGGTGGTTTTGGCTGGCAAGTTATAGAGAATTACTGTGCTGGTGCCCCAGCGGACAGGGATACTTAAATGGCGTCTATAATTACATGTTTTTTTTTTTAAATGGGCACACTGTCTGTGAGTGGGGCACGGGGAGTTATTTCACTATATCTGGTGGGAAGACGAGCAATGTAGGGATAATTTGCACTTTCACGGCCGCTGGTCACTGTTAGGTGAGTCAGAAGCACTCACAGTAAGTTAAAGGCGGTTGAGAGTGTGAATGACAAACGGAGGATTGCACTGCCAAGCAGCTATGTGGACTGATTTCTTGTTTTCCCAAAAAGTTATGTGGCCACCTTGGTGCTGGGACTAGAGCCGTGATGTTATGCTGCGATACCATCACAGGTCCAGTCCCAGAGTCACCAATGGGAGCACACGATTTGTCTTTCCTATTGTATTATATGAAATAAACAATTATCAATACCAATTATTGCTTTGCTATCATTAACATTAATAGTGTAATAGTAATAAAGTTTCTAACTGATGCCAAAGCACTTGCACCCTGCAGAGGATGACAGGCATTAGTGTGTCCCTGTGGCTGTTAGATATTGCAGGGCAGAAAAAGATGTTGATAATGGCATAAGAAAAAAACAGCTGTGCAGTACATTAGAAGGTGACAAAATAAATTACACTGTTAAACATTTTGTATATAAAGACACAGCATTTTCAAATCTACTACAGTGAATGGGAAATATCTAATACCTGATTGCAATGATAAAAATGTAATGCTCATCTCACAACAAATGTTTCAAGTACCCTTATTAGCACCTTTGCTCACATACACTGTCACTGTTATGTCCTCACATTGTACCAAAAAGTGGTTTGGCACAGCACCCATGCCATCATATAGTGAAAGTGTGAAAACACAGTTTGGCAGTATAGGTGAGCATTCAAAGTCAGTATGCCAACAGGCAGTGGGCTCCCCCCTGTCATCACAGTAAAACAGCAACGTGTAGTTATCAACAGGAACATTGCTCACCACCAATGTTGACAACCATAGGGTACTTGACAAGAATGAAGATAATAGCAACAAGGCATAACGAAATGCTGCTCAGAGCATGACAAGCTTTGCTAAAATTGAAGTAGAGGTTCACTTACAAATACAGGGTGATTGCATTATACTGTACACAGCAAGTAATCTGTAACCTTGCATTCACCCAACAGCATTACAGCCCCAAATCAGCACACTTTTAACATGTTGCTGTGCAGCTGCATCAAGGCAATATAAAAGAAAAGTTTAGAGTACCGTACAATTTCATTATTAATTACACACCTGGTGAAGTAAGACACAATAATAATAACATACATTCTAAGTTCACAGTACCATGGGACTACATCTTGCTTGGAAACATTTTCAGATTTCACTTACGTGGTGGGCTGGCGCTGGCCTCCTGCTTCACCTCCACTGCTTGTACATCTGCAGCTTCTCCGGGCTCTATAAAAGCAAGCAAGGTTAAAAAATGATCACATTAATAGATGAAATATCAAACTAAGAGTCTTTTTCTTTAAAACGTCAATTTCAAAAACTACATCATTGCATACAACTATCATATGAACACGTCTCTTCACAAAAACAGCTGTCTCTCCAGCTAGATGTATGTTCTTAACTCAGTATTACATGCATACAACAACTCTTCTCATATGCAGAAAGGCACACAGTTGAAATTATGAAACCATGTGTCTGCGTTCTTTCAAAACAAATGTCCATGAAACCCAGAACACTTAATATAACAAATTCATTCATTTCTGGCAGTTCCCTAACAATGTTTGTCCAATTACATTTTCACAGAAAGAAAACACAGAAATCTATAATTGATAGTATGCAATGCAGAACAAGCAGTGCCTACCCATGAATGGCAATAGTTAAAACACTTTGATAATGCATATTTCTTTCACTGAAACATCCTAACAACCTTATATGTACCTATAATTTACATACATGTAAACCTAACTATATGATGACCTCTTTTTTAAACAGTTTGACAAAATGTGTTATTATAATAGCAAGAACAAAAAAAAGTATCATGTAACTCTTCACTTAATGACCCTCTAGCTGAATATGACAGTCTTTATGCTTAGACATACTACCCTACAGGGCTATTAAAACACATTAACAAACATGTGGACACTCTATGCTCCCATCTATAAATATAGCAATTATAAAATGAAACATTCCCAGCAGATATAGAAATACTAAGTCTATAAGCATCTAGGAACATCTGTTAATTAGCTACAGATAATTAAACAGCACACTAGTGAATACCAGTGAGACACCAACAACATTACAATTGGTACTCAATTACTCATTGTGCATGAAACTCCAGTACCAAAAGTAGCAGAGTACAAGAGATGCCCCCCCCCCCACAAACACCACATGTAGTACTAAGTACCCCTATGGACATACATCCATTGTCACATACATGAGAAATAGTATCCCACTCACAAGTGTAATAACAGCAGTTTGTCATGCTGTCTCAGGATGTTGTTCCATGCTGCCACTGCACATTCACTACAGTTCTTACCACCTTTTAGAACTATTTTGTGTCAGAAGAAAGTCTCGTTTCTTATTTGTAAACACCATAAAAGATTTGGAATACTATTCTCTTATGCATTTACAGTTTTTGACAATGACAATCTTAAAGATACGTGGTTGAGAACAGCACTCCCCATAAATGCATGTGCTTAGTATGGAAATGTTTACAGAGCATGGAAATTTTAAGCCGGTGCACCAGTAATGGGAATTATTTGTTAATTATCAAATTTGGTAACCTGATAACTTTTTCTTTTATTCAGAGTCATTCTACAGTCACCTCTTTAAAATTTTTAACTTGTAGAATGTGAGATGGGAATTTAGCAGTAACCAAGGAGGAAAGCTGACAGTGCACCTTTAAGTGTTGTCTGCTGCCACATGAGACTGCCTCTTTCTTCCTTGTATGGAATGATAAAAAATGCTTTCAACCCACTCAACAAGTAAAAGAATACATACATGATTCAAACAATACTGAATCAGTAAAGACCTTTTTTAAAAAATACAGCCTTAACTTCTGCAGCTAACACATAACATAATTTTGTAACACAGACCAATAACATAGAACAATTATTTATATCAGACTCTTACCATCGGACTCAATAATAATGACACTTTCTGTGTCCGACTGGCCACCCTCCACAGCTTCACGCTGTGCTGGTACTACCTCATGGGAAGCGGGGAGACCTCTGGTGTTCTAGCATGAAACAGAAAAAAAAATATGTAAGTGGTTGATGTGAATCACAGTACAGTTTTTAAATAGTTGCAACAACAGTAAACCAAGCACCACATAGATAACATTGCTTTTAATTATACAGACCACAAGCATTGTGCCCACATATTACAATAACAATTGGATTTATTGTGGAGGGGGCCCTCACACCATTATCTGCATAGTCTTTAACTGCTGGGGCACCAAACACTATTGATATGTACATTTCTACATCTCTGTCTGTATATGTAGCACACAGGACAGACCATGACTCAATATTGTATTACTGCTCACTGAAAATACTTCCCTTTTAACTGTACAGCAATGCATCTTGCACTTATGACAGACAGCTGCAGCACACATAGAAAACTGCACAACATCGGCAAATACAGTAACTTAATTGTAACAGGTGTGTAAATATGAAATGTAATATGATACCACTATGTTTGTTGCACATGTGTAAAGTAACCTGTACATACACAGTATTACAGAGTTAGAAGTTCAATACCACTACATTACAATAACTAAACAGTTACATATTGTTCTCTACCAACATACCATAATAGGAAGTGCATATATGTATAAATGTACTATTTCTGGTATGGCTATGTTAGCAAACTGTGGCTTGTGACTGAACAACAGCACAGTAAATAAATGCAACAATTCAGCTACATATTTTAATAGTACATCCTTACATATAGTATTAACTATTATAAAAAGGGTGTGACAAACATAGCTTTCTGATTGGTACCAGTCTATTAGCCGTATGTTAATCTTTGATTTACATATATGTAGAGACTAATCACATGCAAAACAAGGTTCTACACCATTTACTAAATATTTGTATAATAATACTCATAAGGCAGGCTCAGTGTTTATATTAATGGTCACTTAATCACCCTGTGGGGGCATGTAGCATCGGCTGTGCCTCATGCCACATCACACCACTAGATGGTGATTTACACACCACAACATAATCACTACTCATGTCTTATTGCTTAATCATGTTGTATGCAATAATTGTTACAAATTCTGAATACATGTACATCCATAATGAAAACTTCTGCTGATTTACTTGACGGTGAGTAAGCGCTCCCCGCGGCTAGTTTGTAGCAGCTTCCCATAGTTCATATGCCAGGTAGTACCAGCACGTATCATTGTCCGTATCCCCTACGTTGTTTCAGCACGTAAAAATGCTGGCGAACAGCGCTTCCACTTCTGCTTCAACTGCAAGATACTCTTGTTTTTGACTTTAAAGCTATGTGCAGGAAGCTATTTATGCGCTCCACATTGAATCCAGTTTCTGATTCCTCATAAGAACCTTCGGATTGCCTCTAGCTTGACTGCCTCAAGCAGTGCACACACCTCGTGAAGGTCCACTGCCTCATTCTGTTAATTTTAGATTTGTAATTCTGAAATACAAACAGAAAGAAACATCCACATTACTATCATCTAACAATATTATTCATTAGTTAAACTAATTCCATATAATACTTATTAAATTAAACACCATGGCCCAGATATTCAAAAGGCAGTTGCGCCACAGAAAACATGCTGAGCAACAGCGCAATGCAAATGAATGCATGCTGAACTGGAAGGGGAGGAACCATGCATAAACTGCACAGCCCGATATTCAGCAGGGCTGTGCAGAGTTGTGCAGGCGCAACCCCCAACCTGCGCCTGCACAACTTTGAGCCAAAAAAAAAAGGCTAGTTGAGGGCCACCCACAGGAGAGCTGCTGCATTGCAGGGTGCAACACAGCAGCTGCCACCTGTGGCTGGCACCCAACCCAGTCCCTGTGCCCCTCCTGCAGCCCGATCGGGCAGCCGACTGTAAATCCCCACCACCACCCCCACTGGCCCGACTACGGGCATAGTTTAATCCCCCACCAGCCCGATCAGGCAGCAATGTGGCCCCCATGTCATATCCCCAGGTCCAGTGGACCTAAGTTCCCACCGGCATTAGTTGTTTATTAAAACCCCTCCGGTTTTGAGGGTCTAGTGATTGAAAAGCTCATCTGTGGCGGTTCAGAATCTCGTCTGGTGCGGTTGCGTCCTCACTCACGAGTTTCACCACCCGCCTCCAGCTGGGGGTAGCTCCACCATTTCGCACCTCCCACTGGTTGCCGAGCAGCTCACGTCGATAGCAAGAGCCACGGGCGTAGCCCATATTGCATGATAGTCCAGATTTCAGGAATGAATACCATTCATTCACAAAACTGGTACTGTCTTAGATGATATGGGCTGCATCCCCATTGGCTCTTGCTCTGCACCAATGGGCATGCAGCCCTACTGGGCAGTCAGTCGGCAGGTGGCGGGGTGGCAGGTGGGTGATGCTGCCGCCGCCAGGGAGTGGGGTGGGGGCTCGTGGGTGGGTGGGTGGGGGACACTAGCCACCAGGGCTATGTTTGGGGGTTTTTAAATGACTACCACCATGATCGGGCTTTTCGGTCCACTGGACCACCAGGGATACGTTCAGGGGGAGCCACATTACTGCCCGCGATCAGGCTGGTGGGGGGGATTAAACTATGCCCGCGATCAGGCCAGTGGGGGAGTGGTGGTGGGGATTGTACACTGTTTCACCCGTGATCAGGCTGCAGCGGGGTGTCGGTCCCCGATGGCTGCTGCCTGGCAGGCTGCCAGGTGCAAGTCCTCGGGGATCGGCGCACCTGCATGCTAATGGCATGCAAATGGGGCCATAATCAGATGCAAATGGCCCCCCCTGTGTCTTGCATGAATTATGGCCCCATTTGCATGTCACCATTTGAATATGGGGATTTTGCACATGGCGAAATGGTACTTGCGCCACCGCAAGTTGAATGCTCCACTCTGACCACTTGCGGTGGCACAAGTTCCACTGTGGCATGCACAGTGGCTGTGGCCAGGGGGTGATATTCAAAGGAGTTGCTCAAGGGTGCAACTCCTTTGAATATCGCTCTGGACACACCCCTGCGCAACTATTTTGTGCAGCGCAAGGGCTTGCACCACAAAATAGCGCAGTTTGAATATCCAGCCCCACATCTACTTCAACAAAGCATAAACACATCTCAGTAGCATTATGCAGCCCAAGAAAGATTCAGCCACCTCAACAGTAACAACAGCTGTTGCTACGCTATGGTGTCCCACCAGCATGCCATACAGTACTCGGGGCGGGGCTACTTCATCGAACATGAGATTGCACACACCATCACATATCCATGTCTACTACACTGAAGTGTTCACACAGCATGAGGTATACAACTGTCTTTTGCAAACTTGCACCACAGTTATTGAGCTGTTGCACACCACCTCACCTAAACTGTATAACAGACTGCATCACACACTATGTATCTATGTGTCTGTATCCAGGTAAGCACCAGATTTGGACATGTGATATTCTGCTACTGTCCATAACACCATAACTGCACCTTTCAACCATACAACACAGTATAGTAAAGTGATGTAAAACACAGATGAACCACACATTGCAGAACTGTGCACACACCTATAAATACACTTAATATATGTGAAGATGGCTAACAAACCGATTAAAAGTTCAATAGTATGATAATTGTGTTGTGCATTCATGGCAGGAAATATACTAATTACTACCCATATCTGTTACATTAAAAAATTATTCAATTCCCACACATACCAGTAAAGAAACGTATACATTAAACAGCACCACAGTGTTTTATTGTTGTTGTACACATACCATGCTGTATCAGCTACAATACTGTAAGACCACAGTAAATGCTATACTCACTTAACAAACTCAAACTATATACAAATGGTGAGACATAACAACATCATACAATTGTGAACTGACAGCAGCAGGGTAAATTACTAGTGCTGTGTCCCCACTATTCTAATATAGCAAACAAATATATATGTGGCATGTATGTGAATGATGCATGCAGTTGATCTATTTTTTGACCACATTTATATGGTTCTGAAAAGAACCTTTGTGTATACTGTAATATTTCCTCAAACAGTCTGACAATCTTAAAGGACTTTGAGGATTCCATCTCAAAGGTCTCCCAGAAAATGGCAATTGCCAGCATGTGAGAAATGTACACCGTCTGGTAGGAATAGCCAATCATTACAGTATTTTATTTTGGGTGACGTATAGTATGCATCCATGCATGCGTAGAAAAGCAGTTATCTGTACATTTACTTTTCTGAGAGCTCTGTCAATCAGATACATATGATGTTCTGCTTGCCAGACCCTATGCTCTGTAATATCTGAAAACATGATAATACAGGTAGGCAACATAGACATAATAGAAGCAAGGTCCAATTTTGCCTCTGTAACTAAATCTACCCAGCGTTTTGAGCCCAAATCATTGCCTCCAAGATGTATAAGCAGTATGTCAGGAGGAGAGTGAGTTTTCAAAAGTGTTGGCATGGTTGGCATAAGATGTTCCCATCTCATGCCACCATGACCAAACCATCTTACATAGCAATTGGGGAGCTGCAGGTCCCTCCCAAAATTACTATGAACTGCAAACTCAGCTGCTCATCTTATGTAACTGCTTCCAACTATCCACAAAATCCTTTTGCTATTTTCTGCCATTCTAAGTTTTAAAACTCAGAGTTGTACAGAGAGCTACAAAGAAAGTCAGTGTTCACCCTACAGTGACCAGACAGCACTGAAAATCAAACTGATATTTTCCCTCCTTATTTTAACCTAGCTTCAGTGGGTTCAGACAAAACACACAATCAAAAAAAACATTCCCTGCTGCTCTGGCTTCATTAACCAATGTAACTGATGCATTCAGTATTACTAGACCTATGTTCCTGCAAAAATCTGCAACCACTGACAACTGGGACAATGCATCCTTTTCATAGGTAGTTTTAAATAATTACAACATCAGAAACAAGTCTGATTGGTTTCATTTTCATAGAACTCACGCACCTTCCTATCTCACTCCATTTGCAGCTGTATCTCTACAAGTTAGTACTAAAATGATTTCTCACTTTAAACTATTTTCTTAAGAATATAGCTGCTAAACAATAACAAGTTACATTATGAGATTCAACATAAAAAAGTTTTGATTAATAGTATTTACATGTTGTATATGTTTTTTAATACTAGAAAAAATCATTTGAAGATAGACTGTACTTACAGTTTCAAACTGCTCTCTCTCAGCAATATTGAAAATGGCTCCTGTTTACTTGTTCTTCAGTGTTGTCCGTCTCTGATTGGTTCTCAGAAATGGCCTGACAAATCTTAAATTACATTGGTAGAGCTAGCTGTCACTCAAACACACTGTTTTCTGATTCGATAATGAATGTTTTTGCCACTCCCAAGTGTTAGATTAACTTTACTGTCGAATGCACGAAAGTACATTTGCGACACTTTCGCAAGCACGACAGTAAAATTTGCGAAAGTGTCGCAGTTCTACAGTATTTTTGGCCATACTGTCGAATGCACGAAAGTAACGTTTGTGACACTTTGAAATGCACGAAAGTACTTTTTGCGAAACTTTCGTGCACACGAAAGTAATTTTCCAAGACTGTCTATTTATTGGCACAATTTCAGATTTAATGGCAAAATAGCTCAATTTTCAATTATAAACACATTATGTGCCGCGAAGTTGCTTCAACTCAGTGCACTTCAGATATTTAACATTTACAACGCTCCAAGGCGGTATAACAACTGTGCAGCACAGACTTGTGAAACAGTTATTTGTTGTACTTTTCGCACCCAAATGTAAACATATCCATTTTAAGACCTCTGCTCATAACAGTGTCACTCTGATTTTATACATTTGTACCATAGTCATTTCTCACATCAACTGGGCCAAAACACAGAATACATAAGCAAAACACAGTTTTGTCAAGATGTGAGAAATGAAATTTGTACTATTCATAAGGTTGTGTGTTAAAACCAAATTTGTAATTTTCAACAGAAAAGTATGACAATACACAAACTTACAAGTGTAATATCTGAAACTGCACTGCGCAGCTTGTAAATCAGAAATGTTTGAATTCTCACACCAATTGTTCTACATATATTCATTTTAAGTCACTCTGCTTATAAACACTGGCACTGTAATTTTGTGACTGTGCCCCATACAGTGATTTCTATAATCAACTGCAGCATTGCACAGCACATGTGGGAAAAACATTTTTGCATGTTGTTAAAAAATAACAGCTCCAATAGTCATGCAAAGGTATACTAAAACACAATGTTGATAATGTACAGCAACTATATTGAAATTTCGTTACTATACAATCATACATAGCAACTGTGGTAGACGCTGTCACACCACAGTAAGGTAGTGCCATGTTCTCCTCTAATTGTAAACATACTAATTGTAACAGATTTGTTAATGAACACTATGACTCTCAAGTTTTTGGTCTACTATATAGTGAATTAGCATACTGACTATGCCATGACACGCTACATGGTCGAAAACATATTTGGCCCACATGTAACAAATTACACCTATCCTACTCATAGGCACACATGGAAAAAAGCTTTTAAATGTGGACTAGAAATATTGAGAATGCACAAACCTTGATATTAATGAGCAACTACGTTAATGCACATTCATAAAAACTATTGTTTAGTTATGTTTTTACCAAATTGTAGACATACTTAACTTATGATTCTATCAATACACACTGTTATAAGAAATTTACTGAAGCCTATTCTAACACTTTTTTTTCTCTGTCTCATACAGGTGCCTGATACTTTTAAGATTGCTTACTGTCACTGTCAACCATAATAGCAAAATATGCCAACTAAATACAGACGTAGATGTGTCTCAAAACGAGAGTGGTATAATAGTACTACACTGTTGTATAAGGGCAACAAACAAAACAGTAAAGGCACACCAGAAAATGAACATCAACAGACCTTTACTGCAACAGTGACCCCTACATCAAGTCACTGCACAACCAAACTAAATTCCTTAAGAGAAAAGAAAAATGTATACCATCACAAATGTTGTGTAGATCTCTGAGACGAAACACAACTATTTGAGGTAACCATCAAGAAACGCTCAAACAACGCCAGAACTCACAACTGCTGATTTGCAACTCAGAAAGAGAAAGTATTTCGATCACTAGCTAGTAAAGCTAAGATCGAAGAGATTATCGCTGCTGTGCTGAGGCACACCCACAAAAGAGTAAGAGTCACCTGTCTCGATGAACTTACATCTCAAAGTGTAAACTTTTGTCAACAGAGCACTGTTTATGCTAACAGCAATTGTGGCGTAAGATGTGTCATGTGCTTGAACAATTCAGGAAACTTGTATATGCTATTAAAAAGGCTTAACAGTATCCTTGTTTGACTGTTGACAACTTCTGTCATGTTTTCACAGGACAGTGGCTGCACACAGAGCACTCAGAGGCATATTTTTGGAAGAGTCTTATCATTACTTAACAAAATAACACACGCTCAGTATTGATGAGTACAGTAAACCAACAAATGTCTTCAGTATCTCTGGTGACAATCAATTGGATACTGATGATGACTGTGATCCAAACCATAGTCTTCAATAAACTGGCACTGTCTGGCATGGCCATGTGATGACACCTGCAAACTGTAGGCAATCGTCATTTGAAAAGTAGAACACTTTTGTAAACCTATTTGTAATAACAGATCTAAAGACAGACATAAACTGTTTACAAAATTGACCATGTGGAATCCGGCACATACTGGACTCATGGGTCACTCACTTGCATGTCTTCGATAGTGGTGTTTGTGATAGTATTTTCACAACATGCGATGCTTGCAGTGCATCAAACAGGCATGCAAAACTTTGTCTACAGAGTATATGAAGTACACGAGCTGTACATCAGTACACTTGTTTAAATGACTTATTGCAATCAGGTGACATGCAGGTGCCATCACTTTCCTAAAAAAACTGTAACACATTACTTCTGTACCAGAAACAACAAATTTTCAGTGTAACACTTCTGCAGAAAAATCTGTTTCAGTGTTAGAAAATGACATTCTGAGACAGTAGGGGAAGGAAATTGCTAAGTTTGAGGTTGCAAAGTCTCAGAAGTTTGATTCTGTATGTGTGTCATGCAACCGTTTGTGCTACACAAAACAAACAGTCACAGTCAACCTAGAAACCTTTTCACCATACAATGACATGTGGTTCTGTCTGACAGCATTCTTTGATGCTGAAATCTGACTTTCACTTTACAAGACACCATTGTGCTATGCAAACACTGTTTTTCAAAAGTGAACTGTAAACACTTTTGCCAGCAAGGTCAATGCTGACTAACATGGAAACAGATGTTACACCAAGTGAGATTTCAATATTGAATATGTTTGAATGCATTCTAATTCAGACAATGAAACCATTCCAAATGATTCTACGTCTGAACACAAAGACATGGAACATTCCACAGAAAGAGCTTGTTAGATCTCTAAGGGTTCCATGATGTATCTACCACCTCTCTACAGGAAAATGTTCAAGCAATCTCAACTGAAAATAGCTTGGTGATTCTTTGTAAATGGTGTGTGGTCAAAGGCCACGGTCATCTGGCAAGATGTTGTCAATGCAAAAGGTAAAGCTTGCTCTTACTTATTTAAAGAGTAACAATCCTTTTATACAGACCTTGACATAGATCAGATGGCCAGTCTCTGTGCAACATGATCTATTAGAAAAAAAGTAAGCCAATTATTGAGAAGGTCAGTGTACAGACAAGGACAATATGGTATGAACAGTACACACCACCCACTACACGGGAGAGATACATTAGGAGACAACATTGATCTCTATCAAATGAAAGCAGGTGAAGGTGAGCCTGTCAGCATTTGGGAGGCAACACTAGAAGCATGTTGTTTCCTAGACCTATTTCAAAAGGGTCAGTGGACGCCTTAGATGAAAGAGAAGTACATGTACAGGTGCTGAGTACCGCATCAGGCTGTGTCCTCAGCAAAGATGGCAAATCACCTTAATATACAGTACCTGTTCATCTCCTCTGGAGAGTGAATTTAGTATTCTGTCTGCATCTATATGCACACTATTCATCTAACAAGTCCACTAGATGGAATTACAGCCGTTCAATTTCTAGAGAAATTAAAGCAGAAAGATGAAATGTGCAAGTGAATCTGTCTCCATACTTTCAAGTCTCTCGTGGCACCAAAGAATATTGGTATCGCAGACACCTGAGTGATGACAGTTGTGAGAGCATGGTGCAGCCACGGTTTGTCACACTGACAGCGAATATGCCTGGGACGAGCTCATATTGAACTGTTGAAGGGCAAATTCTGATGTCGGGCGCATCTCTATCAATGACTGTCAGAGAAATGTGCTCACTTGATCCTGTGTCTGTCAGCAAGACATTTTCACAAGTGGTCCCATGACATCTGACTTTCATCTTGTCAAAGGACAATCCTCCCAGGTATTGTGGAACACACTTTTGAGTACAGAATATCAAGCACGAGGTGCCCCTCATATCCATATGTTATTGTGGATCAAGGATGCTCCACTTATTGCGAATATGAAGCAGCAGAAGTGCTATCATTCATCAAAAATATATCACTTGTCGCTATCCAGACAAGTATGACAGTCCTACACTATGGAAGTTGGTAATAAAACGCAGCCGACATTTAAAGTCAAAATATTGCCGGCGAGTAGTAAAGAACAAATCTAATTGTACACGATGTCGCTTTGGATTTTAGATTTAGTTTGTCAGATGGTGCTATGAATGACCTTTTCTCAGCAATGCGACACCACTTGAAGGCAAAATCAACCAAGAGGGTATGAGTTACCAGAGATGAAAAGAGGTGTGCATCAATGACTACAACCCAACTTTTTCCTAATGTGGCAAGCAAACATAGATGTTCAGTTTGTGGCCGATAACTCACTGGCCCTGGTTCAGCACGCCACTTTGTACATAACCAAACATGAACAGACTAGCTTGTGCTGATCTTGGGAAGATATTGCCACTTCAAGCAAAGCCTGACATCTCAGCTGTGGTCATTGGGTTTGAAGATTCTTCACACAGAGAATGTGAGTTTACGGGCTAGTGACCAGTTAATGGGTACACATCTGTACGGGAAGTCTGATACTGTACATTTTCGTGTAAACTACAAAGAGAAACGGAAATGTACTGATTCTCATGCCGAAAATTGAGGAGCTCACGCCAATACACCTTCTTCAAACATATCTTGAAGAATAACCTGATAGATGACGTATAGCTACCCATATAGACACAACGACATGAATGAGTGTGTGTCTCTTGAGGTGGCTAAGTGGTATGACTACAAGACAGGTGCAGCACCTGACCCAACACCAGATTTACAATGTGGAGTAGATGGCTGTCCTCAGACATTACAAGCCATGGCTTATAGATCACTGTAAACTGCATCTAGGCACAGCAGAGACACAGAACATTTACTTTGCTCTCCTATTCCTATTTAGACCCTGGAGGACTGAGTCTGAATTAAAAGTGATCAGTGACATTTCGAAGAGCAGTTCTAACTCACTTACGAGAATTTCCAAACTGAATACTCACAGACATATATACAAAGACTAGAAGCTGAGGAAAGAATAGCTTGAGAAGGCAGAGAAGCAGTTTGCGGAAGACACCTAAAGTTGTTCACAAGACAACTCGATCCAGAAGGACAAGGTTCTTGTGGGTGACCCTTCCGTTCTTTAAATGCCCAGAAGTGTTGGTCGTCAGAATTGAGACAGCCATGGATCATGGCACACACTCATGGTAAACCCAGCTGACTTAAGAGAAAGACTAAATCAGCTGCAGCATACAGTTCATCTCAAGTAGTTGAAGCTCAACATGAGATACTACATGAAACAAAACATCGTACTTCACCGACTACAAGCCAGTACTATCGTTTGCTAGCAGTTCAGCTGGCACAGGAAAGAGTTTCGATTGAAGCCATCACTGCAGAAGTACAGAGGTGACAGGCTCTCAATGTCTGTTGCTGTAACTTTCGCTCCCACAGGACTAGCAGCATACAACATTGTGAGCTTATTACACTGGTTTCTTTATGTTGCCAGTAGAACATGGAGAACTGATAGTATCTGAACTGTCATTCGAGATGCATCTCAGCTCTGTTCCATGTTTATAAAGATGCAGTTACTCATCATTGATGAAATCTGCATGGTCTCCAATGTCATGCTTGCATGTGTTCATCACGCCTACAGATTTTAGGTACGATTTATGGAGCTCATTTGGTGGCAAAAGTATACTCTGTTGGGAGACCTTTTACAACTTGGCAGGCACCAGTCAATGCAGAGCATGTTTTACAACCTAACTGCCAAACAAGCTAAGAATATCCTCGGTTGCATTGCAGGCTATACGATATGGGAATTATTTACCCATGTTGAGTTGTCTGAGAACATGCACCAAAGTGGTGATCTAGCTTACAAATCACTTTAGATGAAGCTCATACAGGTTCTCTATCACCAGAACATGTTTGTATGTCTAAATGATCGAAAATCACAGTAGATAGTGATGCATAGCAGCATGTATCGTCTTCAGCGATATATACTTACTGGCAGACACATAGTGTGCTGGCGCCACCACTAAAGAATGCACTGAATTCAACATCTAATGCTGCAGAGAGAAACCAAGAGATCTAACTCTGCATGTGGTTGATACAGTTGATGGCGTGTTATTCTTAGTCGAAAAACTAGTAGCAAAGATGACTGAATGACCAAGTGAACTGAAGTCAGATGTTTCAATGAACAGCTGGCTGTAGTCGTTCTCACAGTTTGTAAGAATGCACGATTTGCGTAAATGTAATCTAGATGTAGAACAAGGCATGGTAAATGTGTCATGGGAAACATCATCGACTTTGTCTACAATGTCCAGAAGATATATATTTAGACACTTGTAGTTCAGTTTGACAAATGGGACACTCTGCACATAGATCGAACTCATGTGAAAATTCCAGGTTTTTAGGGATGTCTGTAAACAGGAAACAAGTTCATTATATGTTGCATATGCTGTCTCCATTCACAAATCAGGATTGAGTTTGATTCAGCAATGGTAGACAGGTACGAGGTTTTCAAAAGGATGGCATGAGCTACATCAAGACTAATGTGCACGCAGCCTTCTGCTGTACACATACTCTAGCACTTCAGGAAAATACAAGCGATGCGATGGCCCCTGAGTACAACAGGTTACGTGATCTACATCAGCCACAAATGTCTTTAATACCACTGCTCATACATCTGTCTGTCTCACACAATTCAGTCACAGCTAGAGGTATCTACAAACAACAACAAGCTTCCAAAAGTGATTCAACAAAAAGAGTTCAACAAAGGCCAACTTCAAGTAAATATTCTACAACCAGAAATTCATCAGAAATCAGTTGGTGTAGGTGCTGTACCAGTTCGACAACAGCAGAGTGAACTCTAGTTAACTCAGCTATGCAAGTTTTTCTAACACATGCTACAGCTTGTGCAGGTACATCTGCTTCACAAGACAATCCCCTATCAAACGCTTTAGCAGATTATCAACATGACTTGACCAGTCTAATATCGTAGTTGTCACTACCACTAATAGGACAGGTGTTAGCGATATATCCTGATGTGGTACATTTGCTGCAGACATACAGCAAGACACTACTGAGTTTATGATGGCTGTCATAAACAACCTGGATGAAGATTGCACTCCTAATGTGGCAGTACTTCCAGTAACATATGTTACAAAAATATGTATGTGTTCATGGCAATTACAGAGTGCAACCACACAAGACATGCTTGTGGATTACTGTCTTTGTCCCTCAAACCAAAAGTGTCAAATTTTGACAGCTATTCACCAATGCTGAATGTAGTCATGCCTGTGGAAGGTGTGGAGGCAGATGCATTCCAGTCCATACGTCTCTGTGAGTTCATCTCAATATCTGTTGCTTATGTTGGCAGATTTGACCGCGAACGGGTTCAGAGTTGATACTCATCACAGATTACACAGCTAGTAGAATAGTCTCAACCAATCAGTGTTTGACACCACAGTATAATCTATCACCATGGTCAATCCATGCATTCTGGGCATTTTGTCCTTGCTAAGGTGCAGAACTGATGGTTAGAGGTGACGTCTTGCAAGTAGTTAAACAGAGAGTCGCCACTACACTTAAAAATGCATATCTTCTAATATTGAAGAATTATGATAACCTTCTATATTTCAGAAGAATAGGACAAAACATGTTGCATTTTAAAATGACTACTTTGTCCAAAAAACATTTCATATCTCATTACAATGTTGTATAATGTACCACTGTAAACAAACCATATACTTCAACAAAATGGTATTCTGACAGAGACATTCCATACACTGTACATGTAAGATCTTAGGTGGTTCAGTGACTCCATGAAAATTGTTGTAGTAGCTTCCTATCGGTGCCGACATAATATTCACAGTCACTAGGAAAACATGATTACATGTCTATCAAAGATTGTACATCTAAAAACTGAGGCCTTACTGCTCTTCCTCCTCTGTACATATCTTTAATTATCCGTGTATCAACTCATGCATAACAACACCATGATATAAAGTGTTACTTGCAAACAAGAGGTTCTCAGTTATCATCATGTTAACCGAGCAACACTTCTAACATTCACCAAACATTCCACTTTGTCACAAGTTGTCTATCAACACTTCAATTTGATCTTCTAATATTGACGAATTATGATAACCTTCATATTTCAGAAGAATAGGACAAAACATGTGCATTTAAAAAATGACTACTTTGTCCAAAAAACATTCATACCTCATTACAATGTTGTATAATGTATGACTAAACAAACCATACAATTTCAACAAAATGCAATTCTGACAGAGACATTCCATACACTGTAACATGTAAGATCTTTGGTGGATCAGTGACTACATGAAATTGTTGTAGTGGCTTCAATCGCTTCCAACAGTATCTGCAGTCACTAGAGAAAACCATGATTACATATCTATCAAAGATTGTACATCTAAAAACTGAGGCCTTACTGCCTCTCTCCTGTGCACATATCTTTAATCATCCACTATCAACTCATACATAACAACAAATTGATATGAGTTATAAAGTGTTACTCTTGCAAACAAAGAGAAGTTCTCAGTTATCGCAATAACTGAGCAACACTTCTAACATTCACCAAACATTCCACTCTGTCACAGGTTGTCTATCAACACTTCAATTTGTCTATTGACTCTGACATAGAGAACATCATCGCTCACCATGCAACAGTGAGAACTATCATTAATCTTCACAGCGTAATACTAGTATTGTATATATGTAAAAATAACCACCTTATTGGTAATGCAAGGTTGAATTACACAACTGTAACAGAACCAATTGCAGAATCTCATTTACTGACTTTACATGTGTTTGCAATTACTTGTACATAATATAAAGATTTGTATTCAGGGTGTACATTGTTAATAACTACTTTGATACTTGTACTAAAAAATACTAGTCTACACTAAAGTACAACTGAATGTTTTATATATTATTCAGCACTATACTAACTACATTTAATTAACCATAAGTTTGTTAAAAATGCATTCCACAGCGTTTTAGTATTTACAGTTAAGAATTTACATAGAAGCTTGGGGCGAAGAATTGATAATATGTCATTTGTCTGTAAAATATTCTATTTTTTTCAACTTGTCACATAAGTAATTCTAACGTAGTAAAAAATATTGACAATTGTAACTGGGACACTGTTATTGATCACAACACACTGCATACTGTTCCTGACAATATTTTACACTTCAATTGAGGGGTCGGTGGAATTTTCCATTTGCGCCTAGTCAGTGACATATATTATTAACAACACCAATTGCAAATGTCACAAAATCAATATTTTGTATATTGTATTACTTAGACGGTCAGCATATGGTTTTTCCCCACCCCAGGAACATCCATTAGCAGTCACACAATAACAAACACTGTTCATCATGTGTTAATTCCACTTCAACCTACTGACATTTTTATTAATATACCACACAAGTACGCACTACACATAATTAGAACATACAGCCATTTTAAAAAAGTAAAACATTTTTTTTACAAACTCTATTCACATTCAATAGTAAATATATAATGAAGCCATGAAGCCAGCTCATTTATTAGAATTCCAGGTTTAATGTCAAACTACTCTCACAAGGAGAGAGTAGAAACATGACTATAAAACACAACACCTGATTAGTTTCCTATAATACTTTTCATACTCCAATCCATATTATATAGTTCTAGTTATTCTTAATATTTATATATATGATAAGCAATGATTGTTTATACAAAGATTGTAATGTGAAACTGTTTCTGTTAATTAAATTTCAGTCTTGATTGTCTTTTCTCCATTTGACAAATTGAGTAAATTTTTTCAAACCATAACCACCGGGTCTACCTTTACTTAAATACCATTATGACACAAAAATATGTCTGACTTAAGCATACAATCAATGTTAACTAATACTGCTACAACTATACCTCCATCAATTTGTTTGGTACCCATTAGCATGTATCAGATCATATGCAACGATGGGACATTATGTCGCATTTGACATAATTCTAACAGTAAAATCCAGCAATGTACTTACTTTCCGGTGCCTATGCAGTCATTATTACTATGGCTCATGTGCCACACATCAGCACTAACAGCACACAGCTGTGACTATACATGTACCATGCAGTCAGCTATGTGTATCAGAGTCTGACAAAATGGAGCTTTGTTGCAAACATCCTAACAACCTATGTTAATCTTTTAGATAAACATTCACTTTGTCACAAGTTGTCTATAACACTTCAATTGATCTTCTAATATTGGGGTGCAGTAACCCATATTTCAGAGAATAGGACAAAACATGCATTTAAAAATGACTACTTTGTCAAAAACATTCATACCTCATTACAATGTTACATAATTAACAAAACAAACCATACAATTTCAACAAAATGCAATTCCCACAGGACATTCCATACATAACATGCAAGATCTTGTGTGGATCAGTGACTATGAAAATTATTGTGCCAAACGGCGCCAACAATATTCACAGTCCTAGAAACCAGATTATATCTATCAAAGATTGTACATCAAAAACTGGGGCCGACTACACTCCTCCTCTGTACATATCTTTAATCATCCGTATCAACTCATACACAACAACAAATTGATATGAGTTATAAAAGTACTCTTTTGCAAACAGAAGTTCTCAGTTATAGTAAATATAGAACACTCTAACATTCACCAACATTCCACTCTGTCACAGGTTGTCTCAACACTTCAATTTGTCTATTGACTCTTGACATATAGAACATCATTAGCTCACCATGCAACAGTGTAGAACTATCACCTTCATCGTAATACTATTGTATATATGTAAAAATAACCACCTTTATTAGTAAGCAGAAGCTGAATTACACAACTGTAAATAAGAACCAATTGCAATCATTTACTAGCTTTTACATATGTTTGCAATTACTTGTACATAATATAAAGATTTGTATTCAAATTACGTATTTATACTACACGATACTTGTACTAAAAAACTAGTCTAACACTAAAGTACAACTGAATGTTTTACATATTATTCAACACTATACTAACTACATTTAATTAACCATAAGTTTGGTAAAAGCATTCCATACACAGTTTTAAATATTTACAAGTTAAAATTTACATAAACTAATGTAAGTGATAATATGTCATTTGTTCATGTAAAATATTCTATTTTCAACATCACACAAGTAATTCTTGTATAAAAAATGACAATTATAAAACAGACACTGTACTATCACAACACATATATTTCTACAATATTTGTACTCGCCTCAATTGAGAATCGGTGGGAATTTCCATTGCGCCTAGTCAGTGACATATTAATAAATAACACCAATCAATCTCACAAAACTAACATTTTGTATATTGTGTACTTAGGCGGTCAGCATGGTTTCGCCCACCCAGGAACATCCACATTAACAGTCACACAATAACAACAAAACACTTGTCTATCTGTGACAAATCACACTTCACAACCTACTGACATTGTATAACATACCACCAATAATGCACTACACATAATTACAACATACAGCCATTTAAAAAGTAACATTTTTTAAACTCCATTCACATTCAATAGTAAATATATAATGGCACACAGCTTCAGCCTGACTATTAAATTCCAGGTCGAGATATCAAAATACTTCTCACAAAAAGAGTAGTAAACATGACAATGAAACACACAACACCTGATTAATTTCCTATAATATCCATACTCAATCATATTATACAGTTCTTATTACTATTCACATTTACATATATGACAAGCAATGATTGCACAGATACAAAGATTGTATTATAGAACTACTTCTATTAACTAAATTTCAGTCTTGATTGGCCTTTTCTCATTTGACAAATTGGCAATAATTTTTCAAACCATAACCACCTGTATCGACTCTTACCACAAATCCATTGACATAAAAATAAATGTCCCACTTAAGCATACAAATAACTAATAATACTACAACTATATCCATCAATTTGCTGGTACCTATGACACAGTCAGTATCACAGCATATACAGCGATGTGGGACGTGCATGTCATTTGACATAATTCTAACAGTGTAAAAACTCGCAATACTTACTTTTCTGTGCCTACAGTCATTGGACTATACCAAGGTGCCACACATCAGCACCAACAGTACAGCTGTGACAGACATATACCAAGCAGTGCTACTTCAAGTCTAAAATGGAGCTTTCTAATTGGCTGCAAACATCTAACAACCTTATGTTAATCTTGTTACCATATGGAGGATACGATATACTAAACAAGGTTTAACATTTAAGATGTTTTCATTATAATGTAATAAGTCACTCCCAAAATTGTGTTAATGGTCGTCAATCACCCTATGAACATGTAGCACTCGAACACCTCATGCCACAGTACACCCCTAGAGCGTGATTAACAGACCATTAACACCATCTCATATCATACCTTATTAATTAATTATAAAAGGGTCTCAGAACTGAGCTTTCTGATCGGCTGCAAACATTCTAACAGCCTTCTGTAAATCTTTTATTGACATACATAAAAGTTAACCATTTCCTAGACAAGCTTTAAACAGTTAAAAAACATTTTTTATAATAATAGCAATAAGGCATTACTAACGAGTAATGATAATAGATCAGTTAATCACCCTATGGGCGCATATGCCACTTTCGGCTACACCTCGTGCCACAGTACACCCCTTGAGGTGATTAACAGACCATTAACATAACCCTGCATCATGCGTTATTGCTTAATTGAATTTTGATAGCCGGATAGGCCCACAGGTCCCGGACATCCCCTTTTCAGGGATGACCCAGAAAGCAAACAGTAGATCAAATAGAACACAATGGGTACATATACAAGCTGAGGTATACAGTATGCTTCAGTTTACAAATACATCTGTGTTTGTCATCTGCATCTACAATTACAATATACTACTAATTTTTGTCTGACATTGGAGTTATCACTGCCTACCTGACCTGCTGGTGATGTCTTGTGTCATAGTAACACCAACAGCTTAAAAACAGAAGCGCTAACAGTGGCACATATGGTAGCACAAGTGAAAATGAGGAGCATAAACAGTAATGCACACAGTGACACAGGCGACAATGGTCTGCCAAGTGATGTATTAAATGGAGGTTTGTAATTGCCTTCAAACATCCTATCAGCCTTATGTTAATCTTTTATTGACATACATGAAGAAGATTAACCATTTCCTGAACAAGGTTTAACATGCGGGATATACATTGGTTGTAATTAGGCGTAACTCTCACCCCATCACATGTAAAAGCAGCAGAAGTATAGGAGAATGGGGTGAGAGTTAGGATCAACGATCAATCCTTACCCCAATGCGGTTGGGGGTGGGCGGGGAGGGTCAAGAGGTTTCAACCTAACACGAATTTCCTCATTTTTGTCACTGTGGAACAACCTAAATAATGCATTAAATCGAGTTTTTTGCCTCTATTTCCCTTCTTTTGAGAATGATAATGAGAAATAGTAGATATAATGCAGCGGCCGAGCCAGAGCCTCGGCCCGCGCTCCCTCCCTATGATGTCTTGTGGCATAGTAACAGGAACAACAATGCAAACAGAAGTGCTAACAGTGGGCGCTTCCTTAGGTAACACAAGCGCGAATGAGAACAGAAAGATATAGCAACACATGGTAGGCGTGAGGCGAGAACAGTCTGCCACACGAGTGTTGTCACATAGTAACATGGTGCCTGCAAATGGAAATGTCAATGGGCATGCATAAGTGAAACAGAAAGAGAAACAATACTGTAGACATAAATGGCAAAAATAACAGAAAGCATGAAGCCCAAATTAGAAATACAAAGGATACGCACATGGTGGCGCATGAGCGTCAATGTTAAGTGAAATAGATGCGGAACACTTAAGTGAAAAAGGACAACAGAACATTAATGTAAGTGCACAGGCTGGTTTTCCCCAAAACCTGCATAGAGAAAGACAAGAGAGTACAAATAACGTTACATAATAATCAGTACGGGCAGAAAATGAGAACTTGGAATACAAATCGTTATATCTCAGGAACCGTTGTAGCAATGAAAAAAAAAATTTAAAAGTCATACGATTTACAACTGTCCTAGCTAATTTATACTTTTTTTTTTTCCAACAAAGTCTTATCTCATGCCGTTTCGAGATCAGGCCCTGAAAAGCCCCAGCAGATACGCCGTAATGTTATCCTATGGGGAAAAAGAAAGTTTGGAGTGCCATAACTTTTGCCTCCCTGTAATATTTTTTCACCAAACCACTGAAAGGCACATCTGTGGGCTGCTGGCTGTCTTCCCTCCAAATTTCAGGAAAAAAGACAAAACCGTTAATTTGCAGCAGGGATCCAAAGGATTTCTGTAATGCGTGGGGCGCTGTAATGTTATCCTATGGGAAAAACCATCAACTTTGGAGTGCTGTAACTTTGCCACCATGTAATATTTTTTCAATACAACACTGAAGGCACATCTGTGAGATGTCATCTCAATTCCTCAAATTTCAGCCCAGAACTCCCAGCGGTTCTTTTGCAACACAGTGCCAAAGAATCGCTGTCACTTCCCACAGATGGAAAACTACTGTCGCAATTGCAAGCCGCAAAAAGTTCACACTTTCATGAGCACGAAGTAATTTTGAAATACTTTTCCAGAAATTTGAAAAACATAATTCTGGGGTGTTTTACCACAAAATAAAAGACATGGCAAGCATCCTCAAGAGGTCCGACTGGTGAATACAAAAATAATTAGGTTGCTAGAGGGTCCCAAATGTAAATGCCAACCATTTTCTGATCACCAACTGAAAACAAAATGGCGATTCACGAAAGTAACAGGCTCATTTGCGAAAGTAAAAATACATTGCGACACTGTCGAACTTTTGTTAACTTTTCCCATTGACTTATAATGGGAAACTGTTTTGAATAACTTTTGAACCATTTAATATTTTTTCACGAAATCTTCAAAAGGCACATCAGGGACCCCAGCCGCATGTTCTCTGAAGATTGCGGGCTGGTCGCACAAACCATACGACCTGTAGGTGCGACTGTAGAATTTCAGAAAAAGCGTAAATGTGCGCACAGATCACGCTTAATAACTCCACAGCCGTATATCCAACCAGTACGAAACTTGGCAGAACCCAAGGCCTATGGCTCTTGATTGTGTTTTCCAAATTTCATCCAAATCAGTGAAACGGTTGCAAAGTTATTAAGGTGTAAAGTTTTGGGGTTTAACATGAAATGGATCCTCAACCCTAACTATGGTAGCACTACCTTGCTGCCATAATATATATTATGGTAGCAAGGTGAGCACTGCCACATGAATTAAGATTGAAAATATTTACTGAAAGCAAAATGTGCACCTTAATAACTGCAACTCATTCAATAGATTTGCCTGAAGTGGAATACAGAATCAAGACCCATACACCTTAGGAACTGCCAAGTTTTACACCGATCAGATATACAGCTGTAGGAGAGTTAATAAGCATGATCTCCGGCGTGCATTCGGCTTTATTCTGGTGGCACCTACAGGTCTACAACTTGCGTGACCCGTCCAAAATCTTCGGGGAACATGGAGCCAAGGTCCCCGATGTGCATTTCAAAAACAGAAAAAATATTAAATAATTCAAAAGATATCAAACAAGTTCCAGTATAAGTCAGTGAAAAGCAAAAAGTTCAACACTTTTACGCAAATGCACATCTATCCATAACATGCCCTTTAGTCGCAATCCATCGACCTGTTTTCGGTGTCGATCGAAAAATGTAGGCAAAAGTGAACCCTCTAGCTACCTGAGTCTTTGGTATTCACTAATCGACCCTGAGATGCTGTCGCGCTGACCACTGTAAAGCTGCCCAAGCACTACGGGCAATTTCTGGAAAAGTACTTTCCTGAAGTAGTGTCGCACTCACGAAGTGTCACAAATCCCTGCAGCTTTCCGCCAAATCACGCACTACTTTGCAGACACTATGCCCAAAATAACAGTAATTCTTTGGCATCCTGCTGCAAAAGAACGGTTTGGAGTTTTGGGCTGAAATTTGGAGGGATCACAGTTGACATCTCAAAGATGTGCCTTTCAGTGTTTTGTTGAAAAAATATTACACAGTGGCAAAGTTACGGTGCTCCAAAATTGACACTTTTTCCCATAGGATAACATTACGGCGTACGATGCATAGCAGCAATCATTTGGTGCCCTGCTGCAAAATAACAGTTTGGTCTTTTGGGCTGAAATTTGCAGGGAACACAGCCAACATCCCACAGATGTGCCTTTCAGTGGTTTGGTGAAAAAATATTACAGGAGGCAAAGTTATGGCACTCCGAACTTCTGTTTGTTTCCCTAGGATAACATTACGGCGTTCGCCCGCGCGCCTTTCGGGGCCCGGCATCTCGAAAAGCCGATGCGAGATACGGACTTTCGATCAAAAATTTCTTAGCCCCCGCTTAGGGGCTAAGTACAAAACTAGCCAGGAAAGTGATAATTCATATGACTTTTATATTTTTTTTCTATGTCATACGGTTACTGAGATATAAGCAATTTACGATTCCAAGTCCTCATTTTTGTGTTCCGAGATTCATTATTTTGCATAAATTCTTTGTACTCACTGTCTTTCTCTATGCAGCTTTTGGGGAAAACCAGCCTGTGCGCTTACATTACTGTTACCATTACCATTTCCGCTTGCGGTTCCATACCCGTTTCACTTACCATTCACGTTTACGCCACCATGTCGTTACCCTTTGCGTTTTCATTTGCAGTTGCGTTTGCATTGTTTTTAACATTTCTGCCTACAGTACTGTTTCTCTTTCTGTTTTGCTTTGCATCACCATGTGCATTACGATTTGCGTTTGCGGGCACAATGTTACTATGTGACAAGACATCAAGTGGCGGGAGCACGGGGCCCTTCTCATTATCATTCTCAAAAAGAAGGGAAATTAGAGGCAAAAAACTCTGTTTAATACATCAGTTAGGGTTGTTCCACAGCGACAAAAGCGAGGAAATTTGATGTCAGGGTTGAAACCCCCCTTTGCACACCTCCAGCCACCCCAACTGGAATGGGATCCGCATTGGGGTCATCGGTCCTAACTGTCACCCCATTCTCCTATTCCTCAGCTTCTTTCCACATGTGATGGGTGACAGTTAGGCCGACGATCACAATGCGCACTCCGATTCCAGTTGGGGGGTGGGCTGAAGGGGTGCAAATGGGGTTTCAACCCTAACATCGAATTCCTCGCTTTTGTCGCTGTGGAACAATCCTAACTGATGCATTAAATGAAGTTTTTTGCCTCTAATATAGATATATATAATGTGTGTGTGTATATATGTATATATATATATATATATATATATATATATATATATATATATATATATATAGTGTGTGTGTGTATATATGTGTGTGTGTATATATATATATATATATCTATATATATTCATTGCCAAAAAACTCTGTTAATGCATCAGTTAGGGTTGTTTCCACAGTAACAAAAGTGTGGAAATGCAATGTTAGGGTTAACAGACCCTGACCATCCAGCCACCCAACCCCCATCCACAGACCAACAGATGCCGAGGTGTGCCATAGGGTCGTGCGGCCTAACTCTCACTCCATTCCATATGTAAACAAGCTGACATGGTACAGTAAAGGAGAATGGGGTAAGAGTTGAGCCGTATGACACTACAGCACACCTCAGCATCTGTTGGTCTGTGGAGGGGGGTGGGGTTGTTGGGGGGTCAGGGTCTGCTAATCCTAACATCGCATTTCCACACTTTTGTCACTGTGGAAACAACCCTAACTGATGCATTAATGGAGTTTTATGCAATGAAGTTCCCTTCTTTTTGAGAAAATGTAATATAAATAGTAAATGGTAGGGGGCGCGGGCCCTCCAGGCCCTGCGCTCCCACTTACACGTAAGCATGGAGCCATACAGCAGCCCTATAGGTCATAACAGTGGTCCTCGGACATAAAAATGAGCAATTGGAACAGTAAATCACAAATATCTCAGGAAGCGTACAAGGTAGAAAAAAAATTAAAATTTCATAGGTTTCAGGACCTTCCAGCCTAGGGGTACTAAACTTTTTTGTGATGAAAAGTCTGTATCTCAAACAGTTTTCAAGATACGGGCTCCGAAAGGTACCACAGATGCCGCAATGTTATCCTGTGGGAAAACTGCAGGACTTTGGAATGCTGTAATTTTGGGCCCCTGTAACATTTTCACACCAAATCACCAAAATGCACATCTGTAGGACCAGGGCTTGTGACACAGCAAATTTCATCCCAAAAGACCAAACCATTGTGTTGCAGGACAGTGGTAAAAATATGCAGTTATTTTGAGCATATTTTCGCAAAATACTTTTGCAAATCACAACATTTTTAGCAAACAAACTCAGAAAACTTTCACATTTGCGAAAGTATGTTGCGAAAGTATTTTTCAGAAAATTTTAAAAATGCATTTCAGGGGGAGTTTAAACCAAAAAAACACAAATGTCTAACATCCTCAGGACTCGACTAGGAGAACAGAACAAGCATTGTGTTCCTAGATGGTCCCAATTTTAAACGCCAAGCATTTTTCTGTGCAGTAACTGAAAAAAATGTCCGACTCACAAAAGTAAAATGGCCATTTGTGACAGTAAAAATGTCCATTTGTGAATCTTTTGTGATTTTTAACTTTTCCCATTGACTGTAATGGGAAACTTGTTTTTTGAATAACTTTTGAATGGTTTAATATCTTTTCACTAAATCTTCGAAAGGCACATCGGTGACTAAGGCTGCATCTTTACTGATTTTTTTGGACTGAACGGACAAACCATGCAGGCTGTGGGTGCGAGCAAAGAGACACATAAAAAGTCTGGTTTTTTTGCGGTTTTTTTTGGCATTCTGTAGCTCCACAACCATACATCCGACCATAAGGAAACTTGGCAGATCCAGAGATCTATGGTACAAGACCATGCATGCAGCATTTTAGCTAAATCTGTTGTACAGTGACAAGGTTATTAAGGTGCAAAATTTGAGGTTTTGCAATAAAGTGACTACTCAACCTAACTATAGTGCCACTACCGTGGCAAAATATATGTGTGTGTGTGTGTATGTAGATATATATATATATATATATATATATATATATATATATATATATATATACTATTATGCATTGCAAAAAACTTCATTAATGCATCAGTTAGGGTTGTTACTAAAGCAACAAAAGCAGGGAAATAGAATTGTTAGGGTTTCCAGCCTAACACCCCACCACACACATTGACAGGCATCAGAGGGGTGCCTTGAGATCATGATCCCTAACAGTCACCCTATTCCTTAAGTAAATAAGCTGAGCTGAGATAGGTACAGTTTAGAAGAATGGGGTGAGCGTTAGGGCTGACAATGCCAAGGCACCCCCAATGCCTGTCAATGTGTGCAGGGTGGGGGTGAGATTTTAGGGTTGGAAACCCTAACACCCCATTTCCCTGCTTTTGTCACTTTAGTAACAACCCTAACTGATGCATTAATGAAGTTTTTTACTGTGAATTTCCTTACTTTTTCAGATAGTGTAATCATATCCTTGTCTGTCTGTGGGAGTGCAGGGTCCTCCATGCCCTGCGCTCCCATCCCTTCAGAGATGTGTATACTGTATGTGTGTATGTAGCCATGATCATTTTATCATTTTTTCACATTTTGACCCCAAATTTGCAACACAGTCTTCTTATCACCCCACCTCATAAACCCCATAGGTGAAAATGTCTTAATCCATGGCAAAACGTCATTCTGTGCCACAGCTGCAGAAACTCATTTCAGGCAGGATGTGAGAAATGACAGCTGTACTGTTCATGAGGTGGTGTGCAAAAATGGCTCTGTTGAAAATTTGGGGTAAAAATATGAATAATTGGCAAAGTTACTCGCATGCATAGGAAAATGTCAGTGACCGCATGTAACTCCGGCGTTATTTGGTATTTTTGCTCCAAATTTTCAACATGGGCTTTTTGGGACCACACCTCATGAACACTGGTACTCTCATTTCATTATTTAGTCCCACAAGGTGATTTCATGTGACAACTGCGCCTTTCCGTGCCACAGGTGTGAAAACATATTTTGGGCAAGATGTGAGAAATGACAGCTGTACTGATCATGAGGTTCATAGGTTCATAGATATGTATGAGTTTGAGGGCATGCCCATCTGGAAACTCACCGTCATTTTGCAATTTATGGCAGAAACTAAATTTGTTATTTCCCATATACTCATCCAACCTATGTTTAAACTGTTCCATAGTGTCACTGGCTGTGACAAAAGGAGGAAGACAGTTCCAAACTGAAGGTAATCTTTGAGTAAAGAAGTTATTACGTCTAGTGGTTCTGTTAGTACTAGTATAAAGTTTAAAGGTATGTGACCTAGTATTAACAATTGATACCTGTTTTTCCAAGCAGGTGGTTTCAAACATTATTGGGTCTTGAAAGGTTTTATAGGCAAGGCATGAGTCACTCCTTAATGCCTTATACTCTAAAGAGTATAAATTTATGTTTTAAGTCTGTCAGAATATGCTTTGTTTTCCAGATTCTTTATTTTTCTGATGATTTTCCTCAGTATTTTTTCCATATTTGCTTCACCAGTAACAGTGGTTGGAGTACAAAAAGGGGCAAAATAGTCAACAAGTGATCTGACTAGACTGGTATACAGTGGAACAATGACCTCTGCTTCTCTACTTTTAACATGTTTTAAAATACAGTTAATTAAACCGTGACTTTTTTATTACATTATTATTATGTGTATTAAATTTCAGATTGTTTGTTATCATGATACCCAGGTCATGCTCTTCTATAACATCTTGAAGTTGAAGTCCATCCAGAGTATAGTTAGCCCTAGAAAAGAGGTGGTATGAAAAAAATGACTATGTTGAAAATCTGGAGTGAAAATATTAAAAATTGGCAAACTTACACATGTGCATAGGAAAATTTAAATGGCCACATGTAACTCGAGCGTTGTTTTGGTAGTGTGCTCCAAATTCTCAACATGGGCTTTTTGGGACACCATCTCATGAACACTGGCACTGTTATTTTGTTACCTAGTCCCAAAAGGTGATTTTGCACTGAGTCCGGGAAATCACCTTAAAAGTCTGATTAAGGAAATTACAGTGACAGTGTTCATGACGTGAGGTCCCCAGAAACCCATGTTGAAAATTTGGTGAACAAAGTACCTTAAAATGGCCAAGATATCAACATAAGTTAAAAATGCTATTGGCAGCCATTATGCGGCACTTACCTTGATTCTTCAGTTCACAGTTCAGCTTTGAAGAGTGCAGACGTGTCCCAGTTCACAGAAGATGACACACGATTACCTCTGTTGGTAAGTATAGAGCAAGGGGGATGGTGGGTGCCAAGTGCGAGGGTCAGGATGGGAGAGAGGTTGGGGGAGATGATAAGGGACCTTTTCCTTTTTTTCAGGATAACAAAAAAAGACGTCGGGGGACTGTTTTCTTTTTTACAGGGATAAACTACACTCTTTCAGGACACTGGGGGTGGGCTACCCAGTGTTCCACACTGCTGTGGGGCAGTACTTTATATGTAGGGACACTGGGAGTGGCTCCCCAGTGTCCCACACTGGTGAGGGGGCTTACAGTGCCAACAAAGGGATCAGGCACCCCCCTGTCAGCAAATACAGAAAAAACAGTAAGCATGGTAATGGGAGGGTGAGGGGTGCCACTAGACACAGGGCAACATAATGGGGGTTGCCACTAGACACCAGGGATACAGGAAAACAATGGGCAGGTAGGGGATGCCACTAGACAGCCAGGCTCCCTATGACACTATGTAACCCTGCCTACAAAAATAAGATTCCTCCCCGCGAGAATGAGCTTGTTTTCGCATGGGACATCTATTTTTTCCCGCAGGAAATAATGAGACATTAAAAATTAAATAGCTTTTAAATGGATTAATATTTTTTCACCAAACCCTCAAAAGGCACATCTGTAAGGCAAAGACTTTCAACCCTGAAATTTTCAGACCACAACCAAAAGCCATTTCCGAGAAACGGCTGTCAAAATAAAACATGTAAACTTTGCATTTTTTACCACTCTGTATCTCAAAAACCACAAATTTGATTCACACAAAATTTGGCAAGTCAAGAGACCTGCTCCTAGCTGCAAATCTTGCTAACTTTTGGGCAAATCTGTTAAATGGTTGCAAAGTTATTAAACTACAAAATTTGAGGTTTAACATTAAACTGCATAGTCAACCCTAACTATACTGCCACTACCACACCAGTATGATAGACAGACAGACAGGCAGACAGACAGACAGAGTGGGTAGGTAGGTAGGTAGGCAGACAAGCAGGCAGTCAGACTGGCAGACAGACAGATATGTTTTATTTTTCAAGTGAGTCTGACCCCGTGACTTCATGAGTGGCAGAGACAAGTGTGGGACTATGGGGCTCAGACTTGGAGAAAAATAAATCAGATATTTTTTTATCACAGGCATGTCATATTTAGTTTACACAATACATCACCCTAGATCACTTTTCTCTATGTTATACTCTTTTTTTGTTTGTTTTTGTGATTTGGGGACCTATTTTGTGAAGTAACGTAATTCATTGATTTTTCACAATGTGATTCAGGATAGGGCTCAGACTCATGAGAAAATAAATCAGATATTTCTGTCAGAGGCATGTTATATTTAGTTTATGCAATGTATCACCCCAGATCATTTGAGTTGATAAAGCAATGGGGCCAGATGGGGTGCACCCCAGGGTCCTTAAAGAACTAAGAGAGGTGGTGGCTGAACCTCTGGCTATCCTGTTTAGCTGATCACTGGAAACAGGGGAGGTACCCAAAGACTGGAGGATAGCAGATGTAGTCCCCTTATATGAAAGTGGGAACAAAGAGGAAGCGGGAACTACAGACCAGTCAGCCTCACCTCGGTAGTGGGGAAGATCATGGAAGCACTACTGAAGGAGAGATTGGTGGAACATCTGGTTGTCAATGGACTACAGGACCCAAGGCAGCATGGTTTCACCAGGGGAGTCATGTCAGACCAACCTCATTGAATTTTGACTGGGTGACTAGGGAGGTGGATCAGGGGAGGGCAGTGGACATGGCCTATCTGGACTTCAGCAAGGCCTTTGACACTGTGCCACATAGAAGACTATTACACAAACTGGGGAACATGGGTGTGGACAGGACAGTAGTGTGGTGGGTAGCTAACTGGCTAGGTGGCAGGACACAGAGGGTGGTGGTAAATGGCTGTCACTCCACAGAGGGAAGAGTGACCAGTGGGGTACCACAGGGATCAGTGCTGGGACCAGTCCTATTCAACATCTTCATCAATGACATTGCACAGGACCTAGAAGGCAGAATTTCACTGTTCGCTGATGACACAAAGCTCTGTAACAGAGTAGACACACCAGAGGGTGTAGACAGAATGAGAAGATACCTGCAGAAACTTGAAGAATGGTCAGGGGTTTGGCAGTTGAAATTCAGTGCAAAGAAGTGCAAGATAAATGCATATGGGGCACAAAAACCCTGGCACAATATATCAGTTGGGGGGTGAGGATATAGCATGCACCAAGCAGGAAAGGGATCTTGGGGTTATCATCTCTGATGACCTCAAGGTAGGGAAACAGTGTGACAAGGCAGCAGGTAAAGCAAATAGGATGCTGAGATGCATAGGCAGGGGCATCACCAGCAGGAAAAGGGAGGTCATAATTCAACTATACAAGACACTAGTGAGGCCCCACCCGGAGTACACTGTACAGTTCTGGAGACCTTACCTACGTAAGGACATAGGGTAGAGAAGGTTCAGAGGAGGGCAACAAAGATGGTGCATGGATTGTATCACAAGTCCTATGAGGACAGGCTGAAGGAACTGAACATGTACTCCCTGGAGGAGAGGATGAGAGAGGGATATGATAGAGACATACAAGTATCTTACAGGGAGGAACAGGGTGCAGGAATACACTATTTTTAAGCGAAAAAGATGTTCCAGGACTAGAGGACATGGGATGAAGTTGGAGGGAGGACGATTCAGAGGAAATGTGAGGAAGAATTTCTTCACAGAATGGGTGGTGGACAAGTGGAACACCCTGCCAGAGGAAGTGGTGGGGGCTGAAACAATCACAGGATTTAAGAATGCATGGGTGAGACATAAAGGAATTCAGAAGGTCAGGGGTAAGGGGAAACAGACTTCTAGGAAAACATAAACTGAACTTACAAGCTCAAATGGGCAGACTGGGTGGGCCATAGGCCCTTATCTGCCGACACTGTCTATGTATCTAAGTATATTGTGGATTTCTTCTTCATATAATGTGCTGCTTTATGGGGGTTTAAAAGATTTAGAACTATTTTGTGAAACAGCATGTTATTCCTTGATTCTTTACAGTGTATTTACACAAGATAGACAAGCTGAAATGCAACATCTTGTATTCAGTGAGGTGGTGTTATCCATTTTTACAGCTGAATGGATTAAAGCAATGAAACATAGAAACATAGCATTTGATGGCAGATAAGGACCGCTTGGCCCACCTAGTCTGCTCATTTCACTATCTAATGGATAAGTTGCAGATCCTAGTTAACCAACAGCCTACTTCCTCCTCCTACCCCCCACTAGAATTGCCTTATGTCTGTACCATACATTCTTGAATTCTCCCACTGTTTTTGACTCCACGACCTCCTCAGGAAGGCTATTCCATGCATCCACAACCCTCTTCATGATAAAATACTTCCTCACATTACTTCTGAGCCATCCCTCCTCTACCTTCATATTGTGTCCCCTTGTTCTTGCACATCTCTGTTTCTGAAAGATGCTACCCTCTTGGACTTTGTTGAGTCCCTTGAGGTACTTGAACATTTCTATCATGTCCCCCCTCTCCCTCCTTTCCTCGAGGGTAAACATATTAAGCTCCTTTAGTCTCTCTTCGTATGTCTTCTGGTGCAGACTCTGCACCATTTTGGTTGCCCTCCTGTGGACAGCCTCCACCCTGTCTATGTCATTGTGGAGATGGGGTCTCCAGAACTGCATGCAGTACTTCACTTGGGGTCTCACCAACTGTCTATACAGAGGGATAACAATTTTTTGTTTTCTACTGGTGATGCCTCTCCCTGTGCATCCCAGTATCCCCCCAGCCCTCCTTACTGCCTTCTCACATTGCTTGCTGACCTTTAGATCATCTGATGTAACTACCCCCAGGTCCCTTTCCATTTTTGTTGTTGTCAGTGTCTCACCCCCCATTGTGTACTCTTCCCCTGGGTTTTGTTTCCCAGGTGCATTACTTTGCACTTCTTTGCATTGAATCTCAGCTACCATACATTTGACCATTCCTCCAACCTTGCCAAGTCCCTTCTCATCCTTTCCACTCCACCTTGTGTATCACCCCTGTTGCATATCTTTGTGTCATCTGCTAAGAGACATACTTTTCCTTCCAGTCCCTCTGCAATGTCACTTATAAAGACATTGAAAAGGACCGGACCCAGTACTGAACCCTGCGGTACCCCACTAGTAACCCCACTCTCTTTGGAGTGGACTCTGTTTACTATTACCCTCTGCGTCCTGTTGTCCAGCCAATGTTTTACCCAGGCTACCACCCTGGGACCCACTCCCAGGCTGGCTAATTTATTAATCTTTTGTGTGGGACTGTGTCAAATGCCTTGCTAAAATCTAGGTAGGCCATGTCCACAGCCCCTCCCTTGTCTACTACTTTGGTCACCCAGTCAATGAAATCAATTAGATTTGTCTGACATGACCTTCCCACTGTGAATCCATGCTGCTTTGGGTCCTGTGCCCCACTGGCCTCTAGGTACGCAACAATTCTTTCTTTCAGAACTGATTCCATCATTTTCCCTACCACTGAGGTCAAACAGACAGGTCTGTAGCTTCTTGCCTCTGTCTTGCTCCCACTTTTGTGAAGAAGAATCACATCCACCCTCCTCCAGTCTTCAGGTACCACACCATCCTCCCATGATTTGTTAAAAAGGGTAATCAGTGGTGTTATTAGTTCTCCCCTTAGTTCTTTTAGAATTCTTGGGTGAATCCCATCAGGTCCCATTGCTTTGTCCACCTTCAGTTTTAGGAGCTCTTTCAGAACCCTTTCTTCTATGAAAGGACTGATATTGACCCCCCTATCCAGAGTGCTTCTATTGACTGGATTAGGAACCTCCCCCTCCTCTTCTTTTGTGAATACTGAGCAGAAGTATTCATTCAGTATCCCTACTTCTTCACTGTCCCTCTCAGCCCACCCACCCTCCCTCCCTCCTCTTTATTCAGCCTCAGTATCCCTCCTTTTGTCTTTCTTCACTCCCTAATGTACCTATAAAAGATTTTATCCCCCTTCTTAACCAAGTTGGCTATCTTTTCCTCGGTTTGGACCTTTGCTAATCTGACTGCCTTCCCTGTTTCCTTCTGCTTAAATTGGTACAGTTCTCTGTCCTGCACCTTCTGTGTTTCCTTATACTTCCTGAATACTGTCTTTTTCTCCCTAACCTTCCCCGCCACCTCTTTTGAGAACCATAGTGTTTTTTTGTTTGGTTTTGATTTATTAATTTGCTTCACACAAAGGCTTGTTGCCTCTGTAATGGCAGTTTTGATGTTTCTCCATTGTTGCTCCATCCCTCCTTCTTGTCTGTTTGCTAGTGCTTTTCTGAGGCATTCTCCCATTTTAACAAAATCAGCCCTCCTGAAGTCCAGTACCTTCACTTTTGTATGGCTTGACTCTACAGCTGAGTTTATCATGAACCACACTGTTTGGTGGTCACTTGTTCCCAGATGGCTACCCACTTCTAGATCTGAGATCCTCTCTCTGTCCCCATTTGAGAGTATCAGGTCTAAGACTGCTACCCCCCGAGTGGGTTCCCACACTAGCTGTCTGAGGCATGCCTCCTGTAGGGCATCGAGAATGGCTGAGTGACTTGCTCATGGTCACACATCGTGTAAGTGAATCTGGTGAAATTTGAACCTGGGCATCTGGTTTTCAACTCTGTGCTCTGGCCACTAAACCAGCTAACTAACATTGATTTATTTAAAATCCCCCCTGGATAACTTGGTGAGATAAATCATTCATTTTCATGGAGATTCCAGGGAAATGATGGGTAGGCAGTGTCCAGGTAGCTCAATGCAAATAAGACAAGCAGTGCAGTACAGTAAATAAACAAAACTAAAGAGGGTTCCATTCTCAAGCATAGTTCCCTCACTGGAGGTCACCCTCTGGTTGTCATGCTAGCTTTCTTTATTTTTAGAGATTTATTTATTTATTTATTGGTTACCAGGTAAGGTGGACAGAGACAGCAATTCCCTTTTTAAGTCATGACCTGGGTCAGGTGACAGTACAGCAGCAGATGTGAAGTATTATCATGCAATCATAAGGTCATCCTCAAGAGGATGGCATTGAATTAACAAGTACAGGAAATAGGACAGATTCACAAGCAGTCAGGGTTTAACACTGATTTCTAAAGCAAGCATTATTAGAGTTGGTTAGTAACTGATTCTTTAAGGTGACTTCCAGCAATTGACAACTGTCTTATTGCAGTATGGCAGATTTGATTGCCTCAGCTGACCTGGCTTGCATCACGGAGACCTGGTTGGATGAAAATGCAGCTCACATCCTGGAGGCTGCAGTGCCGGCTGGGTACTCAGCGATACACACCCCGAGACAGGATTGCAGACGCAGGGGGGGGTTGCTCTTTGTCTTAAATCTAGCCTGGGCCTCACGATGCTACCTATAGGTCCTACCAGGTTGTTTGAGTGTGTGGCTGCATGGGGGGGAGGCCCGGTGTGGGTTACAGGGTCCTCCTAGTCTATGGCCCCCCAGCTTCTGGGGATGAATTTTTGAGGGAGATCGAGGAGCTCATCACCAGCCTACTGTTGGAGTTCCCAGATGGTTAATTCTGGGGGACTTCATTGCTTGGGTCAACGATGGGCTCTCGTCATTCAGATGTGATCTCCTTAGGACTATGGGGGCTCTGGACCTGACACAAAATGTTACATCAGGGACCCACTCGCATGGCCACACACTGGACTTGGTATTTTCGATTGGCCTCGAGATCTTTGACCTGGGAGTATATCCAATTATATTGTTGGATCATAGTATCGTGAGGTTCAGAATAGCAACCCCCCTCGAGTCCCAGCCTCTGTGGAGATGATCTGGTACTGCCCATTATGGGGATTGTCCCCAGTGGGCCTGTCAGCATTACTTGACCTATTGGGGTGAGGGCTGCTTGTGCAATGGGGTGGAGGAGGTAGTGGCGGCATATAACAGTGCCGTCATTGTGTCCTTTGACTCTGTTGCACCTGTCCATGTCTGACCCCTGTCTTCTTGTTGGAGGTTTCCTTGGTTTAATGAGGGGCTATGAGAGTTGAAGATTAGGGATTGGAGGTTAGAGAGACATTGGAGGGGTTCTGGCATGTTGGAGGACAAGTTGGCCCAGAAGTCCCATTACAAGGACTATCAGGAGGCAATCTCCCATAAGAAGGCAGATTTTCTGTCAAGGAATATTGCTTCAGCAAAGAACAGACCAGCTCAACTCTTCCGCACAGTTGAGGGGCTTTTATATTTGGTCTGTCTCCATGTGGGAGGAGCTGGTTCTAATACAAGATGTGAAGAGTTTGCTTTGTTCTTTGCCGACAAGGTGTCCTCCATCAGGTCAGAGGTGTCTTCCAGTGTCTCTCTTGGGGATGCTCACTCAGTGATGTGTGAGAGCACTCATCTTGTCTGAGCAGAGTTTGACCCAGTTGGGGTGGAGGAGGTGGTGGAGGTTGTCTCGATGCTATGATCTTGACCCAGGTCCAACCTGACTTTTGGTAGCGTGTTTGGACTTGATTAGACCTGTGGCTGCCAAGACCATCCAGAGCTCCTTGAGGAATGGGGTCTTTCCATTTGCTTTAAAGGAGGCCTTAGTTAGACCCCCCTGTTAAAGAAGTCTCATTGGACCCGGACTGCATTGGCAACTACAGAGCAGTCTCTAACCTCCAATTTGTATGGAAGGATATAGAAAAGGTGGTGGCCATTCAGCTTGAGGGGTGCCTTGCCTCCTCCTCCTCCACCTATGAGGTTTTTCAGTCTGGATTTAGGACCAGGCATAGCATGGAGATAGCCTTGGGGAGGGTGCTAAATGACCACCTGATTGCGAGGGACATTAGAGAATGCACCATCTTGATCCTCCTGGATCTCACGGCAGCATTTGATACAGTGGACCATGAGAAGCTGCTTTACCAGCTGTGGTTTTGGTGTGGCCTATCCAGTACAGTCATCTAATGGTTTAGGTCATACCTGACAGGCAGGATGCAGAGGGTGGTGATGGGACTTGCCTCATCTAACCCGAAGCCCCTGACCTGTGGAGTCCCGCAGGGGTCAGTCTTGTCTCCCTTGTTATTCACTGTAAATATGCTGCCACTGGGGGACATCATCAGGTGGTAGGGGCTGTATTTTCATTGCTATGCTGATGATATCTAGCTATACCTGTCCTGTGCACTGGGTAGCCAGATGGCGGATTCCATGCTTAACTACTGCCTGGCTGAAATCCAGGCTTGTATGTCTCATAACTGGTTAAAGCTCAACCTAGACAAGACTGAGATACTGATGGTGGATCTGGGTCATTGTGGTGTGGATGAGACATGGTGGAATCCCCCCAGTCTTGTTCTGGGGGGGTACCTCTGGCCCCATCCGAGCAGGTCAAGGATCTGGGGGAGATCCTCAATGACAGCCTGGAGGTGATGCTTAGGTATCGGCCATCATTAAGAGTGGATTTTACCATCTGAGGAATATTGTCTGGATTCGACACCTTCTACTACCTGAGGACCTGACCTCACTGGTACATGCTTTTGTCACATCTAGACTGGACTATTGCAATTCCCTCTACCTGGGGCTTTCTGACGGTAACCTCCATCAGCTACAGCTGGTGCAGTACACAGTGGCTTGATTACTGTCGAGCATATGGAGATTTGATCATATAACACCCATCCTCTGTGAAATGCACTGGCTGCAGTCAGATGGAGGATTGTCATCATGGTTGGATTACTGACCTATAAGGCCCTACACAGTCAGGGACCAGTGTACCTGCAAGATCTTCTTGTGCCCTACTGCCCATCTCAGACTCTCCGATTCACTGAGGGTTGCCTCCCCAGAGTTCACAGGGTGAGGTTGCAGAACTCTGGCAATCGAGCCTTTTCAGTGGCCATGCCCACCATTTGGAACTCTTTTCCTTAACAACTGCGGGAGGCACCCTAGGTGGAATCCTTTAAAAAGGGATTAAAAACCTTGCTATTTCACCAGGCATTCAGTGGTTTTTAATTATTATGTTGTATGATAATTGGGTTTCTTTGTACACTGCTGTTTTGTTCTATATTGAATTATGTATTTTTTTTTTCTTTGTATGCCCCCTCTCTCACCACCACACTCCTGCTCCTTCTGGAGACTCCAACGGCCTGGTTCATCCCCACTCCTACTAGCCGCTGCCAGTGTAGTCCATCCCCCCCATGGAGCCTTGGTTCTACCCCCCCGGCGGGTATGGGGTGGGGCCCTTACACTTGACGTGACTTGAGTTTCATTCCGGGGATATAGCTGGCGTCGGTGGGGGCATTGGGGATCGTGGCCAGGAGCTACATCTACCAGGAGTCTGGTGGGGTATTTCCTGGTTTTCTTCCCTGCCCTCAGGACGTTGCACACTCGGGGAGCCTAGGGGCGTAGCACGTCATGACGTGCCTGACGCTCCAGCTCCCGGCAGACGTCCATCCCTCCCTGTTATGTGCAGTCTCGCTGCACCTCCACCTGTGGTCACCCAGGTGGCAGTGTTGCAGTGGGACTTGCATCCCCACCCACCCCCCTGGAGGAGGAGAGCAGCCGTTGGGCTCTCAATCCTCCTCCCCCAGCCAGTCCTCCAGCTACCCGAGTCCGTTCCCGAACCCGGGTCGCTGGCGTCGCAAGCGGAAATCCAACCGCTGCGCCGGCAGGCCATGAATTATGTATTTTAATGTTTTATAGTGTTTTTAAATTGTATTGTAAAGTGCTCTGAGTCTCTGGAGAGGGGCACTTTATAAATAAAATATATGTCTGTCTCAATCTATCTATCTATCTATCTATCTATCTATCTATCTATCTATCTATGTCAGGAGAGGTAACTTGTTCTATAGTCATGGTCGGAGATGAAAAAATGCCCTTTCCCCTGATTTTTGTTTTTATTTTTGGCACTTCCAGTTTTTCAGAAGTTGAGAGACTTATGGACATTTATTGAACATATGCAAAATATTTTAGGCTACAGCTTGGTGTCGCTTGTGTGAAATGTTAAAAAATCCATATATCGTATGTATTAGTTCACCTGCCAAACAAACTATAAAGAACTTGTGGGGCAGATGGCAACTGGCTGTGGGGGCTAGTGGAAGGATATGATTGCCTCCAGACCAGTGTAGATAGTGGCCATTTTTGGGGACATGCCACTATAGGCAAAGGACACTTATTGATTGCAGATTTAATTGCACTGGTCAGTGGGCAGGACACCACTAGACACCAGGGATAATACTTTATTTATAAGTGACTAGATATTGGCAGGGACACCAGATGCCAGGCATAATACTTTATTTATAGGTGACCAAGATATAAAGATGGGAACACTACATGTGAGTAATAGTACTGTGTTTACTGTGACCAGAAATTGGGGGTGGGTAGACAGTAGATACTAGGGTAAATACTAGATTCTGAAGTAACCAGGAATCAGGAAAGAAGACACAAGATGCCCGGGAGACTCAGTGCAGGAAGGGGAGTGCTTACAGACTGCAGAGCACCCCCACCCTCATTCATCCCCCGGGGGGTCAATTGAGTGAGGGTACTTTGCACTCCGTCTCTGTTACTAGGTACTTTTTTGCATGCCATAATTAACATTGCTCAGGCAGGCTATTAGTGGGTGCAAAAAGCTTGCAATATACTACTGTTACCATATTCAGGGCTTTGCAGTTCATTTGCATGTATTCCTGGGGACTTTTTTGCTGGCCTACAAACAGCTTTGCTCCACGCAAAGTGAGGCTTCCAATATGTTGAGTGCTGTGCAAACTGGTGCAAACCTCACTTCACAGGATCAATCCGTTTGTGTAATCAAATGCTTTGAAAATGCTGCGACACAACATAAAACTCCAGCACCACCAACCCCACAGTAAAACAGTCAGACCCAAATAAAGTGTAAAATTGCAAATTTATTTATTACAATAGTGTACAAACAGAAACCTTTCACCAGGAGCCAGGAGAACAGTCCAAACCTCCTACCAGTTTCACAGGAAAGGCATCTTCGTGGAGTGGCAACCACATAGGTATGATGCAATTTAAATCCGGTGTTTAAAGGAACATACACATCTCTAAAAGTGCTTATAATATACTTATATGTGTACACAGACTTGATACATAGACACATACAATAAAGATAGATTTCTGGCTAAGAATATTCAAACACTTAAAAGTATAATCACACACTAAATACTATACTTTGAATATGCTCCTCCTGGTATCAGAAGTTGAAATGCCAAAAGCTGAAATCTTTCTCACTGTTATTGCATGCATTTTCTAAGTACTCTGCCTTTTGTTCCTTCTTTAATAAATCATTTTTAGCATTGAGATGGCAAAGGGCTTCATTCAGTTTACCAACTATTTTCTTAAAATATTCTTTCCTCTATTGCTCCCTAGAGCAACAGTTATTGCTGTCTAGACAGGACTTGTTCTGGTATCTGCAGCTCTTGGATTATGTCCTTTTTTGCTACAGTAGCACTTACTAAGAATGTTATGAGGCAGTCAGAGAGTCCTCTGCTGTGAATTGTAAGCTCACTTCCAGCTCATACTATTTTTGCCTTTCTTATTTGTCGGTCGTGGTCTCTGGAAATGAGTAGTTGGCTCATTGATACCTAGTGGGCGAGTACATGTCAAGAAAAGCAAACACTCTTAGCTTCCTATTGTTGGGTGGCAATTGCATGGAAGGTGCTCTTCAGATTTTTTTTTTTTTTAAACTCCCGTTATATAGGCTCAGTGTTCAGTGCTGCATACTGTGCAGTACTGGTGATTATACAGTGATATATGGGTGGGCCATTTCCATATTTTTTTTGGAGTTGTTCTCTTGTCTGTCCCTTATGGCAATAATCCAAACATTCAGAGAAGAGTTCTCGATCACCCGTGATTTCACGCAGCCTATATTCTTCTTTTTTCAATCACCTTTGAGGGTTTCTTCCAAGCATCTCCCCTACTTAATTGGCCAACAAAGAAGGCCATTACCAAAGCCTGGACAACACTTATCATAAATAAAACTCAGTTTATTTTTTCTCCCAAAATGGGATCTCTATATTTCAGTTGACTTGCCTTAGTAAATAAGAAATATGATATGGCCTGACTGAAGATATCATATTTATCTTCATGGGAGGCCAATGATATGATATTTCATGAATGGTGATATGTTTTTGGATTAAAATAAGAAAATGTGTAGTAGTGCTGTCTGTTTACATGTTTCACTCAGTGTCAATTTCTTTTATAGTGGTTGCAGGTTTGGTACTGAGAAGGAGGATTCAGAAGTTGACCAATCACAACATTCCATTTATATATCATTGTGATTGGCTAGTTCTGTAGTTGCTACTCTCCAATTGGTTATTAGTACCATGGGCCTATCCAAGATGCTGCTGGGGTTCGGCTGCTTAGCTGAAAGAATGCACTATCATAGTGCATCACAAAAAATATATCATGAAGACATACTGTATTGTGAAAAAATAATAAAATCTTTTCAGAATGACAGAGTTAGCACGTTTTATCTTGCAGGTTATCCAAAATCATATGTTATATAAGCAAAAATGAACCACCTTTGGGTGGCAAGCTCATATAAAGGCACTGCCTCCTGAGCTTGTAAAACCAGTATGATACTATGATACCTGTAACTTAAATTGATTAATGACAGTCCCCCATCTGGTTGGTGTCCTACTTACTCCTTGGCCTACACCAGCAATATTGTTTTAATTATGTACCATTTAATTGGTGTTCTGGGTGAGAAAATAACTAGGCTGACTTAGAATTTCATTGATACTCCATTTATTGTAATTGTCTTGGTTCTGGATGGTGAACTGATTTGTGTCTCCATCAGTTTTTGCTGTGCTGTCCCATTCCAGTTCTCTTGTTCTGTGCCAGATGTGGTTGTGGACATAGCTTAGGTTCTGTTTCTAAACCTTTCAGACATATATTGCATTTCCCCTCAAAACTGAAATAAAAAGTTAAAAAGGAAAAAGTTCTTATTTTCAACTGTATGAGAAGAGCCACAGACCAGTGATATTGTCCAGTTGTTGTGCAGTCTGGTAGCTTTTTACTAACATATTGACAAACACAGGCTGGGTAGAATGACCTTCTCCCCACCAGAGAGACAGCTTTCTCAGCATGGCTGCTTAACAGTCTCAGTCAGGGTTGGGATGAAAGAGGAAGGGAACAGGATTCCAGGAGGAACAGAATCAACAGAAAAAAAGAAGTCAGAAGTGTTCATGGTACTGTTTGCAATTGGGAGTGCTAGAAGAAATCTCAGTTAAAGTTTTATTGAGTGTTTTCCAAATAACGAACATTGTGGAAAGAAATTATATAACATAGAAACATAGAATTTGGTGGCAGATAAGGACCGCTTGGCCTACCCAGTCTGCCAATTTCCCTACCTAATGGATAAGCTGCAGATCTTAGTTAACCAACAGCCTACTTCCTCCTACCCCCCCCTAGAATTGCCTTATGTCTGTCCCATGCATTCTTGAATTCCCGCACTGTTTTTGGCTGCACAACCTCCTCAGGAAGGCCATTCCATGCATCCACAACCCTCTCTGTGAAAAAATACTTCCTCACATTACCTCTGAGCTGTCCCCCCCATCTTCATAGAAACATAGAAACATAGAATTTGACAGCAGATAAGGACCGCTTGGCCCACCCAGTCTGCCCATTTCCCTACCTGATGGATAAGCTGCAGGTCCTAGTTAACCAGCAGCCTACTTCTTCCTACCCCACCCCTAGAATTGCCTTATGACTGTCCCATGCATGCTTGAATTCCACCACTGTTTTTGACTCCACAACCTCCTCTGGAAGGCCGTTCCATACATCCACAACCCTCTCTGTGAAAAAATACTTCCTTAAATTACCTCTGAGCCCCCCTTCTATCTTCAAATTGTGCCCCCATGTTCTTGCACCTCTTTTTGAAAGATGCTACCCTCTTGGACTTTGTTGATTCCTTGAGGTACTTGAAGTTTCTATCATGTCTCCCTCTCCCTCCTTTCCTCGAGGCTATACATATTAAGCTCTTTAAGTCTCTCTTCATATGTCTTCGGTGCAGACCCTGCACCATTTTAGTTGCCCTCCTCTGGACAGCTTCCATCCTGTCTATGTCCTTGTGGAGATGGGGTCTCCAGAACTGCATGCAGTACTCCAGATGGGGTCTCACCAACTGTCTGTAGAGGGGGATAACAACTTTCTGTTTTCTATTGGTGATGCCTCTTCCTATGCATCCCAGTATCCCCCCAGCCCTCCTTGCTGCCCTCTCACATTGCTTGCCCACCTTTAGGTCATCTGATATGACTACCCCCAGGTCCCTTTCCATTTTTGTTGTTATTAGTAGCTCACCCCCCATTATGTACTCTTCCCTTGGGTTTTTGTTTCCCAGGTGCATTACCTTGCACTTCTTAGCATTGAATCTAAGCTGCCATACATTTGACCATTCCTCTAACCTTGCCTAAGTCCTTCTTATCCTTTCCATCCACCTTGTGCATCAACTCTGTTGCAGATCTTTGTGTCATCTGCAAAGAGACATATTTTTCTTCCAGTCCTCTGCAATGTCGCTATAAAGATACTAGAAGAGGACCGTCCTAATACTGAACTGCGGGTACCCCACTACTAACCCCCTTTTTTCAGAGTGGACTCCATTTACTATTACTCTCTGTGACCTATTCTCCAGCCAATTCTTTACCCAGGCTGTCATCTTGGGACCCACTCCCAGGCTGGCTAACTTGTATATTAATCTTTTGTGTGGGACTGTGTCAAATGCCTTGCTAAAGTCTAGGTAGGCCATGTCCACAGCCCCTCCCTGATCAACTACTTTGGTCACCCAGTCAAAGAAATCTATCAGATTTGTCTGGCATGACCTTCCCACTGTGAATCCATGCTGCCTTGGGTCCTGTGCCCCTCTGGCCTCTAGATACTCAACAATTCTTTCCTTCAGAAGTGATTCCATCATTTTCCCTACCACTGAGGTTAAACTAACGGGTCTGTAGTTTCCTGCTTCTGCCTTGCTCCCACGTTTGTGAAGGGGAATCACATCTGCCCTCCTCCAGTCCTCGGGTACCACCCCATCCTCCCATGATTTGTTAAAGAGGGTAGTCAGTGGTGTCACTAGTTCTTGTTCTTGCACACCTCTTTTTCTGACAGATGCTACCCTCTTGGACTTTGTTGATTCCCTTGAGGTACTTGTAAGTTTCTATCATGCCCCCCCTCTTTTCCTCAAGGGTATACATATACCTAATATAACAAGTGATGAACACATTATACTGTAAGTATATATGTCTTAAATGTATAGAAGGCATATGTTTTGATATATAGATATCAAAATAACCTAATGAAGCTCCATACTTTAACTAATAGAAAGCTCATTTATCATGACAACAGTTAAAATTCACAATGGGTATCATCTTGAGAGTATGTACTAGTGAAGCTGGGCATGAAACACTTATTTTGGACATATTTGAAAGTTCAAGAATCGGTACCATATTTCCATAAATAGCTCAGACTTGTTTAATACAGCATAACTGATTCACTTGTTGTTAGCTAATTAGCCTAGAGAATCTAACCATTTTCTGTGTGAGAGAGCCTTGGATGTATTCCAGTTTTTGTAGACTTAGTTGGTTAAAAGCCAGAGCAGCTGACAAAATCCACGTTCTATTTGAGTTACTTAAATGCTTTAGTTTTGTGGTATCACCAAGAATAAAAACTAATAGTGAAAAAGGGAAATTAAATTGAAGGATATTTTGACAATCAAGATGAATGTCCTTCAATTTGTTCTGAACAGTCTGGACAATACCAAAATAAATACCCAAGGTCCATCTGCAGATCCCCACATTCCCAACATTTGTCAGAGGTTGAGCAGCCTATCCATCTAAGTTTAACAGGGGAGTAATAAAATTGATGTAGAAATGTGAATTGTGTCAGTCTGCCTCTGACTTTCTTATAGCAGCAATAAGCATTTTCCCATAGAGAGGACCATATGGGGTCTATTATTGTAGCATTGAGTTCTTGTTCCCAGTTTGCCTTAGACAGTGCCATCAGTGACAGGTCAGTGTCGGAGATCATTTCACTTAAGTAACTAGCCCTTTTCCTTAGTTGTGCTATTTTTATCATCTACACTCAACCCAGATTATCATTTAATTTATATCTGGGATTTAGGACGTAAATCGATGCCTCTCTAATTTGCAGGTGATACCAGAATTTGAATGTATGTAGTTTAAACCTTTCCTTTAAGTTCTTCAAACGTTAATAGGGATTTGTCCTTGGATTCAACAAGTCAGATATTCTCTTGATACCCTTTTTACATCATCCTGTATGTTTTAGTTTTTTTTTTTTTTGCCATTAGAGGTAAGATTTGGATCATTCCGGATAGGTATGTATATGAGAGAAAGTGAAGTGAGTTTAATGAGCCTTGTAACGCTTTTGCAAAGACTGTGTGTGGAATGGTAGGGTGGCTCTTTAGGTGTAAGGGAAGGGGAAATGAGCAAATCCATGATTTGAGAGGGGAATGTTAATTGATTTTCCATGTCAGCTCATAATGGGAGATTGGGTGAAGAGAATGGAGAAAACCATGAAACTGACTGTTTCAAAAGGAAGGCCCCATAGTATACTTGCCATTATGGGGGGCCGGATTATCAACAGCATGGGGTCATAATGTCACAAGACATTATGCTGCGGCAATATATCGTACTGCCAATACAGCACAATATATTGCCAGTGCCATGTCTTTGTTTTGCAGGGGGCTGTGTCCCCCGAACCCCCCAACTAAAATAACTACCTCCAGGGGGAGGGTTAACATTTAAATTAACACAAAGTGTGAAAAATAAAAAAAATTCCATGCATCAGGGACTGGGAATCAAAACCCGGTTCACAGACACACTGCCTCCCTTGCTGCCTGTGGCTCATCGCATTGAGCCACAGCAACTGCTCGCTGGTCCCTTGTCCCAGCAGGATTCTTATCCTGTACCTGGGAAAAATGAGATGGTGCACTGCTGTGCATACATCCTTTCACAGTTTTTCACCCCCTCACTCTTCCATACTACGCTGTTCCTGTTACACAGTTATGTCGTGCGCTGTAAAGCATGCGACATATTGACCTGGTAGGATCATGGATAGATCTGGCTGCACTAAGTATTTCAATATTTAAATGAGGAGGTTTGCCTTCCCCAAAAAAATGTGGATATGACTGTTTCTAATTTCTTGAGCCAACTAACATGTGGCCTATCTGCACTTGAGCAAGGCCTTCAGAAGTGTGTTGCACAGGAGACTAATAAACAAACTGAGCAGCATAAGGGTGGGATCCTAAGTGGTAAATTGGGTAAAGAACTGGTAATTGGAGAGGCAACAGAGGGTGGTGGTTAATGGCACTCACTCTAATAAGGGGGAGAGTGACCAGCAGGGTGCCACATGGCTCAGTACTGGGACTGGTCCTCTTCAATGGCTAGTATTTCGATTAACTTAAACTCAGTTCCCCAAGTTTCATTAGCCAACACCGTTTGCCTGAAACACAGTTGCCCAACAGGTGAAGTTTGCCTGTGGCAGAGTTGGTTATGTAAAGTAAGGGGGTGCAGGGGGCTAAGCCCCCCTAAGCATTAAAAAAAATTCTGCCTCAGGAAATCTTCACCTGTCAGGCAACTGTATTTCAAGCTGCTGGTATCCGCTCGAGGAACCAAGTTTCAGTATATGGTAATATATCCCTTTAATGTCTTCATAAGTGACATTACAGAAGAACTAAAAGAGAAGGTATGCCTTTTTGTAGATGACACCAAAATCTGTAATAGACTGGACACTCAGGAGGGGGTAGAGAGAATGCGTAGGACCTTGGGAAACTGGAAGAGTGGTCAAGAGCACGGCAGTTTGGGCTCGGTGCCAAAAAGTACAAAATAGTGCACCTTGGGCATAGGAACCCAGGGGCTGAGTATAGGATGGAGGAAGGTACTGACTGTCACTAACCAGGAAAGGGACACCAGGGTTATCATATCTGGTGACGTCAAAGTGGAAGGACAGTCTGACAAAGCAGTGGGTATGGCCAGTGAGATGTTGCGATGCACAGGAAGCTGTAGCTCCAACAGGAACAAGGAGGTTGATGTTGCCATTGTACAGCCCATTTGGGAGACCACACCAGGAGTATTATGTCCAGTTCTGTAGGCTGCTCCTCAGAAAGGACATAGACAGGGTGAAGCAGTCCACAGGAGGGTAACTAAAATGGTGACGTAGCTGCTTCAAAAGCCCTATGAGAAGAGACTGAGGGATCTCAACTTGTACGCCCTGGAAGAGAGGAGAGCAAGAGTGGACATGATAAAGGCCTGCTAGTACCTCACAAGGGTGAGCAGGGTGCAAGAGGGGAGTCTCTTTCATTTTTTTCTCTCTCCCCCTGGCAGACAGTATATCCATCTGGACCAGCTATGGCAGCCCTGTCACCTGACTTCCATTGACTTACTGGCTTCTTCTCCATCCCCCCCATGACTTGCTTCCCATGGCAGGGTGTGGCAGGACCCCCAACTGCCACAGACTAAGATCCGGTTCTTGGGGAGGCTGCCACATCAATGCAGTGTGTGGCCTGCATTGGGTCAGTCCTTCACCCTGCTCTGGCCTGCCCCTTCTCCATTTTTCTCCCTTCCCTTGAGACACTGGCCTTTTGGGAAATGTTGTAAGTGCAGATGTAAGTGTGGTGCATGTCATACATGAGCGTCTCTCCTCCCACTGAGCCATTCCCAGGTATACTGACACCTGTGGTCACCCAGGTGGCAGTCATGCACTGAAGCTGACTACCCCCCCCCCCCCACAGTAGGACAGCATCATGTGGGATGCTCGATCCTCCTCCCCCTGGCTGGTCTCAGTGACTCAGGCTCACTTCTGAACCTGGTCACTGGCATCACAAGCGGTAGTGCTACCGCTGCAACAATGGACCAACTTGACAGTCTCTTTCAAATGAGAAAGAAGATCAGGACTAGAATACATGTTATGAAGCTGGAGCAGGAGTTTAAGAGGGCTGTGAGGAAGTACTACTTCACTGAAAGAGTGGAGGATGCCTGGAACAGATTGCCAGCAGAAGTGGTAGAGGCAAAAACAGTACAGGGCTTCAAGGATGCATGGGATAGACATAGGGGAATATTTGTAAATAGGCAGGGAAGAGACAGTGTTGCCTGAGATCAGTTAGGGTCTAGGGAGACAGAATATGCAGGCACCATCTGGATAGACTGAGTGGGCCAAGCAGTCCTTTTCTGCCAACAAATTCTATATTTCTACATTTCTGTGTATGTGTGAGGGTATGTTATGTAATACATAGAATATTTTGGAGGTGGAATAATTTTAATTGAATCAATTTTTCCCCAGAGAAACAGATTCAGTTTCTTCCATCTTTCTAGAGCATATGAAATTTCTACCTGTATTGGTTTTACCAGTACTGATTCTAGATTATCCTTAATGGTATTAGCTATTGATTCATATATGCACATCCCTGAGTACAGTATGCAATGCCTTTTTTTTGCCAATGGAAAATTACAGGATTTTGTTAGCCTGGGCTCTTCAAATGTGGAAGCAGAATGCCTAGTCCCTTCTCATTTTGTCTAAATAATGTAAAGACCAAAGAGCTCACCAAATTATTAAAGAATTTTGAGATTGTTTATTGAAAAATGCAGTTGAGTTAAACTGACCAACAGGTTGTCAGCAAATGCAAGAATGTTTTTGTTTTTCTCATTTAGGCTAATACCATGAAATTTCTGTGACTGTACAGTTTTTTGGATATGTAGCTTCATAGCTAAAATAAAAACAAAGAGGAAGAGGGGGGCAATCTTGCCTTGTAACTCTATATAGGTTAAAGGATTCTGATATTATACCAGCACTAGATGAAATCAAATTAAAAGAATGGACCTAAGGGGCATTTCTGCATTCAGCAGCATTCCTCTACTGTTTGGTACATGTACTGCGATCTACTGCACCACTCAGAGAAGAGAAGGGACATTTGAAAAACAATTCAGTGGGGGGCATGGTACACACCCCCAACAGGAACAGAGGCACTTCACTGAGCTCATTTACTGGTCTAATTTTGGATAAAAAATGGAGTTTAAATGCACTTTGTTGGCTGAAACTTTGCAACCTGATAGATATTGCTGGTAACTTTTACACTTTTGAAGCTTACATAATGGGATGGCTGAGAACTGTATGTAGAGACAAACTGTCATCCATTTCATCTGGCATCTCCTTCTCTGAGATCCTACCAGTCTGGGACAGGGGGGGCAGATAGACAGAAGGTCAGAGAAGGGGAGATAGGGGAGCTAAACATGTGGCTCAAGGGCTGGTGCCAGGAAAAAGGACAAAAAAATGTTGTAGGTGCCGTATTGGTCCTTTTAAAAAACAGATCCAGAAACAAATGATTTGATACCTTTTATTGGACCAACATGGATGTTACAGAAAAGAACAAAGTGCTTTAGCTTCGAACCAACCAGGTCCTTCTTCAGAAGCTTTGTGGCAGTTTTTTCAAGGACCTGGATTGGTTCGAAAGCTAAAGCACTTTGTTCTTTTCTGTAACATCCATGTTGGTCCAATAAAAGGTATCAAATCATTTGTTTCTGGATCTGTCAGGAAAAAGGACACACATTTGTAGATAACCGGCAACAGTTTTAGGAGTGAAAGTTCTTTAAATTCAATGGACTGCATCTGACGAAGGAGGGGTCAGTGCATTGGGGCAGAAGTTTGATGTCTTTGCAGAATATTTAAACTAGCAAATAGGGAGGGGGTGCAGTGCCTGATACATTGAATGGGAAAATTCCCCTCAACTAGTGATCAAACAGGAGTTCAGCATGTTTGTAGTTCATTTGCATCACCAGGTAAGGAAAAAGGAACAACTCCCCATACGATGCGCAGGGGAAAAGCCAGATCTCGCCCAAAAACTAACGCACCAAAATCTGGACAATGTAAAATCATGTACACAAATGCCCGCAGTCTGGGAAACAAGATCCCAGAGCTGGAGGAAACAATGACAGAGGCTAAACTGGTCATAGTAGCCATTAGCGAGACAATGGCTAACCAGTAACCACACTTGGGAGACTTCAGTACCCAGCTATATACTGTTCAGAAGAGACCGAGGTGCAAAAAGGGGGGATGGAGTGGTCCTTTATGTCAATTAAAATATAAAAGCTATAGAAATTCAGAATACACATAAGGAGCCAGAAGAACTGTGGGTCACCCTGGAAACAGGAAATGGAACAACCATACAAACTGGGGTTAGAAACATAGAAACATAGAAGTTGACAGCAGATATGGACTGCAAGGCCTATCCAGTCTGCCCGTTTCTTTTTCTACCTTATGAATGTGCCATAGGCCTTTGATCTGTCAATGGCCTATCTATTCATACTCATCTGTATTGCTCCCTTATGCCTATCCCATGCCTGTTTGAAGCCCTGCACTGTATTCATATCCACCACTTCTGGAGGTAGGTCGTTCCATGCATCCACCACCCTTTCTGTGAAAAAGAACTTCCTCACATTACCCCTTAATCGACCTCCCTCTAATCTCATGCTGTGTCCTCTTGTCCTGCTATTTTTCTTATATTGAAATATGTTACTCTTTCACCTTGTTAATGCCCTTAAGGTGTTTGAATGTTTCAATCATATCACCTCTCTCCCTCCTTTGCTCTAGGGTATACATATTGAGTTCAGTTAATCTATCCTTATATGTTTTCTGATACAGTCCCTGCATCATTTTGGTTGTCCTTCTCTGGACTGCCTCAATTTGGTTAATGTCTTTGTGAAGGTGTGGCCTCCAGTACTGCATGCAGTATTCCAGATGCTTGTAAAGAGGGATTATTACCTCCCTCTTCCAACTTGTGATACCCCTACTAATACACCCCAACATCCCTCTACCCTTACCTACTGCTTTAGAGGTCTGCTTGGATGATTTCAGGTCATCAGTGATGATGACTCCCAGGTCTCTTTCTTCCCTTGTGACTGCCAGCAACTTCTCTCCCAGACTATAGGTGGCTTCAGGGTTTCTCTTCCCTATGTGCATGATCTTGCACTTCTTTGCATTGTCTACAGGCCTCCAGACCAGGGGGAGGACATAGACACATTACTGTTAGAGGATATTGTCATTGAGGCATAGGTCAGGAAGCATAGGAAAACCAAGGATCAGTTATAGAATTCATCAAAAACATTTATTTACAGTAGCAGTAACATAAAAAAAAATAAACTTGTTCATAATAACTATGTACAGAGGAGAAATAAAATCTTCCTTTAGTCTCTGTGTCCCTTTTTCTTGTAATCTCTTTTTGCAATTCAAGCTTAGGTCTTTTATAAGTTTTTTCAACCCCCATTCTTAGCAAACATCCTGTCCCTGTAAATATTCTGTTCTTGTAAGTTTCAGCAACTGTTAGAACACATTGTGCTTGAACTGAGAGGCCCCTTCTGCAGCTTCTGCAAAAGGCTCAACATTTGCATTTAAGTAACCTCTAGAGTTTATGCAGTCATCTCAAAATATAAATATATACATTTTAGCAGCAACACTATATATTTTCTAAACAATGGGGATCCCAATATTAGTTACATTTCCATACATTGATTTACACATTTTTATATTAGCTGATATATGCAAGGGAGGAAAAACAGACAGCAAGAGAAAATGAAGAGACAGAGAGAGGCAAAGAATTGCAGGACTGTTCGGGTTGATCAAGTCCGAGGTGTCACAGGAAAATTGGGTTGCGCAACCAGACGGACAAATAGACAGGAAAGGAAAGATCCTTGCATTTAAACACTATCTCCATTACAAATGGGACAGGGTCCTATTCTACCCTGTCCCATGAACCCCCCTCCTTAAGAGGAAACCTGTTTTATTAAACAGGTTTCCAAAACTTCTTATTCTCTAATAACAATTGCTGCTTTCAGGCATTAAATAAGTGTATCCATTGTTTTAACAGCATAGTTCAGACTCATACATTTGTTTTGGTTTTTTTCTTCAACCTTCAGAACCCTCAATTCCTGATCCATATCTTGACAGAAAATCAGCATTGCTATTCTCTTTAACAGATTTGTGAATCATCGTGAATTTAAATGGTTGTAGTGCCAGATACCACCTTGTGATTCCAGAATTTTTATCTTTCATCTGGTTAAGCCAACAGAGAGGGCTGTGATCAGTTACAATAACAAATTCAGTTCCTAGTAAATAAAATGTAAGGAACTACATGGACCACTTTGCTGCTAAACATTCCTTTTCGATAGTGGAGTAATTTGTCTCTCTGTTATGCAATTTTCTACTTATGTACTGGATAGGATGTTCTGTCCCATCTACATTTTGACTTAGGACTGCACCTAGGCCTTCCTTGGATGCATCTGTTTATAGCAGAAATGGTTTCTCAAAGTCTGGGCTTCTTAAAACAGGAGCTGAACATAATGCAGCCTTTATGGCTTGAAAAGTTTCATCACACTCTGGAGTCCATTTCACATTATTTGAGTACCATTTCTTTGTGAGCTCAGTAAGGAGAGTAGCTAACTAGAATCTGCAGCTTATCCAGTAGGTAGGGAAATGGGTAGACTGGGTGGGCCAAGTGGTCCTTATCTGCCGTCAAAGTCTATGTTTCTATGTAGCTAATTCAGCAAAGTTGGGAACAAATTTCCAACCCTAAAAATGACCTAACATGTGTCTTTGTTTTAGGTACAGGGATATTAGCTACAGCTTCTATTTTAGAAATCTCTGGCTTAACTTCTTCATTTCCTAACACATAGCCCATCTATTTGGTTTCCTGCATACCCAATGCACATTTGGTAGGATTAATTGTCAGACCTGCATTTTTTGATAGCTTGGATAACTGCTCGTAGGTGTTCCAGGTGACTTTTCCAGTCTGGACTGTACACCACGACATCATCCAGGTACGCAGTACAATAACCAGTGTGAGGGGATAAAATGACATCCATGTACCACTGGAATGTAGCTGGTGCACCATGTAAACCAAAGGGCATGGTGGTGAACTGATAGAATCCTATAGGGGTGACAAATGCAGTTTTATCTTTGGATTCTTTAGCTAAAGGTATTTGCCAGCAACCCTTGGTGAGATCTAGGGTACTGATATACTTTACACTCCTCAGTCTGTCCACCAAATCATCTATTCTGGGCATAGGATAACTGCCAAATTCTGACACTTGATTAAGTTTCCTGAAATCAAGGCAGATTCTAACACCCCCTTCTTTTTTGTTTAAATTACCATGGGAGATGACCAAGCACTCCTACACTCCTCTATGATACCCAATTCTTTCATTTCTTGTATTTCCTTAACCACATCAGCTCTTAACCACTCTGGCAACCTGTATGTCTTTTGTCTAATAAGACGAGCATTCTTTGTCACTATTGCATGCTCAACCCCTTTTTCTCGGCCTGGTACCATGGTAAAAGTACTCTTAAGTGTCTTTAGCACATTACAAATGTCTGCAGTTTGTTCTGAGCTTAAGGAAACATTCATCTTTACAGCATCAGCATTTATAATTTGTTCCAGTCTATCATAAGCTACATCAATATCTTCCTTATCAGTTTATGGTAAAACTAGCAAGGCAGCTTTTGACATTTTTTTCAGTCCACTTCTTGAGGAGGTTAGCATGGTGTATCTTAGAAGGATTTTTCCTCTCAGGGGTCTCAGTCTAGTAGTTAACAGTGTCAGTACATCTAAGAACCTTATATGGCCCTTGCCACTTCATTAACGGCTTATTTTCTGTTGTGGGTAACAGTAGAAAGATTTTCACCTGGCTCGAAAACTTTTACTTTTACCCCATGGTCATAATATATCTTCTGCTGGTTTTGAGCTTCTTCCTGATTAGTATGGGCAATTTCAACATATTTTGCCAGTTTCTTTCTTAGGGCACACATATAAGAAGATATAGATTGTGTCTGAGTAGGGTTATCTTCCACGTTTCTTTTATCACATCCAGTGGCCCTCTTGGCTGCCTACCATACAGTATTTCAGATGGTAAAAACCCTGATGATGCCTGTGACATTTCTCTGTAGGCAAAAAGTAGGTAAGGCAAGTATTGGTCCCAGTCTTTCCCTTCCCCTTTTACAAACCTTTTTAACATACGCTTTAGGGTTTGGTTAAAACACTCAAGAAGACCATCTGTCTGATGGTGATGGCGGGAGATTTTTATGGCAGTGATACCTAGCAGTCTGTACATCTCCTTAAGCAATGCAGCACCAAAATTACTACCCTGATCAGTAATAATTTCTTTAGGTATGCCCATTCTGTTGAACATATTGGCAAGCTCTGCTGCAAATTTTGGGGCTGTAACAGTACGCATTGGAATTGCTTCTGGGTATCAAGTAGCATAGTCGCATACTACCAGGATAAATCTGTTACCCTTTTTACTTTTGTCTAAAGAACTAACTACATCCACTGCAATTCTCTCAAAAGGCACATCTGTCAAGGGTAGGGGCACCAGGGGCACCTTGTCTTTTCTAGTGACTGAGGCTACTGTACTTTCTGACACTCAGCACAGGAATTACAATAGGTAGCAACTTCTTCATAAGTTCCAGGCCAGTAAAATCTACACAGCAATCTGGCAAGGGTGCGATCCCTCCCTGAGTGACCAGCCATAGGACTATCATGTGCTATCTGTAACAATTATTTTCTATACTTCTGTGGTATAACCAATTGTTCTGTCTGTTCCCGTGTCTGAGGTTTAACCCAAACTCTGTACAATAACCCATTACATTTTTTAAACCTTGGTCCACCCTGTTTTGATTTAACCCCCAGTTGCTTGAAATAACCCTGGAGAGAAACATCGTTAGCTTGTTCTGAAAGAAAATCACAATCAGTTATCAATTTAGTTTCAGCATTTTCATATTTTAACCCTTCATGTCCATCAGTCATTTGTTGCCACAGTTTCTTCAGGCTTCATCTTTCTTTCCTGGATTTCTGGATTTTGGAGCTGTGCTCAAACAAGTCCAAATCAAAATCACTGAAAGGAAAAGTGACCCCACCATCTGAAATTTTCTTTGCCTAAGCTCTTGTCACCATTGCTGCTGAAACATCAGGATTTATTCCCTCTTTGATCAACTCAGTAAATCCTGGAAAGTCATTCCCAATAATCACAGGTACAGGTAAGTTAGGTACTACCCCCACTTTCATTTGGTGTGACACACCCTTAAATGTCAGAGTCACTTGGGTGGTAGGGTAGTATCGAGTGTCCCCATGGATGCAGATGACACCAGTACCTGGTCCTTTTGCACAGTGTTTTCCCAGCACTTTAATATGCACTAGGGTCTGTCTGTTTCCCAAATCAATGAGTCCCTTAACAGTCTTATTCCCCACTTTCACATCTGCTAAGTACTTGCCTCAATTTGCCAAGGACTAATCTGCTCCAGTGCCGTTCTCTTTATTATGGCAGTTTCTTGCAAAATGGCCTGGCATATTACAGTTATAGCAGATAACATCTTTTGGCACAGGTTTTTTATCCCCACCAGAGTTCTTATCAGGCTTGGAGTTTAAATGGGAAAAAGAGTGTATTACCGGTGCTTGGCTGTTACCTCACAGCTGCATTGTCTGTCTGGCCATTTGGTAGTCCTCAGCCAAAGAAACAGCCTTTTCCCCACTCTCTGGTTGGTGTTCCTTTACCCAGAGCTGCACATCTTTAGGCAAGATGCTGATGAATTGCTCCATGGCAAATGTGTCAGTGGTCTGTGGGACTGTTTTGCTCTCTGGTTGGATCCATTTTTATCAGGAATTCTCTGAGTTGGGTGAAGGCTTTTCGAGGATTGTTGACCGAGTTGTACCTCAGAGATTGAAATCTGTGCCTGTAGGTCTCTCCAGAGGTGTCATACCTTTTAAGGATTTCACTTTTCACCAGGTCATAGTTTTCTGACTGTGCAGTGTCCATACTGCTGTAGGCAAGCTGGGCTTTCCCTGTCAGGCTGGGTACCAGTCTGATTGCCCATTGCTGCTTTGGCCACTGGCAGACTGTGGCAACTCTTTCAAAGGTTGTCAAGTATGCCTCAGTATCATCAGAGGGACACAACGTTGTACTTATAATGGCCTTTAAGTTGCTTGCATTTTCTTGCTCGTCTGGATCTGTGCCAGATCCTGTCGCTGCATCTCTTCTCTCATCTGCTGTTCCCGTCGCTGCATCTCTTCTCTCCTCTGCACTTCTAAACACTGAATTTCTTTTTCTCTCTGCTTCTCAGTCTCTTTTTGTTGTATAGCCCACCATTTGAAAAAGCCCATCAGGCTTTCAGTTTCTGTCACTGCCTGTTCTTTTTCCATGACTTGTGCTGGCTGTACAATCTCAGACTGGACTTATGCTGTGGCTAGTTTGGCTGCCATTCTCCTGGTAACCACTCCTGGACTTGCTGCTGCAGAATCCATACCTCCCTCTGTGCTTCCCTGGTACTAGGTCCAGTACCCATGCACAAAACTCCTGCCTTAGGGTATGCACAGTGTAAATCCTGCTTCTCACACCATCTGTCATTGAGGCATGGGTCAGAAAGCATAGGGGAAATCTCAGGAGCAGTTGTAGAATTCACTAAAAACATTCATTTACAGTAGCAGTAACATAAAACAAAAACTTGTTCATAATAACTATGTACAGAGGAGAAATAAAATAAAATCTTCCTTTAGACTCTGTGTCCCTTTTTCTTGTAATCTCTCTTTGCAGTTCAAGCTTAGCTCTTTTATAAGTCTTTTCAACACCCGTTCTTAGCAAACATCCTGTCCTTGTAAATATTCTGTTCTTGTAAGTTTCTGGAACTGCTAGAACACATTGTGCTTGAGCTGAGAGGGCCTCTTCTGCAGCTTCTGCAAAAGGCTCAGCATTTGCACTCAAGTAACCTTTAGAGTTTATGCAGTCATCTCAAAATATAAATATATGCATTTCAGCAGTAACACTATATATTTTCTAAACAATAGGGATCCCAATATCAGTTACATTTCCATATATTGATTTACACGTATTTTTTATATTAGCTGATATATAGATATATGTAAGGGAGAAAAAACAGACAGCAAGAGAAAACTGAGAGACAGAGGCAAAGAATTGTGAGACTATTTGGGTTGATCAAGTCTGAGGTGTCACAGGAAAATTGGTTTGCTCAACCAGGCAGACAAATAGACAAGAAAGGAAAGATCCCTGCATTTAAACACTATCTCCATAACAAATGGGACAGGGTCCTATTCTACCCTGTCACAGGTATACAAAACATGACAGCTAAAGGGGAGGTTCTGCTAATGGGAGACTTCAACATGCCAGATACAGATTGATCAATACCAACAGGTACATCCAACAGAACTAGACACATAATGGATTCCCTGCAAGGGGAGGGTCTCAACCAATTGGTGCAACAAGACACAGGGCTATCCTGGATCTAGTACTGACTAACAGGGAAGGGATCACAGATCTCTAAGTATAAGGTCACCTGGGGACCAGTGACCATCACGTGGTATGGTTCAGTTTGGCCACTAGAACTAAATCATACCATTCCAAGGCAAACATATGGGACTTCAGAGGAGCTGACTTTGATAAGATGGCCAAGAGAGTTAAGCTAGCCTTGGCAAGATGAAATACAGGCAAGGGGGTACAGGCAAAGTGGGCAAGCATTAAGGATGCAATACTTGAAGCAACATCCTGTTGTGTTAGGGAGAAAAGCAAGAGCAAAAGAAGGAGGAAACTGCTCTGGTGCTCAAAAACAGTAGCAGAAAAGATCAAAGCCAAAAGGTTGGCCTTCAGGAAATATAAGGGAATACAACGGGACGAAGATAGGGAGGCATACCAAACTTCTGTAAGGAAAGCAGGGAAGGCAGTAAGACAGGCAAAGGCCCAAACCAAGGAAACATTAGCATGAACAGTAAAAGAAGGGGACAAGACTTTCCATAGCTACATTAGTGAACATAGAAGGTCCAGAGGGGGTATTGCTAAGATCAAAAGAGATAAGAGGGAGTGTGTGGAGGAGGACCAAGGAAAAGCATCTATCATAAATAAATACTTCTGCTCAGTATTTACTAAGAAGAAAGTAGGGCAGGGTCCACAGCTCAGCACCATGGACACGGGGGGGAGGGAGGTGTGCACAAGTCCCTTCACAAAAGAAAGGGTCCTACAAGAGCTCGCTAAACTCAGGGTGGACAAGGCAATGGGACCTGATGGCATACATCCCAGGGTACTAAAGGGTGGAACTAGCAGAGCTATTAGCAGAACTGTTTAGTGAGTCTCTGAGCACAGAAGAAGTCCCAGAAGACTGGAGAAGGGCTCATGTGATCCCACTCCACAAGAGTGGCAGCAAGGAGGAGACAGGGAACTACAGACCAGTCAGTCTTACCTCAGTAGTGGGTAAGATTATGGAGGCACTCCTTAAGGAAAGGACAGTGCAACACCTGGAATCGGTAGGAGCACAGGATCCAAGACAGCAAGGGTTTACAACAGGTAGGTCTTGTCAAACTAATCTCATAGACTTCTTTGACTGGGTAACCAAAGTGGTGGACCAAGGGGGGTGCAGTTGATGCCGTCTACCTTGACTTTAGCAAAGCTATCGATACTGTGCCACATAGAAGATTGATTAATACACTGGGTAGGCTCAGGGTGGGTCACAGGTTGGTCAAATGGGTGGCAAACTGGTTGGCAGGCAGAAAACTCAAGAGTGGTGGTAAATGGTATACAGTCAGAAGAGATGCAAGTCACAAGTGGGGTACCTCAGGGATCAGTCCTGGGGCCAGTCGTCTTCAATATCTTCATCAGTGACATTGCTGATAGACTGGAGGGTAAGGTTTGCCTGTTTGCAGATGACACCAAGATCTGCAAAAGAGTAGATGACCCAGATGGGGTGGGCAGAATGAGAAGATATCTGGAAAAACTGGCAAAATGGTCGGATGAGTGGCAACTGGGGTTTAATGCAAAGATGTGCAAGATCATGCACATAGGGAAGAGAAATCCTGAAGTCACCTATAGGTTGGGAGGGGAGTTGCTGTCAATCACAAGGGAAGAAAGAGACTTGTGCATCATCATCACAGATAAACTGAAATCATCCAAGCAGACCACTAAAGAAGTAAATAAGGCTAGGGGGATGTTGGGGTGTATTAGTAGGGGTATCACAAGTTGTAAGAGGAAGGTAATAATCCCTCTTTACAAAACACTGGTTAGGCCCCATCTGGAATACTGCGTGCAGTACTGGAGGTCGCACCTGCAAAAGGACTTTAACAAAATGGAGGCAGTTCAAAGAAGGGCAACTGAAATAGTGCAGGGACTGCATCAGAAAACATATGAGGGCAGATTAACAGAGCTCAATATGTATACCCTAGAGCAAAGGAGGGAGATAGGTGATATGATCGAAACATTCAAACATCTTCAGGGCATTAGCAAGGTTAAAGAGTCTAACATGTTTCAATATAAGAAAAATAGCAGGACAAGAGGACACTACGTGAGATTAGAGGGAGGCCGATTAAGGGGTAATGTGAGGAAGTTCTTTTTCACAGAAAGGGTGGTGGATGCATGGAACAGCCTACCTCAGGAAGTGGTGGATAGGAATACAGTGCAGGGCTTCAAACCAGCATAGGTCAGGCATAAGGGAGCAATATGGATGAGTATGAATAGATAGGCCATTGACAGAGTAAAAGCCTATGGCACATTCATAAGGTAGAAAAACGGGCAGACTGGATGGGCCTTGCAGTCCTTATCTGTTGTCAACTTCTATGTTTCTATAGAGTATTGAAACTCAAAATAAATGTAACCTCTGTTTCTTGTTATGCTATCCACACTTCAAACAGTCGTGGTTTTTATATTAATAACTGCCTTATAATTATCCTTTCACTGTGTCATATTTCATGTCATACTTAATTATAGAGAATATATATCCTTTATTTAGGTACTATGTTACTGTAATTAAAAACTGCCCCTTTAAGGAGATGACTGTGATAAAGCCGGGACATCACGGCAAAACATAAGCACGTCCATTCATGCACAGGCAGTGCACATCTTTCTTCCCTGAGGCTGAATATCCAGTTGTGGAACTAAGAAGAATCTATTGACTCTGACTGGCCAGGCAAAAAGTGCAATCTCAGCAGTAGATGCAGAAAAAGAAACTGAGGTTGATAAGACTGAATATGATCAGATCAGACTGAACGGTGCTGGTATCTGAACAAAGGTTTTGTATGCTCTTGATGCTGATGGTGCTTTTAAATGGTGATATTTATTGAACAAAGATATGTGTACTTTGAGTATAAGAATGAGGACTTTAATATTCTAATATATAAGCAAACAAGGCCTGGCCCAGTGGTGCTGAGGGCTGAGGTGCTGGATGCTATGTCTCGTGCCGGGTTCAAGAAGGCAGTATAGTGCAGTGATTTAAGGCTCTGAGCTGCAAATCTGAAGACCTGGATTTGAATCCCACAGCCCCCTCTTGCATACTGTGTGACCCTGAGCAAGTCACTTAACTTTCCTGTGCTCCCCGGTTGCACCTGTAAACAAGCTTTCAGCTTAGAGTGCCACTCTTGGTTAAACAATTTGAAAAAAAAAAAAGAACGAGCCCGGGTCATTGGGGATCGGGGAGCTGGATTGAGCCACTATCAGGCAGCTTTCTTCTCCGGGGGAGGGTTGGGCACCAATCCAAATAGCGGACAGTGTCAGGAGAGCACTTTTAGGCACTGAAGTGAAGCGCCTGGTCCCGCCCGAAGATCTTCCAACCTTGGTCCACGCGACTGTCACCAGTCGTCTTGATTATTGGAACACCCTCTACCAAGGGCTACCAGGAGTAGATATCTGCTGCTTGCAACTAGTGCAGAATGCGACAGCCAGGTTGCTGACTGGAGCTTCTAGATCCAGTCATATTACACCTGTGCTACGTGATCTGCACTGGTTGCCAGTACAGTGGCGGATTACCTTCAAGGTCACGTTGCTAACCTATAAGGCCCTACACGAGCAGGGTCCCCACTATCTGAAAGAGCTCCTGTGTCCTTACTGTCCCTCCTGCTCACTCCAATCCTCTGGCTAGGGATTGGTAGAGATTCCCAGGGTAGCCCTTAAAACATCGGGAGGAAGATCTTTTGCCTTTATGGCTCCTACCCTGTGGAATTCTCTACCTCGCCAGATACAAGAAAGCCAGACCGTTAAAGGTTTTAAAAATCTTCTAAAGACATCTATTTAACCAGGCCTTCTCAGGAATGTAATGAATTTTGAATTTATGTGGATGTGTTTTTAATATGTTTTTATATGTGTTTTATGATATGTGGTGTGTTTTTAATGTTATAATGTAAAGGCGCCCTGAGCATTGGAAGGATGCCTCACATAAATAAAAAAAATTGATTGATTGACTTGTCGGAAGCTGTGTCTCCACATGGCTTCCCACCTCTGGACCCTGGTCCTTCATGCCGGTGCTCTCACGGGGAGTTAGAGCTTACCCCAGATACTTCAGTACCTATGAAAACCCACAAGCACTGCCATGCACCATGATCCCAACAGGAGGGTATGGAATGGATGGTCGGCCTCACCGGCAGTTGGGGGAAAACTGTCCCTATAAAAAAAAAATAAAAAATAAGCAAACAAGCCAGTTTGGAGTGATGGTACACTGGTGAATTGCACCACATGCAAAATTGTTCTGTAGTCCCCGAGCCAAGCACCCACTGTGGCAGACAACACTCACTAAGTGTGTAGATCACTTGCATGCCTTTCCTTTTTTGCTATGTTACTTTAAGTAGAAACTGGCCCCTTTAATGGGACTTACCCTGACACTCCATGGCTGGCACATAGGATAGACCCTGGTGTCTCCCCTGTGTCCCAAGTGTCATATACAAGTTGGAACTTTCTACCATATGGTATGGCTTTGTCTCAAGGTGAGCTCCTTTTGGTCGGGAGTCCAGGAGGTTATGTCACGGGTGGTGGGGGTCCCATTAAGTCTTGATCCAGTGGAGATATTGTTGGGCCTTCCATCCAGAGATCCGATACAGGGGCCCTCCTTGGCCGCTAACTATAAAAAGCTTTGGAGATTAGGTAATGTGATGGGCCTAAAGGTTTTGGCCATGCACTGGAGGTTGGTGTCCATACCAACAATTTCAGAATGGTTAAGTCATTTGTTAAATTGCATGAAATATGAAAAGATACAGTATACCGTTAGGGGGCAACTGGATAAATACTTCAAAATGTGGGCACCACTGGAGGAGGTTATATCGCAACCTTGGTTTCCAATCTTTTAACAAATGTTAGAATAGGTAACCCTTGTCTAGATCTGGTTAGAGATAGCCCAATAAAAATGTCAAAAGTGTGAATGTCAATAGTGTGAATACGTGTCTCTTTTCTATTATGTATAATTATAAGTGAATATAATAAGATAATGACACTATGTATTTGATGTACCTGCTGCCAAGCTAAACTAAATAATGTTTACATAAAAAAAAAATGGGAATTACCCTGGTGATCGTTTTTTATTATAGGGAGAATAATATTATCTGTCTACTTTCATTCTTTATAAAATAATTGTTAACTCTTATACAAGGCACTGCTAAAATTCATGGAAGCATGAATAATACCCTTCTTTATATAATTGTAAATATTATACATAAAAAGTATTAAAAAAACATGAAAGGGAAATCATTTCTTCGAATATGGCAAAAAAATAATAATTCATAATATAATAAAAGAAATGTTCAGGATGTCTTATAGGTATGAGTTTTTCCTCAAGTGTTTTTAAAGTGACAGAATTACTGAGCTTTGCTTCCCAGATCTCGCACCCTAGGAACACATATGGAGACATTCATATCCATAAGCGATATCCTGAACTTTCCTATTTATGGGCTGTATTACAAACATACAAATATGCAAAATTGGCAGGACATAAAGGCCTTATGGTCTATCAAGTCTTCTCGATTATGCAGCTATCAGCCCTTATACTGCAGCTGCCTCTTCCCCCCTCCAATGACCTTTCCCCCTTACCCTGTCCCATCCCGTTTTGAAGCAGCCCACTGTTCTAGAGGATACCACATCCTCTGGCAATGCATTCCCCCCAGACACAACCCTCTCCATAAAAAAAGTGTCTCCTCATTTCCCTCCTGAACCTTCCCCCTTCAAATCTCAGATTATGCCCTCAAGTGTCCCTCCTCCTCCTCCTCCTTAATTTGAAAATTCCCTCCACGCCCATTTTATTTATTCATTCCCTTCATGTACTTGAAGGTTCCAGTCATGTCCCCCATCCCTTCTCTCCTCCAGGGAGTACATGTTCAGCTCCCTCAGCCTGCTCTTGTAGGGTAAGTCCCCTAGCCCCTGGATGATTTTTGTTGCCATGTGCTGCACCCTCTAAAGTAACCTAATGTCCTTCTTCCGGTCAAGAGATCATAGGATGGGCACATGGAGTTACAGGGAGGTGGGATGGATGCTTTCAGAAGGAGGAAGGAGGAATAGTGGGGGGGACAGACTAGATGGGCCAAGAGGTTCTTTTCTGCCATCATGATTCCATGATTGGTACGGTCACCAGAACTGCAAGCAGTACTCTAGGTGTGGTCTAACCAGTGACCAGTATAGCAGTAGGATAATCTCCCCCCTCCTGGAGGATATGCCTCTGGCAATACAACCCAGCATCCTGTTGGCCTTTGCAGCTGCCTTTCTACACTGTGCTGAGTTGTTCATTGCTCCCATTATGATCACCCCCAGATCCGTCTCCTCTTCCATCTTGGTTAGTCAAATCCCCCTAGCTGGTAGCTCCTCCTTGGGTTTTTTGCACCAAAATTAAGCACCTAGCATTTCTTGCCATTAAACCCAGCTGCCAAGTGTCCGACCAGGCTTCCAATTTTGCCTGATTATCTTGCAACTCCTGCCACCCTTCAAAGTCATCCACTACTGCTCCCATTTTGGTATCATCTGCAAATAGACTGATCTTGCTCTTGATGCCTATTGAGATGTCTGCTATGAAGATTCCGAACAACACAGGCCCCAGTACAGAGCCCTCTGGCACCCCACTTGCCACTGCCCTGGGAGGTGAGAGCTCCCTTCCCACCACTACCCACTGCTCTCTCTCTTGCAGCCAGTTCACTACCCATCCCACCATTTTTGCCCCAGCCCCTGTGCCTTCCAGCTTACTTCCTAGACTCCCATGCGGCACCAAATTGAATGCCTTACTGAAGTCAAGATACAGGACATCCACTGCACGGCCCCTGTCTAATTGCCTGGTTAACCAGTCATAGTACTCCATCAGGTTGGTCTGACAGGATCTGCCTGAAACAAACCCATGCTGTCTGCTGTTCTGCAGTCAATTAGCCTCTAGGAGGGAAACCAGCCTCCTTCAGGATTGTCTCCATCAGCTTTCCCACAATAGATGTGCGACTTACCAGTCTTTAGCTCCCTGGCTCATCCTTGGGGCCACTCTTGTGGAGGGGTACAATGTGCACCATACCCCATTCCTGTGTTATACTCCCCAAGTCCAGGGAGGCATTGAACAGGTCTGCCAAGGGTTCTGCCAGGACTTCTGCCAGCTCCTTCAGCACCCTGGGATGTATGCCATCTGACCCTGGCACCTTGTCAACCCTCTGTGCCCTCAAGCCCTCCAGTACTCTGCCCACTGGGATTTCCCCATCTGTCACCTCCTTCTCCTCCATGCCCACCTCCCCTTGGGCACAGCTTCCCCTTTCTCTTTAGCAAATACTGAGCAGATGTACTCGTTTAATGCTTCAGCCTGTTCTGCCCTTGTTTCCACCAATCCCCCATCCCTCTTTATCCTTACTATTTGGTCCTTCCAACTCTTTTTCTCCCTGTACTCATGAACATAGCCACATATGCCAGAATGGAGCATAGTGGCGGGTCTATTGTTGTGCATCTGTGGAGGTACACAAAACACATGGCATTCATCAACAGCCCCATGCGTGGATGGAGACCTGCAGAGGGGTGCACTGAAGGGTGAACAGCAGGGCATGACAGAGTCCTCTGGAAGCAGACACACCCCTTGACCCCACTATAAAAGGTGATCTGCACCATAGAAGATACACAGACTACCAATGTACACACTTGGAAGTGCATGCAGATTAGGAGGAATGGACACAGAGACACCCACCATATCGAGCAACAGCCTGGGGAGCCAGTTCAGTGGTGGCACCCCAGCCACTGGGCAGGATGGCTGGGTGCACTGTCTGTGGCATGGGGTCATAACATCGCTGACAAAAAATGTGCAGCAAGAGATGCCACAAGCAAAATGTCATGATCCAACATAACGTCAGGCTTTTCAGCAACTAGACAAAAAAAAACACACAGCCATTAAAATCAATGGCACTTTTTGTTTTTGCAGGGGTCATTGCCCTACACCCCCCCACACACACCCCACACTATAAATAACTAACTCCGAGGGGGGGGTGAACTTCAGGGATGGGGAGCAACTCAGGAGGGGAGGAATTCTTTTTTTTAACAAAACAAAATTGCAACACAATGCGACATGGGGGGGGGGAGTTGTCCCAGGTTTCCATCGCTGCTGTGTGCTAGTGCCTTAGCCAGTCCACCACAGGAGCTGCTCAACCAGGTATGGCAACACAGCTTCTTTAGCCCTTCCTTCAATTCACAGTCAGCGACAGTGGTGGTGGTAATTTCCTACTGCTGCTATACCTCTGTCACTCTAAATGTTTCCACACTTTTGCACAGTGCAGTTATTGCCACTCAACAGTTGGTAACAGGTAGTGTGTCAATAGATATGACCTCTGGGGGGGTAGCCATTGTCACCTGTAGAGGGAAATGGAACCCTGTCAGGTTCAGTATACACAGGCAGGGATGGACACCCGTCACCTTTCACACGTACTTAGCAATCAGCCATCCCACACAGCCACCATGGGTCTCAAACACTGCTCGTAGATGTGGCTGGTCGAGCACATTTGCATTATGGCAGGAGCCAGGGTGCTTCACAAGTACATTGATGATGGCACCATCAGCATCGCACGTTGCCTGCATATTAATGCTGTGGAATCTCTTCCTGTTGCAGTATGCCTCTTTAGTCGGTGTCGGGATAGTAGGGCCACTCGTGTACACCCTCAAGCACATTTGAGAAGTCATGCAGTGCATGGAAGCCCAACTTGGTGGCCTGCATGGCCTGCTCAGTGGCCTGGAATGATCAAGGCCACTGTTTCACAGTGCTCAGAAATGTGGAATTCCATTTTGACCATCCTAGATTCCAGGAGTTTACCGGTGTTTCAAAATCCAGTTTCAAGCATTTTACCTGTAAGCCAAAACAGAATATTTTCCACACATTTTAATTAATGAAGTAGTTTGTCACAATGTTTTATCATGTTTTTAAGCAGATTTAAGCTACATAAACAGAATACAACACGATGTAATCTCATATAGCATTTTATTAAAGCTACCCAACTTTTGCATTTACCTTCAGGCAAGGTTAGTAATGGTGGAACTCCAGTGTCCTAACCAGCACACTTACTAAAATGTTACCTTCTCAAAACAAGCCAGCAGGTGACGTTAACTGGCCCAGTGGCAACAGTAACATTTTTCTAGCAAGCAGATATCAATTTCGACTCCTGTTTCATAACAAATGAACACTAAAGTGTAGTCTTGTTTTTCTTGCTGTATATCAATGTAATCCATGTTTTGTGATGTACATAAAACTTCTCCAAGCTAAACTGCAATTAGAGAAGTTTATTTGAATATGATTTAGAAAGCTATACACACATGCAGAAAACAAACAAAATAATTTAAGTACCAGTAATTGGCTACATATGCTACATAAACTAAAATAAAAGAACATGCCAGGTGAATGACAACACCAGACTCTATTGCATAACTTCAGAATGCAAAGGTATTACATAAGCAGACATTAGGGCAATATATTACATGTTAAGTCTATACTTTATTGCACCTGGAAATGCCACTTTATTGCAGCGGAGCACCATTTTTTACTATATTGCACTGGAACCACATTTATATCACACAAACATGGTTGGGAGATTGTGTGTGCATCTGCTTATTAAATAGCAGGATTGAAAATAATTTTAAGTTTTCCATATTCAGGCTTCTCTGTTGATCAGTTAAGATTTATCCATTTGTGGAAAATGACTGCTCCACATCCACACTGGAAACTGGGACCCAGATGATCTTACCGGTGAGAACACTGAAATCCAGCACTGGTGAAGATCAAAACCAATTGGTTGCACCTCAAAGGCAGGATCACATATCACACCTGCCTGCTCACAAAAAAAATCAGCCTGGAACTGACCCCTCCAACCCCCCAGCATTTTCTCACATGCGTGCCCAACCTGCATAGCACCAAGAGTGCATCAAGACACACATTCCTGGCCCCGTTCTGCCAGACCACTCGGGCCCAACAGACATTTAGTTTTGAGCTCCTAGCTGGTTAAATGGTCTCCCCTTGGACAGTTTAGACAAACCCAAGCTTGGTCCGTTCAAGCACAAACTCAGACAACACCTAACTGCACTTAGCAGCTATGACTGTCCCACATAGCCCCCAGACCTGTAGAACCACCCAACCGCCCACTCTGCCTCTGGCATGGTACTCTCCTTTCTCCCCACTCAGCTCACTGTTCCTCCAATGTTCCTTTTCCTCCTGACTGACCAAACCTACCCTCCTCCTGCCACTGACAGCCCCCTCATTACAACATCCCCTCCCACATAGTCCATCTCTGATACCTCTGTACCCATGCAAACCCACCCCCTTCACTCCCGTTACCTCACTACCCCCCCCAATCTGGTGCCTGACAATGTCTCTCTGCTGATAGCTATACTACTTATCACTGCATCCCTACTCTCCCTTTGGTATAATTTCAGTGTCAGTATACTGACAGCTTCAGTGTTACAAATATGTATAACTGTTGCACCTACCTGAATCTGTAGTGGAAAAGAAAAAAAAAACTACTTATCTACCCATAGCCATCCTAACCATTACCGTTATTACTTCTACTTTGCATCCATCTTGCTTGAACTGTTGTATTGGGATGGCTACCAGTTACTCTGTTTGACAATTTAAGCTTACTGACTGCACTTTCTTTCCCTTTGGGCCGCTGGTACCTTCCCGACCCCTTATTGCATAAATACTTCTACCTGAATGTCATTTCTATGCTGTTAACCTATATGTACACTGTCTCTCATATGTTAGTAGCTATGTTATTTAGTTCTCTTTTGTGTTATACTGTTCATTGTGACATGGACCGTCTGTAAAATAGTCTCTGGCTCAAAAGTATTATAATCTGGGGTATAAATAAAATAAAATAGAGAAGATCCCACCCCTGGTTGTTCCTGCACATTCTGTCATGTGTAGATCTCCCAGTTCTTTAAAAGGGCAGTCTTATTATGCACACTGAAAATTGGGATACTGCAGCAGTACAATTGAAAGTCCTTATTAAGTTTGGAGAGGTTCAACTGAATAAGAACTCAGCAGGCCTTGAGAAATGGTCAAGATGTTGTGACTGCTGGTTTGATGCCTGGATTTACCACCCCCTTATGTACCCATGCACTGCTGGAGTGGGCCAGAGACTTCCTCCCTGCCCTGCTCATGTCTGGGTGCACATCCCACATGAGGGGCATGGCACACACATCCATGGGCATTGGCATCTTTGTGAGCCATAGCAGGCAGGGAGTGGTGGACATAAAAGGAGTGAGCATGGTCAAGGCAGGCGGTGTAGCAAGTGTTGATCTGGTGCAATAACATCTCACATGTTCCTGGGTGCCTGGTATGCCACGTAGTCTCATTTGGGCTAGCATGATGTCCTACCAGGACAGTATGGGGCAACTGTGGGTTGTCACTTGGCCCCTGTAAAAGCGCATCATGTTGTGGGGGGGCTCTTTGTGCAGTATTATGATGCTAATTTACACTCTTTTTACATTATAAAAGGCCATCCTGGCAGGTCAACAAGCTGACACTGCAACTGGAGGAGCAGCTTGAGGCCAGTGTTGTTGTGGCAGCTCAAAGAGGATGGTCACCTATGTGGCTACCAGAGGGCCTGTGGAGAGAGGGCTATGCCTACAGAAATGACTACATGATCCTGTGGCAGACTGCTGAGCCATCACTGGTAAGTGTATAACTGCATGCATCGGGAAGGTACACCTACAGACAGGGATCTCATGTTGGGAGGGGCTACCAGTAGCCAGACATGGAACACTGCTGGTAGCCCCCTGTCACCACTATGGGAGATTTCATGGTCTATTACATATGGGTGCTCTTCACATGCCCATGCAACTATGGGCATGGCAGACCTGGCTCTGGTGCCAGCACTATCCACCCTGTTATAATGCGGTTGTGCTGCATGGTGGGCATAGCATGCCAGGGTTCAGTTCTTATGAAGTGTCTCCTGTCGGCATCATTTTAGGCATTCTGAAGACACCAGCGAAGGCTCTACCTGAGGGCTGTGGACCCATTTGGAATGGACACTATCACCCCGCCACCCTCCAGCATATCCAGGGGCAGCAGTGAGGAGTCTGATGACATCATGCAACAGAGGGAGGACATGGTGTAGGTTGCCATTCTGGGGCTGTACTGGCCATATCATGATTTGTATTCTGTGCAGCAAGGTGTGGTTGCCCACTGAGTGAGTATTATGGGCACATTGTACATGCCCCACCACGGGGTCTGTAGGGCATCCAGTGATAGCAGGTTGCATGCCCCCAGTTACGGGAATGGATGTGGATCCCTGTACAGACATTGTGTCTGATGTAGGGGCCTGTCTATGGGAACATTGATGTCCTGTCACCGTGGTGGGCACTGTGTCGACTGTATCACTCCCATTTGTGGTCGTACCTGTGTTTCAAGTATATACACATAGGGTGCTGCTAGAATAAATGGCATGTACTGCACTATGCTGTGTCTGTGTGGTCAGTGGAGGGTTGTTACATGGAGTGCTTATAAGCTGGGTGACTGGTGGGTATTGGGGCCGAGGGAGCAATACCCTTGCTGCAGTTGATTGGTAGGTCTCATTCACTGTGCTAGAGCATACAGGTATGTTGCATTGGGATGGTGTGGATCCCTGTATTATGAGTACTTGGTGGTGGGGTTGTTGTATGGTCATATCTGCTGTATTGTGACTGGGTTCCTGTGTTCTATCCGATGTAACCCTTGTGCATACAGCACAGGACTGCCCCTGCTGTCAGCATGGGGTGGTGCTGCATGTTCTGCAATTCAGTTGGTGCACAGGTATGGCCCACCTGGGACAGGATCTGTGTTCATGGCCCACCCAGGGCACGGGGTACCTGGCATGCTGTGGGGCACACTGTATGTCAAAGGTGGTGTGACCCACATGCAGGTACGGGGGTGCACAAGGATCAGCAAAACCCAGGGACTAGCATCTCATGGGTGGACCACCTGCCAGCAGGCTCACATGGCCTTCATCCTATGACATGTTCCCTGTTCCAGTTACTGTTACATCATATCCCCATCCAGTCATTACAGTCGGGGCATCATCTGTGGTACCATCCCCAGGACTCTGGTCTGGTGTGCAGTTTGATACACATCCCTTCACAACCAGGGCTTGTGTGGCACATATGTGGGTGAACTGGCCCAGCCGCATTGCACATTTGGGACCATTCCTGAGTGGTGGCAGTTGTTGTGTGCATTTTCTATGGTTTATGGCAGGGGTCTGCCTAGCATGATTGTGTCACAGATTGTGCAAGCTCCTTTCCAGCATAAACAGCATTGTACATATGTATTATGCTACAAGTACAGTCCATGTCTATCCAACATGCCCCCATGCGGAGCTTCTCTGTGGTGTGCACACACCATGCTTGCACACACTGCATATCTCAGCTAAGCATCCTGCTTAAGCAGTGTGCATGTGATTCATGCGTTTGGCTGCCTGTGAGGTGATTACACATTGCATAGTGTGCTGTGCACATTGCTGAATAGAAAACTATATATTTATTATATTCATTGTGAAAAACTTAATTAATGCACTAGTTAGGGTTAAACCGACAAAAGTAGGGAAATGTGGCATTAGGGTTTCCAACCCTAACAACCCACCCTCACCCTGCAGGCAGCAGCAGGAAAACTCATAATGTTTATCTCCTGTTGCTGTCTGCAGGGTGGGGGTGAGGTGTTAGAGTTGGAAATCCTAATGCCACATTTACCCTGCTTTCCTTGGTTTAACCCTAACTAGTACTTTAACAAAGTTTTTTTGCAATGAATTTCCTTACTTTTTGAAATAGTATAATCATATACTCATTTGCCTGTGGGAACACAGGGCCCATTGCACTCCCATCCCTCCATACATGTGTACATGTATATTGCAGAAAGTACAGGGTCCCAGAGGGCCCTGCACTTCCATTTCTGCCAAAACAGCAATTTCTTTCCTTTGTTGTATGGCTTGCTAAACTGCCAATGTTATCCTATGAGAAATTGCACTTTTAATTTTTTATGCTTTGTTTATATTGTCCCTAAATGTTTGGGTGGGGGGGTATGTGTTATCCTTGAAGTACTCATTATTACCTTTGTTTTGATATATAGAGTGTACTTTAAGTCCATAGGTGGAGGAGTGGTTCAAAAACTGGGGGATCAGAACAAATGATATTATGATATGACAGTTTCACGGTCTAGGAAGTCATGTTATCAATACTATGGGAAGGTGATACTACCATCAGTGGTTCATGATATACCACTGTTTTCAGGTCTTCTAACCAGTTCAGAGGGGTGTTTTTCATCTGTGACATCTCTCCCTAAATATATTAATAAGAAATATGTACCTTAATTTGCCAGGCTTATAACTTCCGTGTAGAGTGCTGCAACTGTAGCTCCGCCCCTAAAATGCATTTAATGATAACACAGACTAGGGAAGGAGTTTTCATGGCTCCATGTAGAAACAGTATTAAGAGGATTGGTGGGGGTGGGAGTCTCTCTAAACCTAGATGCATTATTTTTGCCAGCGGTTCTACATGTATGAAGTTAATTATAGACCGATACACATATAGAATTTCCAACAAAAGTAATGCAACTACATTTAGGGAGTTCCCCCTCCCCATATCCAATTAATATGCAACAGCTTAATCTGGTTCAAAGTCAGTTGGCATTCATCTGTACTCCCTCCACTGGGCCGTGCCTGAAAATAGGCAGAATTTGTCTAGTGCACTTACCTGGTCAACAAAAACGAAATAAAAATAAATAAATGAATAAATAAATAAATAAAAATATCTACTCAGAGTACTTGCAGCTTGTTCCTTTTTTTTTGTCCAGCCCCCACTCCCCAAAGGGAGTTCAGTCCCAACCCACTCACTGCCCTCCCATGCCCAGGCTTACCCCTTGGGGGAGACAGCCGGGCAGGTGCCCCCTCCCCATGGTTCATGGTAACGTGCCCTGGCTTACCCCCCAGGTGGGGTCATGGGAGCTGGACCTTACCCGGTAGACTCTATTGGCAGTGGGGATGGTGGTAAAGTGGGGTTCCATGCACTGGGCTTGGATTTTGTGTGCAGCTGTATCTGGGGGTGGGGATATGCAATGATGGCCCACATCCACCCGGCCCCCCACAGATAATGGCGCTGGCACAATGGATACCCTCCAGCCTCTACCAGGGGTCCGTGACATGCTGAACACACTACCCTTCCCCCTGGAGAAGGACAGCAGTCCCAAGGATGCTCAGTCCTCCCCCCCCAGCCAGCCCTCCAATTTCCCAAGTCTGTTTCCGAACCTGGGTCATCAGCATCGCAGATGGACTCACTGCCTCTGCACTGGTGGCTGGCCTTGCATCCTGTTCTTTACTTTGTGTCCTCATTAAGCTTATTTTAGGGGTAGGGCTGCTGAAGTGCTCAGCAGCAGTTTAGCTTGTACACAAAAGTTACAAGTCAGACAACTTAAGGTACATATTTCTTTTAAAGCTAGCTCTTCGGGCAGCCAGCTCCTTGGTATGAGTTGCCTGCCTGAAGTACATTAGCTGCTATTTGAGATACTGTACACACACTGATGCCCCCCCCCACACACACAGAATCCCAGAACATCTACAGATTATGTCTCTCTGCATTCACTACTGGACTCTGCATTCTCACTGACCAGATCAAATCTAAAGTGAGGTTTTAGTGAAATCAATGGTCATACCAGCAATATACAAAGGATTCTAAGCAATAAAACAGTCTTTCAAGTGTCTAGTGGTATTATTTTTTCTACAGAGTACACTCTGCCCCTTGTCTTCCTAATAAAGATGTTTTATAAACAAAATTAGTGGGCTTTATGCCCACCATCCCCCTCACACACAAAAATACCTGACCTATCTAACCTCTTGGCATAACTGAAGAATGGTATGTCCAAGAAATAGCTTAGAGTGTGGTGCTCATGCTTCTCTGTAAACATAACCACTACTTATCATTAGTTTAAGTTTTCACATTTTCTTTTCTTTCTTTATAACCATAATCCTCACTACTACATTAGTATGTACAGGGTTGCAAAAGCCATAGAGGTGGCTACTTCTGGACCCATTTGTTCTTCTCAGTTATTCCAGGAGTCAGGAAGCCTTACTCCAGATGCTATTATTTCTGTACCCACCACAGTTTACCAGTTATGCTGTGACCAGCATGGTTACAATTCTATAGCCATGCTAGGCATTAACAAGCATAACACTTTATGTGGGTCAGAATTGAAAACTGTGTGACACTTGTCCCTGTCCCCCACTCTAAAATGAACACTACAGACTTCTTTTTTGTTTTGAGTCTGCTTTAGCATTTTGGCTGCTTAAGCTACAGTTCTAGCACTGGGCTGGCAGTATAGCCTTGAGGTTAGAGTAAGGAGCTGTGAACATGTTTGGTACATCCGGCAGACCTAGGTTTGTTTTCCACAGCCTTCACGTGCATACTGTGTGACCCTGAGCAATTGCTCCCAGGTAGCACCTGAAAACAGATCTTGGGCCTAGTGGACCTTACCCGATACCAACTAAAAATAAAGAACAAAATAAAAGGAGCACCCCAGAGGCTTTCATCAGTACTCTTATTACATTGTTTTTGAACACTTATTAACATCCTTTCTGGTGACTAAAATGAACTAGCATGCCATAGATAGTGCTCCATGACTTTATTGGACAATAGCTGTAGTAAAACCAGGACCACCTTGTAAATAAGAATAGCTCAAGGGAGCCTTTTCCAGGTAAAAAACACACATACATACACTTCGCTGGTTTCAAACTTTCTGAGCACACACACACAAAGTGGTGTCCATTTTCAGGGAGGCAATTAAGAACTTGACCATTTACAGCCCTTGTTATACTCCATTCCTAGGGAAAAGCTGATTTACATGCAACTTGGAATTCAGACTTTTTTTAAACTTCTGAATAATACCAATTTTGCACTATGTATTTATGTTCTTTGCAAAGTCTGTCACTGTCTGAGGAAGAGCTCTGCATAGCTCAAAAGCTTACATTCTTTAAATCACTTAAATCTTAAATTTGTTTTGTGTGCCAGCAGGGGAAGGTACATAACAATTAATCAGTAAAATTCAGTGAGCTCATCTGACCTTGCACTCATCGACGTCCAGTGAATGTGTATGGTATGTGCCGCACACTTAAGATAACAGGCTAGTAAATCCTATATCACAAGTGGGGGGTCAAAATGTACATTCCAACCCTTACTTTCAAAAGTGAAAGGTTGGCTGACCCTCTGACCCCCAGTCTCCTGCCTGTGCTTAAGTCCATGTATTGAGGGAGTTATGGCTTCTTATGGTTCCAATGTTATCCTATGGGAGTTTGCATTTTTTTTAATTTTTCTGCTTTTTAATATGGCCCCAAGATTTTTAAGGGAGATCATGTGTTATTCTTGCAGTACTCATCAAGACCATTGTTTTGATATATAGACTGTCCCTTAAGTCCAAATATTGAGGGAATTATGGCTTCAAATCAGCATTGATACATATTTAGTTAACCTTGCTTTCTCCATTAACTGATCTGTTTTGATCCTGTTGTTCTTATTGAATTTTAAGTATTTATGATATTAGATTTTGTTGTTTATTATTGTAAAAATGATTTGATATTTATGAATTGCACTCTACAAATAAAGATTATTATTATTATTATTACAGTATTATTAAACGTCCAATGTTATCCTATGGGAATTTGCATTTTTTAAATCTTTGTGTTTTTTCTGTGTTCTCATATTTTATTGGGGGGAGGGGTATGTGTTATTCTTGCAGTACTCATTAAGAACTTTGGCTTGATGTATATTATCCTAAAGTCCAAATATTGAGGAGTTATGAGCTTTTGATGTTCAAATGTGTAAAAAAAAACAAAAAAATACAAAAAAAAAAAAACAAAGTCCAAAATCCATTTTTTTTATTTAGTTAGTTTTTGTTAACTGGGTGAGTGCAGTAGCCATAGCAATGATTATTTTCAGGCATGACCCGGGAGGGTACAAAACAACAGTGCAGATAACATTACAATACAAGTTAATATTTTGGACAATTTTAAATACAGAGAAGAAGAAATGACGTAACAAAATAGACCAAGGTAAATGTAATAACAGTATGAACCAGATATACAGAAGCAGTTCAATAATCAAGGCTAGATCAACATTGTTATATCTGAGGAAAAAGCTAGAATGTCTGCAACAATAGTGGTCATATAGGAATGGTATAGGGAAAATAAGAGAGGGCTCAGAGTAAGGGAGATAGAAATAAGAGGTCAGAATTAGAGTTGAGGACTGGGTAAGGGGAGAGGTGGGACAACATGTAGGGGAAAAGTGCTTCACAGTTAGAAGGGCAAATCAAAAAGTGGCAGGCAGGGAAGAGGCTGGGAAGGAAGAGTGGGCTAAGGGAGCTTGAAACAGGAGCATTTGCAGGAAGAGGTGAGATGGTTACACAACCCTTTCTTAAATGAGGTGTGGGATAGGGATTGGCATAAGGTAAGGGGGAGGGAGTTCCAGTATTGTGGCACATGACAAGCAAAAGTGCTATCACCTTTAGTGGCATTATGTCTGGAGATGTAGACAGTTGCATTGTCAGCAGACCGTAGTCCATAGCAGGGTGTCAGATTTAGGAAGAGTCCCGCCAGGGGTTTGGGTATTTGTAGTCGGGCAATATTGTCAATGACAGAGCCATAAGCATAAAGCCTTAACTTAGCAGGAGGAAGCCATCCCAGATCTGAATAAAGGAGACAGTGGTGTTTCAGGTGATGAGAGTATAACGCATAGTGACAGATGTTGTTATATGTAACATCCCACTTCTGAAGAATTGTTTTGCATGTGTAGGTATGTGTGGCAACACCATAGTTAAGTGTGGGTAGGAGTATATCATGGACAATGGCAAGCCTTGCTGAGGGGCTGAGCACATAGCTGGTTCTATAGGCTAAACCGAGTTTGACGTTGACCAGGTTACAGGTCTGTTGGATATGAAGATTGAAATTTAGGGATGGATCAGGTGTGACACCCAGATATTTAAACAAATTTACCACCCCAACTGTATCCCCATTGGAGGAGAAGACTTTGGAACTTTGGATGGGAGTGTTTGAGTTTGGCATTTGATCCAAATAGCATCACAAGGGTTTTGGACTCATTTAGGACAAGTTTGTGGCTAGATAGCCATTGTTGGATTTTTTGGAAGTCAAGAGAGAGTTTTTGATTGATGTCATCAATGCTTTTTGCGCTAGCATATAGAACAATGTCATCCGCATATAGAAGGTAGTCTGTCCTATGGAGGTCGGTGGTGATGTTATTTTTGAAAATGGAGAAAAGCAGAGGTCCAAGGATGGATCCTTGTGGCACTTCAATATTTATGGTGGCCTTGTCCGAGAGGATAGAGTTGAATTTCCCAGTTTGGGTCCTGTCAGATAGGTAGCTACCAAACCACCGTACAATGTTAAGCAAGAAGCCTAGGGATTTAAGGAAGGCTAGGAGGATGGGGTGATCAACTAGGTCAAACACCTTAGTCATGTCAATGAAAATGGCCCCAGTGAGAAAACCAGAGTCCATGGCCACTAGGGCATCTGACATAAATTTGAGAAGGGTGGTAGTAATGATATGGCCCTTGCAAAAGCCATGCTGGGCAGAGGTAAGAAGGTCATATTTCTGGAGAAAATCAATTGTTTGCGTGGCTACAAGTTTCTCAAGAATTTTACTGAGCACTGATAGGATAGCTATGGGCCTGTAATTTGAGGGATCTTTATGGTCACCCTTTTTAAACACAGGGGTTATCCTAGCTACCTTCCAAATATCAGGGATATAACTCTGACACAAGGAGAGCGTGAAAATCTTTGCTAGGGAAGCAGCGATGTAGGGGGAAGCTAGTTTTAGGAGCTTAGGTTATAGATTGTCAGAGCCAATAGCAGTGTACTATGAGATTCTGTTTAGCAATCTAAGCATCTTACTCCTTGAGACAGACTTGAAACAGAAATGAGGACCAGTGACAACTGACGGAGAGAGTAAATTTGGTTGGACGGGGAAGGAGGAGGTGAAATTGGTTAAGTCGGAGAACTTCTCATTTAAAAAGTTGGCAATCATTTGGGAATTGTTGCAGTGGACACCATTTAGAGACATGTCATTTTGGGTGGATGCCGGGTTCAGACCAAGGAAGAATCTGATATGGGACCAGAACTTTTTAGAATCGCCATAGGAGTTTATCAATAGATATATGCAGTAAGAGCTTTTGGCCTTTTTGATATCCTTTTTACAGGAATTCCACAGAGCCCTGTAGGTATCAAGGTCTGAGGATAGCACTGAGCTCTTGAAATGGAGCCAGCTTTTGTCTCTTTGCCTTAGTTTGGAGAGGAGGCCAGATTTTAGCCAGCGGGTTTGTCTATTTTTTACCTGGTGAGTTACAAGTTTGCAGTGCTTATCCTGCAGTGCTAGGAAGTGGGTCATGAATAGATTCAGAACAGTCTGAGCATCATTGGATATTAAAAGGGAGGATCAATCAGTAGAGGCAATGTCAAGCAAGAAAAGCTGTGAGTCAAATTTGCATAGTTGCGGAAAGTAATGAAGTGAGGCCCTGAGGGAGCAGCCCTACTTTTTCCCCAGACACAGTAGGTTGGGGAGTGGTCAGTGATGGCATCTGGTAGTATGCCAGAGGCAGTTATGTTTTCAGGGTGGCTGGTCATTATCCAGTCCTGTAGCATGTTCATGTCTGAGTGAGAGGTAGTTCTGGTGAGATCACATATCAGCTGGTGTAGGTTAAAATGTTGAATTCTAGCCAGTGATGTGGATTGAGTGCTGCCCAGCCAATTTATGTTAAGATCCCCTAGTATAAAGACTTCATTACATCCTGCAAGTAATGAGACTTGATCCAGCAGTTCATCCAGTCCTTTTAGGCCATTGGATGGGGGGTTGTAGACACAAACAATATGCAGTTTTTTGGTACTGAGGGTGAAAAGGACATGGAGCAACTCCAGTGGGTTAGGTCTGACAATTTGACTGCAGTGAGATGGAGAGGATCTTTAGAGTAGGCAGCTGTTCCACCCCCTCTTTTGGGTGCTTGTCTATCAAATCTCAAGAGATTATAGGAAGGAAGGGAAACCAGAGAGTCAGGTGTAGAAGGTTTTAGCCAGGTCTCAGTTAGGCATATGATATCAAGCTTGTATAGTGAGGATCAGGATTCCAGTTCAGCCAGGTTGTGTGTAAGGCTCCTGATATCATGGTGGACTGCAATAAGCCCTTTTGCATTATTGATAGAGTCAGGTATAGCATTAGCCAGTCCCAGATTTAGCTGAACATCGCCAGAGAGCAGAATAGCGAGTAGGAGGAGGTACCAGAACTTGTAACGCAAGAAGGGACATAAAGTATGTAAGCGCAGGTGACATTTATTTTGGGCATAGGCAACCAGGTGGATCCAGGCCCTATTTAATAGTATTGGAGAGGGGTCACAGCAGGAGGTAGGAAGCAGTAGAAGGTTTGAATAGTAGTAATCATGAGGCAGGAAATTGAGGAGAGCAGACTTAGCTTGGGCTGCAGCAAGCATGGATAGGTGGAGTAATGGTAGTGTAGTCGCAAGAAGAAACAACATCATGGGTTGGTTCATCATTTTCTATTCTGACTTATAGACAGATTAGTGGGCAGGTAAAATTAGTAGCAACCAGGAGGAGTGATGGTGAGGATAGTGATCTAAGCAGACCAGGAGGGCAGCCGTGGGTGGTGGATTCCTGGTGGGTGGCAGCCTGTAGGACGGCCGTTGAACTCCACCTTGTGGAGTGGGGCACGAGTGGTGGAGAAAATGCTTGGGGAGCAAACAGGAGAGAACAATTTAAGTATCAGTTAGACAATGGGTCCCAGGAGCGGGAGGCTGGTGGCAGACCGACAGCAAGGGGTGAGGATGATCAAGATTAACAAAAGAGCCAGGGGCTAAAGATAGTCAGGGGAGGAGATTACAGGAGACAAAAATAAAGACCGTGCAATTATCAGAGAATGGGCTGAGCACTGAGGGGGGTTGGGATTGCAGACAGAGTTTCACAGAGAATAGGCACTTAGATTAATACAGCTGAGAGTAAGGATAGGAGAGTAAAGGCAGGCAGGGAGTATTGGAACAGCAGAGTTTAGCAAGAGGGAACTGGTAGCAAGGGGGTAGCCTGAAAGTTAGAGATAGAGAGAAAGTCCACATTAACTTTTGTTGCCAAGCAGCACTAAGTAATCAATACTGGCAGACTACACTTTTAAATTACACACAGGTGCAGTTTAAACAGTCTATGCCCAGAGCTAGGCTAGAGCATAAACAATAAATCACAAATTACAATAAAATCAAGAGTGCAAGTTATTCAAAGCGAGGAAAAGCAAGGAAAAGTACAGTCTCTATAGTAGGAATAAGGCTGTGCAATCAGCAGTGAGCTTGGCAGCAGGCAGCCCAATCAGGTTCATTTAGCCGAGGCACCACACCAATCATCAAACACTTGCAACGAGAATGGTTGTCCAAGATAGGAGTGGGATGTACCTTGTTTGGAGTCTGGGTTTGAGGACCAGGAGGGCAGCTGTGGATGGTGGATTCCTGGTGGGCAGCAGCTGGCTGGCAGGCAGCGGCCAGTAGGACAGCCATCAAACTTTGCTTCATGGAGTGGTGTGCCGCTCGGAGCGGAGAAAATGTCTTGTTTAGAGTCCAGGTTTGGGCACCAGGAGGACAGCCGTGGATGGTGGATTCTGGGCAGCTGGTGGCTGGCTGGTGGGTGGCAGCCGGTAGGATGGCCAGCGAACTCCACCTCATGGAATGGGGCGCTGCTCGGAGTGGAGAATATGCCTTGTTTGGAGTCCCGGTTTGGGGACCAGAAGGGCAGCTGTGGATGGTGGATTCCTGGTGGGTGGCAGCCGACTGGCGGGCAGTGGTGGGACAGCCGTCGAACTCCATCTCATGGAGTAGGATGCAGTTTGGAGAGGAGAAAACGCATATGAGGGAATCCTTTTTTGTATGATATGAAAAACCTATACGAAAAAGGATGCTTCATATGAAAAAGAATAGGAAAAACTAAGTCCAAAATTTCTTATGAAGGATTCTTTTGTAGGAATGAAAAGCATATGAAAAGGGATGCCCATGCAAAAGAATTACTGTGTATTTTACAATTCTTTTTTCATATGAATGGATCCTTTTTCATGAGCTTTTTTCATTCATACAAAAAAAGATCCCTTCATACTGAAAAAGAATTGGAAAAAAAATTAAGTGCCAATCCTTTTTTCGTTCAAACAGATCCTTTTTTTGTATGGCCAAATAGTTTTTTCATACAGCAATACAAAAAAAGCAGACGCGAGTCACAAAAAAGGCTGTAAAAATGTAAAACAAAAATGGGGGGTAAATGTTCCAACAATTATGGGCAGAATCCACCCAACAGGGTCCCGATGACCAAGATATATGTGTTGGTGTCTCTGCAGGATGTCATTTTTGTGGGTTCTGAATTTTTTTTTTTTTTTGAGAAAAAGAGAAACAAGATGGTGGCCATACTAAAAATGATTTTTTCCTCATGAAAAGGGATTGGTCCCATATGAAAAAAAGATACTTTTTTGTATGGACCATATTCTTTTTTCGTTCCTAGCAGCTATCCAAAAAACTGTACTGATCATGGTCAGAACTGAAATTTTAAAATGTAATAACTTTGGAAATGATTAATATTTTTTCACCAAGCCAGTGAAAGACACATCTGTAGATCAAACCCTTTCTATCCTGAACATTTCAGACCATAATTTCAAACTGTCTGAAAGCAAGGCAATGACAAAATAACAGCAAAAAACAGTGGTTTAACATTTTTTTTCCACTATCCACATCTCGGAATCTGTACTTCCAACTGGAACAAAACTTGGCTAATCAAGAGAACTACCTCCACAAGACTGCACATGCAAACTATTGTGCAAATCAATTGAATGGTTGCGAAGATATAAAGGTGCAATATTTGAGGTTTAACAGAGAAACCCCTGTTCAACCCTAACTATAGTGTTGCTATCAGGCCACTAATATACTAAACCAGACACTACAAACATAGCATACTGCAATTAGTTGCATGAGAAGGTACTGTACTGCACTTTAGAAAACCCAGAGCAGACTGCATTCCTGCTATCAAATCACCATTTTGCAAAATAACTATAGGACATATGTTTTCACAATTTTCCTAGTAATACAACCTAACCCAAAGTAAAGTGTAGTAATGTATTGGTACTGTTTTCTCCAATAGTAGCCATACCTAATACAAACTGCACCACATAGGAATGGAAAGGAAAATAATTTGGTTTTATATAGCACTTTTCACTCAGACAGTATCCCAAAGTTCTATACAATCCTGTAAAGTGTGGTGAGAGAATATTTCTTCTGTTTTCAGTGTACAGATAGACTCTAAGAGTACAGAGTCTTATTAGATAGATTACAGAGAAGTTAGCAGAGGTAAGTTAAGTGACATACTTAGGGTCACACAGTGAGAAAAAATGGGGTTCATTCTCTTTATTTCTATTACAAAAAATAATTTTACAATGGGGCTAAAACAATCCTGGCAGTGCATAACAGAGAGATAAGGCATGATAAAGGGATTTATTTGTGTATTTATTAAGTGATTGCTTGATTTATCTGTTTTTAGTCTACGTTTTCTCACTGTCTCTGCTATCTAACCAGGGATATAATGTTATCAGGGATGTACCCAGTTCATGCTGTGTCAGCCATCCTATGGATGGGAGGGAGTTTTTTCACCTAGTTTTCCCCTTTAAATCCTTACAATTCCCATTGGTGTGAGCAGTGCCATAAATGACCTCACATGCACAGCAAACCTTATCTCCTGATTTGTATGATACCCTTCTTTCTTAATTTAGCCTTTTTTGCACATTTGAAGTAATCTAAGAAGTGTTCCTTTTAATACGGTGCAAACCAGGTTTGTCTCAGTATTCTCAGCAATTTGTTTGCATACTTGTTGTCACATAAGGTCAGAAAGCAGTGTCTGCTGCATCCTAGTTCATTATAGTCACAGGAAAAGATATGTTAAAGGATGGGTGTTCAAAAACAATGGAAAATACTGATGAAAACCTGATATGAGCAATATTAAAAGGAGCACTCCTTTTATTATTTCAACTGTAAAAAAGTGCCAAAGCAGACTAAAATTGTGGAAAAGGGAGTATCATACAAGTCAAGAGAAAAGCGGCAATCTGGGAAAAAGTATATGTCAACATTTTCCCCTGTATCATGCACTGCTGCTTAAAGCAGTAGCATTTGTTAGTCATTTCAAAATGTAATTATATAGTTTTTTTAACAATAATGTATTTCTGTCATAATTTACTTTTGTTTATATATTTATTTGAACATCTGTAACTGGGAGAGGCACACTGAGCCAAGGATAATTTCCAGGTGCAACCCAGGGGGAAGGGAAGTAAATATCAATCAAACACAGCTTGAATTTTATAGGGGTATTTTAGTTCCCTCAGATAACATTAAAACATATGTAATTACTAGTTTTGTAATTAATTACTTAAGTTACTAAATATGCCTGCTACTTAACAATTTTAAATTAGATTTGTACTGTGGATATATTAGAGCAGTAGTTCTCAAATGGTGAGGCCAGCCTCCCAAGGGAGGGCCCCATACTGTTCAGGGGAGGCCCAGTCAAGTCTGATAATGTACAGTATTTGCATTTTAAGTTTTGGATGTTTTGTGTGATGGGATGAAGCAAACTAAATATGGATAATGGGAGGTGAATTTCTTGACTTATGCACAAGTTGGTGACCAAGAAAGGCCCTGAGCCAAAGCTTGTTTATTCTGTAGGTGTGTATTTACATGTAAATTGGTGACTAAGAAGGCACACTGAGTCAGGGTGTTTTTCTACAGTAGATGTTTATATGCAAATTAGTGACTGGGAAAGGCACACTGAGTCAAGGCTTGTTTCTACAGTAGGTATTTATTTATATGTAAATTGGTATCTGGGAGAGACACACCGAGCCAATGCATGTTTCAGGTGTGACCTCGATAAGGGTACAAGAAGTTGCTTAACAGGGTAAAGGGGAGAGATTATCTGGCTAGGTTAATTCCAGATAGAGAAGAAGTAGAGCAATAAGGGTCCAGGAGTCAGAATAATGGAGTGACAAGGATAACCTGGAGTGTGGGGTTGGGGGTTGAGAACAGTAAGTCGAATAAACAGAGAATATACTCCCTCAACATTATTAGTCCCGCTTGATTCCTGGTGTACTGTGCAAAAGTATGATTTTTTTTTTCTGCGGGAAGGCCCAATATTTTTTCCAAATTTGAGGGAGGCTCAGAATCTGTTCCATGACTTGAAGGAGGCTCACTATCATAAAGTGAGAGAACTAATGTATTAGAGTGATGCTATCACATTTGTTTGGTAAACAGCACATCACCATATGATATTTCTTTTGTAAGCACATGAGTCCACCTACGTCACCATGTCAGTGTGGTAGAAAGGGATTAAACTAAACTTCTTAATGAAAAGATAAAACATGAATAGTACAACATCAGCAGGACACAGGAAATTGCATTGGGTGATCTGAGTAAATGATCAATGAAGTAATAAAACTAACCGATGAAAGGGTGACCTGTCCTTTATGACAATACTAACCACCTAGAAAAGGCAGAGAAGCCACCTAATATAGTAACAACATTTTTTATCAAAACTGGGCAGAAATCACACAGATCAAATAAAGGAAAAAGCAAAGACTACTCAGTTCAGCCAATGGGAATAACTGGACCTCTGTCAATCAACATGATTTGTTTTGTGTGTGGAGAACAAAAAGGCAGCCCTGTATCTCCTTCCTACAGCATACAAAAATAGTGTGACATTGCAGAACCCATGTTACAGTGTCTGTATCAGTTTGTCAAACAGAGGGTCCCAGCAATGAAATCATATTTGAAAGATAAAATACATCATGCAGCTACTTAAAGAAACAAGTGTTGATGAAACAGCCATTCTGCCTTCTATTGAAGTAAAAGCCTGCACATACATTTTCTATACAAAGCAGGATAAGATGGTACACACTTCTCCCTCCTTCAATGGCTACAGGAAGTGCTTTCACCCAGCAAATTTATTATTAGTCTTGACAGATTTTTTTGAGGAATGTAATTATTTTTTCTTTGAAGAGAAATTTGATATGCAAAAGGGGAAAACAATGGGTACAATCTTTGCTGCTAATCTGTCCAATCTCTACATGGGCTTGTGGGAATTTGTCCATTCATCCAAGAAAACCCTTTCTATGGACAAATTAAACTGTGGAAGTGATTCATGGATGACATTTTTCTCATCTGGAGGGGCAGAGGGAAAGAAGTAATCCAGGGTACTCACCCCTGCCAAATGTTCCTTCTGAAAAATAATTCTTACACCTTAAAGAGGGAATATGGTCACAAATTACTGGCATTAATAAATTCACAATATGGATCAACATAGCCCCAGTCACCCTCGTGCCAGAATTGAGATCTCTAAGTTACTTTGTTTAAAAGTTACAAATAATTTTACTGCCCTAAATTCTCTGCCTGTTCAAAAAAGTCAGTTTCAGTGAAGAGGTGCTGATGATGATGTCATCTCCTGAACTCACAGTCCAGCCCTCTCTGTCAGCAAGCTTACAGGACCTGCTTTTCCAAAGTTTAAAAACTATGTGCAAATGGTTTTCTTCAGTAAAACAGGTAGCACCATTCAATACACATTGCTTTAAAACCTATGTGTGTTTCAGGTTTTGTAACAAAATTGACAAATCCATAGTTTTATTTTTGGTGCTTTTTTGTTGTGGTCCTTTTCTCCAGGTTTGCTGAATGCTAAGTCACAGTACACTAATGTGAGATTTGCAGACTGGATATCTCTGATGTGGTGAAATGCTATGATCATTCACACCTATCATTCAATTGAGGTGATTTCTCAGGATGGCTCTTTAAATCAGTTATTCCATCACCCTGTAAATGGGTTTTCTCATTGACAGGCTGTTACTTGAGCTATATTCAGGCTCATCTGTGTTTTACCAGGACTAAAACGTCCACCCCTAGAAGGATTTAACACATATAAGGCCCCTATTAAAACTTATTGTAAAACAGACACTGACAAACAGCAATGCAGTTACCAACATTGCAATACTTGTAGCAATACAATTTCCAAACAGGCACTGCAGAGTAGCTCTTCACATGGTATCAGCAGCCTGGAGGCATGGTGACTCAGCATCCTGCAACTCTAGAGAAATGAACCACACCAAAAAGGTATTAAAATTCAACTTGTCAACTTTGTTGCAAAACCTGAAACACATAGATTCTATAGCACTGTTTTTTTAGAATGGTGCTGCCTGTTTTATTTGTGAAAACCACTGCAGAACAGAAACATAGAAACATAGAATTTGACAGCAGATAAGGACCGCTTGGCCCATCTAGTCTGCCCATTTCCCTACCTGATGCATAAGCTGCAGATAATAGTTAATCAACAGCTTACTTCCTCCTTCCCACCACTAGAATGGCCTTATGCCTGTCCCATGCATTCTTGAATTCTCCCACTGTTTCAAAAAGGATGTTCCATGCATCCACAACCCTCTCTGTGAAAAAAATACTTTCTAACATTACCTCTGAGCCACCCCCATCTTCAAATTGTGCCCCCTTGTTCTTGCACATCTCTTCTTCTGAAAGATACTACCCTCTTGTACTTTGTTAATTCCCTTGAGATACTTGAAAGTTTCTATCATGTCCCCCCTCTCCCTCCTTTCCTCAAGGGTATACATATTAAGCTGCTTTAGTCTCTCCTCGTATGTCTTCTGGTGCAGACCTTGCAACATTTTGGTTGCCCTCCTCTGAACAGCCTCCACTCTATGTCTTTGCAGAGATGGGGTCTCCAGAATTGCATGCAATACTCCAGATGGGGTCTCACTAACTGTCTGTACACAGGGATAACAACTTCCTGTTTTCTACTGTTGATGCCTCTCCCTATGCATCCCAGTATCCCCCCAGCCCCCTTACCCTTCTCACATTGCTTGCCCACCTTTAGGTCATCTGATATAATTACTCCTAGGTCTCTTTCGATTTTTTGTTGTTGTTATTAACTCACCCCCCATTGTGTACTCTTCCCCTGGGTTTTTGTTTCCCAGATGCATTACCTTGCACTTCTTTGCACTGAATCTGAGCTGCCACATATTTGACCATTCCTCCAACCTTGCCAAGTCTCTTTTCATTCTTTCTACCCCACCTTTTGTATCAACCCTGTTGCAGATCTTTGTGTCATCTGTAAAGAGACATACCTTTCCTTCCAGGTGCTCTCCAATGTCACTTATAAAGACATTAAAGAGGACTGGTCCCAGTACCAAACCCTGTGGTACCCCACTAGTTCACCTCCTTTCTTCACTGTGAACCCCGTTTACTATTACCCTTTGCGTCCTGTTGTCCAGCCAGTTTTTTATCCAGGCTACCACCTTGGGACCCACTCCAAGGCTGGCTAACTTGTATATTAATCTTTTTGTGTGAGACTGTGTCAAATGCCTTGCCAAAATCTAGGTAGGCCATATCCACAGCCCTCCCTGGTCTACTACTTTGGTCACACAGTCAACAGAAATCTATTAGGTTTGTCTGACATGACCTTCCTGCTGTGGAACCATGCTGCCTTGGGTCCTGTGCCCCACTGACCTCTAGGTACTCAACAATTCTTTCCTTCAGAAGTGATTCCATCATTTTCCCTACCACTGAAGTCAAACTGGTCTATAGTTTCCTGCCTCTGCCCTGCTCCCACTTTTGTGAAGTGGAATTACATTTGCCCTCCTCCAGTCCTCAGGTACCACCCCATCCTCCCATGATTTGTTAAAGAGAGTAGTCAGTGGTGTTACTAGTTCTACCCTTAGTACTTTTAGAATTCTTGGGTGAATCCCATCCTTAAACCCCAACTGCCATGTATGAGCTCAGTTTTCCAGTTTCTGCAGATAATCCTGTAGTGCCTTCCTTCCCTATTCGCTATCTTCCACCACACCCAATTTTGAATCATCAGCGAATAAACTAATTTTACTACAAATCCCCTACCCGATGTCTGAGATAAACACATTAAAGAGGATAGGGCCCAAAACTGAGCCTTGTAGGGCCCCACTGATGACCTCTCTGGGTGTCGAGACTTCGCCCTTTACCACCACCCTCTGCTGTCTATTCTTAAACCAGTTTACTAACCACCTAACCAGCTTATCTCCCAGCCCCAGTCCTCTCAATTTCCAAATTAGCCTTTCATAGGGGACTGAATCAAAAGCCTTGCTGAAGTCCAGGTATAGGACATCAACCGACTTTCCTCCATCCAGGGACCTAGTCACCCAGTTGACGAATTCGACCAGGTTTGTTTGACACATTTTCCCAGGACAAACCCATGTTGGTTTTCATCCTTAGAAACATAGACTTTGACGGCAGATAGGGACCACTTGGCCCACCAAGTCTGCCCATTCTCAACCTAATGAATAAGCTGCAGATTCTAGTTAACCAACAGCCTACTTCCTTCTATCACCCACTAAAATTGCCTTATGTCTGTCCCATGCATTCTTGAAATTTCCCCACCATTTTTGATCCCACTACCTTCTCAGAAAGGCTGTTTCGTGAGTCTTCCACCCTCCCTGTAAAAAAATACTTCCTCACATTGCCCCTGAGCTGTCCCCAATCTATCTTCAAATTATGCCCCCTTATTCTTGCACATCTCTTTTTCTTAAAGATTCTACCCTTTTGGACTCTGTTGATTTCCTTGAGGTATTTTAAAGTTTCTATCATGTTTCCCCTCTCCCTCTTTTCCTCAAGGGTATACATATTAAGCTCCTTTACTCTCTCTTCGTATGGCTTCTGGTGCAGACCCAGCATCATTCTAGTTGCCTTCCTCTGGACCATCTCCATCCTGTCAATGTCCTTGCAGAAATGGGATCTCAAGAACTGTATGCAGTACTCCTGCTAGGGTCTTACCAACTGGCTGCACAGAGGGATAACAACTTCCTGTTTTCTACTGGTAATTCCTCTCCCTATGCATCCCAGTATCCCCCAGCCCTCCCTACTGCCTTCTCACATTGCTGGTCTACCTTTAGGTCATCTGATATGACTACCCCAGGTTCCTTTCCATTTTTGTTGTTGTTAGTAACCCTCCCATTCTGAACTCTTCCCCTGGGTTTTTGTTTCCCAGGTGCATTACTTTGCACTGCTTTGCATTGACTCTAAACTGCCATACGTTTGATCATTCCTCCAACCTTGCCAAGTCCCATTTTATTCTGCAAAGAGGCATACTTTTTCTTTCCAGCACCTCTGCAATGTCACCTTTAAGAACATTAGAGGACTGGTCCCAATATTGAACCCTGCAGTACCCAGCTAGTAAGCCCCCTTTCTTCGGAGTGACTTTGTTTACTATTACACTCTGCATCCTGTTGTCCAGCCAATTCTTAACCCAGACTAGAACCCTGGGACCCACTCCCAGGCTGGCTAATTTGTTTATTTATTTATTTAAAAGTTGATAGCCAGGAAAGGCACACTGAGCTGAGGCTCATTTCCAGGTGCGGCCCAGAGGTAGGGGAAGGGAACAGTACAAGCAAACATGATCAATTACAATTGAATTATACAGATTGGAAGAACAACAATACAAGCAACATAATGATTTACAATTGAACAATTCAGCTGGGAAGAACAACAGGTGATAATCAGGCATACGAGAGGAAATCAGTAGGTACAGTAATGCAGTTACAGCAGTCACAGGAATACCTGCAGCAGGACCTAGTAGCTTACCTAATAATGTACAAGTTTAAAAGTGAACCTAGTTGCATATTGGCTATAGAGATAAGGTGCTTTGTACCAGACGATAGTGCAGAAGTGCGTGCAGTCAAGGTGGAGGACACAGTAACAGGTAGAGGACAACCAGGATATTCCCCTAGGTTTTTGTTGCCCTGGTGCATTACTTTGCACTTCTTTGCACTGAATATTTTGTGTGGGACTGTGTCAAATGCCTTGCTAAAGTCTAGGTAGGTCATATCCATAGCCACTCCCTGGTCTCCTACTTCAGTCGCTCAGTCAAAGAAATCAATTAGATTCATCTGACATGACCTTCCTGCTGTGAATCCATGCTGCCTTGGGTCATGTGCCCCGCTGGCCTCCAGGTACTCAACAATTCTCTCTTTCAGAAAGTGATTCCATCATTTTCCCTACCACCGAGGTCAAACTAACAGGTCTGTAGTTTCCTGCCTCTGTCTTGCTCCCACTTTTGTGAAGGGAAATCACATCCACCCTCCTCCAATCCTCAAGTACCACACCATCCTCCCATGATTTGTTGAAAAGGATAGTCAGTGGTGTCACTAGTTCTCCCCTTAGTTCTTTTAGAATTCTGTGATGCATCTCGTTAGGCCCCATTGCCTTGTCCACCTTGAGTTTTAGGAGTTCTTTCAGGATCCTTTCTTCTGTGAATGGATTGGTATCAACCCCTCCATCCCTATCCTGAAAACCATTTACCTCCAGGAACTCTACTATCCATTCTTTCAAGATGGCCTCCAACATTGTCCCTACTATGGATGTAAGGCGGACTGGTCTGTAGTTCTACAGATCATCCAGAGGTCCACTCTTGTGGAGGGACAGTACATGGGCCAACCTCCAATCTAGAGAGACCCATCCTGATTGGAAAGAGTAATTGAGCAGTTCCATCATCTGAGCTGCCAGAACATCCGCCAGTTCCTTCAGAACCCTCAGATGGATGTTGTCTGGCCCTGGAGGTTATCCATCCTCAAGGACTTGAGAGCCTCCCCTCACCCTCCCCACCTGGATCTCACTAGCTGCAAGAGCCTCCCCTGTGGCCCCCTTCCTGCCTCCTCCCTGAGGCAATGGCCCATCCCTTTCCCTAGTAAAGACATAGCTGAAAACATCGTTTTGACTTCAGCTTGCTCCATTCCCCCCCCACCAATCCCCCCCTTCATCAGTTTTCTCATCTGCCCCTCACCCTTCCTCCACTCCCTAATAAATCTAAAGAATTCCTTCTCCCCCTCCCTGATCCCTCTTGCTAATCGAGGCTGTTTATCAGCCTTGGTCTTTCTAGCCTTTCTGCTAACCTCCCTGGAATTCCAATAATACTCCTCAAGGTCAGCCTTACTATGGGAGCATTTGTACCTTCTACAGGTCAGCCTCTTATTCCTCACTTCCTCCTGTACCTCCCTTGTCCATCAGCAGGGTTTCCTGGCTCTGGCCATCTTGTTTGGTGTCCTGGCACAGGTTTTCATGGCCTCCAGGACACCCCGCTTCAGGATTTCCTACTGCCCCCCCTCTGTGTCCATCCCTATCCCAATTTTACTTATATGACCTCTGAGTATATCTGCCATCTCTCTGAAGTTTGCCCTGCTTAAGTCTACTACCATGGTCTTTGTTAGGTTCCTCTACTTCCCCAAGTCTAAGGTAAAACACACCATGGAGTGGTCACTATCAGCCAATAGGGCCTTCACCACCAGATCTCTGACCTGCTCCTTATCGGCTAGGACCAAGTCCAGGATGTTTCCCTCCTTAGTCGACTCTTCAACAAGTGGAGTCAGATATTCATCCTAGAGTGCATTGAGCACTCTTTGTTCCTTTGCTGATGGAGCTCCAGTCCAGCCCTGGTATGTTAAAGTCCCCTAGTATCGCATTCCACCCCTCTCCCTGATGTAGTTCCTCCACAGATTATAGATTAGTTCCCTGTCCATGTTCTCTGACTGCATGGGTGGCCTGTAGAACACACCCAGATTACCTCTCCTCCTTTCGCTAACCTGCAACAAGACCCATACCACCTCCACATTATCCTCCCCACCTCCTCTCTGCTGCACACTATCCCATTACTGACAAACAGTATGAACCCCCCCAACCGCTGTCCTATTCCTTCTAATTGTGGCATACCCAGGAATGGGGGAAGATCCTATGCTCCCCTACCTTGTTCAAGAGCCCAGTACTCTCCATCCCTCTCCCCCCTTCTAGTTTAAATCCCACCGCCTAGATATATATATTCCCTCAGCTTGTTCTTAAGGACCTACTTCCCTTCCTTGCTAAAATGAAGCCAGTCCATAGCAAAAAGTTCTTTATTCTCCCATGTTGTCCCCCAGTCACCCACCAACCCATACCCCATAGCCTGACACCACTCCCTCAGCCAGCTGATGATTTCCCTGATTTTAGTACCCTTCAGTACGATCAACATTTCTGAAAACAAGACGGTGCAGTTCTCAGCTACAAATAATCTTGCCACTTCCCGGCATTTGGCCTGCACTTCTTGAACACTGTTCTTCTCCACATCATTTGTACTAATGTGTACCACAATGTGGAGCATCCTCCCCCATGCTATTTAACCAATGAGTACACAAGGTACCCTACCCTGAACAGCATCAGTCCCGGCATACATTCCACACTTATAGAGCTCCCATTGCTGCTCCCCTTTTTTGTATTTTTTTCTGTGCATCCCCGTAGCATCCCCCAACCAGCCACTCCTTCAGAGCACAAATGACTCCCTGCCACCATCCACCAGCCCCCATTTGCAGCCTTACCTGGATAGCCTGGTGTATTCCTATGCCAAGAGGGTCCCTCTCTTCGGGGGGCTCTTCCGGTCTTTGCTCCTGGCACCTTGGCTCGGGTCATGAACCCGGGTCACCAGTGTGCTGAGTGAAGCCCTTTGCTTGGTATCATGGAGCCGGACATTTTTTTTTCCATGCCTGTATGGACTCGATGGGGGGTACATGCCCTGGCCCCTGATCACTCTGCACGGCCACACCCAGAGTTCCCCCATGGATACCCCCTCACATGTGGCAGGGCCGGGATGAGGAGTGCTGGCGTGCTCCCCCACCTGAAGCAGTAATCTAGAATCTGAGGCAGCCCCAAAGGAATGACTGAGCCATCATGGATCTAGCCGGGTCCTAGTTTTCCTCCATTTTCTCCCACACCATATGCCTGTGCAATGGGCAGGGAGGCTGTCTTCACCCCTGTGGAGACAGCCAATCTCCATGGACGTGGGCCAACAACCTGTGTGACTGTGCATCTGTGCCAACCAACAGTGCACAGCACTATCTCCCCTCCACGAGGAAGAAGAGCAGTCCTCTGGATGCTCAATCCTTCCTTCCTCCCCCGGCAAACCTCCGAGCGACCCGAGTTAGTTTTCAAACCAGGATCACTGGTGCAGCGAGAGGTGTGGCGTCCAGCACCTCAACCCTCAGGGCCACTGGACCAGCCTCACTGCCTGATTTTGATTCCCTCATCTGATACCTCCAATAATGAAGTCTCCCATAATTTTGGAGAAACAGGTCCTATATGCTTTCTGACAGGGAGGGCTAGACTGTGAGTTCAGGAGATGACATCATCAGCACCTCTTCACTGAACCTGGCTTTTTTGAACAGGTAGTGAAATCAGGGTTGCAAAATAGCCCATAACTTTAAAATGAAGTAACACTGAAACCTAATATTTGGTATGAAATTTATTAGGGGTATGCTTATTCTAATTCTGCAATGTAGCACTTTTGACCAGAGTCCCTCTTTAAGTGCTTAGTAGTTTGTTTTATTCCTCATTCACATGGTGCAGAGAGATGCATTTACTGCAGGAGCAGTGTAAAACATTGCAGTCTTACATTTCACCAAACAGGCTTCTACAGAGACTAGTGAATTCAAACACACATACTGTAGTAGTTACATAACCCTCTTTACTCATAGTGTATTAGTGAAGTAGTGTAACAACCAATCACAGCACACTGGCTCTTAGCCAATCAAAAGTGCACAAAACATTTTCAAAGAAACTTTTTGTAAACAAAAGTCTGTTAAATCTAGTAGTTTCACTTGGAATGCCTCTTCCGGTGTTTTTATTTGTTTTTTAAACACTTCGGGCTGGATATTCAAACTGCGCCATTCTGAGGCGCAAGCCCTTGCGCTGCGCAAAATAGTTGTGCAGGGGTGTGGCCGGGGCAATATTCAAAGGAGTTGCGCTATTGAGCAACTCTTTTGAATATCACCCCCCAGCCAGAGCCACTGTGCATGGCGCAGTGGAACTTGCGCCACCGCAAGTTGTCAGAGTGGAGCATTCAACTTGCGGTGGCGCAAGTACCATTGCGCCATGCGCAAAATCACGATATTCAAAAGGTGACATGCAAATGGGGCCATAATTCATGCAAGGCGCAGGGGGGGCCATTTGCATCTGATTATGGCCCCATTTGCATGCCATTAGCATGTAGGTGCGCCCGATCCCGAGGACTTGCACCTGGCGCCCTGCCAGGCGGCAGCCGTCGAGGGACCGGCGCGCCCTGCAGCCAGTCGCGAGCAGCAATGTGGCTCCCCACCTCCTCCCATACATATCCCTGGTGGTCAGTGGACGAAATGCCCGATCGCGGGCGGTATGTTTAACCCCTCCGTTCACATCCCTGGTGGTCCAGTGGACGAAATGCCCGATCGCGGGCGAAAGTAAGCGGAACCCCGAACATCACCCTTGTGCCCGATCCACGGGCGGTAAGTAAATTGAACCCCCAAAACATCTCCCTGGTGGCAGTGTCCCCCACCCCACCCAGCGAAACCCACCACCCGGCTCCCCGGCGGCGGTGGTGGCAGCATCCACCCGCCTGCCGCGCGCGCTCGCCGACTGACTGCCGGTGGGACTCTGCGCCCGTGGTGCAAGCAGAGCCAATGGGTGTGCAGCCCATACCGTACATGACCAGCCAGATTTTGTGAATGATTCATTCACCGTCTGGACGTATCATGCTCTGGCTTATGGGCTACGCCATTGGCTCTTGTTCTCGCAATGGCGTGCAATCCTGGCAGTCAGTCGATGGCAAGCGTCAGGCGGGTGGGATGCTACCGCCCGCCGGCTGCGCGAAGCGAGTGGTGAGCGTAAATGGTGGGTGAATCGTGAACGCAGCCGCAAAAGCTGTTTGAAGTCAATTACTTACTGCCAGCGATCGGCATTCGTCCCACTGGACCACCGGAGATGTTGGGGGTCTAATCTTACTTACTGCCCGCGATCGGGCACAAGGGTGATGTCTGGGGTTCCATGCACTTCTGCCCGCGATCGGGCATTTCGTCCACTGGACCACCAGGGATGTGAACGGGAGGGGGTTTAAACATACCGCCCACGAGGGCATTTCGGTCCACTGGACCACCAGGGATGTGAACGGGAGGGGGAGCTACATTGATGCCCGTGATCGGGCTGGTGGGGGGGAGTACACTATGCCCACAATCAGGCTGCGGGGGGGGGCACAGGGACTGAGTTGGGGGCCAGCCACAGGTGGCAGCTGCTGTGCTGTGCCCTGCAATACAGCAGCTCACCTGTGGGTGGCCCTCGACTTAAGCCTTTATTTTTTGGCTCAAAGTCCTGCAGGCACAGGTTGGGAGTTGCGCCTACACAACTCTGCACAACCCGGCTGAATATCGGGCTGTGCAGTTTATGCATGGTTCTTCCCCCCCCCTCCAGTTGAGCATGCATTCATTTGCATTGTGCTGTTGCTCAGCCTGTTTTCAGTGGCGCAACTGCCTCCTGCTGAATATCGCAGAATGGCGCAATTTAGGACTTGAGCATGTGCAACCCTGTTACGCATGGCGCAACCCTTTTGAATATCTGGCCCTTCATCTAAAGAGCAGTAAAATGAGATGTGAACATCTATTTTTACCATTCCAAGGTATGATTCAGCATGTTCAGACACTTCAGCTCGCTTTGGGGGCTTTACTTTCTATCTTAATAAAAAGAAAGTAAAAAGTCCCACCCCATAGAAGAAATGAAAATTATGTCTGAGAAGTCACCTGTAAACTCTGTTTTTGAACTGTGCAAGATAGGTTAAAATATGAAATCACATCTTGAAATCGTAAAAATAGATGTTCACATCTCATTTTACTGATTTCTTTGTTGTTCTTCCTATACAGGTGCTCTGGAAGCAAGGAGAAGTAATGAAGTGTTTAAAAACCACATAAAAACACTGGAAGAGACATTCCAAGTGAAACTACTAGATTTGACAGACAGAAGCAAGAAAGAAATAAGTGCCTTTGATGGGATTTGAACCCATGCCACCTGCAATACCATTCCAATTGTACTACCAACTGCACCACCAAGGCAACTGGAAAGTTGGGAATCCCAGAAGTGTCTTACTCTTTCTTTAATGTACAGCCTGGTGCTGCACAGATAATTACAGTTTTATTCACAAGGGTGTGGTGGGCACATATATGGAACCCAAACAAACTGTTTGTTTGGGTTCCATGTATGCGCACACGACACCCTTGTGAATGAAAAAGTATTACAATGCAATACTCAAGGCAGCAAGGATTGCAAAGTCAGCTAATAGGAATGAGCTTCATCAAGACAAAGAAAGCAGACAAGACCCCCCAACTGATCTTCTCCACTGAGAGTAACCAGGAACATCAGACCAGGAGAATCTCGGGGCACAAATTGAAAATAAGTCAAGCTGCAACTCTAAATTACACTTTTACTGCTCTTTTCAGTCCAAAAAGCATTATTTAGGTGGGAATGTGGGAGAGGCACATGCCCAGCATCCATGAGCATGACGGCCATGAATGTAATTCACAAGCTGGCAGGATTAGAAACATCATATAAAAATACTGGGATGTCCTCAGCACTCTACCAGATTTAGCAGATGTCACTTCAGAACCACTACATATTACCTTTACACAGTATGTGGGGGAAGCCAGCCCATTAGCACAACAGCAGCATTGTTGTTTAAGACGCCGGTGACCCAGTTTCAGTAATGAGCCCAGGACACTGGTGGACCAGAGGTGGAGAAGATTTTGAGCTTCCCATTGGAAGCTGACCTCCTCAGGGAGGGAGTCTGATCCCTGCTGCAGTGACACCACCTGGCAGTCTGCAAGTCATAATCAGGCTGCATGGAGGTCAGGCTGTAAAAAATACTTTAATGCCTCTGGCACAAAACAGTTACAGCAGCAGCCCAACACCAGTGCAAATTCAATAGACATACAATGCCACACTCTGGAGGACTATACCCCAGTGCTTCACCATGAGGCTTCGTCAAGGGTTGGGGCAAATGGTACAGGTTGACTATATACAGTCACTAGGCGATGATGTCATCGAGTGATGACTGCCCACAGGTAAGCAAATACACAAAACAAAATATGTAAATATAAAGTGAGTTGAGGTCACTGGAGGGCCAGAGGGGGAGAAGGATTAAGCTTCCCACTGGAAGCTCACCTCCTTAGGGACGGAGTCTGAGCCCTGCTGCAGTGACATCACCTGGGAGTTCACAAGTCATGCAGGCTGGCCAGCCCACTGGCGCAGCAGTTGGAATTCTGTTTGTGATGCCAGTAACCCGGGTTTGGGAATGGACCTGGGGAGCTGGAGGATCGGCCAGGGGAGAAAGATAGAGCACCCTTAGGGCTGCTCTCCTTCTCCGGGGGTAGGGTTTGGGGAGAATACCCAGCGCATGTAGGACTCCTGGTGGAGGCCAGGAAGAATCGCTAGTGCCAGCGTCATACGCCATAGAGGGGTGGGGTGGATGCAGGCCATCATTGCACATCCCCGCCCCTGAGGAACTTAACAAGAAAAAAAGTCACTTGCGGCTCCTATGTATGATGCCTGCCCCTGGCCCTGATTAGCCTCCAGGCTGGCTCCCTGATTCTGGTCCCATGTTTAAGGTACTAAGCCCGGCTGCTGCAACCCCACCCTGAGGGGGAAAGCCGGGGGTGTCTGGAGTTGCGGCCAATATGGAAGTCATGCAGGCTGGCTAGGTATGGCAGCTAGAGGAAACATACTGTACATCAAGCTCTGTGATGTAAGCACTCATTATGTGCATTTATTGCCTGTTTACACCAGCATCCGCATGGAGGTAGAATACAGGAAACATAAGTCCCCTAGCAGGATGACATTAGTTCTCACAGTGCCAGTACAGGCAGCCTAGCTCTTTCTCTGCTGCTGGATTCAGTCTCAGGAGGGAGTTTGGTCTATCTCTGATGGTCTGACCATGGGGGGGAGCAAAAGGAGCTTTATGGGAGATGAGGTAAGTCCATAAGAAGGTGGGTGATGTTGTTGGGGGAGTCCAGATGGAGGGGTTTGGGGGTGTCGAGTAGGAGGAATAAACAAAGATGTGAGAAAAAGATAAGAAAGAGGCTGGTACAAACTGTCTTCACACTGAACTGCAGTCCACAATGGCTTTCTTCATTGCCCATTGAGAATTTCAAGTGTAGTTGGGCCCCCTGCCAAAATACATTCAACACAAAGACCTTTGTACAACCAGATCGTAACAATTCTTAACAACAAAGGACTTCATAAATTGTGGCATTTGTAGAACAGGAGACGCTGGAAGGTTTGATACTTTTTTGGACCAACAAGTGTCTTGTAGAAAGATGGAATTATACACAAACTATTGGGGCATTTGTAGAGTGATCTACGTTAAAATGGTTTACTTGTGGTCTAATATATGTGGAACAGATATGCAATATCAAAGCACTTAAAGAACAGCAATTATGGTACTGTATCCAGTATTAAATTTTCATAGAAATATAGACTTTGACAGCAGATAAGGACCGCTTGGCCCACCAAGTCTGTCCATTTCCCTACCTGTTGGATAAGCTACAGATCCTAGTTAACCAACAACTTACTTCCTCCTACCCCTCACTAGAATTGCCTTATGTCTGTCCCATGCAATCTTCAATTCCCCCACTGTTTTGGACCCCACTACCGCCTCAGGAAGGCCTTTCCATAAGTCCACTACTCTGTGAAAAAATAGTTCCTCATGTTGTCCCTGAGCCATCCCCCCTCTGTCTTCAAATTGTGCCCCCTTGTTCTTGCACATCTCTTTTTCTGAAAAATGCTACACTCTTGAACTTTGTTGATTCCCTTGAGGTACTTGAAAGTTTCTATCATGTCCCCCCTCTCCCTCCTTTCCTCAAGGGTATGCATATTAAGCTCCTTTAGTCTCTCTTTGTAAGGCTTCTGGTGCAGACCCTGCACAATTTTAGTTGTCTTCTTCTGGACTGCCTCCATCCCTGTCTGTGTCCTTGTGGAGATGGGATCTCCAGAACTTCACACAGTGCTCCAGATGGGGTCTCACCAACTGTCTGTACTGAGGGATAATAACTTCCTGTTTTCTACTGGTGATGCCTCTCCCTATGTATCCCAATATCCCCCCAGCCCTCCTTATATCCTTCTCACATTGCTTGCCTACCTTTAGATCATCTGATATGACTACCTCGAGGTCCCTTTCGATTTTTGTTGTTGTTAGTAACCCCCCTTCCCCCATTGTGCACTCTTCCACTGGTTTTTTTTTTCCCAGGTGCATTACTTTGCACTTCTTTGCATTGAATCTAAGCTACCATACCTTTGGTCATTCCTCCAACCTTGCCAAGTCCCTTCTCATCCTTTCCAGCCCCTCCCCCCGCCTTGTGTATCAACCCTGTTGCAGATCTTTGTGTCATCTGCAAAGAGGCAAACTTTTCCTTCCAGCCCCTCTGCAATGTCACCTATAAAGACATTAAAGAGGACTGGTCCCAGTACTGAATCCTGTGGTACCCCTCTAGTAACCCTCCTTTCTTCAGAGTGGACTCTGTTTACTATTACCCTCTGCATCCTGTTGTCCAGTCAATATATTACCCAGGCTACCACCCTGGGGCCCACTCTCAGGCTAGGTAACTTGTTTATTAATCTTTTGTGTGGGACTGCGTCAAATGCCTTGCTAAAGTCTAGGTAGGCCACATCCTCAGCCCCTCCCTGGTCCACTACTTTGGTCACCCAGTCAAAGAAATCTATTAGAGTCATCTGACATGACCTTCCCACTGTGAATCCATGTTGTCTTGGGTCCTGTGCCCCACTGACCTCTAGGTACTCAGCAATTCTTTCTTTCAGAAGTGATTCCATCATTTTCCCTACCACTGAGGTCAAATTAACAGGTCTGTAGTTTTCTGCCTCTGCCTTGCTCCCACTTTTGTAAGGGTGAATAACATCTGCCCTCCTCCAGTCCTCAGGTACCACACCATCCTTCCATTATTTGTTAAAAAGGGTAATCAGTGGTGTCACTAGTTCTCCCCTTAGCACTGTTGTGGACTCGCCAGTGTGGTCATCAAATGGTTTGAGTCCTACCTATCTGATAGGGTGCAGCAGGTGGTGATGGGAATTTCTCCTCCTCCCCAATGCCTCTGTCATGTGGAGTACCCACGGCTCGATCTTGTCGCTGATGCTGTTCGCAGTGTACATGTTGCCCCTAGGTGGGATCATTTGGCAGTACAGCGTGGAGTTTCACTGCTATGTAGATGACACCTAGCTGTATCTGTCATTTGCACCTGGAACATCTGATGCTGTAGATGTGCTTAACACCTTTCTTGCTAAAATCAATGACTGGATATCTTCCAGCTGACTGTGTCTTAACCTGGATAAGACAGAGGTGATCGAGCCAGGTCAAGGGTGTGATGGGTTGCCACCTGGAGCTAACACAGGTCTTTTCCTGGGGTCTGTTCCATTGGTGGCTTCCCCAAGGGTGCGTGATTTTGGTGTGGTCCTGGACAGCAGACTGACCTTTGAAGATCAGGTATCGTCTGTTGTCAAAAGTGTTTTTTACCACTTGTGGAACAGGCCAGGATCAAGTCCCTCATTCTGCCCAAGGATCTGCTGACTCTGGTACACGCCTTCGTTACCTCTAGGCTCGACTACTGTAACTCTCTAACCTTTGAGGTCATGGGAGGGACCCTCCGCAGGCTGTAGCTGGAGCAGAACATGGTGGCCCAGTTGCTGATGAGCCTGTCCAGGTCCAGTCACGTAATCCTGGTCCTGCGTGCTCTGCGCTGGCTGCCTGTCAGGTGGAGAGTCCTTTTTAAGGTGGTCTTGCTCACATTTAAGGCCCTATATGGGCTAGGTCCAGGCTACCTGTCTCAGCTCCTGATACCTATGACCTCTGTTCACTCCCTCCACTCCTCTTCAAGGGGCCTCCTGGAAGTTCCCAGGGTTCGGCTCAAGACATCAGGTGACCATGTCTTTAGTGTCGCCAGGCTGACCCTGTGGAACTTGCTACCTCCTGCAGTCCAGGAGGCCCCCCTCGATCAGGGTATTTAAACTGAGGCTGAAGGCCCACCTCTTCCACCTGGCCTTTATGGAATAAGTACTTCACCCAAACCGTTCCAGTTATCTGATAATATTTATTATAGAGCTGAAATCTTGAATGTTATTTTATGGTTAAATTATCTAGTTTTACTTCTTGTTTTATTTTGTGATCTGTTTCATTGTTAGGCACCCAGAGCCCCTGGGAATGGGCGTCATAGAAATAAAAGTTGCCTTGCCTTGCCTTCCCTTTTAGAATTCTGGCATGATTTCCCATCAGACCCCATTGCTTTGTCCACCTTGAACTTTAGGAGTTTTTTCAGGACCCTTTCTTCTGTGAATGGACTGGTATCGCCTTCCCTATCCAGAGTGCTTCTATTGTTTGGTTTAGGTACCTCCCCTCCTTTTCTTTTGTGAATACTGAGCAAAAGTATTTGTGCAGTATCTCTGCCTTTTCACTGTCACCTTCTGCCCATCCCCCTCCCCTTTATTAAGCTTCACTATCCCTTCCTTGGTCTTTCTTCGCTCCCTAATATACCCGTAAAACGTGCTATCACCCTTCTTAACTGAGTTGGCTATCTTTTCCTCGGTTTGGGCCTTCTCTGTCCTGCTCCTTCTATGATTCTTTATACTTCTTGAACGCTATATTTTTCTCCCTAACCTTCCCTGCCACCTCTTTTGAGAATCATAGTGTTTTTTTCTTTCATTTTGTTTTATTTGCTTCACAAAAAGGTTTGTTTCTTCTATGATTGCAGTTTTGATTTTCCCCCCATTGTTCCTCCACCCCTCCTTCCTTCCCATTTGCTAGTGCATTCCTTAGGCACTCTCCAGTTTTGCCAAAGTCAGCCCTCCTAAAGTCCAGTACCCTTGGTTTTGTATGGATTGACTCTACGGTTGTGTTTATCGTGAACCACGCTGTTTGGTGGTCACTTGTTTCCAGATGGCTACCCACTTCTAAATCCAAGATCCTCTCTCCATCCCCATTTGAGAGTACAAGGTCTAAGACTGCTCCCTCCTGAGTGGGTTCCAAAACTAGCTGTCTGAGGCTTGTCCCCTGTAGGGCATCGAGAATGACCCTGCTCTTGGATGTGGCTGCAGCAGCTGTGCTCCAATTAACATCTGGCATATTCGGGTCCCCCCATCAACAATATCTCTCCTTTTTCTGCCATTCTAAGGATGCTTTCTATAATTTCCTTGTCCATTTCCTCCACCTGAGATCGGGGTTTATATAAACCCCCGTGCGGATGGTGGTGCCATTTCCTGTCTCCAAGGTGACCCATAGTGCCTTCTCTCCTTCCTGATTGCCCATTACTTCTGTTGCTTTGATCCCTTCCCTTACGAAGAGAGATAATCCTCCTCCTCTTTTACCCTCCCTGTCCCTCCTGTAAATTGTGTATCCTGGTATGTTGACATACCAGTCATGGTTCTCTGTGTAACATGCTTCTGTGACTGCTACGATATCCAGGCATCCCTCATCCATCAAGGCCACTAGTTCAGGAAGCTTGTTACCCAGACTACGGGCATTGGTCCTGTGTAGTACAGTATGGTCTGCAAGCCCATTGGTCCACACTGTGGACCAACAGGTGTACAGATCATACTGTATGCTGTCATTTGGTGGGTGGATGGGTGGTATGCGGGTGGGGTGCTGCCACCCACCGATGATGTGGGGGTGCGGGTGGCCGGAGGGTCCTCTGTGGGAGGGTGGGGAGGGGGTTACCACTGGACCAGAAGGCTACATTCTGCAATTACAACAGCCTGTGATCGGGCAGTGGGGGGGCCGCTAAACCACCAAGAAATGCTCTTTTACTACTGATGCCCGCAATCGGGCAGTGGGGGGACTGCTAGACCACCAGGACATGTTAATTTAATACAGATGCCCATGATCGGGCATCAAGAGGACTACTAGACCACCAGGGGTTAGTTATGAAATGCAGAGGCCCGCGATCGGGCATACAGGGTGGGAGGGGGATCCACTAGGCTACCAGGGGGGTCCGGGTGCTTTTGGACGGTGTTCCCGCTGGGCGGGTGGCCACCCATGGCCGGCAGCTGTTGTGCTGTGCCTTGCAATACAGCTACCCACCTGTGAGTGGCCAGCTTTTGAGCCTATATTTTATGGCTCAACTTTGAGCACCAGTGTGCGGTGCATGTAAGAGTTGTGCCAGCATATGCGCCGCACATCCCGGGCTGAATATCGGGATGTGCTGTATATGCATGGGCACGCCTCTGCATCTGGGCGCCGCATAGGATTAGGATTTTGCACTGCAACGGGCAGCCTTTTTCAATATCCTGCAAGGCACAATGCGGGGTTGTGCCTGGCACAACTCAGTTGTGCCAGGCACAACCCTTTGAACATCCCGGCCCCAGTCTACAAGTACATAAGCAGTATTGCAAATCCCTTCTTAATTAAAAAAAAAAAGCAATAACAAGTGTAAAATTTAAAGTAAGGCACCCCTCCCTCAGATTTGAGCAAGATTGTGCTTTCCTGCAGATTCCAAGTTCAATATTCTGTGTCCTTCCCAGCTCCCAGTTGTTTCCATGCAGCTTACACCTTCAAGAAGATGGGCCTTTTACTAACACTGAAAAGTGATCCTGGATGTCAGAAGTGGGAAACTAACCAGAAAACTACTCCAGCAGGAAACCCACAGGATTTTCTTGTTGAATACATTAATTCTCGATAAGACTGAATCAAAATTTGTCTTTGCCTTGTTTTTTTGTTTTCTGTGAAGACTTTTGTTCTTCTTTTGGAAGATTTAAGCCACTCTAAAACAGACTGATCTTTGAGTTTTTTATTTAGTGCTGTGATAGTTTGTTAAATCTATCTGCATATACTGTTTTTCCTTCTCTTGCCTCATAATGGGTCCTATGTACTAAGCGGGCAGGGGTACGTGGAAAAGTCGTGTACCCTGCCCGTGACTCTGCTCTCTATGGACAGGTATGCCCATACCGGCATTCACCAATGTCGGCAACCTATCTGCAGCTCCTCCGAACCTGGCATGCAGGACTCTGCAGGGCAGCCGGGGGAGGAGTTATCATCCTGGGTGGGCATCCAATGAGATGCCCCCCTGGGACCCTGAGTGGATCCCACGCATAGGGAGGCGTGGGTCTGGGGCTGGTCATACCAATTGCAGGCACCCAGACCCACATGGCACCATCCTATTCTGGTTCTGCCGCACCCGAAATTGCCAGGCTCTCACCCATCCAGCTGCCCCAGCCACCTCCTGCTGCCCAGCGATCAGGGGCAGCATGTTGTGCCATGTCCCAGTCCAATGGTGACTGGAGTCCTGTGTCCATTGGGGCACGCAGTGGGTTATGGCAGGGTCTACCCTGATGTACCCTGCACCAACCTCTGCACCCATGTGGCCAGCACTACGCGGGTTAGTAACTACCACGTAGTGCTGACACACCCTTGGAACGCCCCCAGCGTGGTGCTGTCCATGGATGTGGGGGATCAGGTGCAGTGGGTCTGTAAACAACCCTCCTTTCAGCATGCCATGGGGGGGCACAGTGGGTGTGGAGTGGCTACATGCCCCAGATACATTTGCATAGCCACTCCATCCCAATAGTGCATAGGGCCCAGTAAATGTATTCTAATCTTGTTTTCTGTTTCTCTTTCCCCGGTTTTTTCCTATCCCTGCACCACTCTTTTATATACCTCCTGTAGTTGAGGTGTTTATACTGCTCAGTTTATGCTGGATTGTAGGGCTCTTGTTTCACACACTTATTTTCTTTTTAGGTCTCTTCACTTTGCAAATAACTATCATGAGCAGTAAATTATAGAAACACAGAATTTGTCAGCAGATAAGGACCGCTTGGCCCACCCAGCCTGCTCATTTTTCCCTACCTATAGTATCTGCATAGACCCTACCTCACCTCCAGTTCTTTCTTCCTCCCCCCATTCCTTTTCATTAAGATTCCGTTATGCCTATCCCATGCATTCTTGAACCATATCACTGTTTTTTCCCACCACATCGACTGATCAGCTGTTCCAGGAATCCATCATTGTTTCTGTGAAGAAGTACTTCTTCACATCTCTCCTGAATCTACCCCTTCCAACTTCACAGCATGATCCCTTGTTATTGTGCATCTGTTTTTTCTGATAAATACTTCCCCATGTACTCTACTTACCCCCTTGAGGCATGATTCCAGTCAGATAACACTGTTTCTTTATTTAGAAGGTGCTTAATCTCTGTTTGCTCCACTAGAATGCTGCTGTGAAGAAGATTGTGTCTTACACAGAAACATAGAATGTGTTGGCATATGGGGTCCATGTGGACCATCTAATCTGCCCATATATACTAGCACCCCCCAAATCAAGCTGCAGTGTTGTGTTTTCCACACTGTCTGTCCCATGCCAGCTTGACTTCTCTGACCATCTTTGACCCCATTCCATGTCATTCCAAGGCTGCACCACCCTGTCTGAAAAGAAGAACTTCCTTATGTTGTTCCTGAACCTGCCCCCCTTTAGGTGCGTGTCATCACCTCTGGTCCGGGTGCAGTTGTTTACCTGAAGGAGATCCTGTGCCTGTACCTTGTTGATACCCTTCATATATTTAAATCTCTCTATCATGTCTCCCCATCCCTTCTTTGTTCTACTGAGTACATGTTGAGTTGTTTTAGCCTTGCATCATATGGCTTGTGATGCAGACCTTGTACCATCGTTGTTGCCTTTCTTTGTATAGTCTCTAGTCTTTCTGGTGTCAGTGTGGCTCAGTTGGTAGCACACCCACCTCTGGACCAGAAGGTTATGGGTTCTCGTCCCATACCGGGATTGGACTTGCACCTAAAAATCGCTGGCATCCAAGTGCAGCATTGGGGGGTGCTGTACTGCTGGGGTATGCCGTCCTTCGGATGAGACATTAAACCAAGGTCCCTTCTGCCCATCCGGGTGTTGTCCTGGTGGGTGTCCAGGTGGAAGAAAAAGAACCCAGGGCACTCTTCTCAAAAGAGCAGGGAGCATTCCCAGTGTCCTGGCCAACATTCCCCTGCCCATAAACCGGTTCATGCAATTATCCAGGCTGTGTGTGGGTGATGATGTGCGATAAGGCTGCCACCACACATTCAGTCACTTCATTACCAGTCTACATAGAAACATAGAAACATAGACTTTGACGGCAGATAAGGACCACTTGGCCCACCCAGTCTGCTCATTTCCCTACCTATTGGATAAGCTACAGATTCTAGTTAACCAACAGCTTACTTCCTGCAACCCCCCACTATAATTGCCTTATGTCTGTCCCATGCATGTTTGAATTCCCCCACTGTTTTAGACCCCACAACCTCTCCAGGAAGGCGGTTCCATGCGTCCACCACTCTCTCCGTGAAAAAGAATTTCCTCACATTACCCCTGAGCCGTCCCCCCTCTAACTTTAAATTGTGCCCCCTTGTTCTTACACATCTCTTTTTCTGAAAGATGCTACCCTCCTGGACTTTGTTGATTCCCTTGAGGTACTTAAAAGTTTCTATCATGTCCCCCCTGTCCCTCCTTTCATCAAGGGTATACATATTAAGCTCTCTCAGTCTCTCTTCATATGGTTTCTGATGTAGACCCTGCACCATTTTAGTTGCCTTCCTCTGGACTGCTTCCATCCTGTCTATGTCCTTGCGTAGATGAGGTCTCCAAAACTGCACACAGTACTCCAGATGGGGTCTCACCAACTGTCTGTACAAAGGGATAACCACTTCCCTTTTTCTACTTGTGATGCCCCTCCCTATGCATCCCAGTATCCCCCTGGCTCTCCTTACTGAATTCTCACATTGCTTACCCACCTTTAGGTCATCTGATATGACTACACCCAGATCCCTTTCCATTATTGTTGTTGTTAGTACCTCTACTGCTATTGTGTACTCTTCTCCTGGATTTTTATTTCCCAGGTGCATTACTTTGCACTTCTTTGCATTGAATTTAAGTTGCCATATATCTGACCATTCCTCCAACCTTGCCAAGTCCCTTCTCATCATTTCTACCCCCCCTTGAGTCTAGAATTGCTTGTAAAGTGCTTTGGGATACTGTGTATGAAAAGCTCTATATAAATGATGATTCTTCTTCTTCTTCTATGTCTTTCCTAAGGTGAGGCCTCCAGAATTGGACACAGTACTCCAATAAGGCCTCACCAGGGACCTGTACAGTGGCATAATCACCTCTCTTTTCTACTGGTTATGCCCCTCCCTATGCAACCCAAGATGCTGCTGGTTTTTGTGCTGCCTTTTCACATTGCTTTCCAACTTTCAGGTCATCTGTGATGATCATCCCAAGATCACGCTCATGGTTTGTTACTGCCAGCTGTACCCCATTTAGAAAGTAATTCCAGATCACGTGATGAGCTAGCGGGGAAAAAACATCTCTGAGACTGCTCCTGGGTTTCGGCAAATAAAGCATATTATTTAGCATTTTAAGACCCCAGTTTTGATTCAGCGAGGAGCTCTGATTGTTAGTAAGGTACTGAACTTTGGTGAGTGACTCATGTTAAGTTAAAAAGGAGTATATTTAACAGAAGTAGAAATGGGCCTGGAAGGCAGAATGGCCGAGATGGAAAGTGGAAGTCCAGAACCTTTGGCAGCAAGAACGCCGGCAGTCAAGCACTCAAACCCCATTCCCCGGCTCCAGAAAAAAACAAGGATCTGAGAGTAGAAGATTGAGGGGGGCACTCAGCCTCAGAAGATATTATTGAGATTAAGCAGCTTTTACAAGGGCTGGTGGCTGATTTTACTATACTGAAGCCGGCTTTACATGCTTTAACACAAAGGGTGGGTGATGTGGGGGCCAGAGTTGCTTCACAGGAAAGGAAAACGGGAGCCATGGACCAGGAGGTAATTGGTCTTAAAAGGCAAGTCAAAAAACTAGAGAATCACCTGGAGGATCAAGAATCATGTAGTCGGAGGAACAACTTAATTATGGCGGGCCTCCCTGAGAAATTGGAAGGCTCAGACCGTGTTGCTTTCATGCAGGATCTCCTCCTGAAAATGTTTGGTCCGACGCTGTTTGGCGAATCTTACAACATTGAGAGGGCTCATCGCTTTTGAGAGAAACCCCCATCTGGAGCTCGTCCCCGAGTTCTTATTATGAGATTTTTGAATTTTAAGGAGAAGACACGTGTGCTGGATAAAGCCAAAGCAAATAGAAACTTGCAGTGGAATGGGGCTTCTATTTGGCTCTTTCAAGATTCAATACCCTCGGTGAGAGAGAAGCAGAAGGAGTATACCGAGATAAAGAAGAAGTTTTACTTGGCGGGTCTGAAATTCAGAATACAGTACCCAGCTACACTGATAGTGAAGTTACCAAAAGGAGACAAAAGATATGCTACGGCGTGTGATGCCATAGAAAGCCTCAGGGTGGAGCTACCAGATCTGTTCAAGTCCGTGACCTGAAGGAAAAAGGGACTCGCAAGACTGCAGGCAGTATAGCAGCAAGTGCGATCAGTAACGATTGGGAAGTGATGTGATAGTTGGTAGTGTTATTGGCCAACTTCGATTAAATTCCAGACTTGGGAGAAGAGATCTGATTTTCTTTGACTTAAGCTACTTTAGTTATAGGTTCCACAGGACTGTGAAATAAAGCCCTTTTGCCGACTTCGATGTTTGTCTTTTTTGCTTTTCTTTTTTTCTCCAGGGCATAGCTGGCCTGAGAATATCAACAGTCCTGGACCATTGGGACGTTTTCTTTCTGCTAGCTGTTAAATGTTCCTCTCCTTCCCTTTGCTTATACCAGATAACTTCAGTTTAGTAGTATGAAGAGGTTCGGTCATTGAATAGTCTGAAATGTTATAAGCGTAGGGCAGGTTAATGGGGCTCATGATTGCAATGGGACAAAAAGTTAGGGGAAGGGGGGTTCTGCTCCACATGTGCTAAAGAGTCGTTCTCTCCCAGGGGGCTAGGGGCTCCTCCTAAAAATGAAAAAAAGGAGTAAATTCTGCCTACAGGGGATTACTGAGTATTTTTTTTTTTTTAAGGTTCCTCTTTGGAGTAGCCCTCTGATATTCTCCCTCATAATCAATTATAGCTGGATAGGATATAAGAGGAAACAGACAGGACAAGGAATCCTATAAATTTGATATTAAGATGTTGCTATAGTGGTGGTGCCCACGTACGGGGGGAAGGAGGCAGTTGCCATAATGCTGGACCACTATTTTTTTTTCCCCTTTCGTTAGTTTAAAGCTATAGGGGGTAGTGGGTAGTAGGTAATCTAAGAATTTATTGTGGGGGTTGGGGAATAGGGTGGGGTCTTCTGTTCCTAGTTGGCGATAACACTGAGACTCGGGGGATCAGAGACACCTTGGGGCTGACTCTATACACGCCTCTAGGGATTAAGGAGGGCGCATTGGAGGATCGGGGTGTGGGAGGGGATTTACTGGGGGGAAGGGGAGAGACAGAATCCATGATATATGAAATAAGGAAGATAGAATGTATGAGAATGAATAGCAGGGGTAGTGGTACAGAATATGGTACTAATTAAATTTCTTTCATGGAATGTAAAAGGCCTCGGGGGAGGAAGAAAAGACTGGTTATACTGCAATATATAAATCAGTGGGGGGTTTATTTTGCTGCACTCCAAGAAACCCATTTACTGAATGAGGAATTATATCTACTCAAGAGAGGGTGGGTGGGCAAAGCAATAGGAGTTGGGAATGTGAAAGCATCGGGGGTGTGGCGATATTAATAAGGAAAGCCTGCCCATATGTAATCGATCAAATTAAGTCACGAGAGGATGTCAGGGGGATATATGTGTTGGGTTCAATTCTCGGAAGCTCAATTTCGTGTGCCTCAATTTATGGCCCTACTCCGGCTAAATCAGAATTTTTTGCTTCATTGGAAGTTGATATTGCTATGCTCCCATCTAGCCCACTTATTATGGCAGGTGATTGGAACCTCTGTTTCGATAACGGGGTGGATAGGAACCCTCTTTCTAATAGATTGCCCAGTGCTCCACAGATAGCTTTAAATATATTCCTGGAAGTTACAGCACTAATAGATCCATAGAAACCTAGAAACATAGAATTTGATGGCAGATAAGGACCACTTGGCCCACCCAGTCTGCCCATTTCCCTACCTAATGGGTAAGCTGCAGATCCTAGTTAACCAGCAGCCTACTTCTTTCTACCCCAACCCCCTAGAATTGCCTTATGACTGTCCCATGCATGCTTGAATTCAACCACTGTTTTTGACTCCACAACCTCCTCCGGAAGGCCATTCCATGCATCCACAACCCTCTCTGTGGTAAAATACTTCCTTACATTACCTCTGAGCTGCCCCCCTCTATCTTCAAATTGTGCCCCCTTGTTCTTGCACACCTCTTTTTTTGAAAGATGCTACCCTCTTGGACTTTGTTGATTCCCTTGAGGTACTTGAAAGTTTCTATCATGTCCCCCCTCTCCCTCCTTTCCTCAAGGCTATGCATATTAAGCTCCTTTAGTCTCTCATCATATGTCTTCTGGTGCAGACCCTGCACCATTTTAGTTGCCCTCCTCTGGACAGCTTCCATCTTGTCTATGTCCTTGCAGAGATTGGGTCTTCAGAACTGCACACAGTACTCCAGATGGGATCTCACCAGCTGTCTGTACAGAGGGATGACAACTTCCTGTTTTCTACTGGTGATGCCTCTCCTATGCATCCCAGTATCCCCAACCCTCCTTACTGCCCTCTCACATTGCTTGCCCACCTTTAAGTCATCTGATATGACTACCCCAGTCCCTTTCCATTTTGTTGTTGTTAGTATCTCACCCCTATTGTGTACTCTTCCACTGGTTTTTGTTTCCCAGGTGCATTACCTTGCACTTCTTAGCATTGAATCTAAGCTGCCATACATTTGGCCATTCCTCTAACCTTGCCATGTCCCTTCTCATCCTTTCCACCCCACCTTGTGCATCAACTCTGTTGCAGATCTTTGTGACATCTGCAAAGAGACATTCTTTTCCTTCCAGTCCCTCTGCAATGTCACTTATAAAGACATTGAAGAGGACTGGTCCTAATACTGAATCCTGCGGTACCCCACTAGTAACCCCACTTTCTTCAGAGTGGACTTCATTTACTATTACCCTCTGTGTCCTATTCTCCAGCCGATTCTTTACCCAGGCTATCATCTTAGGACCCACTCCCAGGCTGGCTAGTCTGTATATTAATCTTTTGTGTGGGACTGAGTCAAATGCCTTGCTAAAGTCTAGGTAGGCCATGTCCACAGCGCCTCCCTGATCTACAACTTTGGTCACCCAGTCAAAGAAATCTATTAGATTCATCTGGCATGACCTTCCCACTGTGAATCCATGCTGCCTTGGGTACTATGCCCCTCTGGCCTCTAGGTACTCAACAGTTCTTTCTTTCAGAAGTGATTCTATCATTTTCCCTATCACTGAGGTTAAACTAACAGGTCTGTAGTTTCCTGCTTCTGCCCTGCTCCCACTTTTGTGACCCATATAGAATGTATAAGAAAGGGGATACTGAGATGACTTTTTTTTCCTGGGGTCCATAAGACACATACTAGGATTGATTTTTTTTTTTTTTTGATCAATAGGGAAGCATTAAGGGGTAATAAAGAGTTGAATACCTTTAACAGAGTACTATCTGACCACTCCCTGATCCAGATGCTATGGGAGATAGACAATATTCCCCCTAAACCATATCGATGGCGGTTGGATGAAGGGATATTAGCGGTTGATGATATGGTGACTAAACTAGAAGATACACTGAAGGAGATTATTCAAACTCAATTCCGACACTGGTGGATAAGAAACTTGCTTGGCCTACTTGCAAGGTATTATGTACAGGAATAGCGCAGGAATATGCCGCTAGGAGGAATAAATTGAATAGAGCATGGGAAGAATTTCTAACTGGGGCCATTAGGTCTTTATTACCCTTAGAGGGTTCCTCCAATGAGGTGAATGATGAGCTAAGGGACTTAAGAGATTAATTTAGAAGTATAATGAACCTCAGGATTGATCACTGGCTTGAAAGATTAAATGCTAGATACTTGATACAGGGGGATGTGCCAGGTCGCTTATTTGCTTCTAGAATTAGAGAGTGGGAGGTGGAAAGAATGATTATGGCAGTGAATTTTGGAGGAGAAATTATTACGGATCCTCAGGGAATGGCTGATGCCTTTGCAGATTATTACACTGGGATCTATCGAGGGGGGTACCAGTTCAGAGGAAGAAATCAGAGGGTTCCTTGACAAAATACCTTTGCCCAAACTGGACATAGAGCATGCCCAGACATTAGCTGCCCCAATCTCCGATCTAGAGATTATGGAGGCAATTCAAGAATTGCCAAATGGTAAGACACCAGGGCCGGATGGCCTGTCAGCCAAATTTTACAAAGTCCATTTATTGACAATAATGCCTCTTTTGAAAGAATTATTCTTGAATATTATGAAAGATGGGGTTCCCCACCCTCCTTTATACCAGGCCTACATTACTTTGATTCCAAAACCGGATAAACCTAGGGACTTACCTGGTAATTATAGACCCATTGCTTTAATAAACCAGGATATTAAAGTACTTACAAAGATTTTGGCTAACAGGGTTCTAAATGTCACTCCTCTATTAATTAGTCAGGACCAAGTTGGGTTCATGCCAGGACGAGGGGCACATGACGTATTAAGGAAGTTGCACCATATTCTCCATAAGGCTTCCAATTCTAAGTCTGCTATGGCACTGATTGCACTTGACACCGAGAAGGCATTCGATCAGGTTTCCCATAATTTTCTATTTTTCACAATGGAGAAAAATGGGTTTTCTGAAGGGTTTTCTCAGATGCCTTAAAAATCTTTATAAAGCCCCTACAGCTAGGGTCCTATGTAACGGTTATCTTTCTAAAGAGCTCCTGCTGAGAAATGGGACAAGACAGGGCTGCCCTTTGTCACCAATTCTGTTTAATATTTATTTGGAGCCTTTATTAAGGGCACTTAATATGGAGCCCATGGTTCAGGGAATTGAGGTTCAAGGGATGGAGGTTAAATTCTCGGTTTTTGCCGATGATATTTTGTTGCATTTTTCATAATCCGGCCGATAGTTTCCAAAAAACCCTGGAAGTTATTGGGAAATTCTCGGAGGTATCCAATTATAAACTAAATTTAAGTAAAACTCAAGTTCTCCCACTTACCGCATATACCTATAGAGCAGATTGCGAGCACTTGCAGCTTAACTGGGCCCTGAAAAATAATTAAATATTTGGGAATTTGGATAATGGCTAAAACAGAAGATGGGGTGGAGGAAAAATTTGGGTAATTTATTGGCCACAATTAAAAATGACATTTTAAGGTGGAATAAACTCCCACTGAACTTCACTGCTAGACTGGGATTGATTAAAATGAATCTCCTACCTAGATTGTTATACCCGATTTATCTACTACTCTATAACATTCTGAAGGGAAGGTTTATTAATATCCAAAGGGCAATTTCAGAATTTTTGTGGAATTCTAAGCCTCTAAGGAGGAAACATGTTGCCTTACGCTTTTCTCATCTTAAGGGAGGTATTAAGCTTCCAGACCTATTTTTATATTATGTAGCAGGACAGCTTGACCTGATGGGGCAGTGGTCCAGGAGTTGGGGAAAAGGGGGATATATCCCAACTTGGCTCCAAATTGAGCAGCGCACTTTAAAGGACCTAAAACTCTCCCCTATTGCATTATTGTTTATAGATCTGGGGGCTTTACCTGATAAGGGAAAGCAGTCACCAATTTTTAAATCAGTGAAGGCGTGGTGGGATTTATTAAGTTCGACACAGAGGAGGGCATAGAGGGGAGCTAGGGATCAACCTATATTAGGAAATCCTAACTTTAGGCTGGGGGGGGGCTAATAATTAATCAACTATGGGCATCACAACTGTACCACTTGAACTTGACAGATTTTATATTAGAAGATAGGGTGAATTTACCAGTGCAGACTAGGAAATGGGACTTTTCCAAAAAGATCCAAATTACAAACCTGGTACAGAAATTTATATGAGATAATAAAGAAATGGGACAAAGTTCATTTACTTGGAACCATCTGAAGGAGATTGATTACCTACAACACCCCCTTTCAAAAGTTTACAGGGTGCTGTTAGATTTTGTGAGCTTAGAATCTAAGGCTCAGATAGTGTACTGGGAAAAAACTCTAACCCACTGAGGCCTGACTGGAAAGAGATATGGAAAAATGTTAAACTGATGCCTATACCAAAGTATAAGACTGTGCCATTTTTTAGTTTTTCAAACATTTACTACACCCCTGTTAAACTTTGTTCTAGAAAACTCAGACAGACAGACCTGTGTTTTAGATGTGGAATGAAACCAGGGGACCTATTACATGTGATGTGGAGCTGTCCCAAAATTTATTCATTATGGGTTTAAATTGGTCCAAAAATTGACCCGTTATTAAATTACTCGGAGTATATTAAACCAGAGATTTGTCTTTTGGGGGACATGCAAACGGTTGTGAGGGACTCAGCTAAGCATCATGTGTCTCTGATGTCCACTCTGGTTAAGGCATTCATCCTAAGACACTGGAAAAATGATCGTACTTATAATTATGATCAATGGGTCAGTGATCTGCTACAGGTCCTGGATAGACTTAAAAGACAAATTATAATAGAGGAGAAAAAGAAAATAAATGATAAAAGACGGAAGGTGTTAGAGGCAGTGTACTCAATACAACTGAAGAGTGCCCTGACCTAGCTCTGTCTGTCTGAAGGGGATTAGTCTGTAATGTTCTCGTAAGAGAATGTGAGAAGGGATTATGATTTCATAGAGATACATGATTTAGTTTAGGGTAGGTTTTTTTACCTAGTGAGGCATAATACTCTCTTGAGATTGTCTTTAGCTGACTTAGAAGGTCCTTTATATATTTATAAGGCCAGGAGGGTTCTCTCTCCCCGGGACACAGTTATTAAAGTTCAGTCCTGAGAAGATACAAGTACTTCAAAGTTGAAAGAACAATTTAGAGAACAATCTGATTTGGAAACAGACCAGATTAGTGCTAACTTTGAAGGACTAGAATTAAGTGTTACATTGATTAAATGGACTTAAATCTTTGGCTATAATACATCATAACTGTGTATGTAAATAGTTGTGGGGATGTATATAGTATCCATATCCAGTTTTGGGATATGGGCCTGGGTATTTATACTGGGGTATATGTATGTATGTAGTATTACTGGAAAACATAAAACTCTAATAAAGAAGTTTTAAAAAAAAAAAGAAAGTAATTCCTCCCTGGGTTGCATCTTCCTAGGTGCATAACCTTACATTTTTTGGCATTGAACTACAACTGCCAAGCCTCTGACCTTTCTTCCAGTTTCCTAAGGTCTGACTCTATCTTTTGAATCCCTTCTGCTGAGTCCACCCTATTGCAGAGCTTTGTGTCATTCACAAATAGGCACACCTTCCCATTTAGGTCATCAGCTATGTTGTTGATGAATACATTGAGGTGTATTGGTCCCAGCACTGAACCCTGTGGAACACCACTTGTAACTCTACCCTCCTTTGATAGTGTGGCATTTATCAGTACTTTCTGGGTTTTCCCATTGAGCCAGTTTTGGATCCAGTTTACTATTTTTGGCCCAATGCCCATGTGCTCCAGCTTGTTTATTAGCCTCCTGTGTAGAATAGAGTCGAAAGCCTTGCTGAAGTCTAGGTACACCAGGGGCTGGACATTCAGACTGCACCAAGCAGGGGCGCAAGCCTGGACGCAGCACAACTAGGCTGCACCAGGGCATGGACCAGGTGATATTCAATGGTGCTGCGCCATGGCTCAGCACCATTGAATATGGCACTGAGGGTGCACGCAAGTGGCACTGGGCAGTGCAAGTGGCAGAAGGGAAGCAGGGGAATGCGCCAGCACAAGTGCGGTTGTGCTAGGTGCATCAACCATGATATTCAGCACTGAGCATGCAAATGAGTCCATTATGCATGCAAGGTGCAAATGGAGCCATTTGCATGTCATTATGGCCCCATTTGCATGCAGTGCATGATCCCCGGCAACTTGCGCCTGGTGCCCTGCCAGGCTGCAGCCTTCAGGGACAGATGCCCTGCAGTCCCTTGGTGGACCCTGCTCCCATATGCCCAATCGCAGGCATATGTTTAAAATATCCCTGGTGGTCCAGTGGACCACTCTCCATCGCCCGATCATGGGCATATGCATGACATACTGTACTACACAGGCCCAATATGTGAATGAACATGTTCATTCATATATCGGGCCAGTGTAGTATAGTATGGTCTGCACACCCATTGGTCCATGCGGTGGGCCAATAGGCGTACAGACCATACTGTACACTGTCAGTCGGCAGGCAGCCTGGAGGCATGTGGTTGGGGTACTGCCACCCACCACTGACTTGGGGGTGCTGGGTGGCGGGGGACCTCAGTGGGCAGGTGGGGAGAGGGGTACCACTGGACCACCAGGATTACTTTCACCATATCCGCCCATGATTGGGAGCTGGGGGGGGTTCCACTGGACCACCAGGGATGATTTAAACATATGCCCACAAATGGGTGATGGAGAGTGGTCAACTGGACCACCAGGGATATTTTACACTTATGCCCACGATTGGGTGATGGACAGTGGTTCACTGGACCACCAGGGATATGTTAAACATATTCCTGTGATCGGGTGATGGGGGCCCTTCCACTGGACCACCAGGGACATATTCTACACATTTGCCCAAGATCGTGCGACGGGGTGGGGGGGGCTCAATGCTCCCAGGGCAGGGGGCTTGGGGTCAGTGTTCTGACGGCGGCTTGCCTGTGGGTGGTCTGGACTTATTCATGGTTTCACCAGGCACATCTTTGTGCCCCCCTGAGTGGCGCAAGGCAGGCTTGTGCCAGCATATGTGCCGCACATCCTGGGCTGAATATCGGAATGTGCCGCATATGCATGGGCACACCCCCCGCACTTGCACCACATACATTACTGCACCCCGGCACATCAGGAGTTGTGCATTGCAACTTGCCCCTTTCAATATTACACTAGGGCGCATTGGTGGGTTGCGCATGGTGCATCCCTATTGCACCATGCGCAACCCTTTTGAATATCCAGGTCCATGTCTACTGCACTCCCATTTTCCAACATTTTTATGACCCAATCAAATTATTTGATTATGTTAGTTTGGTTGGACATTTCTGCTATAAAGCCATGCTACTTTGGGTCCAGCTGTCCACTATCTTCTAAGAATGTCACCATCCTCTGCTTTAGTAGGGATTATATCAGCTTCCCTACCACCGAGGTGAAGCTGATGGTTTTGCTGTTGAAACATTAGCAGAGGTGTGTTCTCACTTCTGAGAGCATGCATGGGTATTTTCTCTCTCAGAAATGAGAAGGTGGTATAGATTTTCATCTCTTTATTAAAGCATCCCTGAATAAATATCCCCTGGATGCCTCTTAATAATGTGGTGCTCTGTTAGAATCAGCATATTGCATTCCACATTGCTTCAAATAATCAAATAACAGCATTTTGCACATTCCAATTAATTTTCCCACTTGATTTCAATGCTCTTTAGATGAGAGACTTTGCATATTAATATTCATACACTTGCTTCCTTATGCATTTAAATGATATGGTTCCACCAAGTCACATCAACAACAAGTTGTTGGTGGATTTTACATCGACCACATTTTGCTGATGGTGATCACATCGCCTGGCAAATGTGTCGACGGACCACCGCACCAATGGGATACTTCAGACTGTCTGTGGGGGCTCCCCTGCACCCAGTCTCTCTCTCTCTCTCTCTCTCTCTCTATATATATATATATATATATATATATATATATATATATAATATCAACTCAGGGGTGTAGACTACTGGGGAAAGTGGCCAACACCTGGAGTTGCTGTATCAGTACAGTGCTCCAACAACCCATTTGACACTGTGGAAGTTGAATGGGTTGTTATCACTGTGTTGGTTTCACTCTCCTGGTTTTGATGTTATGATGGTACTGTACATTAAATGATATAACTCTGCTGATGTTTCAGGATCAAACAAGACCCTTCCTCAGAACTAAGCATAAAATGGGAGAGAATATATGACAGGAATGTTAATCATTTAATCTGTTGCAGAGCTAATAGTAAAGTGAAACACAATTAGGAGTTCCTTTCTTGCAGGAGGAACTGCATAAATTCATGTCTTATAATGGACATAAAAGGGGATATCACCTTCTAAGTGGCACTATTCAAATAAAATAAACCAAACCAAAATTAGAGTTGCATGTAAACCATTTTTACTAGATAATATTAGTACTTTTAGTGTAGTATCTTATCAAATTAAAATTAATGTATTACTTCTCACAACAGTGTGTGACTTCTGAATAGCACAAGAAAGCAGTCACCAGAGAGCTAGTGTCATTACTTATAGCACAGCAGAGCTCTGTCCTCTTCTTAGAGGGTAAGATATCACTGTAACTGTTTTGAGCAACTCTTTTATGTTTATTTTATCAGAAGAAAAAAACTTTAGAAGTAAAAACACAACACTTTACTTGTGTCTTTTAGATCCCAGAAAAGAGGATGATTTCATCAAGTGTGACTAGTATTAAACATAAAGACACTGTTGTTCTCCATGGGGCTAAGAATAGTCCACTAGGGCTGTAGTTAACCCAGGGAGGACAGCGGGATCAGCAAAACAAAAGACCAGAGCTTATAAAAGTTCTAACATGCATTGCAAGTTATTGACTTGCTCACTGCTGCCGCCCTCCTCTGATGTCAGCTGCGGGGGATTCTGGGATTTGTAGTTACAGAAAATGTCAGCTTACAAGTCAGCAAAATCAGTCTGATACAATATACTACACTGTAGTGAATAGTAAGTAAAAAAAATGTTCTTGAATATGGAGTACAAATTGGGACCAGCCCCACACTTTGGAGTGGGGCTCTAAGTGCTGACTGTTACCCTTTAACCACTACTTACGCAGGAAAAGACTACCATGTTGATGGGTGGCCTGTCACATTGGTTGTGTGTGAGCCTGCCGGGGATGCTGGCATCAACTCTGGTGAACCAGGGCTTTTTCCACCATGTATTCTCCCCAGGGTGCCAGCATGCAGTGACAATCATGGATGTGTGTGATGGCATGCATACATGTTGGCATCTAGTAACAATTCTCCCCATAAAATATGCACCTTCTGTGCTACCACCTGTCTTCCACCAGGTGGCAGTCAAGAATAGAACTCAGCATCCCCCTACTCCCTAGGGAGGAGAGCTGTTCCTGAGATACTTAATACTGCCTCCACTGGCTAGCCTTGAATGACCCAAGTCCATTCCCAAACCCAGGTTGGTGCTGCAGCAAGCAGCAAGCACTACCAGTGCACTTGGCCTGCTGACCACATTTTATTGTTTTAAATAGTACAACAAGCCCTTAAAGTATCAAACACCAAATTCAATCAAATGTTGTTTGTTTGAGGAATCTTCTACCACCCAGTAAATCTGGAGATTAATTCCACTATTTGTGAAACACACATGTGATCCTGAGATGCCTGCCTGTTGTCTGGTTGCAGGAAAATGTTACAAGACAGAAAACATTAAAATGTTTTCGTACTTCCTGCTTCAGTACAGGAAGGTAGAGATACAATTACACTTAAACCACAAGTTAGATGCCTTTGGAAGTGCACTCTTGCATTAAATCAGGGTAAAAAGGGGAGAGAGAGAGAGAGAGAAAAGTAAACAATAGTTATGTTGGGAGTGGTGCAATATAGTGGCTGTGGGGTGGCAGTCATCAGGGAGACATTTTGAAGACTGCATGCTACCCCAATGCTGCCTGTCAAATGTTTGCTGTATTGGATCTGTGCTTATTTTGCAGTGTGGCACTGAATAAATTGAATTTTTGCACACATAGATCCTGTGTGCCACTCTCTTTGTGGATTCTGGTTTGACTAGAGACTGGTCATCTGTTTTGAGCGAGCACCAACCCTATTGCTCTATGCTCGCACACTAACTTTTTTGGAACTTGTGCTGCCCCATATGCAGGCATCTCTCTGAGCTGAGGGAGGAGGTTGCTCATCTCTGGGCTGAATTGGCTAGGGTTCAGGAGTCCTCCTCCTCCCCAGCCCAGAGACCACCAAATCCACACCCACTGCCTAAAGGATGCTAGGAATGAGGGGCAGTTGAACAAAGGTGGGTTCAGGGAGGGTGAGGGAGGTGGGGCAGAGGCACATCCAACCTGAGGTTCTAATTCACAAATCCTATGCTGTTCTGGCAGGGTGGGACTGTCTCAATGAGACACCCACAGTGGTGGACAAGGTGGATGTGGGGATCCTCCACAGTGGAGACCCCAAGGGGATAGCACAAGACCCCAGAGAAGAAGGAAGTATCTCCTAATGGGGGATTGTGTTATTAGGGGGTAGTCCTGGGGGAGGGAAACATGGAGGTCAGGTGCCTACCAGGCACCATGACTTGGAGGGATCGGAAGTGAATCCAACGAATTGCTGGGGCAGCAAGATGGGAGGGTGAGCTAGATGTCATTGTCCACATGGGGATGAATGGCCTGGCTGGGGACGAGGTGATGGCAGTGCAGAGGGAGTTCACAGAGTTGGGGAAGGGTCTTAGACAGGTGGTATGCACCGTAACTTTCTCGGATGTTCTACCTGTCTATGGCATGGGGAGGCCAGGGTACTCTGCATCAGGTGATTCATCAAATAGCTGAAGAGTTGGTGCAGAGCTGAGGGATTTGGCTTCATTAGGAACTGGGGGACCACCTGGATGGATGTGGGCTTGTACGGGAGGGACGGCCTGCATCCATCAGGGGAGACTAAGATCCTTAGTGAGAGGTTTAAATGTTTCATTGGCAAACATTTAAACTAGTCAAGGGGGGGTGGTGGAAATAAGCAAGGAAATACCAACTGCCACCCTTCCCCCCACAGGTTAAGGTAGACAAACAGACAGATACTAGAGATAAGAAAGGAACATTTAAACAAGCCAAGGAGGAAGGCAGAATTAAGCAGGAAAACCAACTGCCCCCCCCCCCCCACACACACACAGGGTGAGGTAGACAAACAGACTAATACCAGGGCTGTGGAAGCAACAAAAGGAAACACAGAGGAAGGAAATAACAGGAGAGGCATGGAGGGAGAAACATAGAAACATAGAAACATAGAATTTGACGGCAGATAAGGACCACTTGGCCCACCCAGTCTGCCCATTTCCCTACCTACTGGATAAGCTGCAGATCCTAGTTAACCAGCAGCCTACTTCTTCCTACCCCCACCCCCTAGAATGGCCTTATGACTGTCCCATGCATGCTTGAATTCCACCACTGTTTTTGACTCCACAACCTCCTCCGGAAGGCCATTCCATGCATCCACAACACTCTCTGTGAAAAATACTTCCTTAAATTACCTCTGAGCTGCCCCCCTCTATCTTCAAATTTTCCCCTTGTTCTTGCACACCTCTTTTTTGAAAGATGCTACCCTCTTGGACTTTGTTGATTCCTTGAGGTACTTGAACGTTTCTACATGTCCCCCTCTCCCTCCTTTCCTCAAGGCTATATATATTAAGTCCTTTAGTCTCTCTTCATATGTCTTCCGTGCAGACCCTGTACCATTTTAGCTGCCCTCCTCTGGACAGCTCCCATCCTGTCTATGTCTTTTGCTGAGACTGGGTCTCCAGAACTGCATGCAGTACTCCAGATGGGGTCTGACCAGCTGTCTGTACAGAGGATAATAACTTCTTGTTTTCTACTGGTGATGCCTCTCCTATGCATCCCAGTATCCCCCAGCCTCCTTGCTGCCTCTCACATTGCTTGCCCACCTTTAAGTCATCTGATATGACTACCCCCAGGTCCCTTTCCATTTTGTTGTTGTTAGTATCTCACCCCCATTGTGTACTCTTCCCTGGGTTTTGTTTCCCAGGTGCATTACCTTGCACTTCTTAGCATTGAATCTAAGCTGCCATACATTTGACCATTCCTCTAACCTTGCCAAGTCCCTTCTCATCCTTTCCACCCCACCTTGTGCATCAACTCTGTTGCAGATCTTTGTGTCATCTGCAAAGAGACATACTTTTCCTTCCAGTCCCTCTGCAATGTCGCTTATGAAGACATTGAAGAGGACCGGTCCTAATACTGAACCCTGCGGTACCCCACTAGTAACCCCCCTTTCTTCTGAGTGGACTCCATTTACTATTACTCTCTGTGTCCTATTCTCCAGCCAATTCTTTACCCAGGCTGTCATCTTGGAACCCACTCCCAGGCTGGCTAACTTATATTAATCTTTTGTGAGACTGTGTCAAATGACTTGCTAAAGTCTAGGTAGGCTCATGTCCACAGCCCTCCCTGATCTACTACTTTGGTCACTCAGTCAAAGAAATCTCAGATTCGTCTGGCATGACCTTCCGCTGTGAATCCATGCTGCCTAGGGTCCTGTGCCCCTCTGGCCACTAGATACTCGACAATTCTTTCCTTCAGAAGTGATTCCATCATTTTCCCTGTCACTGAGGTTAAACTAACAGGTCTGTAGTTTCCTGCTTCTGCCTGCTTCTGGGAGGACACAGGAATCAGGAAAGGGGAGCTGGTACAGGCGGGAGACCAAAACATGGAAAGCCATGTGTATGAATGCCCAGAGCCTGGCAAATAAGATCCCAGACCTAGTGGCTTTGATGGTGGAGAAAGACCTAGACATTGTCACAGTCACTGAAACATGGTACACAGGAAACCATGACTGGGATGTTACCATACCAGGATACACAATCTTCAGGAGAGACAGAGAGGGCAAAAAAGGGGGGGAGGGGTGCTGTGTACATCAGAGAGGGGATCAAGGCAATGGAGACAGGGGAAGACAGGAAGAAGAAGAAGAGGCTCTATGGGTCAAATTAGAGACAGGAAATGGCACTACCATCTGCACTGGAGTTGTCCGTAGACCTCCTGCACAAGGGCAAGAAATAGGGTATTAGTGGAAACCATACGCAAAATAGCAGAGAAAGGGAAGGTATTGCTGGTGGGGGACCTAAGCATGTCAGATGTTAACTGGAACACATATATAGCAGCCATTACCAGGAACAGAGACATCTTGGATGCCCTGGAAGGGGCATGCCTCAGACAGTTGGTGAAGGAGCCCACACGGAAGGGAGCAATACTAAACCTGGTTCTCACAAATGGTGACAGAATAACAGATCTATCAGTTGGCTGCCATCTAGGGACCAGCGATCACCATACAGTGTGGTTTTTGGTAAAGACAGTAGTAGAATTGAGCCACTCAAAAGTAAAGATCCTGGACTCCAAGAGGGCAGACTTTGCAGAAATGGGGAAACGCCTCCAAGAAAAGAGTGAGGGAGGGGGAGGAGTGGAGGAACAGTGGCAGAAACTTAAAGGAGCCATAACAGAGACAACAGGCTTCTGTGTAAAGCTAATTAACAAAGCAAAAAGAAAGAAAAAAACACTATGGTTTTCAAAAGAGGTAGCAGGGAAGGTTAGAGAAAAAAATAGGCATTTAGCAAGTACAAGGAAATACAGAGGGAGGGAGACAGGGAAGTGTACCAGGCAAAATATAAGGAGGTAGGGAAAGCAGTCAGGTGTGCAAAGGCACAAATGGAAGAAAGGACAGCAAAGTCAGTAAAAAAAGGTGACAAAACCTTCTTCAGGTATCTCAGGGAAAGGAAGAAGACTAATGGAGGGATTGTGAGGTTGAATAAAAGGGGGGAGTGTGCAGAGGGGGACCTAGAAAAAGCAGAAATTCTAAATGAATACTTTGGCTCAGTATTTAAAAAGGAAGGGAAGGGACCAAAATCAGAGATAGAAACACACACTGGGGGGGGGGGGTGGACACCAGTCCATTCACAGAGGGGAGAGTCCTAAAGGAACTCTCAAAAGGAAAAGTGGATAAAGCAAAGGGACCAGATGGGATGCATCCCAGAATACTGAAAGAACTCAGGGAGGTACTATGGGCACCACTGACAGCCCTATTTAACAAATCACTGGAGGAGGGAGTGTACCACTACACAAAAGTAGGAGCAAGGTGGAGGCTGGAAATTACAGGCTGGTCAGCTTGACCTTGGTTGTTGGGAAAATCATGGAATCCATGTTAAAGGAAAGGATTGTGGCATATCTGGAGGGTAGTGGGGCACAGGACCCAAAGCAACACGGATTCACAGCAGGGAGATCTTGTCAAACAAATCTGATAGATTTCTTTGACTGGGTAACCAAGGTGGTGGATCAGGGAGGGCCAGTGGACATGGTCTACCTAGATTTTAACAAGGCATTCGACACTGTCCCAAACAGGAGGCTAGTAAACAAGTTGCACAGTCTGGTAGTAGGTCCCAAGGTGGTACAATGGATCAGAAACTGATTGAGCAACAGGACACAGAGGGTGGTGGTGAGCAGAGTACAATCCCAGGACAGGGAGGTGACCAGTGGAGTGCCACAGGGTTCAGTTCCGGGGCCAGTCCTCTTTAATGTCTTCGTTAGTGACATTGTGGAGGTGCTGGAAAGGAAGGTGTGCCTCTTTGCGGATGGCACCAAGATCTGCAATAGGGTCACTTCAGATGGGATGGAAAAAATGGGAAGAGCCCTAGGCAAATTGGAGGTGGGGTTAAGAGAGTGGCAGCTTAAATTCAATGCAAAAAAGTGCAAAGTCATACACTTGGGCTGCAGGAATCATGGAGATTCATTAGTGACATTGCAGAGGGGCTGGAAAGGAATGTGTGCCCCTTTGCGGATGACACCAAGAGCTGCAGTAGGGTAGACACTCCAGATGGGGTGGAAAAAATGAGAAGAGACCTAGGCAAACTGGAGGCATAGTCAAGAGAGTGGCAGCATAAATTCAATGCAAAAAAGTGCAAAGTCATGCACTTGGGCTGCAGGAATCCTGGAGAAGAATACAAAATGGAGGGGAGATAGTAACAACAACAAAACTGGAAAGGGATCTGGTGGTAAACATAACAGATGACCAGAGGGTGGCCAAGCAATGTGAAAAGGCGGTGGGGAGGGCAGGAGAGATGCTGAGGTGCATAGGGAGGAGCATCACCAGTAGAAAACAGGAGGTAGTGATGCCACTGTACAGGCAACTTGTTAGGCCACATCTGAAATACTGTGTTCAGTTCTGGAGACCGCATCTCTGGAACGACATTGACAGAACAGAGGCAGTACAGAGAAGGGCAACAAAAAATGGTGAAAGGACTGCACCAGAAAATATATGAGGAAAGACTGAAAGACCTCAATATGTATACCCTGGATGAAATGAGGGAGAGGGGGATGTGATAGAGACATTCAAGTACCTCTGGGGAATCAACAAGGTCCAGGAGGGCAGCATATTTCAAAAAAGAGATGTGCAGGAACAAGGGGTCACAATATGAGGCTTGGGGGTGGGGGGGGGGACTCAATGGAAATGTGAGGTAGTATTTTTTCACAGAAAGGGTGGTGGATGCATGGAAGAGCCTCCCAGCCGAGGTCGTACAGGCTAAATCAATTGGTGAGTTCAAGAATGCATGGGATAGACAGAAGGCTACCCTAGTGGTAGGAAAGAGAGGGTAAGCTGCTGATCATTTAGAATCAGAAGTTAATTAGGCAGGGAAATGGGTAGACTAGGTGGGCCAGGCAGTCCTTATCTAGGGTCAAAATCTATGTTTCCATGTTACTGCAAACTCTGTTTATGGTAAGTATCTGCTTTCTGTATATATTGCATTACTGATCAGGTTCTCCACTGTCCAGAACTGTTGCTTGGATGTTTAATTGTGTCATAGTGGGAGTGGCAAGAGAGCAAGAACTTTTATAAATGTCAAAATCACATACCTTATTTCACTGTTTTAAAGCCTCAAGTCAAAATCAGTTTACTAATAAAAGTCACTCCCGATTAGTGGTCACGGGCTACAATCAAAAGTTAATTCCGTCCTAACTAACTTTTCTCAGTAGAAGTCATGACTGCACCTTTTTCTACCTGTGCTCTTAGTATTACAATTTTTCTCAAATTGTTTTTGTAAACTCCAGTCCCAAGTGCTCAACACTGAAAATGCCAAAAATAGTGGCAACAGCTCAAAATGGAAAGTTGTTCAATATCACAACTCGTTCTGGCAGTCTTTTTAGGCTGCGGTGCTTCCAGCAGCAGGACAGAGCAGAGATATTAGCTCTAGGATTGGTGTGGAAAATCAGGATTAGCAGGACAGATACCATAAGAAGTGCATACGGGAGACACACCAGTAAGAGGTACCATATCTTGAGGTGGGAGATTGGGCAGAGGTTAATGCCTGGATAACGTCTGGGCTGGCAACAGCAGACCAAGCTAACTAGTAGAGAATAACCATGGTTTTATGTGATACAGTTGAAAATAATACAGCACTGTCGAGAAGGGCACCTGCATATTGGCAATCACTGAAATCGCAATCAGTAACAAGGACATGTGTCAAAACAGCAACACCGTGGGACAAACGGCACAAAGCAGAATGCCACATGAGCGACCCTGGAGTGCAAGTGTCAGTAAGGAAAGCATCAAAATTGAATTGGGGGAGCGATCACCCATCATATGGGTGACACCGCACACCATCCACAACCACTGCAACACTGCTGCCCTCATCCTGACACTGGCACCCAGAGCTGAAACTAGAAGTTATGAGCTAAGCCACATAAGTAAACAAAGTGGCTATGGGTGGCATACTCATCCACTACTGCGGCAATCCTGGCATTAAGGTCCCTGTACTTCTTGTGGACCTGTGCCATCTAGGCCCTGGATACCAACTGTACGATCTTCATGGCCAACAGGTGCTCCTCCTGCTGGCAGCATTGTAGCAGGTGCCATAAGCTGGAGTGGCACACACCAATGCATTAGTTAAATGCCTTGTGCCACCCCTCCACCACATTGTTTGTCCTGGTGAGTCCCTGGTGGGTGGCCTCGTGGCAGTTCCACTACTCCATGGAGAAGGCAGATCTCCACCTAGCAGAGCATCCTGACGGCTGACCAATCTAGTGATCTTCAAAATATCAAGGATCAGCTGCAGCACATCTTCATTCCGCTAGAAGTAGTCCCATTCTCTCATCTCCTCAAATACACTGGCCACCTCCTCCACTGGTATGAATGTGAGTGCCAGGAGCATTTGGAGATGCAGGGCAAAGTCTACATCGGTGCCATACTTCTTGTGGACCTCTGGGCGTATATGTTGCCACAGTGCCTAGGAAAAATGAAAAAAATCCTCTGACCTGAGCTGATGGGAATACAGTGGTGACCCCCCTCCAGCTGGCACACTCGAAATTCAGCAGGACAGTCACGGGGGACAGTTTTGGGCAGTGGCTCTTCAGTTGGTTAAACAGCCAGACATATGACTGCACCTTTCTGGAGCAGATCAGGGCATACACAGCTGGCACCATGACCCCAGTTTTGATACCATGGAGGGTGCATAATTGGTTGAATAGCACAGGGCATGATTTAAATGTGCCATCCATGAGCCAGTTTGGGTATTGTGCTAGGAACTGGAGGCTCCTGTCAATGACATACACAAGTAGTCAGTCCTGCTCCTGGCCACTATCAAACAGGAGGAATCTGTCACTGGTGCCAGTGACTGTAAATGCTTCAGGGATGACAAGGTCTGTCACAGTTGTTGGGGTGACCAGCCACCCCCTCGCCACCTGTCACACGTGCTGTACCATCTGAAAAAGGAGTCACACACCCGGAATCAGACCGGCTATGGCTACTGGCACCCATGCTGTGCAATTCACCACCACCTGTGACGCTGTCTCGATGCTTGTCCTCCCTCACTCCCTGAGATCGACCAGTACCTGTTGCATGCTGAAGTCCGTGGCAACGGGAACATGGTTGTGCTCTCTGATGGTGCACCACTCTGTCCTCCGCAGTGTGCATGTGGACTAGGTAGCTGTAGTGGCGGGTGTCTGCACACCACTAGTAGGTCTTTTGGAGTCCCTCCTGGTCACGGCAGAACACGTACCCACTGTGTATTGTGATCGGCATTCCCTTCTGCTTCTTAGAAACTCTACCACCATGTTGCTGTCTGCCTGTGCATCAGACAATAGGGTGTCTGTTGCACTCCGCTACTCACCCTTTTGTTCCTGTGGCACACCTGGCACATTGCCTGCACCTGTACATGAGCTCCCCATCCCCATGGTGGCAGGTCCACCCTGCAGCAGCGTGCCCCACCCCGGTTTCCTGTATGTTCCCTTCTGTAGTTAGCTCTGTCTGCACCTCTGTAGCCACTGAGCTGCTTTCCTCGTGCTGAATCTGTATACGCTATGTTGCCTTCCTTGCTCTTCACCTGTGTGTTGGGATTATGTGCTGTTTGACCATTCTGCTCTCTCTCCGTTCATGGGTCGCACTTCCAGATTCACAAAGCAGATATCACCTTCATTACTGCACACCATAATGGTGGTCCTGGAATAATGAGCAATCAAGCTGAGCAGGTGCAACAAGCTTGTAAATGGAAGCCATCTTTATTTACTACCCAATGACTGGAGGACAGCAGATGTAGTCCCCTTATACAAAAGTGTGAACAAAGAAGAAGTGGGAAACTACAGACCAATCAGCCTCACCTTGGTAGTGGGGAAGATCTTGGAAGCACTACTGAAGGAGAGATTGGTGGAACATGTGGTTGTCAATGGACTACAGGACCCAAGGCAGCATGGTTTCACCTGGAGGAGGTCTTGTCAGACCAATCTTGTTGAATTTTTTGACTGGGTGATTAGGGAGGTGGATCAGGGGAGGGCAGTGGACATGGCCTATCTGGACTTCAGCAAGGCCTTTGACACTGTGCCACATGGAAGTCTATTACACAAACTGGGGAATATGGGTGTGGGCAGGACAGTAGTGTGGTGGGTAGGTAACTGGCCGGGTGGCAGGACACAGATGGTGGTGGTAAATTGCTGTCACTCCACTGAGGGAAGAGTGACCAGTGGGGTACCACAGGGATCAGTGCTGGGACCAGTCCTATTCAACATCTTCATCAGTGACATTGCACAGGACCTAGAAGGCAGAATTTCACTGTTCGCTGATGCCACAAAGCTCTTTGACAGAGTAGACACACCAGAGGGTGTAGACAAAATGAGAAGGGACCTGCAGAAAGTTGAAGAATGGTCAGGGGTTTGGCAGTTGAAATTCAGTGCAAAGAAATGCAAGATAATGCATATGGGGCACAAAAACCCTGGCACAATATATCAGTTGGGGGGTGAGGAAACAGCATGCACCAAGCAGGAAAGGGATCTTGGGGTTATCATCTCTGATGACCTCAAGGAAGGGAAACAGTGTGACAAGGCAACAGGTAAAGCAAATAGGATGCTGGGATGCATAAGCAGGCGCATCACCAGCAGGAAAAGGGAGGTCATAATTCCACTATACAAGACACTAGTGAGGCCCCACCAGGAGTACACTGTGCAGTTCTGGAGACCTTACCTACATAAGGACATAGACAGGGTAGAGAAGGTTCAGAGGAGGGCAACAAAGTTGGTACATGGATTGCATCTCAAGTCCTATGAGGACAGGTTGAAGGAACTGAATATGTACTCCCTGGAGGAGAGGAGGGAGAGAGAGAGAGAGAGAGGACATGATAGAGACATACAAGTATCTTACAGGGATGAACAGGGTGCAGGAATACACTATTTTTAAGTGAAAAATATGTTCCAGGACTAGAGGGCATGGGATGAAGTTGGAGGGAGGACGATTCAGAGAAAACGTGAGGAAGAATTTCTTCACAGAACGGGTGGTGGACAAGTGGAACACCCTGCCAGAGGAAGTGGTGGCGGCTGAAACAATCACGGGATTTAAGAATGCATGGGATAGACATAAAGGAATTCTGGAGGTCAGGGGTAAGGGGCAACAGACTTCTAGGAAAACATAAACTGAACTTACAAGCTCAAATGGGCAGACTGGGTGGGCCATAGGCCCCTATCTGCCGACACTGTCTATGTATCTATGTATCTATGTACTAGACCCGTTTGTTTAGAAGCCTTGACTGAAACTGTGAAAAAGCAATGGTAGCCATACTTCTTAGTGATGAAATTTCATATGTCAGTTCAGGAATGAAATGACATGAAAAGAAAATGGGTACAGTATATGTATCTATATATATATATATATATATATATATACACACACACATATAAAATGGGTTTGAAAAAAGAAGCTAATCAATTGGTGAAAGATGATCGGGTGACCGTGCGTATATCAGAGTGCAACCACACACCTGCACTTTTATCCCCCTCCAAAACAATTTTGACATTTTATAAGATAGATAACCACTCAGGGTGTGCGGTGGCACTCTGATGATATGCGCCTTTTGGGGGTTGATGCACACCGCGTGTTTATATCAGAGCGTAACTGCACACCTCAGAGTGGTTACTCTATTACATATATATATATATACACACACACACACACACATATATACATATATTGCTAGAAATAAAGCATAACTAAACAACAACAGGATGAACTTTTTTGGCAACTAACAAATACAGCTGCTTTAATGCCCATAGTGACATGGTAATTTAGTAGCAGTAGTAGTTTTATTTCTTAGGCACTGAATCCCACAGGTTCCAGGTGCCTTACAAAAAACATTTATAACAAAATATAGCAGCACTACTAATCAGTAAATCAGTACATTCTAAAAAATAACATTGGTATAGTATTAAGTATAAAAAGGGTATGCTGTTAGAAATAGATAACATTTCAATCCCCCTTGAACTGATTCAACCGAGCCGACCCAGTGGTGCTGAGGATTGAGGCACTGGGTGCTACACCTCGCACCATACTAGCGACCCAGGTTCAGGAATGACCTTGGGTCATTGGGGTGCCGCCACGGGGGAAGGGGGGAGCAGGATCGAGCAGCTTAATGGAAGGTCTCCTCTCCTAGGGTGGTTGTCACCCCCCCCCAAAGTTCCACTGCTAACAGGTAGAGGTCCAGTGGCAGCACAGGTGGGAGGGGGCATCAAGTCAGGAGGGTGCCTTGGAATGCGGCACACACATGCCTCACACGTCACGTGTCACGTGCCAGGAAGGATGTGGATGAAAATGGGGAAAAACTCTGATAAAAACATAATAGAAAAAAAAAAAGAAATGATTCAACAGAGGTGGCCTCTCTGTTTGCAGAGCAGCTGATTCCAAAAAGTAGGCGCGGCTGCCACAAATGCATGGTCCCCAGATAATGTCAAGATAAAGGAGCTCTTTTAGGTAGCCTGGGCCCCAGTCATATAGGGCTTTGTATGTTAACACACCTATCTTGAAGGAGACAAGCCACCTCACAGGCAGCCAGTGGAATGTCCACAAAACAGGAGAGATATGCTCAGAGCAAGACACCCCACAACCAATCGAGTTGCAGTGTTCTGCACCAGCTGCAAGTTGTGCATTAAGCCTTCATATAGCCTGAGATGCAGAGCATTACAATAGTCCAATCAGAATGTCACAAAGGCATAGACTAGTGACTTTAGGTCCTGAGAACTTAGAAAGGGCTTGATCCATATTTCTTAGATGGAAAAATCCACCACGGGCCTCTGCTAACCCCTGATGTTCTAGTGTCAATTTCTGGTCTGTGATGACACACAGCTTCTACCACAGTACCACAACTTGTTTAATTTAAGGCTGGAAGGAACTCTAAGCCCATCATGTCCACCACCTGTTTCATAAGCAGGCATGAGTATGTATGCTGTGCAAACTTGTAGTAACTTAATGGCATTCCCTACCAACTCTACTACCCATGGTGCCCAGTGATTCCCTTGGTAAGCAGAAATTTGTCCAGGCTTAGCTTGAAGGCCTGTACTGTTTTCATGTCCATTGTCTCCAGTGGTTGGCTGGTACAGAGACTCACCTCCCTCTGGGAGAAGAAGTGCTTTCTTTCATTAGGCAATCCCAGGCTCCCTGGCCAGGAGCTCCTTCCACAAGCTGCCAATGCCTACTTCCTAACCCTTGAGATCCCACCATCTAGACAACCGGAACTTCTCAGTACATCTGAGGAGTCCCCCCTGTATTCTCTACTTAAGCAATGGCTTTTGCAATGTTTCTGTCTATCCCTATCCTATCATTTGTAATACTTTATAGCCTTTTAATTGATGTGTTACTGACCATGACTACTAGCTGCTACTATTCACTGAATTCACTCCTTAAAAAATCCTGACAGAACCTAAACTGGGCCTGTTCAAATCCTTCCTCCGTAACCACATCTCACAGGTTTCTGCCTGTGACTGCACCTGACCCCCCCAACCTCTGTTGCACTATGACTATGGGCCCCTCTTGGTCCTGCTGGTAGTGTACTTGTCTCTGGCCACTGTCTTTGCCTCAGACCGCTGTCTGACTGTCACACACTGGCCTGCACTGTATTGCACCTGACTGTTGTAAATACCCATTCTATCACATCTGCTGGCTTGTATTTTCTCCACTGTAACTATTGTACATTGCTAATTCTTCTTGCACCATTATTTCGTTTTGCACCTCACTGTTGTAAATATTCTGAACCTCATCACCTGTATGGACTATACTTTGTATCGATTGTACGCTGTGTTATTTTCCTTGCACCATTATTTATACCTTGTAATGTCTAACAATGTCTCACTATTGTATTCTATGACATGGAGCCTTTGTCTCTGACTCAAAGGTATTAATTCCAATATGTTCAATAAATCAAATAAAATGTTCCCCACTATTCATGTACTTGTTTATTCCCCCACCCTTTGTTTGAGGAGGATCCTTTGTAAATGAGCTTTTAGCTCAAAGGTTGTAATTCTGGTTTTTTTTTTTATATTTAGTTTCTGGGGTTTTGTGGGTTTTCTCCCTGCCCCTACACCCATGCATCCCCAACATAGCATGTGTGTGTGTGTAGGCATGGACACACATGCCATTCTGGATGCCCCTCCCTTCTATTTGTGCCGTTGACTGCCTGCGCCAGCACCGAACCTCCATTCAGTGATGGCGGGATTACAGGTGAGCTATCCCACCCCTTACCCGGGAGAGGAGAGCCAACGCTCAATCCTGCTCTCACCCCCGCCTTGTGCTGGCACCCTGGTGATCTGAGGTTGTTTCCAAACCCGGGTCACCGGCATAGCAAGAGGTGTGGCATCCAGCACCTCAACCCTGGCATGCTTACCCCACTCTGTCTGGCTCCCCATGGTGGGTGTGAAGGCTGGGAGTATCCTGTGAGTAGGCAGAAATGTTTCAAGATAGACATGGGGGGCAGACAGAGGTTTCATCCTCCACGGCCAGTGCTCACTTTTTTCCCTTTAAGCCCCTCCTTCCCTCAGAAGCGCAGTGACATTATTGGGTGTCATCACATCTTGTGGACCCAATGGCAGCCCCTGTTCATTCCCTATCCACGCATCACTCCCCTGTACCACCACCTGTGTTCACCATGGTGGCAGTAAAGCAGTGGGATGTGGATCCCCCACCCTGGAGGAAAAGAGTATTCAATGGGATACTCAGACTTCTTCTCCCTGTTCAACCCTCTGATAGACCCAGATCATTCCGAACCTAAGATGTCAGTGTCATTAGTGGCAGTGCTACTGCTGCACCAATAGGCTGTCTGAAGAAATGCTTTTAATGTTACCCCTGAATTTGTTGCCTCTGAGCTTCAGGGTGTGTCCCTGTGTCCTGTTGAAGGACAATAGATAAAACGTCTCTCTCAGTTTGATCTTGTCTATATCCCCGAGAATGCAGAAAATTGAGCTGTCATGTCCCTACTCAGCCTTCTTGTCTCCAGCATGAACAGGTTATGGTTCAATTTATTAGATCTGCATTGTACCCTCTTGATTGCCTCAGTGCCCTTTTTAGCAATTTTTATATTGTCGAGCCCAGAACTGTGCACAGTACTCCAGGCGGAGCCTGCCCAGAGCCTTGTAAAGGGCAAGGATAACTTCCCCATCCCTGCTGGTCACCCCCTTCTTTTGATGCACCCCAAAATTTTGCTGACCCTCTTGACTGAAGCTGCACACTGCTTGTAATGCTTCATATCCCTGCTAGTATGAACCTGAGGTCCTTTTTCTCTCTTCCACTGCAGCAAGAGCCATGGACACTGCACACATCCTATCTCTGTTTTTCTTCCCCAAGCGTAGCACCATACATTTGGCTACACTTAATTTGAGACTTCAGGAGTTCAACCAATCACCCAGCTTGTTCAAGTCCTCCTAAAGTTTGTCTGCACCTCCAAGGGAGTCCCCCACCCTGCCCAGCTTAGTTTCATCAGCAAATGAATGCAGCATTCTAGGTACCCCAACTTCCAAACCATTGATAAAAATGTTGAACAGCACTGATCTCAGCACCAATCTCTCTACACCAGGAGTTGTGCCCACCCACCACAACCCTCTACTTCCTGCCCCCAAGCTAATTCACAATCCATCTCGTTGAAACCTTGTGTATGCCACACTGGTGCCCATTGCCCAAAAGCTTGTCATGGGGGTTGATATAAGGGAATGCAAAACAGTGGAACCTCTGGTTGGGAGGGGAGTGATCATAATATTGTGAATCTATGAGAAACTGAACACTAATAACAGAAAAGGGACAAGTGATGTATTATAACTACAGAGCTGGTAGATATTTATTTATTGAAATGCTTCACCAGGAGGGCGCGCTGAGCAACAAGTTGCTCATCTCACGGTGCGACCTGTGGGAAGGGGGTTACATAGGGTTGTGAAGGATGATCAATTACAATAGTATGTGGGCAGTACAAACAATACAACATTGTAAGATTGTGCAACAGTTGTAACACACGGTATTATACAATAAACAGTAGTGGAATGTTGGGTAAATTACAATACATGTCCAAAATCATACAAAAGAACATATGAATGTACAAAACAATAATAATGCAATAGAACCATTTATAGTGCATGAGTGTACCAGGAGCAGGCTTGAGGTAGTATGCAAGTGCTGTTGGAGTAAAAAGGATGGGGTAGGTTGTGCACACTGGTGACCCAGAAGGGAATGTGGAGAAGAGAGGGGAGAGGCAAGAACTGAATATGAGGAGAAGGGGTAGCCATTTCCTGATTTCCCCCTTCAGGATGTTGAAGACCCTGCCAGGAGAGTTATGGTAGGAAGGCATAAACTAGGGATAGGTATTAAGGAGGGTTAAAGCAGGAACAGCTGAGGGAGAGGTAATTGTGTAGGGCAGAGGTAAGGGAGTAGTTGGAGAAGGAGTGTCATATTTCAGGGGGGAGGGAATTCCAGATTTTAGGGACGTGATGGGCGAAACCAGTCTGACCGATGAGGGTGGAGCGGAGAGGGACCGTCAAGGTGCGGGCGTCATGTGATCTGAGAGAGTGGGGAGGGGAGGTAGAGTGGAGAAAGAGAGAGGATGAGAGATAGGAGGGGAGCCCCCTGAGCCAGAATTTGGAGGTTAGTTTGGCACAGTGAGAGATGTGTCTGTGAGACAGTGGAAGGAAGCTTAGGGAGCAATAGAGTTCACAGTGGTGGGAGTGGGAAGGTGAGTTGAGAGCAAAGTAGCAGAATGAATTAAAGAGAGTGTCCAACTAGTTCTGGGAAGATTTGGGAGCAGCACCATAGACTACATCACAGTAGTCAAAGATGGAGAGTATCATCTTCTGGACAATTTCGTGCCTCGCAGTCAGTGGGATGCAACTATGATTCCTGTACAGAGCACCAAGCTTGGGGTGCAGTTTCTTCAGGATAACATTGATATGCACAGAGAAGTTGAGGTGCTGGTCCAGCCAAACCCCTAGATATCTAAATGAGGAGGTGTCCTCCAGGATGGTCCCATCAAGGGTGTGGAAGGTGGGAAGGGCCAGGAGCCTAGATAGTCTCTGCCTGGTGCCAAAGGTCATTGAGACCATCTTCTTGGTGTTTAGAAAAAGCTGGTGGGAAGCAAACCAAAGCTGAACTTGGTTGAAGTCATGCTGTAAGCTGGTTTCCAAGGCAGCAGAGTTTTTGCCGGAACTGTACAAAACAGTATTGTCAGCATACATGTGGATAGAAGAGGATGAGCAGGCTGTGGGAAGACCATTAAAGAACATGGAGAAGAGTAGGGGACAAGCACTGAGTCCTGAGGGACACCAGTGTTGATAGGGATTGGAGGGGAGATGGAATCAAGGATTCTCACCAATTGGGTCCTGCCAATGAGTTAGGATTTAAACCAGTTGGTGGCCAATGGAGCAAGGCCAGCTGAGGAGAGGGAATCAAGAAGCAGGGGATGGGAAACAGTGTCAAAAGCTTTGGCTAGGTCGACAAAGATGGCCAAGGTGATCAGGTCATTGTCCATCCCTGAAAGGATGAAGTCAGTAAGCCCGAGGAGGGAGGTGGTTGTTGAGTGGTTCCTCTGAAAACCAGATTGAAAGGGGGTGAAGGAGGAGGAATCAGAGAGGAAGGGTGATAGTTGAGAGAGAACTAAATGTTCTTGAAGTTTGGCAAAGGTAGGAAGGAGGGAAATGGGGTGATAGTTGCCAGGAATGGATGTGTCACCACCCTTTAAGAGAGGAAGGACTATATCATGTTTCCAGAATGAGGGTACTTGGGCAGATATATTGGAGAGGTTAAGGATCAGGGGATAGGCAAAGCAATTGTAGCAGCAGAAAGTTAGAGAAGTTTAAGATCGAGCTCATCTGGTGAGGAGCCTTTAGAGGGGTTAAGGGATAGGAGAGCACTAAGAGCTTCATCAGAGGAGATAGTAGAAAAGGAAAAAGGGGGAGGGATAGGCACTGGCTGAGGCGAAGGGCTGAAGTTAGTAGGTGGCAATGGGGAGAGGGAATTTAGAAGAGATGTGGTGCACGAGATGTAGTAGGCATTAAATTCATTGGCCATGGAGCCAGGGTCAGAGACTAGGGAGTTATTTATTCTGAGAACTGGCGGGGGGGAGACTAGGGCATGAACTACCCTTCAGAATTTAGATGGAGAGTTAATTTTAGTCAGGAATGAGGAGTTGAAATAATCAGACGTAGCCAATCTAGTAGCTTTAGTACATGAATTGCATAGCATTCTGTATTTGGCATAGTCGTTTTCATGTTTAGTAGATTTGTGTTTTCTCCAGGCCCAGTCATGCTCCCTGAAGCAGGCCAGTAGTTCAGGGGTGATCAAGGGGAAATGAAGCCCATGGACTCTTATCCTTCTGAAAGGAGCAAAGGCATTCCAGGTGGCAATGAATTTATCATTAAAATAGTCAAAGGCTTGGTTGACAGAAATAGCAGTGGAGAGGGGGGCCTAGTCTGTGGAAGTGAGTGCAGAGCTGAGTGGGGTAAGGTCTAAGGATTTAAAGGACTGGAGCTGTATGATTTTAGGGGGAGGTCTGGGGCGATTAACCTTACGTACAATGAAAATGGGGTTGTGGTCACTAAGGTCATTCGGGAGGAGACCAGATTTAATGAAGCGGTGTGGGTGGATTATGAGTACCCAGTCAAGTAGGGTGTGGTTTTGTGCTTTGGGATTAAGGTGTGTGGGCTCAAGTATAAGTTGAGTGAGGTTTAGAGCAGTGACATCATTGCATAGCTTGTTTAACTTGGGAGACAACCAATTTAGATTTACATCACCCATTATGAACAGTTCACCAGATTGCAAGAGGAAGGTGATGTTGGCTAAGAGTTCAGTCATGACTGAGGGTTGAATGCTTGGGCGGCAATAGATGCCAGTCACAAAGACTGGGATTGAGAAAGAAAGGGTAATGTAGGTGACAAGGGTTTTGTGGGTAGCTGGGGTGAAGGTATATAGGGTGGTAGTAAACTGCAGTGAGACAGGATATACATGGCCACTCCCCCTCCGCAACCCGATCGATATTGCCTGGAGATGGAATACCCAGGGATAGCAATGGCACTGTCAAGGGTGCTTTTTTTTTGAGCCATGTCTCAGTAATAATTAGAATGTCAGGGTGTGTGAAATCCTAAGAGTTTATAGGAGGTCAATTTTAGGTAGCAGGCTATAGATGTTCGGGTGGAGGAGCTTCAACCTATTAGGGAGGGTTGTAGTGGAAGTGGGGTTTGGAGACATGTTGTTTAGGTAAGGAGCCAAGGTAGGAGAAGAAATAGGGTCAGGGTTGGGGTGGATGTTCCCTGATGAAAGAAGGAGGAGGGCAAGGATGAAATAGTGATGTTTAGGACTTTTATAATTGGAGTAGGAAATACTGGAGAGAGGGGAAGAGGGAGGGAGGGGTGGAGAGAAGGAGAGAAGGAAACAAAGAAAGGCAAAATGACTAGGAAGGGAAAACAGAAAGGCTGGAGGGCCGTAGGGAAAGTGGGGTCTGTTTACAAGGGGAGCTGTGGGGGTGATTGACAGGATGAAGGAGGTATCTGGAAGGGAAGGGGACAGAGAAGTGGCAATAGGTGTAGAGGGGGAGACTGGGATAAGGGTAAGAACCAGGAAGGATGTGAGTAGAGAGAGAGATGGAAACCATTCTGGGTATGGTAGTAGAGGCTTTGTACAGGCTTTTAGATTCAGATCACACTATTGAATGTTAGAACATAGATAATTTGCTTTAGGTATGAATGACCCAGGACTAGAAGTGTTAGGGGAGAGCAGTGGGAAGAGAATTGCGACCTACACATGTTGTTGCCCTCTAGTGGCTTTACAGTATAAGTTGCAAGTGGAAAAGTAAACACTTAAAAAAAAATCACTGATAGGCCAGTGCAAGTTACGCAAATGCTGTTCTGCATTGAACTGCTCACAGAAGTATGGAACTGAGTGAATTGGCAAGCAAAATGATCAGGACTTCACTACACAGCTGCTAAAAGAAGGAACATCTAAGGTCAGTGTTTTTCTGCAGTCTTATGCCCTAGTCCAATGATTTCAGTACTGGCTGCAGCGTTGGGGGCAGGAAACCGATGTCAGTGCTCCAGGCCGTCTGGAACCATTCAGTTCCCACTGGAAGGAAGCCTCCAAAATCCTCTTTCCCTTGTTCTGGTACAGTATATATGGTAGATATGAAAACATGCCAAAGGATTTAAGTGCTTGGAAGTGCAAGCATGAAGAAATAAAGGACAAGTGTGTGAATGAGCAGTGTAGGGGTTTACAATCAAAGATTCTGAAGCTGATAGATACATTTATATCAAAAAGTGCAAAATACAGCGGTAAAGATTTAAAACCAGTGTGGCTGACCAACTAAATTAGGTGAGAAATAAGGTAAAAACACAGCATTTGAATGACTCAAGGCAAATCAAACAAGGGGGCAGGAGAGGAAAGCACTGTATAGGGAAAGAGTAAGAATATGCAAGAAGCTGATTGAAGAGAAAAAAAATAAAAAAGGGTTGGCTATTCAAAACAGTGGTAACTTATAGGAATTTCATGGGTATGTGAATAGGAAGAGCAAAACACAGTAGTAAAGGAGGACAAGCAGAAAGAAGTAATTTTAAACAACTACTTTTGCTCAGTATTTACAATGGAGAATAGCAGACAAGTGCCAGAAAGTGGCATAAAAACTACTGCAAGGGAGAGCCCACAAATGGGACAAGTGGTAATTACATGAGAAAGGACTAGAAAAAGGTTTTACAGCCCTGAAAATACATAAGGCTCCAGGGCTGGAAGGGATGAACCCGATGGTGCTCAGGGAATTGCCATCAGAACTGGCTGAACCCCTGACGGGGCTATTCAATATGCTCACTACAGTCAGGGGTGGCTCCAGACAATTGGAAGATAGTGGATGTGGTGCCACTCCACATGGGAGGGGACAGGGAGGAACTGGTAAATTACAGGTCTGCCAGTATTACGTCTATTATAAGTAAACTGATGGAGAAACTAGTCAGAGTGGACATGGTGGACTTCCTGGAAAGAAATGGGCACCAGAATAGTAAGCAGCATGGGTTCATGCAGGGAGGTCTTGTCAGACCACCCAGATAATATTCTTTAACTGTGTAATGAGACAGGTGGATAAAGGACAAGCACTAGATTTACTCTACTTCAACTTCAGCAAGGCATTCAACTCAGTACCACACAGAAGGTTGCTGAAGAAATTAAAGGATCTGTGAGCAGCAAAGGACATAGTTAGTTGGGTGGGAAGTTGGTTACAGAGGAGACAGTAGAGACTGAGGGTAAACAGGGTCAAATCAGGGGACAGCGATGTCATGAGCAGAGTTTGAATGGCCCACCAGGATACCTGGAAATTTCTAGGTGGACCCCCTTTTGTTAGGTACATGGCCACTTTCTAAACTCTGAAAATCTTTGCATTTTTTATCTATTTTCTTTTTTTTTGCATTATTTCTTTATACCTTCTCCTCGCTCTCTGTCGTCCACTCCTTCGGGCAGCCAAGTCCTACCACTACCTCCTCAAACCGATCCACCAGCTAGCTGCTCTGATGCCCCAGTTGTACCAGATGTATCCCTTCACCGGGGGGCTCTCCCATATCCCACCGGGGCTATCAGGAGGAGAGACCAGAGTGCACTGAGTGCTCTCTTGCATCATCCACGGGGCACGGAAATGCAGTCTGGAGATTTTTTCTCGGCTGGAAGATGCAAAGAGGCGGGCCGCTGTCATCCGGACAGCATGCACGCATTTTTTTTCCGCTTTTCTGCGGTTGTCCCTCCTGCGCCACTATGTAGTAGTGCCCCTGGTCTCCACCGGGGCAGCTACAGGAGCAGCGCTGCCCACCCAACCCACCCCAGGAGAGGAGCTAGTCCTCCGGATGACCAATCCTCTCCTTCCCGGCCAGCCCCCAATGACCCGAGTCCATTCCCGAACCCAGGTCACCGGCGTGTTATCTATTTTCTAATCAAATGGTGTGTTTTGAGCACTGCAAGTATATGTAAGATACAAACACAGAGCTAGGAAAGTTAAGTGGAATACTGATATGAGTGAGTCATCCTGTGCCCTCCCTTTTTGATTTTCTGGGTGGACCCTTGTATCCACTTTCCAGGTGGGCCCCCTGTACCCCAGTCCAGCCCTGATCATCAGTGGGTTTGGTTACCACAGGGGTCAGTCCTAGGATCAATCCTTTTCAATATGTTCATCAGTAACATAGGAATACAGAGCAAGATGTGTATTGTCACAGACAATGCTAAGCTCTGTGGCAGGACAGACAGCAACAGGGGGTAAGGGAGTTGTAGAGGGACCTGCAAAAATTAGAGAGGTGGTCTAAGGTCTGACAGTTGAAATTCAATGCTGAAACGTGCAAGGTGATGTACATACTGTAGAGAACAAGAACACTAGGATGGAATACAGGACTGCAGCAGCTAAAGTGACCCTGTCAACCCCCTTTAGTTTAAAAAACATATTTTATGGTTGCTTACAGTCTTTAAAGACTGTTGATGTAGCTGGTTGTATGATTCTGATTCCTTTTCTCTTTTTAAAAGTGAAAAACAGATTGACAACCATATTGGTGTTACCACACAAAAACATATTTGTTTATATTCCTTGATCAACTTCCACTGCATCTTTCCTGAACTTGGGAACACCCTCACACAGTCTAGCCACTCATATTGCAGTGGGAGGAGAGATGACTATTACATTATGAGTGACTGCACTGTTTGAGGGCGTTCTTTATGTTCAGGATGTAAGAAATAAGAGTTGATCAAGGAATTAAAACAAAAGGTTGGGTATAACTACACCATCACCATGAATTTCAGCTCTACTAAGAAAGGCAGCAAACAAACAACCAGCAACATCAATGAATTTTAGAGAAGGTACAGCAATCATAAAATGTGAGTTTTCAACCAGAAATGATGTGATGCAAAAAAAGGTTGATCATGCCCCTTTTAGTTGGCTACACCTTCAGAGGAAAGGGACCGGGGGGTCATCATAGGTGACTGACTAAAACAAACTAGATAATGTAACAGGATCTACAGTAATGCAACCGTAGTGTTTGAGTGTATTGCAAGGGGTTTTGACAGAAGGAGGAGTATGGTAATACTGCCGCTATAGATTACTGGTGAGACCCCGTCTGGAATACTGTGCCCAGTTCTGGAGTCCTCATCTGAGGACAGACAAAGACAGGCTGGAGAGAGTGCAGCATAGAGTAATCAAAATGATTCAGGGCCAACATAGTGGATCCTATGAGGATCGACCCCAGGCACTGAACATGTACTCACTGGAGGCCAGAAGGAAGAGGGGGGACATGATAGAGACATTCAAGTACCTGAAAGGAATAAACAAGGTAAACTGTGAGGAACTATTTAGCAGGAATGATGGGTTCAGCACAAGAAGACATGAACGTAAGCCGGTGGTGGGATATTCAGGGGGAATGCAAAAAAGTTTAGTTTTACAGAGAGAGTGGTTGAGCACTGGAACAGCCTACTGGCAGTGGTGGTAGGTGCAAAAACCATTAATGGGATTATGCATGGCTGGGACAGACTAAAGGACTTAATAGTCACTTGGGAGGGGTAACAAGTGAGGGGAGGGCAAAAACCCATCTAGACAATAGGTCATGATGTAGGGTAGGGTAGGGTAAAACTGGGCAGACTGCATGGACCAATGTTTGTTTTTTTCTGCCAACATTGTCTTTGTTTCTATATCCCTTCTTCACCTTCCTCCCTCAAATTATGTTTTGGGAGAAGGCTTTGGTGTTGTCTGCAGCCATTACTGCATCTCTTACTTCTATCATGGATTGCAGTCTATCATTGGCTTTCTTAATTCTAGCACTTCTCTTTGGCCTGGAGGCAACCTATCTCTTTCTAGCAAATATAGATTTTCTTTTTGTTCAGGATCAGGTGCCTTAGGACCCTGCTGAGATATGGGGGTGCAAATGTTGACCCCTTTCCCTTTATTGCTTATAGAGATGCAAACCTCTGCTGCTGCTTCAAGTACCCTCTTTAACAAATTCTACATGTGCTGTGCATAACCAGCCTCATGCAGCTGCTGAAGACCCTTTGACCCCAGGTCTATCATCTTGGCAAAGTTGGTATTTCTGAAGTTTCAAGTCCTGGTGGCTGTGGAATTGCTGATCTTCCCTATCACCAAAGAGAAACTTATCCTGTTGTGGTCTCTGCCTCCTTGTATAATCCTGAGTACTGAGGCACTTAGTTATTCCCCATGCCTTCATAGCACCCAGGAGCATGCTTTAAATTCCTGCATTGTGCATTATCTCCCTGTAATGTGCAGCCTGGAGGATGTTAACCTCTTATTATCAAATGGGTAAGAAAATGTGAGTGGCTAAGAACTATTTCACACTGTGATGTCTCACGATAACACCACTGTAGTATATTAAAACAGAGGAGTCCAGAAATTAGGCATGAGAAGTTTTATTCAAGATCACTTGTACATCTACAGCTATGCAGTTGCCATCTTGTTTCTTTCTGACCCCGTAGAGTATGGTCACTACAGTAAAAATATAACTGAGGGCAAAGGTGCCTATCCCCATTATGACCACAAGGTGTCATTTCCTAGTAGTTGTAATTCAGACTCTCTGCTTAAAATACTACACTTCTCCCCATTTAGTTTATGAATATTCCCAACCCCGCCATTATAACCAGACTTATAATATGGGAAACACAAAGCATATAACAGAAGCATCTTAGTCTGGGAAATGTTCCTGCCAAGAAAACCTACATTAAATGCATCTGCCCATCCTGACTGGAGATGCCCATCACAAACCTGGCTGCCCTGGCATCACTTCCAACTGGATACCCAGTCTTGTAAATGGCACTTGCCTCACTCATCTCAGCTCCTGGTAAGATACTCTATGAAAATTTAAATGTTCTAAATTGCCTGCTTGTCCTCAAGATTCAAAATCACCGGATGCTCACCCAGGATAAAATAACTCCTGCCACATGTAACAAAACCAGCTGTCCTGCCAATTGGGAATGTATGTAACATTTCCACCCCACAGTGGCTACATATGCAATCCCTGAGGCTTGCTGTAGCTCTCTAATATAATTTTATCAAACGGGGCTTATTATTTGCACAGAGCACAGTTCTAACTAATGTATGTATGTAGTTAGTTATTTCAAATGTTTTACCAGGAAAGTCATACTGAGCTGTTTTCAACTTGTTTCCAGATGCATCCTGGGGGAGGAGGAAGAGAATAGAATAGTACAGATATAAAGTACAATGTACAAAAATGATACAATACAGAAATATTTATTTAGTAAGTATAAGTAAGTACCATACAGTAAGCTGTGGGACTGTCAAAAGAACAAATAAACAGTGAACAAAACACAAAAATGAGGAGAAGAGAGCAGTAACTGATGAACTGGAGGAGAGGGGCAGTACTAGAAATAGTGTGTGGTTGAAGGCAGGTGTGTGGATTCCACCCCAATATCAGAAGTAACTGCAAGAGTGAGTAGAAAAATCAGAGAAGGGAAATTTAAGAATGGGAAAGGAAGGAGCAGACCAAATGAAAGGTGGGAGACAGTCCCAAAGTTTGGAAACTAGTGGTTCCTGGGGTGCCTTAGAAAAAGTTTAATAAGACTTTTTTTACATATTGCAGTCCTATTTGGTAATGGTAAAACACACCAATTTAATGACACTGCTCAGGCTGTTGAAGGCAATGGCATAGTTTGGTGGGGGGCATGGGGGGGCGTTGCCTCTAAATTTGGCCTAACATGTTTTTCCAGTAATTTTAAATTAATTACACAAAATCCTGCCCCCTGCCCCCCAAATGTCAAAGTCAAACTACGCCTATCGTTGAAGGCACAATGTATCCACATTTTTGGAATGCTTATTTACTGCTTATGTAATTCATTGTAATCCCTTTTACTTTTCCTTGGGTTACACTTGGAAATGAGTTTTGTCTCAGAGAGCCTTTCCTGGTTACCAATTTTTAAATAAAATAAATAAATGCAAATTGATGAAGGGAGCACACCAGTGCTACTGCATTTGTGCCATCTGGAAACACTTATATGTTGTTTATCTTAACTGATGATGGCTGTCTGTGGCTGCTAGTGTGGCCTTGTCCTTTTGCTGCTTGGGGAGTGAAGAGTTAGGATTAGAAACCCTAACACCACATTTCTCTGCTTTTGTGGCATTAAGTTGAACCCTAACTGGTGCATTAATGCAGTTTTTTTGCAATGAGTTTCCTTTCTTTTTTAGTTAGTGGAATTTTTATCCTCATTCACACACACACAGGTCCCATGAACAGATGTGAATGCACAGGGCACTCTGGGCCCTGTGCCAAGGGAACAGTCCATCTGCATTTAAGTGCAATTAAAGAATTCCATGGCTGGTACACGTGGAAAATGTTAATGTTGCAAATTTTAGTGTTGCACTTTATTGTTGCACTTAAATGTATAACACAAAAAATATTTTAACCATACATCATGAACATAGTTGCTAGAATGTGTTAAATCCCACAATAAAGGCGGTTTTGCAGAGCAACTGTGAAATCACCTTTTGATCTGTACTTTAAAATTGCCAACATTCTTGTTCATGAGGTAGGGTCATGTAAATTGTATATTCAAAATTTGGGGCTAAAATATTTTAAATTGTCCAAGTTATGAGTGAAAGTATATGAGACATGAAAATGGAATTTTATTGTCGCACATGTAAGTGCAAAACTAAAATGTGTGACACTAAAATTTTAGTGTTGCAGATTTTAGTGTCACACTTCAGTGTCACACTTACATGTGCAACACTAAAATTCTTGACTCGAGACACAAAAATTGGCCATTTAGGTTACAAGACCACAAAGTCCCAAAACATTGTTTCCGGATAGTTTTTGGGGGGAACAAACAACATAATCTTGCTTAGCAGATCCTGTTTAGCAAGATTCATGTGTTTTATTTTGTTATGTTTTTCAAATTCTTCATTTTTATAGATTTTTCATATTTTTTAACCAAGTAAAAAAACAAGATGGTGGCCATCATGACCTGAAAAAAATTCTTCTCACAACCCAAAAAACATTAATTTTGTGAAGGTAATGCACTCACAAAAGTAACATTTTTAGTGTTGTTATCAGAGCGTTATCCTAAAACACACTGAGCATGCTCAGAAGAAAATGTTCTACTTCTTATAACTCTGGAACCAAGTCATATTTTTTTTTTCATGAAACCTGTGAAAAGGCATACCTTTGACACAGACCCCTTCAGCCCTGAAAATTTTAGAACAAATTTCCATACAGTCTAGGTTGTAGGTAAAATCAAAATACAGCTTAAAGAAGCAGAAAATGTGGGTTTTTTTATTAATATTTGACACATCAGAATATCTCAAAATTTCCCACATCTTGAGAACCTGCCATGCAGACTACGCATGCCAAATTTTGCGCAAGTTTGTCAAACACTGCCAAAGGTATTAAGGTGCAAAAATTGGGGTTAACATTAAACACCCTACTCAACCCTAACTGTACTGGCGCTACCATACTAGCATAATATAGATAAATATACAGAATACATACACGCATACACATTACAACCAAGGGTGCCGGAAGATGGTAAAAGCTGAAGGGGCTGAGAATCAAAAGGGCACTTATGAGGGTACAAAGAGCACTTTTTCTATACTAGTTTTTGCCATACAGAAATAAAAAAGTGGAGTGGCTACCACCCCTTCCACCACCACCCCGTTTCCAGCACCTATGATTACAACTATGTATGATTAATACTTTGGGGGGGAATGCAAACCCCTAAAATAAAAGCAATTGGGAACTGAATGCTAAACTCCTGTAGTGTGCTATAATGAATGAATGATTTTACCTTACTACTACTGGACATTGTCTTTTGTTAAAGTCTTACTGAAAATTACACACTGTGGGCAGGATTCTCAAAACTGTTGGGACCAAAGTCCAACTCTGCAACTGCACTTGTGGGCTGAAATTGCCCACAGCTGCACTGGTTGCAATTCTCAGCCACAGCAGTTGCGGAGGATGTTACAGCTGCTCCCACCAGCCATAGCATCTTGCCGCAGCTGTGGAGTTCTCCTGGGCAACACCTCCTGCAAGCAGCTGTATATCATGGAGCCAGTAGTAATCCAGCTCCAGCTTTAAGAATACCCTCCGCTGCAGGACTCCTGAGGCTCTGCAAGTGGTCTCCCTTTGGCGCCTACATTTTGCTGCAGCTGTAGGAATTTTGGGATCTTTGTGAATCCTGCCCCGGGTGTTTACAATGCCTATGGTTAAAACATTACTTCAAAAGGAAAATACTGAAAAGACATTCAGCTTATACTTCACATAGTTTGATACTGTCCACAGTCAATACATTTAATTTACTTATGCATGGGGACAACTTTGTCCCATGTCACAATGTTGTTGATTTTTTGTTTGTTTGTTTTTTCTCTCTTTTTATATAGGTTTTTGCACCTGGAAGACATGCATAATATGATTTCACTCATTTGGAACCTTTTAAACTTTCTAGCCACAGCTAATGATAGTTTACTTTTTATGTCATTAGCATGTCTTAAAATGTTTGAGATATATATTTATTCTGTTGCCTGTTTTGTGGACCTATCATCCCTGTATCTGATTTACAGTATCAAAAATACTGAAAACCAAAAAAATAAAATATGTAATATCTCAGACTAAAAGTCCCCTCTGGACTAAACATATAAAAAAATACATTGTTAGTTATGCACCCTATCTGGCCTATTTTAACGACAAGACGTTTTGTTCCAGAAATGCATACCTTGCAGGTTATTGAACTCACTGGTGTCCTGCCTTTTAAATTTCAAACAGATCTTGCAAAGTAAAATGCAGCCATAATAAGTTTGTTTCCTATTCCTTATAGGAACAAAATATCCTAACTGCTGCTATGTGTTAACAAGCATTATCTGTATGCCAGCTTACCTTGTTCAGAGTAAAGTTTTCCATGTGGGCACATATGCTCCTCAGTTTTCAGTAAGTGCCTAAAACAACATTCTCCCAATGACATTATATAGTATACAGCTGTTTGTGTCAGCAGATATCCAATATCACTGCAGTGGAGTATCATTATGTGATGACATTGTACATCACTGTCCCTGACATGACTGCCCCTGAAGGAGCCCTAAACTGTTACATTGCAGTATCTCTTTGAACTAAACATTTGCACAGAAATCCTTTACAAAAGTTTTGAAAATGTATGTGCTACACAAAGACTTCAAAAATCTTTGTGATACATTACAGCTTTGAAAATGTACATGGTGCTCAACAGTTTTCAAAATCTACATGCTGCATGGCAATTTTGATTTTGAAAACCTGCATGCTGTGTGAATGTTTTTATTTAATGTTAAAGTTCCACATTAACAAAATCTTTAATATAAGATACCCAGAGCCATGTATTTACTGCATTTGGATTCTGTGCACTGCAGTTACATGCAGCAAACATGTAACTACAGCATAATTACCCCTGTTGAATGTAATCAATGATTACCTACCCAGCAATTACACTGAAACTGGCACTTAAAATAAAGTGTGACCAAAACAAGTTCCATATAAATTTGGTCCAGCCACAGGAAACAAGCTTCTGTTGTAGCATCAGCATGTTTGGTGCAGTAAATATGGCTGCCACCACTGAGAATCCTCAACTAAACTGCTTAAATGATTGGCAGCAAGTCTAAAATGACATTAGTGTGAGTTTGCTGGCAACTCCATTACACATCCCTCCCCCTGAGTTGCAGCAGTCAGAGGGGCAACCCCTTTCCAAATCACTGACACTCAGCCCTAAAGCTGATGGCCACTTTGGCTTTCTACAAACTGAGGAAACCTCAAGAAATTTGTTTAAGGAAAAAAGATGCTTCTGTTTTCTGATAGTAAAATTGTGGAATGAAAAGTTACAGTGATAGTAATGAAACAGTTGCTTCTACTGCCATATACCTTAAGGTACATTGAGGCAACTGAATCAAATAACCTCTGAAGGCAATAGAGTTGCTCCAGCATGTTTACCGCACTTACTGCAGAACGTCAAGGTAACAGGAAACTCAAGAACGGCAGCCTTTGAGGGATCAGGTGTTAAGTGAGGAAGTGAGGCTGACATTAAATAAGCTGACCATTTAGCACATAAATTGCTTGGTCAATTGAGCCTATAATATTCCAGATGGGTGATAGCGCTGTTGTTGTTGCATTGCATTTGTCTACCACTAGTGCATGGAACCATCTGATGAATGTAGACTCAGTCAACATATGGATGTCGTCATACAGTTCCCCAAACTTGCTCTCGGAAGACTCCTTCATGATCCTCAACACTTGCGACAGGGTAGCAGAGTCCTCTCCAGTTTGGATGAGAACAATGTCCACATTTTGTGAATAGAGTTGCAGGGGCTTACTGAAGGGCAGAATGTGGTTGACACACCTCAGGGTACCAAGAAAATGTAACTTGGTGATGAAAAACAAAAACCGTTCAGCAACAGCATCAAAATCTGATATCTTTTCCAGAGTACTGCAAATCACTAAGCATTTAGTCTTAAATCTTGAAAGACAACCAGCCTGGCTCACTCATCTTGCATTGCATGCTGCAGGAACAGATGTGATGCAATCTGTTGGTTCATCATAATCAGTGCTGATGTTGCTCAATTCTTTAGTTCTAAAGTAGAATTGTATATTATTTGGTGGAATATTTCAGTGCTGCACTAGTTGTTTTGATAGTACAGTAGAGCCCGCTTAAGTGTACAACCTCGGGATAAGAACAATTTCTACACTTAAGGGGGCTGTGCATGTATCCAAATTATCAATGTTTGATGTATGGAGTGCATACAGCAAAGAACCGATGCTCCAACTTGTAATCAAGAATTAAAATCCTAACTTTTGTTTACGTAGAAAGGCACCAACTCAAAAATATAATAAAAAATAAACAAAATAAACATACTATTTTAAACAAAAATATTCCCTGAGTGTTATCTTGTTTGCAGGTTCTGTTAGTCGCCAATAATCAAACCCTACTAACTACAGTTACACACTACAGTAACATTACTGGTCACCTTTTGAGAAATCTGTCATTTTCTTTTGTGTGATAGTATGTAGTGCTAGCTGCTGAACATGCAGTAGTTTTCAAAATGGAAAATAAATGGGAGATCTGATTTCTCTTTTCCTACCACAAACTTTCACATGCTCATCAAACAGTTCAGGACATTTGCAGTACTTATTGGCTGCTCTGTCTCTATCTCATCATCCTTGTCCTCGACGTTCTCAGCTGCTTCACCCCCTAATCTCATTGCATATTTATGCCCCATTGACTGTTCTGACAGTGAGAAAATTTTCATCAATGTCCGTGTAAGCTCTAAAGTGAGATGATGACATACCCATAAGCAGCATTAGGATCTGTAGCAGCTTCTCGTTACTCTTGAGATCTCAGGCTTTGGTAGCCTCTGTTGACATCATCAGTGACACAAATCCTGCCTCATTTTAGCAGTTCATTATGGTTTAAGGTCTGATATCTGACAAGACAGAGTCCAGCATCTGGATTACATCAAGGATGCTGATTTGTTTTGCCAGATCAGTTAAGGTAGTAGTGACTCCACCATCCATAGAAACTAAGATTTGTTCTACCATCTAAAAGAACTAAAAAGGTTAGCATTGAATCAAAGGTTCAGGTTGTAGAGGTACAAAATTAATTACTCTGGGCCTGTAGAAGTACTTATAATTATGGATGATACCCATGTCCATTGGTTGAATTAAGGACATGGTGTTTGAGAAAATTAACTTCACATTGGGCAGCATGATATTGGGACAGGTGCTACAGTTATCCATCAGTATTGCAATTTTTCACAGTGGACATCTCATTTGGGCATTGATTGTGCATAACCACTAGGTAACAATATCACCCGTCATCCAGGAGTTTGAATTAGCTTCATAAATCAGAGGTAGGGCACCAAGGTGAATCCCATTAAAACACCTGGGTTTACTGAAATTTCCAGTCACCATATTTGAGCAGAGCAAAACTGAAATTCTTTCTCTAGCCTTTTTGCCTTCACTGGTGCTATTAGCCTTAAATGTTAAGGTGCCCTCAGGAGCTGCTCAAAAATAAAGACCAGTCTTACCACAGTTGGAATATGTAATTTGCAGGGAAATCAGTAAGAATCTGGGGGTGCACACTTGAGAGCCAGTGTTGTGCAGAGCCTGCATCTGCATCTGCATCCTTTTTCTCACCATGACATTGTGAATTACGCCAAGGTGATCTTTCCAGTGTCATAGTCACCCATTTGTGGCCTTGAAAGTCATCCCTAACAAGTCAGCAAGCTGTTGTTTTTTACGGGTATGATGGGATCGCTGATGGGGGCATCTACTGCATGGCTTGCAGTGAACCACATTAGGGGTACAATTTCTACTGACTCAGTTTTGCCAGTTCTTTTCCACTTACAATTAACATTCTTTCCAGCCTCCCACTGTGAAATAAGCCACTCACTTGCTGCATGCATTTGTATTCCAGAGACTGCTGAAACATAAATCCTGTATTCTTTGGCAACATCGCTGCATTTACCATTCAGTTCAGACAACTTCTGAACAAGTGTCACTTTTTGCTTGAGGGTAAGGGTGTTCTTGCAGGTCTTATCCATTTTTTTTCTGTTCTTTCTGTTTGTCATGAATGCAACTAGTCAAGACTGCTTTTATAAAGAAGAAAACTGTATTCAATAATTCAATTCCAGTATTTAGTTATCTGTAGTTTGCTTAAAGGGAAGATCTGACAAAATGTACAGAAAATCAAACCTGTGCACTTAATTGGGCTGCAGAACTTATTTTGGCATGTGTGAAGTGAAATGTGCACTTAGGTGTTATATCCTTAACAGGAATATTTAATATGGCAAGTATAGGAAAAAAATAGGGATAAGAGAAAAGTGTGCACTTAAGCAGATTGTGCACTTATCTAATATGCCCCATAGTGGGCTAGACTGTATCAAACATATTCAGCACTTGCCCTATAGAACAAGAGTGCAAAATTGCACTATTGAGGCTATGAGTCTCAACAATGTATACAATGCTTTAGACACAGCAGCATTAATGGTTTCTTGGACGCCATTAAATGTGCCATTCATGTTGTTGCCTTTATACCAGCCTTGTCCATGCATTATGTTTGCCTCAATACCCAAAGCTGATAAGTATCACAGGAATGATTCTGCCAGACCTCAATCTGCTGTGTCCAAACGGTCAGTAAATGCCACAAAATCTTCATATATTCTTACCTTGCCAATGACGCCACAATGGACATACTGAACAGATAAGGAGATCAGTTCCTTGGTAGAGATATCGGTTGTCCCATTCACAATTAAGCTAACCATTTTGCTGCCTTCATATTTTGCAAAAAATATTCTCTGCAATTACAAGTCATTAGTTGAATCAACTGTTCTGAACTGAGAAGAAATGTAGAAGTTCTCACTTCCACAATGGTCACTTCTGTGGGCTCCATAATCAGAGGCTGTAGGCCATATTTATCAAGTTCCTGAGAAACACCAGCAGGCTGCAAGATCTGGACATCTGTGGTGGCTTTGATGTTAGCTGCAGCTGGAATCAGCACAGGTTCAGGTTCAAGTGATGCTGAGATGTCATCATGCAATGTCTCTGTGCTATTACCACTACAAAATAAGCAAGGATTAGTGAACGGCAATATAAATATGAGTTTTTATTTAGACAGAGGTGAATAATAGGATCATCCAAATCAGAAACGTTTCTTATCCTAAAGTGAACATAGAAAGGACCACATCAGCTAAAATAATTGCATTTTCCTCCATTCTGGCCCATTTTGTCTTTCAGAACTGTGACTAATTGTGGTTTTCTTTTCATGGCCTCCATTTTTTCTCTGTAATATGCATTTGGTTGGAGAACCAACATCACAGCTGATGTCCCATATAACCACATTGCTGTGTACCCAATACCACAGCTGTGTCCCCCCGACCCGCAAACTCTTGAATTCACCTACTCTAAGAATAGTAGTAATGCTTTTGTCCTGAACCTGTGTAGCTATTGTTAATGCATTAGCCAAGGAATTGTTTTCTGACTTTGTCCTAGTAACTATACTATTTTGTATATTTAGTTTGTGGATATGGGATTGTCTCATTGTCCCTAGCCAGCTTTACTGTATAGTAATGAACTTCTTGACATCCTTGCTATTGTCCATATAATCTGGACATCATGTTTGTCTCATTTTGTTCCTTTATTCCAACTCTACTGTGCTTATGTAAAGAGCATCATCAACTGTATATCTTATTCACATATATTTTTGGTTTTCCACACCACCTCATGCTCAGGGTGTGTATTTCTGACTCTGTATGTATTGTTTGTTTTCCTGTTGCTGCCACCTTGTGGCCCGGGTCATGCCTGAAAATGGTCCTCTGGATCAGTGCACCTACCTGGTTACCAAAGACATAAATACATAAATAAATAAATACACTGCTATGTACTCAACGCCACAGCTGTTTCCTTGAGTAACCACAGTACCATGTACCCAACACTGGAACTATTTTCTTGCTCTCCCACTGCTGCATGCACCTGACTTCATAGATTGAACCCATTGAAAGAGGCGCCACTTCTGAATTTTCAGTAAGCTGCAACCAGGCTTAAAAGAAGCAGCTGCATTCCAGAATCCACGGTTTAGTGAGGAACTACTAGGGAAGAGAGGCTAGCTTTGTCCCTGACTGTGACCACCTCTTCCCCTGCACCTATGGAATCTTGGTGGCTGCTGCTTCTAATTAGAGACAGAATGTAACTTTGTGAATCTCTCAGCCACAACTCTGGCCATTGCTGTATTGAATTGCTGGTTTTGGCCAATCAGGGTTGCTACTGAAAGAGGTGCCACTTTTGAATTTTCAGTAAGCCGCAACTAGGCTTAAAAGTGCCCGCTGCATTCCAGAATCCACAGTGCAGTGAGGAGCTACACGGGGAGAGAGGCTATCTTTTTCCCTGCCTGGGACCCCATCTTCCACCGTGACTATGGAATCTCAGTGGCTGCTGCTTCTAATTGATGTAACAGAATCTAACTTTTTGAATCTCTCGGCTGCAGCTCCAGCCGTTGTTGCATTGAATTTGCTGGTTTTGGCTAATCAGGGCCGCTACTGAAAGAGGCACCACTTTTGAATTTTCAGTATGCTGCAACTGGGCTTAATAGCACCAGCTGCATTCCAGAATCCACAGTGCGGTGAAGAGCTACTGGGGGAGATAGGCTGGCTTCATGCCTGCCTGGGACCCCTCTTTCTCCACATCTACAGAATCTCGGTGGCTGCTGCTTCTAATTAGTGACAGAATCTAACTTTTGAATCTCTCGGCCGCAACTCCAGACGTTGCTGTAGTGAACTTTTCCCACCCACCTCCCCGCTCCCTCTGCCTTTTAAAAGCCCTGCACTAGATGGTTCTGTAAATTGAATCCCTGGAGATCTATAGTGATTGGGCCTTATAAGGAGAGGAGGTGGAGTACTGTTAGGAGTCATCTAAACATTATGGCTAGATTCTTGATCACTGCTTGTTGATGAGTGTTAGTCACTGTATTGTAGGGTTGTAGTGTCAGAGCTAATTACTTGCTACTGTACATGATTATTTGTTGTGAGTTGTAGGTTTCCCTACTACACTTAGCTGCCTCTGGATCATATTTGGTCATAAAAGTAATTCTAACTCATCGGGTGCTTTATGTGTTTGGCTACTTGGTGGGACACTATTCTGTGGACCATTCTCTGGGTCTGTGTAACTTATATGGTCTTGACTTTATTAGTTCCTAGCCAGAGGATTTTCTGTTAGCACCTGCTAGTCCTCAAGACAGACTAGTTCTATAGTTATTTTTTAGGTTGTGCTGCTAAAATGTAATCATGACCTCTGTTTACCTGCTTCCCACTGATAGTGCCTTTACAGGCTTCACACCTGCACTACTCTAGGTAATTAAAGTGGGTCTGACTCTGACTCTGTTGTATCTGTATCCTTGACCCCTTATGTTTAAAAGAGCATCCCACTTAAATTCTTCCCTCTGACTGCTACCCAAGCCTCTTCTCTTCCCCTTGAGTCTCTCCTAAATTCTTGGTTCACCCCCACTCTGTCCTCCTCCTTTTCACTTCTGATACTGCTCCTCTCCCCTAGCCTCTACCTCCCAGTCACCTGCTGGTGTTATTCCTCTCTGCTTCTAGGCTCTGCTTTGCCTCTCATTTTATTTCCGCTCACCATGTGGGTTCCTAAACTGCTCCTATGCTCTCTTGGAGTGGCATCTCCAATGCTAGCTCTCCTCTGCTCTGCTGACCTACTCTCTGTCCCCTCAGAAGACTGTGTCTGTCCCTGTAGTTCTGACAGCTGAAGCTTCTTCTTCTTTAACCTGCTTGTCAGGAGTGATGAGCTCCTCTCTGAAACCTAGCTTTTAAAATGTATCCCTTTTGCTAAAACAGCACACTACCATACCCTCTCCTCATATGGTCCTCTGAGTGGCCATCTTCTAACCTCCCTCTCTGAAATCTGGGTACCACTATGCCTGATTGCTCTATCTGGTGACATTCAACCCAACCCTGGCCCCCCTGCTGGGGCTGCTGCAACTGACCACTCCTCCTGGTTCTCAACTAAGGGGTTAAGGCTCACACACATGAATATTGGAAGCCTTACCACCAACATTGCATAGCTGGAGGCCTGGGTGGCTCACTACTCCCCTGACATACTGTACTAGGTCTGTCTGAGACTTGGTTAATTCCCCACACTCCAGACTATATATGTGCGATCAAAGGCTATAAGCTTCATAAGTGTGACCACCCAAATGCCAAGAGGGAAGGGGGTGTTATGTTTTATGCCTGATAGAACCTCAACACCTCTGTAAATTCTGTCAATACAAGTTGTGCATTTTAAGCTACCCATATAGTTGTTACCCTAGGCCTTACTAAAAAGCTGGACATTATGTGTATCTATAGCCCCCCCAAAATGGTTTATCAGGTCTGACTTATGTACTCAGCTATCTTGTTGTGCTACAAGGCAAACATGAACATGTGATTATGGGTGACCTTAACCTGGACTGGCTGAGTAAGAGCTCCAGCTTATATGCTGCTGAGCTGGGTAGGCTACACCTGACCCAACTGCTATCTTCCCCGGTCAGACTGTCAAGCAGCAGCAGTCTCCAGTCTCTACTAGACTGGATCATCTCTAACAGACCTGACAGAATATGTGCCATTGGCATCTTACCAGACTCTATCAGTGACCACTCTCTGGTCTACTGCATCTGGCAAGCTTGGGCCCCCAAATCCCCACCTAGAGAAATACGGTTCCAGGACTTCTCAAAACTGGATAAGACGGCTCTTTTCTCAGACTTTCAAAATAATGGCTGAACGCCTATGTACCAAACCTCAGACACAGAACTTGCTGCAAAATACTTCCTCTTCAAGCTCCTGGCCTTGCAGGATAAGCATATCCCATTAAAAAGGTGCCGAATTCAAGGAGCTGCCACCCATTGGCTAAATTATGAGCTTCTGTCCTCCATCCAAAAGAGGGAAAACATCTGGATGAAAGCAAAGCAGACTCAGTCCCCAGCTGACTGGGCTGAGTATAAAAGGCTCAGGAACCTTTGTAAATCATCTATATGAACTGCCAAGAGTGCCTACTGCTGATAGCTTCTCCAGACCTCTGTAAGTGACTCTCGGGGTTTCTGGAGTCAAATCAACTCTATCCCAGGAAGAGACAACAGTGAAAACTTAACTGAAGTGGTCTTGGATGGTGTAAGCTGCAATAATCCTCTTATCATAGCTTATGATTTAAACTCTCAATTCCCAGACCTCTCTGATTATGCATCACCCCCTGCACCCTTGTCTGGGCCACCTCTTGATAACAAGGAACCAATTAACCCTCCTTTCAACCTTCACCCGGTTACCAAATCTGAAGTCCTGTATCTCCTAAATTCCTTCCTCCATATGGGTCAGCTGAGGCTGATGGGTTGCTACACAAATTCCTGAAATCCATTGTCCCCCTCATTGCCTCCACAGCAATAAATCTCTTCAGTCTGTCTTTGATCACAGGCCATGTCCCTTCCCCCTGAAAGACAGCACACATTGTTCCCATCCACAAAAAGGGTGGCACCAGAAACATGGACAACTACCGCCTTATCGCCATCCTATCAACTTTATCATAAATTCTGGAGCAAATCATGGATGCTCAGTCCTTAGATCACCTTCACCTCCACAGTCTTCTCTCTCTCTGGATCAGCATGGTTTTCGGCATGAGCACAGCACCTCCACTCCCCTCATTCAGTTCACTAACAATGTCAGGCTTGCTATGGACAAAGGCTCTCTCACATGGGTGATTTTTGTAGATCTTACGAAGGCTTTCAACTTGGAGGACCACTCATTGCTCCTATCCAAGCTGTCCACCATTGGTTTCTCTTCCTCAGCAATGTCTGGTTCTTCAACTATCTCACTGAATGTCAGCAGTTCAGGTAGCTCAGCACTGCCAAGTCCTCTCTCTCCCACACCTGAATTGGAGTCCCTCAGGGATCCATCTTGGGCCCTCTACTTTTCTCAATCTTCGTAAATGATTTACCCCAGCTGTCCAGCCCATGTTCTACCGTGTTATATGCTGACGACTTGGTACTATATCAATCAGTCAATCAAGTCTTTATTTATCCAGGCGAATACCATTGAGCAGGCTCATTTACAAGATGGACCTGCGTTACACAAGGCCAAGAATAACACTTTTATGTACAGATAATAAATAGACATAATTATACAGAAATAGAAAAAAAATACACAGAGCAATAACAAATATTTCAGGTATAGGGTTAACAAGGTTAGTGAGAATGGTATTATAAGGGGAATTAAACTATTCTGAAAGAGCTAGCATATTAAAACATTTTCAAACAGCATGGCATATCATTGGTCAGGACATATACAAACTTAAGGGGGTACATATGGAGGGGAGGAGTATAGGATTGCAGCTGTTCTAGGAGGGGTGCTACGGTAGATGGGCTGGGTACATATATGTTAGGGGTCTGAGGGTAAGAAAGGCAGTGGATTGCCAGAAAAAAGGGGGTTATAGGTGGAAACAATCAAGGGGCCGGGTTAGGTGGAGATGTAGTGAGCAGGTAAGCAGTAGGCACCTTAGCACGCTAGGCATGCTGGAAACAGTTGCATAGCTCCTTAACAGCCTTGGCATATAAGGTCTTGAAGGTGGTAAGACTAACAGGGGCCACACTTCGAACCACGCCAGCAACCTGGGTTCAGGAATGGACTCGGGTGCCGGGGGTCAGCAGGGGAAGTGGTAGGATTGAGCATCTGTGGGACTGCTCTCCTCCCCCTGAGGTGGGTTGGGGATGCCTGGTCACTCTGCAGCAGTCTCCAGTGGAGACCGGGAGCACAGCAGAGGGATCGCACTAAGGGGAACACCACAGAAAAGTGGAAACTGCAGTGGGATCAGCCGGATGATGGCGGCCGTCCCCGACGATGCCCTCGAGCAATCTCGGCAGAATAACGTCTACCTCAGCAGCTCCCAGTAAAGAAAGAAAATAGTGTGCTGGAGTCCCCCGGCCAGTGCCTTCCCTCTCAAAGGAGGGGAACCCTCCTGGCAAAGGGATATGCCGGGTTAACCTGAAGGAAGGCTGCAAATATGAGGTAGGCAGCTCTGGGGGAATTGCAGGAAGGGGTCGCTTGTGGTACTAGGTGGCTTGAAGGAGGAGTAGGTCCCAGTGCGCGATGGAGGGGAAAAAAAGATTACACAAAAAAAAAAAAAGACTAACAGGGAGACTCAATAGTCTAGCTCTTCTAACATATAAGATATAAACTGGAACCTCAACCCAGACATCACCACCTTCCAAGACTGGCTGAAGCAAAACAGATTGGTCCTTAAGAATAAAAAGACTGTTTCTATTCTATTCGGTGCAGAACCCAAGCTTAGGGCCGGTAACCAGCCATTAAGCATCAGAGCATCAGTTGGCATCTTACTCAACACTGTCTCATCATTTAAATATCTTGGAGTATGACCTGCACCTCTCCTCAACTATTAAATCTGTCAGCATTCAACTTGGACAGGCGTATAAAGTTAGACACAGCCTCACATCTGTGGCTAGGCTAGCCATTGCTCAGGGGGTTCTGAGACCCAATCTGGCCTATAGGATGATTGCCCTTCTGGAATCCTCAAGAGGGCTGTTTCACAAGTGAGATGTCTGTTATAATAAAACCTGCTTGTTTGCTCTGTCAGTACCCAGACTCACTCACCGCAGCTCACTCTACTCTGGCCTGGGCTGGCTAGCCCCTACAGCTTTCTGGCAATACACTGCCACTTGCTTCATCAATAACATCATAGTCTCCCAGAAACCTGAAAATCTGGCCTTACTGTTAAAACCTTCTCACTCTGCCTACCCCCTGAGATCTGCTAAGACCTTCTTAGCCCAACCCAAGTGTAACACAAAATGGGTGAAAGCGCATGCTCTATTAGTGCTCTGACAGAGTGGAATTCCTTCTGCTACCTCTCAGGGCTCCCACCCCAGAGTTTTAAGCAGGAACTCTGTAAGGTCCTGCAGCTCTGAACTCTGCTCCTGTGGTGGGTGTTACCACCCACCTGCCTGACCCTATTAGCTCTTGCCCTGGCTCTTCTTTCTATTCCCCATGACCTGTTCACCCAGAGCCTCACTACTACAAATGATTTCCCCACGCATTTACCCTATAGTTGTTCAGTGCTTGTTTTAGTTATGTTTCAGGGACACTGTATCAGTTTCATCTTTGGATATGCCACTGGAATTTGCTATGTTTGTTTAATATCATGCCTGATGTATTGTTTCTCTTTTTGGGTCTCCTGACTAATGTTTTGGCTAACTTGTGCTGCTGTGATCACCCTATTTATTCTTTATATTACACTGTTATTTTCCTACCCCATTGTATGAAACCTTCTGGGTCGTTCCTGAAAATAGGCAGCTTTGCTCTCTAGTGCACCTACCTGGTCAACAAAAACTAAATAAATAAATAAGAACAAATTACAAGAACTAGGATTCCATCAAATGCAGTTCTGGCAAACCCATTTAGAACAAGTACTGTACAAGACTTCCCTGCTCATAATTTCAGCATAAACAAAGGAAAAAGAACAGTTGTTTCTAAAACAGTTAATGTGACCACATTACATATTGTCAAAAATATTTATTTACAAAATAGCTCCCTCCATTTCCAGTTAAAGACTATAAGCAGCAGTTAATTAACAAGGAAACACATTTTAATAGCAGCATTATGAATCCCCCCCCTACACACACACAGAAACACATCGTCTTGCACTTTTGTTTTGGCAAGCAAAGTGTCAGAACATGTTTTACAGCTGGTTACTCATTGTAACACATATTTTTCAAATAGGTTAGAACATTATAAAAGGCTGCAATTCCTCAACCTTTAGGAGATGACATTTACAACAAAGCTTGCACTTGTTTAGATGTTACACTGAAATAACCTGCTATACCAAAACCTATTCTGACATAAGACACGGACTTGCTCAGCCCCACCCCAACATGGCAGCAACAAAAACAATCAACCCTTCCACATTTCCTCATTTCCAACTCTTTGAGACGTACACATATGTTCAGCATTACAGGCCCTTCCCCGCCAAAACAGTATGGCAATAAACTGTACATTACTTTTAATTTAACACATCTCCCGAGACTATCATTCCACTTTGCACAATGCTCAGCTCCTCCCAACAGCGTGACAGCATCAAACACAATCAACACATTCACACATGTTCAACATTACAGAATCCTCCCCAGAAAAGCAGTATGACTACATAAAAACATTTATTGTATTATTGACATCTCATGAGCATTTCACAGCACTTTGTACAATGATGAGCACCCCTACCACCACCAGCAGCAGCAATGAATAGAGTAACACGCTAACTGACATACATTTTGTTTTTGTTTATTTGTGTTTTTGCAGATCAAGCAAAGCAGCAAGACATATGTTTTCAGACAGTGTGCCCAGAGGATTTGGTTATTGTGATTGAGGAAATAACAATTGATCAGTATGTTACAGTTACTCAGTCCATCTCAATGTGCAGCAGTCCTTTAGAGCATCTAGCTGTACATATCCTAACCCCAATTTTTATTGAAAAACAATTTTTCACCGGCCCAGTGGTGCTGAGGGCTGAGGCACTGGACACCTAACCTCACGCTACACCAGCGACCTGTGTTCAGGAATGAGCATGGGTCGCCGGGGGTTGGCAGGGGTGGAGCAGGATGGAGCATCTGATGGACTGCTCTCCTGCTCTGGGGAGGGGAGATCTCTCTACTCGGTGCCTGATCACCCCCTGGCAGAGGTTGGGGGGCTAGGCACAGAGTAGCAGCTTGGGGAGGAGTTTGGGGCAGAAGTCTGGAGGAAGCATGTGCAGACGGTCACACACTCCCCTCTGCCAGAGTCATTGCATACCCCAGACTCCAGGGGACACATAAAAGACAGAAATACGGCACCTTTCAAGCCACTTGATAGCTGTCCATACATTTGCTGGACTTCCGCGATGCCTGCACTGGATCCGAGTTCGGTGGGGAGTTTGGGGCTCACTGCCGCCCAGCTGCGGGAGGTAATCCACATGGGAACAAGGCATCGGTGAGGAGTTCCAGTAGAGGTGGACGGCGGCTGGACCCCAATAAAAGATGTGAGGACATGGGAAGCAGAAAGGTGGCCAAGGAGGTAAAAATGAATAGCTAAAAAGAAATAAAAAAAAAAATTTTCCACACACATTGGCAAAACTGCAGTAGTGGTTTATCCCAGCCTTTAGAAAACAATCTGACAACCAGTAACACTGCAGTATAACACATTTTCTCTACTACCTCCAAAATAATGTGGGGTGAAAATAGCAAGGTTAAAGTCTGCGGTTTGATATTTTTATGCTGACAGTTTCTCGATGATGAGGATATCTGTTTATAGTTGTGCACTAGGCAATGTTACTATATTACAGAGCATGTTTTACAGTTTCATGTTGTGTTCTGTAACTTGGATATTACATAATACTGGACATAGAGCCGACTAATCGGCATATACTTTCCATGGGAAAACATCTGTACTTGTGTCCACAGCTTAGCCAATAAACTGTATGCTGTTGTGTGCCTGGCACACTCCCTGGCTCCATCCCAACCTTCAACACATCCATAACATTTCTTTGAAAACTTGGGCAAAATGAATCTGATGCTCAATGAGAGCCAGTCACAGCTGATAGAAGTCAGAAAAGAATGTGATCCTGCACCACATATGGCCCTTGGTATTCCAGTCAGAATCAGAATGTCAGCCATAATGCAGCAGTGTTTTACTCTGGGTGATGTTGTATGGTGACATCACTACTACCACCACTGCCACCATCACCACCACCAGCAAACCCAAAGTTGTGTGCCAGCTTCTTATAGAAATTGTACTTGTAAACAGTGCAGCTTACCTTCCCCTTCCCCCCCAGAGAGTATCAGAGGGCCTCCCAGATGGCTTCAGGAGTTTTGCAAACCCAGTACTTGCTTAAAGTGGAATGCTATTTTCCCTTATCAAGGGTCACAAACCAGGAAGGTGTCAAGTATAGTATTACCTCCCTGTCCCCTCCACTGGTGGCCTAAACTGTGGCCATTTGCCTCTCGAAGATAGTGCCAGGCACCAACACATGCTCTTAAATTATTAAATTAAGCCTTACTGCGAGGTGTATAACAAAACTATTGTAATGAGCAACTTGCCCAGTACCCGTAGAGTAAGTCAGCCACAAACCAGCTCTTATAGTTCGTACTAGCATAGTCGAGTTACCATAGATCCCCCACTCTGGTGTGGAGGAGCTGAAAAGGAAATCCAGAAGGTGAAAATGGGAAGGAAAATACAAACCTTTGTGTAAAGCAAATCAATAAAACACAACAAAGGGAAAAAACGCTATGGTTCTCAAAAGAGGTGGCAGGAAAGGTTAAGGAGAAAAGGATAGCATTCAGGAAATATAAGGAAACACAGAAGGAGCAGGACAGAGAACTTTATCAGTTAAAGCAGAAAGAGGCTGGGAAGGCAGTCAAAATAAGAAGGGCCCAAACCAAGGAAATGCTAGCCAATTCTGTTAAGAAGGGGGATAAGACCTTTTATAGGTACATTAGGGAGTGAAGAAAGACCAAAGGAGGGATACTAAGGCTTAATAAAGGGGAGGGAATGTGGGTAGAGGGTGACAGTGAAAAAGCAGGGATACTGAATGAATATTTCTGCTCAGTATTCACAAAGGAAGAGGAGGGGAGGTACCTAAACCAAACAAGAGAAACACTCTGAAGATGGGGATTGATACCAGTCCATTTACAGAAGAAAGGGTTCTGAAAGAACTAATAAAATTGAAGGTGGACAAAGCAATGGGGCCTGATGGGATTCACCCAAGAACTCTAAAAGAACTAAGGGTAGAACTAGTGACACCGCTGACTACTGTCTTTAACAAATCATGGGAGGATGGGGTGGTACCTGAGGACTGGAGGAGGGCAGATGTGATTCCTCTTCACAAAAGTGGGAGCAGGACAGAGGCAGGAAACTACAGACCAGTTAGTTTGACCTCAGTGGTAGGGAAAATGATGGAATCACTTTTGAAGGAAAGAATTGTTGAGTACCTAGAGGCCAGTGGGGCACAGGACCCAAGGCAGCATGGATTCACGATGGGAAGGTCATGTCAGATGAATCTAATAGATTTCTTTGACTGAGTGACCAAAGTAGTAGACCTGGGAGCGGCTGTGGACATGGCCTACCTAGATTTTAGCAAGGCATTTGATACAGTCCCACACAAAAGATTAATACACAAGTTAGCCAGCCTTGGAGTGGGTCCCAAGGTGGTAGCCTGGATAAAAATTGGCTAGACAACAGGACGCAAAGGGTAGTAGTAAATGAAGTACACAGGAAGAAAGGAGGGTTACTAGGGGTACCGAGGGTTCAGTACTGGGACAGGTCCTTTTAATGTCTTCATAAGTGACATTGCAGAGGAACTGAAGGAAAAGTATGTCTCTTTACAGACGACACAAAGATCTGCAACAGGGTTGATACACAAGATGGAGTGGAAAGGATGAGAAGGGACTTGACAAGGTTGGAGGAATGGTCAAATGTATGGCAGCTCAGATTCAATGCAAAGAAGTGCAAGGTAATGCACATGGGAAACAAAAACCCAGGGAAAGCATACACAATGGGGGGTGAGATACTGATAACAGTAAAAATGGAAAGGTACCTAGGGGTAATTATATCAGATGACCTAAAGGTGGGCAAGCAATGTGAGAAGGCAGTAAGGAAGTCTGGGGGGGATACTGGGAGGCATAGGAAGTGGCATCAATAGTAGAAAACAGAAAGTTGTTATCCCTCTCTACAGACAGTTGGTGAGACCCTATCTGGAGTACTGTGTGCAGTTCTGGAGACCCCATCTCCGCAAAGACATAGATAGAGTGGAGGCTGTCCAGAGGAGGGCAACCAAAATGGTGCAGGGTCTGCACCAGAAGACATACAAAGAAAGACTAAAGGAGCTTAATATGTATTGTTGAAGGAACTGAACATGTACTCCCTGGAGGAGAGGAGGGAGAGAGGGGATATGATAGAGACATACAAGTATCTTACAGGGAGGAACAGGATGCAGGAAAACACTATTTTTAAGCGAAAAAGATGTTCCAGGACTAGAGGGCATGGGATGAAGTTGGAGGGAGGACGATTCAGAGGAAACATGAGAAAGAATTTCTTCACAGAACGGGTGGTGGACAAGTGGAACACCCTGCCAGAGGAAGTGGTGGGGCTGAAACAATCACGGGATTTAAGAATGCATGGGATAGACATAAAGGAATTCTAGAGGTCAGGGTAAGGGAAATAGACTTCTAGGAAAACAAACTGAACTTACAAGCTCAAATGGGCAGACTGGTGGCCATAGGCCCTTATCTGCCGACACTGTCTATGTATCTATGTATCTATGTATCTATGTATACCCTTGAGGAAAGAAGGGAGAGAGGGGACATGATAGAAACTTTCAAGTACCTCAAGGGAATCAACAAAGTCCAAGAGGGTAGCATCTTTCAGAAAAAGAGATGTGCAAGAACAAGGGGGCACAATTTGAAGATAGAGGGGGGACATCTCAGAGGTAATGTGAGGAAGTATTTTTTCACAGAGAGGGTTGTGGATGCATGCAACAGCCTCCTTGAGGAGGTTGTGGAGTCAAGAACAGTGGGGGAATTCAAGAATGCATGGGACAGGCATAAGGCAGTCCTAGTGGGGGGTAGGAGGAAGTAAGCTGTTGGTTAACTAGGATCTGAAGCTTATCTGTCAGGTAGGAAAATGGGCAGACTAGGTGAGCCAAGCGGTCCTTATCTGCCGTCAAATTCTATGTTTCTATGTTTCTAACCAAGTCATTTTATTCGCATATAGCAACTTGTTTCAGTGGATTTACACCATACAGTATTTATATGTCCCACACAATAAGTCCCGTTGTCTGGAGTGTGGGAGCCAGTGCTTCCCTGCACTGTATTATCTGCCTGTACTTTGTGTTACTCACATTGTGTCTGTAACATTGTGTAATCTGCCTTATACAGTGTTGTACCATATTGTATTGTACTGTATTTTTAAACTCTGTACAACTGGTCGCTTGTGAAAACAAGCTTTTTAGCTCATCTTGCTGTCCAGTAAAATAAATAAAAATTAAATTAAATTAAGACATAAAGAGATGATTCGAATGTCATTCAACAATTTTCACCATTGCATGTTCCCTACAAGTCCAAGGTATATATATCCCCATCAACAGGTGGTACACTGTCCATCTTATGGGGTCATACCCAGCCAAGCATGACTCTTATCTGTCAGTCATTCTTTGACAGGTGATTTGCTTCTTAATTAATACTTCAGCTTCCATCATAGTTCCACAGTCATAAGTGGTTCCATTCCCAGAGAGTATTGTAGGGAAATTAAAAGAGTAATCAACTTTCGCTGATCTGAGCTATTTTATAACCTTATCAAAGGGCCTCTGCATTTCATTATTTCTTTAGGATAGCTCTGATAAAAATGTATGCTGTGGCCCTCTGAGTCACTTGCTTATCTTCTCTCACCTCAGCCCTTACCACCTCCTTACCTGGAAGAACAGGAAGCAGGCTATAATGGCATTCAGTTTCCCACATTTTTTTCATTAGTGGTCAAATAACTATGTGGGCACACTGAAATTCAACTGGTGGTGCTGCTAAGTCCAATTTAAGGATTTGGGACAGGGTGTTCTGGAGGAATGCCACTGCATTTTCCTATCACAAATCTCAGGGAAGCCCACAATACCTTGATTGCTCCATCTTCCTGTCATCCCTGCATCTGCTACACTGCTCCAGAGCTTGAGGCTGTCCTGCTGGTTGTCAGCTGCTATGCTTTCAGTTTCTTCGAGGTTGGTCTCCATCTCGACTATGTGTTCCTCTGCAGCCCTGACGTGGACATTAAAGTTCTTAATTGAAGACTGCACCAGGGTAAGTGATTGTTTTATAAGATGCATGTTCATGAAACCACGAGATAGTGTTTTACTGAAAGATTCCAATTCAGTCATTGCATCTGCAACCAAGGTTGCCTTCTCCGACATGGTGGGAGAGAGGGTCCAGACAATGGATCTGTGTTGTCTGTTTATAAGATGAATAGGATCTCTGAACAGGCTGATTCTAGGCCTCCATCCTTGACTTCCTTATCTTGCAGTTCTCTGTTTTTAGCAGGCTGGCTCCACTTGCATTGATTCAGTGAAGAAATTGGTTTCCAAGCGGTATGGTGCTCACTGGCTTAGGCCACCATCTTGTCTACTGCTGAGCAGCACCCCCATCTGGTAGCTTTTAGCTGTTTCTGGAAATGCTGCTTTTTAAAATTAATACATTAAAAACAAGATAAGGTATTACACTGCTCCTCACCAGATGGGAGGGACTTCATATAAAAACTAATGTAAGCCCACTGTGGGGTTTACTACAATGCCCAGCAGGCATCAGGGCATGCATGGGTGCTAGGACCCATAGTTAAAGGTGGAGACCTAGCACCAGGGGATAAAAGCAGCTGCCCAGTTGGGAAAAAGGGAGTTCAAGTTTGGGTGTGAAGGGAGATCAAGGGTCAGAGAGTGAGGGCAGTCGGCCCGGGGGCCTGGGTGGGGCGGTTGCCACCCTGGTCCCTGAGGGAAAGCGCATCTCTATCATAGAAGACTGGTGTGGGCTGTTGCAAGCGGGGTGCTGTCCATGCCCCACATTAATCCATGGGTCCCATTGCTGAGGAGGAGGAGGAGGAGAAGGAGCCGAGGCCTGGCAGGAGGTCCATCGCTATGACCCTCAGCACCGTGACAGGCAGGTAAGGAAGCCCACAGGGTCGGAAGGTGCTGGTGGCTACCATGGTGAGGCCACATCTTGGAGAGTGAGAAGCCAGACTGTGGGAGGCGTGAGGTGGCAGCTTGGGTCTCCATTGCCTAAGTCCATGTCCACCGGAGAGTGTCATCAGAGAAGTAAGAGCCCAAGTACAGCCCCCGCAATGCTGCAGAAAATGGTGTGGGACTACGGTGGCAGAGTTTCCCTTGTTGGGTCTGCATTGTGGGGTGCCTGCAACAGGCGTGCAGTGGATTGGGGAGTAATCTGCCAAGTGATCTGAGGGAGCAAGTCCTGTAAGTGAAAGAGGCTGCTCACGCACTTGAAGTATTGTTCCGGCTGCACCATGGGGATTGAAGTGTGCAGTTTTCAAAGTGTTGAGAAATTAAATTAGAGTTGCTGCCATCACCCCTCAAATTTGGAGCTTGCTTGCTCCAAGGAGGAATATTGTTGGACTGTGTGTCCCCCTTTGTGAAAGCAGTGCACCGTGGCTCTAGCCACAGAATTCTTAGAGACTGAAATCCCATTGTTCCATGGAGCAGATGCTGTCTTGAGGCTTGAGCCTTTAATCAATTTTCTTCTGCAAGAGTTATAAAATAAATCCAGTATGCTCTGAAGTAATTTTCAGCCTGGACAGTGTACTGTGGACCTATTTTATAGCCTGAGGTGAATGAATACCTATCTGTTTGATTCTGCTAACAAGTTTTGCCCTCCCAGAGACTGCTGGCTGTACCCCTTTGACAAGAAAAGCACCCTGATGGAGCCAACCCTTCACTGCAACACCATAGAATCCAGGTACAGAACATTTCATCTGTTATATTTTTGGACTATGCTTCTGGCTGTAACGCCCCCCCCGTTCCCCACAAACTTAGCATCAAAATCAGTGTCAGTGGCTCAGTAGGTTGCACACTCGCCTCTGAGGCTGGAAGATTGACAGGTTGTGGGTTCTAGCCCCACGCAAGGTACTTGGGATAAAATCCCAATACTGACACTGTAGTGCATCATGAGGAGGTGCTGTCTTTCAGATAAGACATTAAATCAAGGTCACATCTGCCTGTTCTGGTGGTTGTTCAGAAGGACGTTAAAGATCCCATGGCATTTCTCGAAAAGAGTAGAGGAATTTCCCCGGTGTCCTGGCCAAATTTCTCCCTCTCATTAAAAATACCACCAACAGCTTAATCTGGTTCGATTTCAGTTGGTTACCATCTGTATCCCCCAGGTTGCTCCTGAAAAAGGGACTTCTTGTCTCAGTGGGTCTACCCAGTCAACAAAATTCAATATAATAAATAAATAAAATACCCCTAGATGGCCTGGCCTGGTGGCACAAAGGGCTGAAGCGCTGGATGCCTTACCTCACATCACACTGGTGACCCAGGTTCAGGAATGGACTTGGGTTATCAGAGAGCTGGAGCAGGGTGGGGGGGCAGGATCGAGCAGCCGAAACAAGTCTCCTCTCCTGGGAGGCTTGTCATCCCCCCCATAGTTCCGGTGCCATTGGCTGGAGGTACGATGGTCAGGGTAGGCAGGATGGGGTGGCAAGTAGTGGGAGGGGCATCCTGGTACCGCAGCGTGTGCATGCCTCCACATGTGCATGCACGGCCAGAATGGGGCAGTGAGAAAACTGGGAAAAAATCAAAGCCATAAAAACCTTAAATTAAAAACAAAATACCCCTAGAAAGGGAAGAGGGGCTTACACTAAGTAAGGCACAAATCAATTTTTTTAATAACAGGGAAGCTGGCCACTAGACCACCTGTACCCCTATACATTCCCAATAACCCCATTCCCCACCAATAACTTTTTATTAAGTTCCTTAGTGTGCACTGCCCCGTCTTTGTCCCCTGTCCCTGAATCAAATGCAGGGGGGCCTGGTCTTGGTAATAGTGCTCAAGCCAGTCATGATAATATAGTATGAAGCTCAACAGTCCAAAATGCTGCCTGCTAGTCCCCTTACTGCCTTTGTAGTTTAGTTGCACTGGACTATGGAAGCAGTGAGGGGCCTAGCTGGCAGCAATCAGGAGTGTTTGATTCTGCATTTCATTCCTCTTTCTGGGACTGGTCTCCCCAGCAATGGGTCTAGGGGAGAGGAAATGAAGAGGAAACAGTTCCATTGAGAGACAAATAAAAATATATTTGTGGGGAAAGGGGATATTGGGAGTGGTAACTGTGAGGGGGGTCTGAGGAGGGTACAGCTAAACTTATTGAGACTGTCAGCACCTGGTAGGACTTATGGAGGACTTTAGTGACCAAATGGGCTGCAGCGGGTACTGGGGATTTTCAGTATACAGGTTTTTCAGCCTCATGCTAGGGGTGCAGGGGAGGAGAGGACACAGATGCAAACCAACCTACATTGTACAAGGTTTTGCTATTGTTGTTTTTTAGTGAACTGGGAAAATTTGGACAGGACAGCAGGGAAATTCCCCTACTCTGTAGGGGGCGCTGCTGCTGTCGGCTATGGCAGCAGTCGGTGAGGACTCTGCAAAGGAGATGGATGTGGAAGAGGCAGGAGGGTTCGTTCCACCTCCTGCTTCTCAACTGCCTGGAACGGAGCGGGCAAAAGGCCTGATTCTTGAAAAGCAAATGGATAAAGACAAAATACTGAAGACGGCTCAGGATTTAGACGACGACGAATTTTTGGCTTTGGAATGTCAGAGACGCCGACTGGTGGAAGTTATCAATCAGCAAGAAGCTTTGCTGGCTAAGCGAATTACCTGCAAGGATATTCAGTGCTCGAATGCAGTACCAGCTGTTCGAACTTGGGTGGAGGATGAAGTTTCAGACGAAGATTTACTTTCCTCAACACAGCAGCAACAATTTCCTTCAAAACAGTCTCCTCTGGTAAGCCCTAAATGTCTAGCGGTGAAGCTTTCAGAAGCGCTGAATTCACCGCTGTCAGACTCGACTGCACAGCTGATTGTGAACGCTGACATAGCAGCATCAAAGGCCTTGCTGGGTGAGTCAGCCTGTGACACTACATGCCAGGTTTTGATTGCTTCCAGCACACATTCTACTTCGGAAATGTTGTTACAGCCCAACACTAAAGAGCCATGGTCTGTAGATGCTGCTTTGCTGGCTGCAGGGTGGGAGAAAAATAAAAAAGATAATCGTTGGGTTTCAGGTACGTCTCCCATTAAAATTTCTACGGATATAGATCGGACTATAGTATCTAGTGCTGATACTGTTTCCTCTCCAAATATTTCTAACACCATATCGAGTACAAATGTATTACCAACTCAGCCTGAGTTTCCTGTCCCAGATGCTCCTTTGAACCTTAAACCTGATGCACCTAAAAAATCATTTGCTTCCCTGTTTCATTTACCTGTAGCCCCTGCTAAACGCCACAGTGCTGTCCGTTTAATCTATAAAGGAGGATTGGACTGTGTTCCAGATCGTGTTTATGTGGGTAAAACTTTGATAAAAGATTCCTTATGATTTTTTGCTACCAAAATATATGCCCTAATTCATGTGTTGGGTGAACACACATTTGATATCAGTTTCAAGACTACTACTGGTTTAGAGCGTTTTTAGAAACGATATAATGAACTTCGCAACTCCCCTCTGTGGACTCCTTTTGAAGCAATACGCCTGACAAAACCTGCTATAAAATTTGTAACTGTATTGTTTCATAATGAAGGGGTCAGTGTGACGGATTTAACATACTGGATAAAACAAAGATGCACTGTTCTGGATGGACCCACCACTATCTTTGATAGTGAACATATTGGACTGGGGGTTGGAAATTTAAAGTTTTACTTTCTTCAACTAGTGATGGTCTTAAACATTTGCCAAATTCCTTTTTCCTTGGGCGTGACAGGGGAGTCTTGTTTTATGCAGGCCAACCAAAGATCTGCTATAAATGCGGCTCTGAGGGTCATATGAGCAGCATTTTTGATAAAGTAAGATGTTCTCTCTGTAACGAATTAGGCCATGTCAGTAGTAATTGTTTAAATGAAATGGTTTGTAGCTTATGCGATGACAAGGGGCATTCTTATCAAAGTTGTGCTTGGGCCATCCATAATACAAATCCTGGTGGAGACTGTGAGGAACAACGGCTGCTCATAGCAGTAGCCCAACAGCAACAGTCTGAGCCTGTGCTGTCTTCCCCTTCCCCCCCACTTCCCCAAAACCTTCCTCACTCTCTAGGACTCTCCAAACAACAGTTACGGAACTACAGGTGGATCCCTTGGTAGATTCACCTCCTGTTCCTTCACCTTTTTCTCAACCACAGGATAATACAGATTTAGAAATGGTGATTTTGCCTCCAGAGGTACCAGAAACAGTGATGCCCCCCCCCCAGCCTATAATACCAGAAAAGGTATTTTGGCTCGGAAAAGGTCAGAAAAATCTGTTCCAGCTATAAAACTAGCTAAAACACAGGCTATTTCCCTTCAAAATCGGTATCAGGCTCTTCCTACTGCAGATAGTGATTCTGAAATACTTTCGGATTCATCTTCTATGGTAGGGGATGGGGAGGTGGATCAAACTGAGGTACCACAGACCATTCCCCATAAAGAATCCTCCAAAAAGAAACACCCATCTCATGTTAAACTGAAATCTAGGTTGGGTACTAGAAGTGGGGTAAAAAAGAAATGATTTTGTTTTGTTTTTTATCTGTTGGGATATACCTCTCTCTTCCTCTTATGACTCTATTTCTCACTTCTGTGAATGTGGATAGCATTAAGAGTATGAGGAAAAGGACTGTTGTTTTTTCTGCTTTAATTCATCAAAAACCAGGTATTTATTTTTTGCAGGATACAAGACTGCATACCCTGCTTGATGTTCATAATGCTACTAATGCCTGGTATGTGGGGCCTTCTTATTGGTCGATAGATACAGACCAATGCTCAGGGGTAGGGATATTGTTTCAAGGCCTTGAATTTACATGTTTGAAATTGCTGGATTTGGTCCCTGGGTGGGCTTTATTAGTAGATATTTGTGTTCAAGGCAAGTTATTTCATCTTATTAATATCTATGCCATGCAATACAAGGCCAAGAGGGTGTCTCTGTTCAAAATAATTCAGCCATTTTTATACACGGCACAATTAGTAATTTGGGGAGGAGATTTCAATTGTGGGTTGGATAAACGGGATAAGGGACCATAGACTAAAACTTTGAAATCTTATTGTGACTCTAATTGTTTATCTGACATAGTACACAAAGCAGATTTGGTTGATGCCATGTTATTTCATCTTAAAAAGTAGTGCCAACTTTTTGTAAAGGTCCTGCTAGGATAGATTTTTTTCTTTATCTCCCAACACTCTTTTATTTCTACAGCCGGAGTGCAGGCAGTGGAATATTCTGATCACTCTATGCTCTTTCTTATCTTAGGACCTGGGGTTCAGATAGGATGAGGATTATGGAAATGCAATTCCTCATTATTAAGTAAGGAACATTGTCGTACTCAAGTACAGTATTTTTTATCTGCGAAAAAACGATTTTTTTTTGTATGACTCACCAATACAGTGGTGGGAAGATTTAAAAAAGGAATTGATTGTTTTGTTAAAAACTTTAAGTAAGAAAGATACAGATATCCAATATTTAATGTATTTGCGACATAGACAACAACTACAATCTTTAATTTCTCTATCATAGGTTTCTACGCATGATTATAGTGCTCAGATTTCTTCTTTAAAAGAACACATGTCAATTTCATCAGAAAAAAGTTGCTGTTTTAGCTTTCCAACAAAATTTTGGTTTACAAGGACCTCTTTCTAATATTTGTCCATATAATACCTGTAACCAGCGAGTGAAGTCAAAAAGAATGGATAGCTTACAAGATTCATTAGGATATATGCATAATACACATGATGAAATTATGAATATTGTGTATATGCATACTAAATCTCTTTTTTCCCATACTAACATTGAATTGGATGATATTCAGCAATTTTTAGGAAATATTGAGGTTCCAGAATTCCCGTTTACTTTAAAACAGGAACTGCAGAAGGATATTCATTCTTCTGAAATACAACTGGCTATGAAAACTATGCCCATAAATAAGTCCCCAGGGAAGGATGGTCTAACTACTGAGGTCTACAGATTTATTGTAGAAATCTTGGCACAAGAATTGGCACCTGTTTTCTCTTCAATGTTAAAAACTGCCTTACCCTTCACTATGGCACAGAGTTCTTTAGTTTATCTTTATAAAACAGGAGACCAAAATCTTTTAACAAACTGGAGACCAATTGGTCTCTTAAATACAGATTTTAAATTAATGGCAAAAATTTTAACTATGCGGTTACAACAAGTAGCAAATTACGTGATTAGTCCAGCACAAGCTTGTTCGGTGAAACACTTGAATATTTTGGAACATCTCCTCTTACTTCGAGAAATAATTACTAGAAGTACAAAGAAGGAAGTGGAAGGGTTTTTCTGCTCATTAGATCAAAGTGAAGCTTTTGACTCAATTAATCATTGTTATATGTGGGAGGTTCTGAGATTCTATAATATTCCGGATCAATTTATACAATGGCTTAAACTGTTATATGCATCTGCTACTGTAACTCCCATGGTGAATGGACATGTTGGACCAATAATTTCAGTACATAGGGGAGTTCGGCAAGGCTGTCCCTTTAGCCCACTCCCCTATGTTTTCTGTATTGATCCTTTATTAAAAAGTATAAATACTCATCCTAGAATAAGATCCTTGCAAATTGGGTCTTTACTGAGTCCGGCACAGTGTGCTGCCTATGCTGATGACCTGTGTCTTCTTTTACCAGATGTACAGTCTATATCCTTAGCAATAGAAGTCTGTACTATGTATTCTTCGGTATCAGGAGCTAGTTTAAATGCATCTGAGAGCCAAGGTATATATTTGGGAACACGATCTCAAATTGACCCTCAGATTTCTGATATTCCGGTTGTTTCTCACCCTATTAAGATTTTAGGATTATTCTGGGGTGCAGGTAATTTAGATTTATTAAATTGGACGTTAAGGATTGAACTTGGAAATACGATAGTGTCAAAATGGAATACTTGGAAACTTGATAAAAAAGTATGGTTTTAATTAAAATGAATCTCTTACCACAATTTCTGTATGTTAGTAAGGTTTTTCCTCCCCCAAAACAATTGGAAGCTAGTTTGTTGAGTTTGTTTTTTGGGGCAGTATGGGGTAGTAGGCTAAATCCCATAAAAAGTAATATTATTTATTTACCATACTCATCTGAGGTTTGAATATGGTAAACCCATTAGTGTTTTTTATTATATGTTTTTTTTTTTAATCTTCGGCCCCTAGTGATAAATCAGGATAAGTTTTGGACTTCATAATTTTATGATACGGTTCAACAATGGTTTTCTATTTGGGAAGGGTCCAGGGTCACTCACTTGAAGTATGATCCTACACTTCCTGGTTATTATAGAGAAATCTTTATAAAATGATGACTATAGGGGGTCTCTAGCCATTCTTTACTTAGTAATACAAGAAAACAGTTGTACCATCATATAATCACTACGCGATTTACTGAACTAATAACTTTCCCCATTGGCCAATGCATCTACAAAATACCCATTTGGCCTTGTTAAATGAACAAAGAGTTCCAAGGAAATTGTGGGATTTCCATTGGCTTAGTTGCCATGGTAAGATTAATGTGAAAAGCAATCAAAAACACAAACAGCATGCTGAACGAGGCTGGATTAAGGTTAATTGTGTCTCAGCAGAAGAAACCATTGAACATCTATTTTTCCTTTGTTCATTTATAAGGACATTTTGGTCAACTCTAGCAAGTACTTGGTCTGTACCTATCTTTTCTACAATGACATGTGAAGAATTGATGCATGGTATTTTTCCCTCTGGTTGGCAGTGTTTTCATAAAGGCACATTGAATATTGTTTGTTTAGTACTAAACTGGTGGTATATTTGGAATGCTAGATGTGGCTTTATGTTACAACAAAAGGACACTCCTATTGAAATAATTATTCAGAATGTTACTAGGGAACTGTCTGTTATTTTTCAGAAAGAATGTATTATTTTTCCGCAACAAGTTTTAGAAGCATATTGGCGTAACATGCCTCGGGTAACCACTTCAGATTTTCCTGTTACATGAATGTACTTTCTCAGTTGTTTTTCTGAATACTTGTACATTTCTTTTGTATGATTTATTTTTCAATAAATTCCCCTGCTCTTTTTAGGAGGTGGAGGATCCTGTAAATGAGGGTGTAATGGTGTGATGGATGTAGGAGTCTGCTTCCCTTCCCACCTGGAGAAATTTGGAAGCCACTGCTACAACAGCCAACCTGGAAGCCCTGGTTCCTGAGAATACTGAGACATTATTTGTTACTGTACCTGACCTGGAGATGGAGATGGAAGTCTCAACCCAAACTACTGAAAGCAGTCAGGAAAACCTGCTGGATTAGTGCTCTGAAAGTCCACAGCATGGTGCTTCTCCTACTACTGATGGAGCTCCTAGCCAAGGATGAGATGCATTATTGAAGAAACTAACTGCAGAGCAGTTGCTAAACTTGGAGCTCTGTGGGAAAAAAAGCAGCCTTGATGGAGCTGATTGCAAAGGAAGAGAAAGGTCACTAAAACAGAAAAGTAGCTGCTGAGACTAAAAGCAGAAGCAGGTAGACCTGCTCAGCAAATGCTGGTAACTCTGGTCAGAGGCTGTACAGTTTGGAGCCCTGATGACTTGGCAATTAAACAGGCTGTATCTACTCTCTATTTACATGTGAATATAAAAAGCCAGCAGAAGAAAGTCATTTGGTCTATCTAGTCTGCTCATATTGCAGTGTCCACAGCTTGAACTACTTACCCTGCCCCCCCACTCCTCCCAATCTTTCATTTCTCCCTACCCATAACCCCTCCTTTCCCCCATGCCTATCTCAGCCTCTCTTGATACTGCCCATTATCTTCAACAAGACCACCTCTTATGGGAGCACATTCCAAAGGTCCACCACCCTCTCCATGAAGAAGTGCTTCCTGACATCCTTTCTAAACCTCCCCCCTCCAATTTATGACTATGCCCCCTCATGTTATGGTTGCTACTTAGCTTAAAGAGACCCTCCTTATCCACCTTATTTATCCCTTTTCAAGTAATTGAAGGTCTCTATCATGTCCCCCCCCCTTCTCTCTCCCCTGTCCTCCAGGGAGTACATGTTCAGTGCCCTCAACCTCTCCTCATTTACCATTACCCTGCTGACCCACTATCATCTTTGTAGCCCTCTTCTGGACCTTCTCCAGCAGGTTGATGTCCTTTTTGAGGTGTGGGCACCAGTACTGAACTCCATACTCTAGTTGTGGCCTCACAGGTGACCTGTACAAGGGCAGTAGAACCTCCCCTCTCCTACTACTGATCCCCCTAGCTATGCATCCCAGCATCTTGTTTGCCCTTACTGCTGCTTTCTTGTACTGTGTGGAGTGTTTCAGGTCACTAGTGATCATCACTCCCAAGTCCTTCTCCTCCTCTAATGCAGATACCTGGACTCCATCCCATCCTGGGATTCTTGACTCCAATGTGCATAACATTGTATTTCTTGGCATTGAAGCCAGGCTGCCATAATCAAGACCCCTTCCATAGCATTTCTAGATTGTCCTGTAGGTTCTGTATTCCTTCAGCTGTGTCCACTCTTCTGCAGAGCTTGGTGTCATCTGTGAACAGGCATATTTTGCCCTAATGCCATCCCTGTGTCATTGATGAAGACATTGAACAACACCAGCCCCATCACCAAGCCCTGCAGGACACCACTGGTGACCTCTCTGGTGCCAGATAACTCTCCCCCCACAACCACCCTCTGGGTTCTGTCCCTTAGCCAGTTTTCCACCCATCTGGTCATCTTTTCCCCAACCCCGAGATCTGCCAACTTCCTGATCAACCTTTTGTGGGGCACAGAGTCAAAGGCCTTGTTAAAATCCAGATAGCGGATGTGTACCCTTATGAAAATTAAATATATTTTAAAATATATTATTAACAATATATTTACATGTAGTGAAATATATTCAGATCTTCTTGTTTTATAATATATTGTAATGTATTGGAAAATCAATATATTTCAATATATTTTAAAATTTGCTAATATATTGCAGTGTACTGTAAATATATACATTATGGCTGCTTTAGTATATTCCGTATATTGCAAAATATATTGATAACGTTTGAAATATATTGAAATAAGGATGGTAAATATGTTATTAGTATATTGCCAATGTATGTATAAATGTATTTTGTTTTGCATTTCAAACATTGTTTCCTATATTTACAAATATATATATAATATACATGTGTAATGGATATTAATATAACTATTAACTTACCCAGACAAAAACAAAAGACATTATTTACACATACCTCTATCTGTACAACTGGAGTTCGTCTTGTTATTAATCATGGAGTTATTCAAATTGAATTATCGTTTTACAGTGCAGCTTTAACTCAAACATATATTTTACACATTTATACCTAAAAATATGACTTACATCACAAGCTCATGCTTGTTAAAGGCTCAGATTGGTATTTATACCACCCCATTTTGTTTTACTTTTAGGTCAGGATAAGATCCTACATGTACTTACTTTATAACTTGCACCTTTCTTTTCAGACTGTAAGCTAGTATTGTAAATTTGAAAGTATTGTAAAACTAGAAATTATCATGATTTTGGCTGATAAACTACGTTTTTGAAATACGCAAATTAGTTATGCAAATGTAATCATGGGACGAAACTAAGCATTTACAAAGATATATGTAAAATATATAAAAATATATGTAATATGTGTAAAATATATGTAACATACTGTACAGTATATTAAAATATATGTAACATATATAAAAATATATATAACACAAAGAATACAGTTTATATTTTGAACTTTACTAATATATTTCAGACAATGTATTACTAAATAGATTGACATGCTTTCAAGCAATGCATGAGGCAAAATATGTGATTTCATTATATGCTGAAATACACTGTAGTAATAAGTAGTGGTAATAACATTTATTTATACAGTATATCACCATTGGGACAATTTACACTCTATTTACAAGGTATATGCTGTGCATTATATCTCATCGAGTCAATGTATTTCTCAATATAGTGACATATTTTTGCATAGTATGGGTTAGAAATATATTATGTCAGTATATTTAAAAATACATTTCATAATATATTACATTGGGACAATGTATTTCTCATTGTATTAACATACATTAACGCATATTTTTCAATATATTGCAATATATCCCATTTCCGTAAGGGTACCTCTTGGTCCTGTTTACTGTCTTAGTGACCCAGTCAAAGAAGTCAATCAGATTCATTTGACATGCTCCCCCCCGCCCCGAACTCATACTGCCTTGCATCCTGGAGACCATGCTCCTCTAGATATTCTACCAACCTTTCCTTAAGTATGGTCTCCATGAGCTTGCACACAATTGAGGTCAGACTGATTGATCTGTAATTCCCTGGGTCGTCCTTGGGATCGCTTTTGTGGAGGGGCATCACGTGTGCTGTTCTCCAGTCCTGACTCTAGTGAATCATTAACTAGGCCTGCCAGTGGCCCTGCCAGCTCCTCAGCCAATTCCCTTAGTACCCTTCGATGTACTGTGTTCGGGCCTGGTGATTTGTCCACCTTCAATGCTAGCAGCCTCTCCCTCACTCTAGCTTCTCTATCACTACATCAGTGTTCTCCTCTCCCCCTGATCCTCTTCTTCCTCCCGAAGGCACTGGTCTGTCCTTCTCCCTGGCAAAGACAGAACAGAAGTATTCATCTAGTATCTCTGCTTTTCCCCTGTTATCCTCCACCCACTCCTCCCCTTTCTTAAGCCTAACAATCCCATCTTTCTTTTTTCTTTTCTCACTTATATAGCAAAAGAAGGCCTTCTCCCCCTTCTTAATTCCTTCAGCTATCTGCAGCTCCTTCTGTGGCTTAACTCACCAGATTACCTTACTTGCCTCACTAGTCAACCTTAGATAAGTTTCCCTATCCAACTCTCTCTTGGTCTTCCTGAATTTCCTATAGGCTAAAATCTTTTCCCTTACTGCCTGAGTAACCCCAGAACTGAACCAGCTGGGTGGTTTGGCCCTTGTAGTCTTCACCCTGAGCCTAATGCACTCCTCTGTGGCAACCAGTATTCCTTCCTTAATGATGACCTATCTTTGCTCCACCACCATATCTGCTGTGATGTCCACCCAGTGGCTCCTTAGCACTTCGCCCATCTTCCTATAGTCCGCCCTCCTAAAATCCAAGCCCATTTCTACCTGGAACCTCACTGTGCAATGATCACTCCCACCCAGGGACTCCCTGACCATTATTTCCTGTACATGCTCCCCATTTCTGAGCACCAGATCAAGAACTACCTCTGTTGGTTCTGTGATGCCCTGAGTCAGGAACCCACTCTGCAGTTCCTCCAGGACCATTTGACTACTAGTACATGTTGTGGATTATATGTACATATGATATGGGAGCATATCCCCCAACTACAGTGAGTCCAGCTGTAATCCTGATTAAACAAATTACAAAAATAGCTGAAGAAACAGTAGCCCCTCCAAGCAATGTACCTGATTTCCAGACAAATGCTGAACTGTTCCCTGACCACACCCGAATGGTAGCTCTGGACCCCCTGAGAGATTGTGAAGATTCTAATAAGCAGACACTGCCTTGGTAATGTGGCAGTATGTGGAAGTCAACGTCAGTATACATCACAGGATTTTCCTTTGAAGAACCGCTGACCCCATCAAGCCACCCTGGAAAAAGTGTAACAGGCTGCTTAGGGAGAGCAGCCTGATGATGACTGTAGAAAAATGCTGAACCTTACTCTTCCAGCTGAGACCAGAGAAAGACCTGGAAATGGCTGGCTGGATAAGAGCCCTAGAAGGTAAGGGCTAGATCTCCTCTGGCCCTGTCAGCGCTGCACACTTAGGACAAATGTTTCATCAATCCCCAGGTCAGTCTGCTGCTTTGCCCTCTTGTCAGGCTCTCTTACAGCTTTCCTGCAGAACTGTCTAATGATGTACAAACTTCGGTGGGGATTGAAGAGGAAACTGTAAAGGAGAACCCTTTAGACACTGGGACGATGGATGGCTGCAGTGCCACAGGGGCTGAGTTTGATATCTCCCTCCCACCCAGTTTTGATTTTTCTGGTGACAGTGAACCACTGATACCTAAACAAATCCTTTTTAAGGCTCTACATCAGTCTTGATGCCCCCTAGAGATCTCATCAGTGCACTCTCTGGTGTGGAATCTCAGAACAAGCCCCCCTCCCTCCACTGAGGTGCCTGTTATCACTAACTCTGACCTATTTCTTTGCCAATAGTAGTAAGAGATTTAATGGATTTTATAGCCATGGCCCACACAGACTCAGAGGCTCCAGCATGAGGGTTCAAACCCACTAGCCACTGGATCATGACATTAAGGTTTCTTGCTGACTGCTCCCTTTGATGGTGATAGGGAGCAAGGTCCCTCAAACAGCTGGGAGAATACAAACCCAGCACAGAGGAAGGGAGAAGGAAGCTCAAAATAATGGAGGCACGGGGGAAAATGGTACTCGGATTTCTTTAAGCCTCCAACGGAATCAGCATGGAGAGGCAATACTGTCCACTTTAGAACAGCCTCACTATCACGGGGTTGAGGAAAAGAGGGAGTTGGCGGCAGCTGCTGCGAACATCAGAAGAGCGCCCTGGCCCAAATTCCACCAGATGCACCTGAACAAGCCCTCCGGTCCCAATTTACAGCAGAGGGGACTGGAGGCAGAGAACAAACACTTCAGGGGCAGTAAGGGCTGTAGCCCAACTCAAGTAAGCACCACACGGGGGTTGGGAGGGCTTACATTTCAACTACAGGTTCCTGTCTGACAAAGGAATCCCAGTGAACAAAAAAGCTACATAGAGATGCTTCCTACCTTTCTACCATGACAGCCTCTGCACTCCTAGTGGATGTTGACGTTGCTAAATATTGGGTCAACGGGAGTACCTTTTATAAAGTTGTAGCCCCCCCCTCCCCCACTGTCTAGGGGCATGAATGTATCACAGATGAACTGGGGGAAAATAGAAGGGACCACTACAATGCGAAACAACTCCAAGCGAGTGCACCCAAACCAGAGCTAGGAAAATATGTGGCCTACCACTCAATGGCTTCAGTTCTCCATGCACTCTCAATCTTTACCTCTGTAAACAAATTCTGCCCCAAACCTCTTGCCACTGGATCCAGGACCTCCAACAATCTGCTGCCTTCAGCTCCCCCTGAGCTCCCAAGCCCCACGATCCCAGTGCAGATGATGGACATATTCTGAAATTACAACTCCTGGAATAACATAAATATACGGGGCCTTTCATTTCATTCACCACCCTTTTAGTTAAATAAAAGAAAATCAGCACTCAATCTTTTTCCTAAACAGCTCTTTATTTATCTTTATTTTTTTTTGTGTCGACTTCCCCGACTCCCCCCCCCCAGCAGGGGCTCAGCTCCTACCCACGCCGCCTTCCCATGCCCAGGCTTACCCCCTCCCAAAGGTCAACGGTAATTTGCCCTGGCTTACCCCCAGGGTGGGGCCATGGGAGTGGGAGTGGAACCCCACCCAGCAGACATGGTAGGTAGTGGAGGAGGTGGAGCAGAGTTTCACGCTTCAGGGGCCAGCATTTTGTTTGCTGTATTGGGGGTGGGGATGTGCAATGACAGCCAGCGTCTGCCCCGCCTCCCACTGGTATGGCACCAACACTGTGGCATCCCCCGGCCTCCACTGGAGGTCCGTGGCTTGCCAGACACACAACACCCCACTCCCTCAGAGAAGGAGAGCAGTCCCTAGGATGCTCAATCCTTCTCCCCTGGCTGACCCACTGACGTCCCGAGTCCATTCCCGAACCTGCGTTGATGGCGTCGTAGATGGACACCCTGCCTCTGCACCAGTGGGCCAGCTCAAAACAGCTCTTTATTTTTTCACCTGTGCCCCAAATGATTCTGGGGCACAAGGGTTCCATCTTACTCCAATGAAAATAAAGCAGCTCCATGGGGCTATTAAAACGTTTTACAAGCTCACACATGCTGTAACTCTTGAGCAGACACAAGATGGCATACAGGCAGTACAAGCAGGTTGTATTCTATTTCTGGAAGCTCAGATGATTTACCCAAGCAGATCCTTCATTCCTGAAGAATCATCATGCTCCTCTCTCACTGGCACTGGTAAGCCAAACCCTTTTTTCTCTCTCCTTCTGGTTACACGTTCCCTGATCTCCTTCCCTGGCACTGGTCAGCTGCCCTATCTCCAGTGTAGGAAGCAGGCTGCTTCCTCACCTGTCCCTGGACCTTGCTTTAAATCTCAATGGTGTGAGGATTTTCCTTTCTGACCCAAGCCCTATAACCATATCTTTTCCTCTGCCTGGTTTCTTCCCTTGGTGTACCAACCACTCCCACACCGGTACTATGCCTTCTACAGTCTTCACTCTCCCGCTCCCACTGGTGCTGGGGCCTTTGATATGCTCCAACCCCAAATGCCAAGCTGCACCTCCGAGATGCCCTGCCCCTAGAGGGGCTTGGGCCCTGCCACCACCCTAGCCCTCCAAGCAGCTTGCATTCCTCTCTTGGCACCCATGGCATCCTCTCTCTCTAAGGGGCCCCAGATGACCATCCAGGGATGATCTCAACCTCCTCTCCACATCCCTGCCATCACATTCTGGGCTTGAACTAAGCTCTAACCAGGAGCTGCCCTCCAAGGCCTGTCCTAAAGACATGTGACCCACCCAGCCCTGAAAAAACAGGCCTCTTTTTGTGGGTGAAAGACACTCCTTGCCCCCTCCATGCCTGGGCCACCCTGCCACACTGGGTGCAGGAGGGGACCTCTGCCGCTGGCCCCTCCTCTGTAGGGATCATGCCACAGTTCCCGCAGCTCTGGCAGCCTAAGCTACACCTGCACAGGATCCTAAATGGGGCTCCTGCCTACCTCTGCCCACTCACTATGCTGCCCCCATCCTGCCGACACAGTTAGGCTAGCTGACTATCCTCCCTCAGAGCTCCCTGCCCCTCATCGCCACATCACTGAAGAAGCTCTCCCTAACTGCTGACTTTAAGGGTGGTCCCCCCCACAGGCTCAACCCGGACCGTTGAGCTCCCCCCTTGCCTGCCTCTTCTGCTCCTCCAGCTGCCCTCTCCAGCCTCAGGCCTACTGCCCAGGCTGGAAAAAGATCCAGAACTTCCTGTTTCCTCCCCTTTTATACCCTTCTCTAACTGCCCTCTGCTGCCACCTTTAGGCATCCAGCAGGGATTAACCCCCAGAGCACTAATGAATTCCTAAGCTCTGAAGGAGGAGGAGAGGAGAGGAGGTGGTAGGGGTCCCTAGTGGGAGCATAAGCCCCTCTGAAAAGACGGGGCTTACAAAGGTACACTTGCTACTTGAATAGACTATTTCTTTTTGTCTCCCTGGTTCCTCACTAAGGCTGCTAGTATTTTGCCAGTAGAAACCTAGAACCAAAAGTCAGTTTGTATTACATTTAAGAGGGATTCCCATCCTACTGTAAAATTGGATTTGTGGAAGCTGAATACTTCCCTGCTGGAAGGCACTGCTCTTTGGGAAGTAGTATGTAATTTTATTAAAGATAAACTCACACTACTAGATATTCATGACTGTCCAGTAGAATGGTGGGAGTACTTTAACATTGATTTAAAGATCAAATGCAAATATATTTTAAAAATTAACCATATTTCCTAATACAAGGACAACCAGGCCTTATGTATTACACATAAACTCCAGGAATTGCAATTTGTTATGTATAAATGCTATTATATTGTCTTTCCTATTTGATGGCTTCACAAAAGGCTCTCAGACCTTTTCAGACCTAGTAGCAGAATCTTAGATGGTGAGTGATGTCATTTAAAGATCTAGTGCACTGCCTAAAACTAGTGTTCGTTCTAAAGAGCAGTCAACCATTACCTCTTAAATCTGAGGTACATTTTATTTTCCCTTTGGGAAATTAAATGATTTTTTACCTGATGTTAGCAGATATGATGTATGGAGTAGCATTGCCTGGCAGCTGACATACTGTATAACTGTTTAAAATTGTGCCCCTTATATTTTGCAGAACTTGCAGACGGTCCCTAATTCATGTCAGTGAATTTTTGCATCCTTAGAAGTGATTGACAGCTGACTGTCAGCACTACATCTAAACTTTTACTTACAGTACCAACCCAGCACACAAAAGGCTACCTCACTACTCCTTCATGTACCAATGAAAAAAGTCTCCTTTCCCATTCCACCCTAATATCAACAGTGCTCACTGCTTCCATAACTTAGCACACTGTACGTCTTCTCTAAAATCACAAAGCTAAAGCCAAAGCAAGAACTGCTCTCTCTCACTCACGCTCTCTCTTCACAGCCCAAACAGAACTGCAGCAAGTCCACTTTCTTTTGTTATATTATTTCTCTTTATTCTCCCCTCCGTACAGCCCCCATCTGACCAACTTCCCCAGCTCTGTCCTCCAAAATTACTGGGGCTTACTTTACGCCCAGTCCAGGAGCGGTGTCTGCGGCTAGTCGGTCACCATCCTGCCACTGGTTTATCCCATTTTCCCAAGGCTCACAGGAGAAATGTATTTGTACCCTGCAGCCATCCCACAATTTGTATTTCTACCCCTGCAGCCATCCCTAAACTTTGACTATTTATACTTCTACCCCTGCATCCCTCCTAAAATTTGTAGTTCTACCCCTGCTACCATCCCAAAATTTGTACTTGTACCTCTGCACCCATCCAAAATTTGTACTATTTGTACTTGCAACCCTGCATCCCTCCCAAAATTTGAATTTGTACACCTGCAGCCATCCGAAATTTGTAATTGTACCGCTGCATCCCTCCCAAAATTTGTATTTGTACCCCTGCACCAATCAAAAATGTGTACTATTTGTACTTGTACCTCTGCATCCCTTCCAAAATTTGTATTTGTACCCCTGCAGCCATCCCAGCATTTGTAATTGTACCCCTGCAGACATTACAAAATTTGTATTTCTACACCTGCAGCAATCCCAAAATTTGTAGTCGTAACCATGCATCCCTCCCAAAATTTGTACTTGTACCCCTGCAGCCATCCCAGAATTTGAACTTGTACCCCAGCAGCCATTCCAAAATTTATACTATTTGTACTTGTACCCATCCATCCCTCCCAAAATGTATATTTGTACCACTGCAGCCATCCCAAAATTTGCATTTCTGCCCCTGCAACCATTCCAAAATTTGTACTTGTACCCCTGCATCCCTCCAAAATTTGTATTTGTACCCCTACACCCATCAAAATGTGTACTATTTATACTTGTACCCCTGCATCCCTCCCAAAATTTGTATTTGTACCCCTGCAGCAATCCCAAAATTTGTACTTGTACCCCTGCAGCCATCCCAGAATTTGTACTTGTACCCCAGCAGCCATTCCAAAATTTATACTATTTGTACTTGCACCCATCCATCCCTCCCAAAATGTATATTTGTACCACTGCAGCCATCCCAAAATTTGTATTTCTACCCCTGCAGCCATTCCAAAATTTGTACTTGTACCCCGGCATCCCTCCAAAATTTGTATTTGTACCCCTGCACCAATCAAAAATGTGTACTAATTGTACTTGTACCCCTGCATCCCTCCCAAAATTTGAATTTGTACCCCTGCAGCCATCCCAAATTTTGTAATTGTACCCCTGCAGCCATTCCAAAATGTGTACTTCTACCTCTGAATCCCTCCAAAATTTATATTTTAACCCCTGCAACCCTCCCAAAATTTTTATTTGTTCCCCTGCAGCAATCCCAAAATTTGTACTTGTACCCCTTCAACCATCACAAAATGTATACTTTTACCCCTTCATCCCTCCCAAAATTTGTACATGTACCCTGCAGCCATCCCAAAATGTGTACTATTTGTACTTGTACCCCTGCATCCCTCCCAAAAGCTGTATTTGTACCCCTGTAGCCATCCCAAAACTTGAATTTGTACTCCTGCAGCCATCCCAAAATTTGTACTTGTACCCCTGCAGCCATCCCAAAATTTCTACTTGTACCCTGCAGCCATCCCAAAATTTCTACTTGTGCCCCTGCAGCCATTGAAAAATTTATATTTGTACCCTGCAGCCATCCCAGAATGTGTACTATTTGTACTTCTACCCCTGCATCCCTCCCAAAAGTTGTATTTGTACCCCTGCATCCATCCCTAAATTTGTATTTGTACCCCTCTAGCCATCCCCAAATCTGCACTTGCACCCCTGCAGCCATCTCGATATTTGTATTTATACCCCTGCAGCAATCCCAAAATTTATACTTGTACCCCTGCATCCCTCTCAAAATGTGTACTTGTACCCCTGCAACCCTCCAAGCATTTGTACTAGTACCCCTGCAGCCATCCCAAAATTTGCACTTGTACCCCTGCACCCCTCCCAAAATGTATACTTGTACTCCTGCAACCATCCCAAAATTAGTACTATTTGTACTTGTATCCCTGCATCCCTCCCAAAATTGTACTTGTACCTCTTCAGCCATAGCAATGTTTGTATTTGTAGCCCCTGCAGCAATCCTAAAATTTGTACTTGTACCCTGCACCCCTCCCAAAATTTGTACTTGTACCCTACATCCTCCAAAATTTGTACTTGTACCCTGCATCCCTCCAAAATTTGTACTTTACCCTGCATCCCTCCCAAAATTTGCACTTGTACCCCTGCAACATCCCAAAATTTCTACATGTACCCCTGCATCCCTCCCAAAATTTGTACTTTTACCCCACAGCCATCCCAAAATTTCTACTTGAACCCCTGCAGCCATCTCAATATTTCTACTATTTCTACTTGTACCCCTCCAGCCATACCAAAATGTGTACTTATACCCCTGCATCCCTCCCAAAATTTGTACTTGTACCTCTGTAGCCATCCCAAAATTTGTACTTGTACGCCTGCAGCCAAATCAAAATTTGTACTATTTGTACTTGTACTCATGCATCCCTCCCAAAATTTGCATTTGAACCCTTGTAGCCATCCCAGATTTCTACTTGTACAATGGCAGCCATCCCAACATTTGTACTATTTGTACTAGAACTATATCCATGCATCCCTCCCAAAATTTGTACTTGTACCCCTGCAGCCATCCCAGAATTTGTACTTGTACCCCAGCAGCCATTCCAAAATTAATACTATTTGTACTTGTACCCATCCATCCCTCCCAAAATGTATATTTGTACCACTGCAGCCATCCCAAAATTTGAATTTCTACCCCTGCAGCCATTCCAAAATTTGTACTTGTACCCTGGCATCTCTCCAAAATTTGTATTTGTACCCCTGCTCCAATCAAAAATGTGTACTATTTGTACTTGTACCCCTGCATCCCTCCTAAAATTTGTATTTGTACCCCTGAAGGCATCCCAAATTTTGTAATTGTACCCCACAGACATTACAAAATTTGTATTTCTGCACCAGCAGCAATCCCAAAATGTGTAGTCGTACCCCTGTATCCCTCCAAAATTTGCATTTTAACCCCTGCAGCCCTCCCAAAATTTGAATTTGTACCCCTGCAGCCATTCTAACATTTGTATTTTTGCCCCTGCAGCAATCCCAAAATTTGTACTTGTACCCCTGCAACCATCACAAAATGTATACTTTTACCCCTTCATCCCTCCCAAAATTTGTACATGTACCCTGCAGCCATCCCAAAATGTGTACTATTTGTTCTTATACCCCTGCATTCCTCCCAAAAGCTGTATTTGTACCCCTGCAGCCATCCCAAATTTTGTACTTCTACCCCTGCAGCCATCCCAAAATTTGTACTTTTTTTAACCCTGCATCCCTCTGAAAAATTTTACTTGTGCCCCTGCATCCCTCCCAAAACTTTAACTTGTACCCTGCAGCCCTCCCAAAATGTGTACTATTTCTACTTGTACCCCTGCATCTCTCCCAAAAGTTTCATTTGTACCCCTTCAGCCATCCCAAAACTTGTATTTGTACCACTGCAGCCATCCCAACATTTTTACTTGTACCCCTGCAGCCATCTCAACATTTCTACTTGTACCTTACAGCCATCTCCAAATCTGTACTATTTGTACTTGTACCCCTGCAGCCCTCCCAAAAGTTGTATTTGTGCCCCTGCAGCCATCCCATAATTTGTATTTGTACCCCTCTAGCCATTCCAAAATCTGTACCTGAAAACCCTGCAGCCATCCCAACATTTGTATCTATACCCCTGCAGCCATCTCAATATTTGTACTTATACCCCAGCATCCCTCCCAAAATTTGTACTGGTACCCCTGCAGCCATCCCAAAATTTCTGCTTGCACCCTGCAGCCACCCCAAAATTTCTACTTGTACCCCTGCAGCCATTGAAAAATTTGTATTTGTACCCTGCAGCCATCCCAAAATATGTACTATTTCTACTTGTACCCCTGCATCTCTCCCAAAAGTTTCATTTGTACCCCTTCAGCCATCCCAAAACTTGTATTTGTACTACTGCAGCCATCCCAACATTTTTACTTGTACCCCTGCAGCCATCTCAACATTTCTACTTGTACCCTGCAGCCATCCCCAAATCTGTACTATTTGTACTTGTACCCCTGCAGCCCTCCCAAAAGTTGTATTTGTGCCCCTGCAGCCATCCCATAATTTGTATTTGTACCCCTCTAGCCATTCCAAAATCTGTACCTGAAACCCTGCAGCCATCCCAACATTTGTATTTATACCCCTGCAGCCATCTCAATATTTGTACTTGGACCCCGGCACCCCTCACAAAATTTCTACTGGTACCCCTGCAGCCATCCCAAAATTTCTGCTTGCACCCCTGCAGCCATTGAAACATTTGTATTTGTACCCTGTAGCCATCCCAGAATGTGTACTATTTGTACTTCTACCCCTGCATCCCTCCCAAAAGTTGTATTTGTACCCCTGCATCCATCCCATAATTTGTATTTGTACCTCTCTAGCCATCCCAAAATCTGTACTTGCACCCCTGCAGCCATCCCAAAATTTGCATTTATACCCCTGCAGCAATCCCAATATTTATACTTGTACCACTGCATCCCTCCCAAAATATGTGCTTGTACCCCTGCAACCCTCCAAGAATTTGTACTTGTACCCCTGCAGCCATCCCAAAATTTGTACTTGTACCCCTGCACCCCTCCCAAAATTTATACTTGTACCCCTGCAGCCATCCCAAAATTTGTACTATTTGTACTTGTATCCCTGCATCCCTCCCAAAATGTGTACTTGTACCCATTCAGCCATCGCAACGTTTGTATTTGTAGCCCTGCAGCAATCCAAAATTTTGTATTTCTATCCCTGTACCCCTCCAAAAATTTGTATTCGTACCTCTACAGCCATCCCAAAATTAGTTCTTGTACCACCGCATCCCTCCCAAAATGTGTACTTGTACCCCTGCATCCCTCCCAAAATTTGTACTTTTACCCCACAGCCATCCCAAAATTTCTACTTGTACTCCTGCAGCCATCTCAATATTTCTACTATTTCTACTTGTACCCCTACGACCATCCCAAATTTTGTACTGCTACCCCTGCATCCCTCCCAAAACTTGTACTTGTACCTGTGTAGCCATCCCATAATTTGACCTTGTACACCTGCAGCCATCTCAGAATTTGTACTGTTTGTACTTGTACCATGCATACCTCCCAAAATTTGCATTTGAACCCTTGTCGCCATCCCAGATTTATATTTGTACAATGGCAGCCATCCCAAAATTTGTACTATCTGTAATAGTACTATATACCTCCGAAAATTTGTACTTGTACCTCGCAGTCATCCCCAAATTTGTATTTGTACCACTGCAGCCATCCCAAAGTTTGTACTTGTACCCATGCAGCCATCCCAAAATTTGTACTACTTGTACTTGTACCCCTGTATCCCTCATAAAATTTGAATTTGTACCCCTGCAACCCTCCCAAAATTTGTATTTGTACCCCTGCAGCAATCCCTAAATTTGGACTATTTATACTTGTACCACTGCATCCCTCACAAAATTTGTATTTGTACCACTGCAGCCATCCCAAAATTTGCACTTGTACCCCTGCAATCATCCAAAATTTGTACTATTTGTACTTGCTCCCCTACATTACTCCCAAGATTTGTAGTTGTACCCCTGCAGCCATCCCAAAATTTGTAATTATACCCCTGTATCCCTCCTAAAATTTTTATTTGTACCCCTGCATCCATCCAACATTTGTACTATTTGTACTTCTACCCCTGCATCCTTCCCTAAATTTGAATTCGTACCCCTGCAAACATTACAAAAGTTGTGTTGGTACCCCTGCAGTAATCCCAAAATTTGTACTTGTACCACTGCATCCCTTCCAAAATTTGTACTTGTTCCACTGTAGCCATCCCGGAATTTGTACTTGTACCCCTACAGCAATTCCAAAATTTGAACTATTTGTACTTCTACCCATCCATCCCTCCCAAAATGTATATTTCTACCCCTACAGACATCCCAAAATGTGTATTTGTACCCCTGCATCCCCCCAAAATTTGTATTTGTACCCCTGTAGCCCTCCCAACATTTGTATGTGTGCCCCTGCAGCCATCCCAAATTTTGTACTTCTACCCCTGCAGCCATCACAAAATTTGTACTTTTTATACCCCTGCATCCTTCCAAAAAATGTTACTTGTGCCCCTGCATTCCTCCCAAAACTTTAACTTGTACCTGGCAGCCATCCCAAAATGTGTACTATTTCTACTTGTACCCCTGCATCTCTCCTAAAAGTTTCATTTGTACCCCATCAGCCATCCCAAAACTTGTATTTGTACCCCTGCAGCCATCCCAAAATTTGTAATTGTACCCCTGCAACCATCCCCGAATCAGTACTATTTGTACTTGTACCCATGCATCCCTCCCAAAAGTTGTATTTGTGCCACTGCAGCCATCCCCTAATTTGTATTTGTACCCCTCTAGCCATTCCAAAATCTGTACCTGAAACCCTCCAGCCATCCCAACATTTGTATTTATACCCCTGCAGTCATCTCAATATTTGTACTTGTACCGCGGCACCCCTCCCAAAATTTGTACTGGTACCCCTGCAGCAATCAGAAAATTTGTACTTGTACCCCTGCAGCAATCCTAAAATTTGTACTTCTACCACTGCATCACTCCCAAAATGTGTACTTGTACCCCTGCAACCCTCCAAGAATTTGTACTTGTACCAAAGCAGCCATCCCAAAATTTGTACTTCTACCATTGCATCCCTCCAAAATTTGTATTTTTACCCCTGCAGCCCTCCCAAAATTTGTACTCGTACCCTGCAGCCATCCCAAAATGTGTACTATTTGTACTTCTACACCTGCATCCCTCCCAAAACTTGAATTTGTACCCCTGCAGCCATCACAAAATGTGTACTTGTACCCCTGTAGCCATCCCAAAATTTCTACTTGTACCCTGCAGCCATCCCAAAATTTCTACTTGTACCCCTGCAGCCATCAAAAAATTTGTATGTGTACCCTGCAATTATCCCACAATGTGTACGATTTGTACTTCTACCCCTGCATCCCTCCCAAAATTTGTATTTGTACCCCTGCATCTTTCCCATAATTTGTATTTGTATCCCTTTACCCATCCCAAAATCTGTACTTGTACCCCTGCAGCAATCCCAAAATTTATACTTGTACCCCTGCATCCCTCCCAAAATGTGTTCTTGTACCCCTGCAAGCCTCCAAGAATTTGTACTTGTACCCCTGCAGCCATCCCAAAATTTGTACTTGAACTCCGGCACCCCTCCCAAAATTTGTATTTCTACCCCTACAGCCGTAACAAAATTTATATTTGTACCCCTGCATCCATCCCAAAATGTGTACTTGTACCCCTGCAACCCTCCAAGAATTTGTTCTTGTACCCCTGCAGCCATCCCAAAATTTGTACTTGTACCCCTGCACCCCTCCCAAAATTTATACTTGTACCCCAGCAGCCATCCCAAAATTTGTACTATTTGTACTTGTATCCCTGCATCCCTCCCAAAATATGTACTTATACCCCTTCAACCATCACAACGTTTGTATTTGTAGCCCTGCAGTAATCCCAAAATTTGTACTTCTATCCCTGTACCCCTCCAAAAATTTGTATTTCTACCCCTACAGCCATCCCAAAATTAGTTCTTGTACCTCTGCATCCCTCCCAAAATGTGTACTTGTACCCCTGCATCCCAACCAAAATTTGTACTTGTACCCCTGCAGCCATCCCAAAATTTCTACATGTACCCCTGCGTCCCTCCCAAAATTTGTACTTTTACCCAGCAGCCATCCCAAAACTTCTACTTGTACCCCTGCAGCCATCTCAATATTTCTACTATTTCTACTTGTACCCCTGCAGCCATCCCAAAATTTGTACTTCTACCCCTGCATCCTTCCCAAAATTTGTATTTGTACCCCTGTAGCCATCCCACAATTTGTGCTTGTATGCCTGCAGCCATCCCATAATTTGTACTATTTGTACTTGTACTCATGAATCCCTCCCAAAACTTGAATTTGTACCCCTGCAGCCATCACAAAATGTGTACTTGTACCCCTGCAGCCATCCCAAAATTTCTACTTGTACCCTGCAGCCATCCCAAAATTTCTACTTGTACCCCTGCAGCCATCAAAAAATTTGTATGTGTACCCTGCAATTATCCTACAATGTGTACGATTTGTACTTCTACCCCTGCATCCCTCCCAAAATTTGTATTTGTACCCCTGCATCTTTCCCATAATTTGTATTTGTATCCCTTTAGCCATCCCAAAATCTGTACTTGTACCCCTGCAGCAATCCCAAAATTTATACTTGTACCCCTGCATCCCTCCCAAAATGTGTACTTGTACCCCTGCAACCCTCCAAGAATTTGTACTTGTACCCCTGCAGCCATCCCAAAATTTGTACTTGAACTCCGGCACCCCTCCCAAAATTTGTATTTCTACCCCTACAGCCGTAACAAAATTTATATTTGTACCCCTGCATCCATCCCAAAATGTGTACTTGTACCCCTGCAACCCTCCAAGAATTTGTTCTTGTACCCCTGCAGCCATCCCAAAATTTGTACTTGTACCCTGCACCCCTCCCAAAATTTATACTTGTACCCCAGCAGCCATCCCAAAATTTGTACTATTTGTACTTGTATCCCTGCATCCCTCCCAAAATATGTACTTGTACCCTTCAACCATCACAACGTTTGTATTTGTAGCCCTGCAGTAATCCCAAAATTTGTACTTCTATCCTGTACCCTCCAAAAATTTGTATTTCTACCCCTACAGCCATCCCAAAATTAGTTCTTGTACCTCTGCATCCCTCCCAAAATGTGTACTTGTACCCCTGCATCCCAACCAAAATTTGTACTTGTACCCCTGCAGCCATCCCAAAATTTCTACATGTACCCCTGCGTCCCTCACAAAATTTGTACTTTTACCCCGCAGCCATCCCAAAACTTCTACTTGTACCCCTGCAGCCATCTCAATATTTCTACTATTTCTACTTGTACCCCTGCAGCCATCCCAAAATTTGTACTTCTACCCCTGCATCCTTCCCAAAATTTGTATTTGTACCCCTGTAGCCATCCCACAATTTGTGCTTGTATGCCTGCAGCCATCCCATAATTTGTACTATTTGTACTTGTACTCATGAATCCCTCCCAAAATTTGCATTTGAACCCTTGCAGCCATCCCAGATTTTTACTTGTACAATGGCAGCCATCCCAAAATTTGTATTATTTGTACTAGTACTATATCCCTCCCAAAATTTGTATTTGTACCGTCACAGCCATCCCAAAATTTGTACTTGTACACATGCAGCTATCCCAAAATTTGTCCTTGTACCCCTGCATCCCTCAAAAAAATTGAATTTCTACCTGTGCAATTCCCCCAAAATATGTATTTCTACCCCTGTAGCCATCCCTAAATTTGGACTATTTACACTTGTACCACTGTATCCCTCACAAAATTTGTATTTGTACCACTGCAGCATCCCAAAATTTGTACTTGTACCCCTGCACTCATCCAGAATTTATACTATCTGTACTTGCTCCCCTACATTACTCCCAAATTTGTAGTTCTACCCCTGCAGCCATCCCAAAATGTATAATTATACACGGCATCCCTCCCAAAATTTTTATTTGTACCCCTGCACCCATCCAACATTTGTACTATTTGTACTTCTACCCCTGCATCCTTCCCAAAATTTGTATTTGTACCCCTGCAAACATTACAAAAGTTGTATTTGTACCTCTGCAGCAATCCCAACATTTGTACTCATACCACTGCATCCCTTTCAAAGTTTGTACTTGTTCCCCTGCAGCCATACCAGAATTTGTACTTGTACCCATACAGAAATTCCAAAATTGTAACTATTTCTACTTCTACCATATATCCCTCCTAAAATGTATATTTCTACCCCTACATCCATCCCAAAATGTGTATTTATACCCCTGCATCCCTCCAAAATTTGTAATTGTATCACTGCAGCCCTCCCAAAATTTGTATTTGTACCCCTGCAGCCATCCCAAAATTTGTGCTTTTTCATACCCCTGCATCCCTCCCAAAACTTTTATCTGTACCCCTGCAGCCATCCCAAAATGTTATCTTGTACCCCTGCAGCCATCTCAACATTTCTACTTGTACCCTGCAGCCATCCCAGAATCTGTACTATTTGTACTTGTGACCCTGCATCCCTCCCAAAAGTTGTATTTGTACCCCTGCAGCCATCCCATAATTTGTATTTCTACCCCTCTAGCCATCCCAAAATCTCTACTTGTACCCTGCCGCAATCCAGACATTTGTATTTATAACCCTGCAGCCATCTCAAAATCTGTACTTGTACCCCGATACCCCCAATATTTGTATTTGTACCTCTACAGCCATCCCAAAATTTGTACTTGTACCCTGCAGCAATCCCAAAATTTGTACTTGTATCACTGCATCATTCCCAAAATGTGTACTTGTACCCCTGCAACCCTACAAGAATTTGTACTTGTAGCAATGCAGATATCCCAAAATTTGTACTTGTAATCCTATATCACTCTCTAAAGTTCTATTTGTACCCCTGCAGTCATCCCAAAACTTGCATTTGTACCACTGCAGCCATCGCAAAATTTGTACTTATACCCCTGCAGCCATCCCCAAATTTGTACTTGTCCCCTGCAGCCATCCGAAAATTTCTACATGTACCCCTGCAGCAATCTTAAAATTTGTATTTATGCCCCTGCATCCCTCTCAAAAGTTGTATTTGTACCCCTGCAGCCATCCCATAATTTGTATTATTACCCCTCTAGCCATCCCAAAATCTGTACTTGTACCCCTTCAGCCATCATGGCATTTGTATTTATACTCCTGCAGGAATCTCAAAATTTGTACTTCTACCCTGGCACCCTTCCCAAAATTTTTATTTGTACCCCTACTGCTGTCCCCAAATTTGTACATGTACCCCTGCAGCAATACCAAAATTTGTACTTGTACCACTGCATCCCTCCTCAAATGTGTACTTTTACCCTTGCAACCTTCCAAGAATTTGTACTTGTACTCCTGCAGCCATCCCAAAATTTGCACTTGTACCCGTTCATTCCTCCCAGAATTTGTACTTACACCCCTGCAGGCATCCCAAAATTTGTACTATTTGAACTTGTAGCCCTGCATCCCTCCCAGAATGTGTACTTGTATCCCTTTAGCCATCCTAAAGTTTGTATTTCTACCCCTGTTGCAATCCCAGAATGTGTTCTTGTACCCCTGCAGCCATTCCAAGATTTGTACTATTTGTACTTGTATCTATCCATTCCTCTCAAAATGTATATTTCCACCTCTGCAGCCATCCCAAAATTTGCATTTGTATCCCTGTAGCTATTCCAAAATTTCTACATTTACCCATGCATCCATCCAAAAGTTATATTTGTACCCCTGCAGCCATCCAAACATTTGTATTTGTGCCCCTGCAGCCATCCCAAAATTTGTACTTTTATTCCAGCATCCCTCCCAAAATTTGTACTTGTACCCCTGCATCCCCCCAATAAATTTCTACTTGTACCCTGCAGCCATCCCAAAATGGGTACTATTTGTACTTGTACCCCTGCAGCCATCCCAAGATTTGTATTTGTGCCCCTGCAGCCATCCCAAAATTTGTACTTGTACCCCTGCATCCCTCCCCAAATTTGTATTTCCATCATGCAGCCATCCCAAACTGAGTAATATTTGTACTTGTGCCCCTGAATCCATCCCAAAAGCTGTATTTCTATCCCTGCAGCCATCCCAAAACGTGTATTTGTACCCTGCAGCCATCCCATAATTTGTATTTTTACTCCCTATCCATCTCAAAACCTGTACTTGTAAACCTTCAACCATCCTGACATTTGTATTTATACCACTGCAGCCATCTCAAAATTTGTGCTTGTACCCTGGCACCCCTCTTAAAATTTGTATTATGTACCCCTACATCTGTCCCAAAATTTGTACTTGTACCCCTGCATCCCTCCCCAAATGTGTACTTGTACCACTTCAACCCTCCAAGAATTTGTACTTGTACCCCTGCAGCCATCCCAAAATTTGTTCTTCTACCCCTTCATTCCTCCCATAATTTGTACTTGTATCTCTGTAGCCATCACAAAATGTGTACTATTTGTACTTGTATCCTTGCATCCCTCCCAGAATGTGTACTTGTACCCCTTTTGCCATCCTAAAGTTTGTACTTGTGCCACTGCATCACTCCCAAAATGTGTACTTGTACTCCTGTAACCCTCCAAGAATATGTAATTGTACCCCTTCAGCCATCCCAAAATTTGTACTTGTAAACCTGCATCACTCCCAAAAGTTGAATTTTTATCCCTGCAGCCATCCCAAAACTTGTACCCCGTTGCCATCCCAAAATGTTTACTTATACCCCTGCATCCCTCTCAAAAGTTGCATTTTTACCCCTGCAACCATCCCATAATTTGTGTTTTAACCCCTAACCATCCCTAAACCTGTACTTGTACACCTTCAGCCATCCCAACATTTGCATTTATACCCCTGCAGCCATCTCAAAATTTCTACTTCACCCTGGCACCCCTCCCAAAATTTGTATTTTGTAACCCTACAGCTGTCCCAAAATTTTTAATTGTACCCCTGCAGCAATCCCAAAATTTGTACTTGTAGCCTGGCACCCCCCTGAAAATTTGAATTTTGTACCCCTACAGCTGTCCCAAAATTTGTACTGGTACCCCTGCAGCAATCCCAAAATTTGTACTTGCACCCCTGTATCCCTCCCCAAATGTGTACTTCTACTACTTCAACCATCCAAGAATTTGTACTTGTACCCCTGCAGCCATCCCAAAATGTGTTCTTCTACCCCTGCATTCCTCCCAGAATTTGTACTTGTACCACTGCAGCCATCACAAAATTTGTACTATTTGTACTTGTATCCCTGCATCCCTGACAGAATGTGTACTTGTACCCCTTCAGCCATCCTAAAGTTTTCATTTGTACCCCTGCAGTAATACCAGAATTTGTTCTTTTACCCCTGCAGCCATTCCAAGATTTAGTTCTTGTATCCATCCATCTCTCCCTCCCAAAAGGTATATTTGTACCCCTGCAGCCATCCCAAAATTTGTATTTATACCCCTGTAGCCATTCCAAAATTTCTACATCTACCCCTCCATCCATCCAAAATTTGTATTTGTACCCCTGCAGCCATCCCACAACTTCTCCTTGTATCCATCCAACCCAACAAAATTTGTATTTGTACCCCTGCAGCTCTCCCAGAATTTGTATTTGTAGCCATGCAGCCATCCCAACATTTGTATTTGTGCCCCTGCAGCCATCCCAAAATTTGCACTTGTACCCTACAGCCATCCCAAAATATTTACTTTTATTCCTGCATCCCTCCCAAAATTTGTTCTTGTACCCCTGTATCCCTCCCAAAATTTCTACTTGTGCCCTGCAGCTATCCCAAAATGTGTACTATTTGTACATGTACTCCTCTATCCCTCCCAAAAGTTGTATTTGTAGCACTACAGCATCCCAAAATTTGTACTATTACCCCTGCAGCCATCTAAAAATGTGTACTTGTACCCCTGCATCTCTCCCAAAAGTCATATTTCTACCCCTACAGCCATCCCATAATTTCTATTTATACTCATCTAGCAATCCCAAAATCTGTACTTGTACCCCTGCAGCCATCGTAACATTTGTATTTATATCCCTGCACCCATCCCAAAATTTGTATTTATACCCTACAGCCATCCCAAAATTTGTACTTGTACCCCTGAAGCAATCCCAAAATTTGTACTTGTACCATTTCATCCCTCCCAAAATGTGTACTTGTAACCCAGCAACCTTCCAAAAATGTGTACTTGTACCCCTGCAGTATCCCAAAATTTCTACTTCTACCCCTGCATTCCTCCCAGAATATGTACTTGTACCCCTGCAGCCATCCCAAAATTTTTACTATTTGTATTTGCATCCCTGCACTGCTCCAAAAATGTATACTTCTACCCCTTCCGCCATCCTGAAGTTTGTATTTGTATCCCTGCAGCAATCCCATAATTTGTACTTGTACCCCTGCAGCCATTCCAATGTTTGTACTATTTGCACTTATACCCATCCATCCCTCCCAAAATGTATATTTGCAACCCTGCAGCCATCCCAAAATTTGTATATGTACCCCTGCAACCGTCCAAAATCTTTACTTTTATTCCTGCATCCCTCCCAAAATTTGTACTTGTACCCCTGCATCTCTCCCAAGATTTCTACTTGTACCCTGCAGCTATCCCAAAATATGTACTATTTGTACTTGTACCCCTGCATCCCTCCCTAAAGATGTATTTGTACCACTGCAGCCATCCCAAAATGTGTACTATTACCCCTGCAGCCATCTAACAATTTGTATTTGTACCCCTTCATCCCTCCCAAAAGTCGTATTTCTACCCCTACAGCCATCCCATAATTTGTACTTATACCCCTCTAGCAATCCCAAAATCTGTACTTATACCCCTGCAGCCATCGAGACATTTGTATTTATATCCCTGCAGCCATCTCAAAATTGGTACTTGTACCCTGGCACCTATCCCAAAATTTGTATTTATACCCTACAGCCATCCCAAAATTTGTATTTGTACCCCTGCAGCAATCGCAGAATTTGTACTTGTACCCCTTCATCCCCCCAAAAGGTGTACTTATACCCCTACAACCCTCCAAAAATGTGTACTTGTACCCCTGCAACATCCCAAAATTTCTACTTCTACCCCTGCATTCCTCCCAGAATATGTACTTGTACCCCCGCAGCCATCCCAAAATTTCTACTATTTCTATTTGTATCCCTGCATCACTGCCAAAATGTGTACTTCTACTCCTTCAGCCATCCTGAAGTTTGTATTTGTGCCCCTGCAGCAATCCCAGAATTTGTACTTCTACCCCTGCAGCTATTCCAATATTTGTTCTTGTAAACCTGCATCACTCCCAAAAGTTGTATTTGTACCCCTGCAGCCATCTCAAAACTTGTATTTGTACCCATGCAGCCATCCCAAAATTTGTACTTTTCCCCTGAAGCCATCCCAAAATTTGTACTTGTACCCCTGCATCCCTCTCAAAGTTGTATTCTGCACTCGCTGCTATCCCATAATTTGTATATTTTACCCCTAGCCATCCCAAACCTATACATATACCCTTCAGCCATCCCGACATTTCTATTTATACCACTGCAGCCATCTCAAAATATGTACTTGTACCCTGTCACCCCATGAAATTTGTATTTTTTACCCCTACAGCTGTCCCAAAATTTGTGCTTGTAGCCCCTGCAGCAATCCCAAAATTTGTACTTGTACCCCTGCATCCCTCCCCAAATGAGTACTTCTACTACTTCAATCCTCCTAGAATTTGTACTTATACCCCTGCAGCCATCCCAAAATTTGTTCTTCGACCCCTGCATTCCTCACAGAATTTGTACTTCTACCCCTGCATCCATCACAAAATTTGTACTATTTATACTTGTACCCCTGCATCCCTCCCAGAATGTGTACTTGAACCCCTTCAGCCATCCTAAAGTTTGTATTTGTACCCCTGCAGCCATCTCAAGACTTGTATTTGTACCCCTACACCCATCCCAAAATTAGTACTTGTGCCCCTACAGCCATCCCAGAATTTGTACTTGTACCCCTGCAGCCATTCCAATATTTGTACTATTTGTACTTGTACCCATCCATCCCTCCCAAAATGTATATTTGCACCCCTGCAGCCATCACAAAATTTCTACTATTTCTACTTGTATCCTGCATCAGTGCCAAAATGTGTACTTCTACTCATTCAGCCATCCTGAAGTTTGTATTTGTGCCCCTGGAGCAATCCCAGAATTTGTACTTCTACCCCTGCAGCTATTCCAATATTTGTTCTTGTAAACCTGCATCACTCCCAAAAGTTGTATTTGTACCCCTGCAGCCATCTCAACACTTGCATTTGTACCCCTGCAGCCATCCCAAAATTTGTACTTTTCCCATGAAGCCATCCCAAAATTTGTACTTGTACCCCTGCATCCCTCTCAAAAGTTGTGTTCATACCCCTGCAGCTATCCCATAATTTGCATATTTTTACCCCTAGCCATCCCAAAACCTATACATGTACCCCTTCAGCCATCCTGACATTTGTATTTATACCACTGCAGCCATCTCAAAATATGTACTTGTACCCTGTCACCCCTATGAAAATTTGTATTTTGTACCCCTACAGCTGTTCCAAAATTTGTACTTGTATCCCTGCAGCAATCCCAAAATTTGTACTTGTACCCCTGCATCCCTCCCCAAATGAGTACTTCTACTACTTCAACCCTCCTAGAATTTGTACTTATACCCCTGCAGCCATCCCAAAATTTGTTCTTTGACCCCTGCATTCCTCACAGAATTTGTACTTGTACCCCTGCATCCATCACAAAATTTGTACTATTTATACTTGTACCCCTGCATCCCTCCCAGAATGTATACTTGAACCCCTTCAGCCATCCTAAAGTTTGTATTTGTACCCCTGCAGCCATCTCAAGACTTGTATTTGTACCCCTACACCCATCCCAAAATTTGTACTTGGACCCCTACAGCCATCCCAGAATTTGTACTTGTACCCCTGCAGCCATTCCAATATTTGTACTATTTGTACTTGTACCCATCCATCCCTCCCAAAATGTATATTTGCACCCCTGCAGCCATCCCAAAATTTCTACTATTTCTACTTGTACCCCTGCATCAGTGCCAAGATGTGTACTTCTACTCATTCAGCCATCCTGAAGTTTGTATTTGTGCCCCTGCAGCAATCCCAGAATTTGTACTTGTACCCCTGCAGCTATTCCAATATTTGTACTTGTAAACCTGCATCACTCCCAAAGTTGTATTTGTACCCCTGCAGCCATCCCAGAATGTGTACTTGTACCCCTGCATCCCTCTCAAAAGTTGTATTCGTACCCCTGCAGCCATCCCATAATTTGTATTTTCACCCCGCTAGCCATCCCAAAACCTATACGTGTACCCCTTCAGCCATCCCAAAATTTGTATTTATACCACTGCAGCCATCTCAAAATATGTACTTGTACCCTGGAACCCCTCCGAAAATTTGTATTTTGTACCCCTACAGCTGTCCCAAAATTTGTACTTGTACCCCTGCATCCCTCCCCAAATGAGTACTTCTACTACTTCAACCCTCCAAGAATTTGTACTTGTACCCCTGCAGCCATCCCAAAATTTGTTCTTCGACCCCTGCATTCCTCCCAGAATTTGTACTTGTATCCCTGCATCCATCACAAAATTTGTACTATTTGTACTTGTACCACTGCATCCCTCCCAGAATGTGTACTTGAACCCCTTCAGCCATCCTAAAGTTTGTATTTGTACCCCTGCAGCCATCTCAAGACTTGTATTTGTACCCCTTACACCCATCCCAAAATTTGTACTTGTACCCCTACAGCCATCCCATAATTTGTACTTGTACCCCTGCAGCTATTCCAATATTTGTACTTGTAAACCTGCATAACTCCCAAAGTTGTATTTGTACCCCTGCAGCCATCTCACAACTTGTTTTTGTACTCCTGTAGCCATCCCAAAATTTGTACTTGTACCCCTGCATCCCTCTCAAAAGTTGTATTCCTACCCCTGCAGCCATCCCATAATTTGTATTTTAACCCCCAGCCTTCCCAAAACCTGTACTTGTACCCCTTCAGCCATCCTGACATTTGTATTTATACCACTGCAGCCATCTCAAAATTTGTACTTGTACCCTGGCACCCCCTCTGAAAATTTGTGTTTTGTACCCCTACAGCTGTCCCAAAATTTGTACTTGTAGCCCTGCAGCAATCCCAAAATTTGTACTTGTAACCATGCATCCCTCCCCAAATGTGTACTTCTACTACTTCAACCCTCCAAGAATTTGTACTTGTACCCTTACAGCCATCCCAAAATTTGTTCTTCGACCCCTGCATTCCTCACAGAATTTGTACTTGTACCCCTGCAGCCATCACAAAATTTATACTATTTGTACTTGTATCCCTGCATCCCTCCCAGAATGTGTACTAGAACCCCTTCAGCCACCCTAAAGTTTGTATTTGTACCCCTGCAGCAATCCCAGAATTTGTTCTTTTACCCCTGCAGCCATTCCAAGATTTGCACTATTTGTACTTGTACCCATCCATCCCTCCCTCCCAAAATGTATATTTGTACCCCTGCAGCCATCCCAAAATTTGTATTTGTACCCCTGTAGCCATTCCAACATTTCTACATGTACCCCTCCTTCCATCCAACATTTATATTTGTACCCCTGCAGCCATCCCACAACTCCTACTTGTATTCCTCCATCCCAACAAACTTTGTATTTGTACCCCTGCAGCCCTCCCAAAATTTGTATTTGTACCACAGCTGCCATCCCAAAACTCTGATTTGTATTCCTACATCCCTCCCAAATTTGTAATTCTAGCCCTACATTATACCCAAAATTTGTATTTGTACCCCAACACCCATCCAAACTTTGTACTATTTGTACTTGTACCCCTGCATCCCTCTCAAAATTTGTATTTGTACCCCTGTAGCAATCCCAAAATCTGTATTCATACCCCTGCATCCCTTCCAAAATTTGTACTTTCTCCCCTGCAGCCATCCCAGAATTTGTACTTCTACCGTACAGCCATTCCAAAATTTCTACTATTTGTACTGCTACCCATCCATCCCTCCCAAAATGTATATTTCCACCCCTGCAGCAATCCCAACATGTGTATTTGGACCCCTGCATCCCTCCAAAATTTTTATTTGTACCCTGCTGCCACCCCAACATTTGTATTTGTGCCCATGCAGCCATCAAAAATTTGTACTTGTACCCAGCAGCCATCCCAAAATGTGTACTGTATGTACTTGTACCCCTGCATCCCTCCCAAAAGTTGTATTTGTACCACTGCAGCCATCCCAATACTTGTATTTGTACCCCTACACCCATCCGAAAAGTTTTACTTGTACCCCTACAGCCAACTCAGAATTTGTACTTGTACCCCTGCAGCCATTCCAATATTTGTACTATTTGTACTTGTACATATCCATCCCTCCCAAAATGTATATTTGCACCCCTGCAGCCATCCCAAAATTTGTATTTGTACCCCTGCAGCCATTCCAAAATTTGAATATGTACTCCTGCATCCCTCCAAAATTTGTATTTGTACCGCAGCAGCCATCTCAAAACTTCTATTTCTATCCCTGCATCCCTCCAAAATTTGTAATTCTAGCCCTACATCCTACCCAAAATTTGTATTTGTACTCCTACATCCATCCAAACTTTGTACTATTTGCACTTGTACCCCTGCATCCCTCCCAAAATTAGTATTTGTACCCCTGCAGCAATCCCAAGCCTTGTATTCGTACCCCTACATCCCTTCCAAAATTTGTACTTTTTCCCCTGCAGCCATCCCAGAATTTGTACTTCTACCCCTACAGCCATTACAAAATTTCTACGATTTGTACTTCTACCCATCTATCCCTCCCAAAATATATATTTGTACCCCTGCAGCCATCCCAAAATGTGTGTTTGGACCCCTGCATCCCTCCAAACTTTTTATTTGTACCCTTGCAGCCATCTCAACATTTGTATTTGTGCCCATGCAGCCATCCCAAAATTTGTACTTGTACCCAGCAGTCATCCCAAAATGTGTACTGTATGTACTTGTACCCCTGCATCCCTCCCAAAAGTTGTATTTGTACCACTGCAGCCATCCCAAGACTTGTATTTGTATCCGTACACCCATCCCAAAATTTGTACTTGTACCCCACAGCCATCCCAAAATTTGTTCTTGTATTCTGCAGCCATCCCAAAATGTCTACTATATGTACTTTTACTTGTGCATCCCTCTCAAAAGTTGTATTTGTAACCGTACAGCCATCCCAACATTTGTACTTGTACCTCTGCAGCCATCTAAACATTTGTACTTGTACCACTGCATCCCTCCCAAAAGTCATATTTCTACCAATACAGCTATCCCATTATGTGTATTTCTACCCCTCTAGCAATCCCAAAATCTGTACTTGTACCCCTGCAACCATCACAACATTTGTATTTATACCTCTGCAGCCATCACAAAATTTGTACTATTTGTACTAGTATCCTTGCATCCCTCCCACAATCTGTACTTGTACCCCTTCAGCCATCCTAAAGTTTGTATTTGTAGCCCTGCAGCAATCCCAGAATCTGTTCTTTTACCTCTGCAGCCATTCCAAGATTTGTCCTACTTGTACTTGCACCCATCCATCCCTCCCTCCCTCACAAAATGTATATTTGTACCCCTGTAACCATCCCAAAATTTGTATTTGTACCCCTGTAGCCATTCCAAAATTTCTACAAGTACACCTCCATCCCAACAAAATTTGTATTTGTACCCCTGCAGCCCTCCCAAAATTTGTATTGTAGCCATGCAGCCATCCCAACATTTGTATTTGTGCCCCTACAGACATCCCAAAATTTTTACTTTTATTCCTGCATCCCTCCCAACATTTGTACTTGTACCCCTGCATCCCTCCCAAAATTTCTACTTCTACCCTGCAGCTATCAAAAAATGTGTACTATTTCTACATGTACTCCTGTATCCCTCCCAAAAGTTGGATTTGTACCACTACAGCATCCCAAAATTTGTACTATTACCCCTGCAGCCATCTAAAAATTTGTACTTGAACCCCTGCATCCCTCCCAAAAGTCGTATTCCTACCCCTACAGCCATCCCATAATTTGTATTTATACCCACCTTGCAATCCCAAAATCTGTACTTGTACCCCTGCAGCCATCGTAACATTTGTATTTATATCCCTGCAGCCATCTCAAAATTTGAACTTGTACCCCGGCACCCATCCCAAAATTTGTATTTATACCCTACAGCCATCCCAAAATTTGTACTTGTACCCCTGAAGCAATCCCAAAATTTGTACTTGTACCCTTTCATCCCTCCCAAAATGTGTACTTGTACCCCAGCAACCCTCCAAAAATGTGTACTTGTACCACTGCAGTATCCCAAAATTTCTACTTCTACCCCTGCATTTCTCCCAGAATATGTAGTTCTACCCCTGCAGCCATCCCAACATTTTTACTATTTCTACTTGTATCCCTGTATTGCTCCATAAATGTATACTTCTACCCCTTCAGCCATCCTGAAGTTTGTATTTGTACCCCTGCAGCAATCCCAGAATTGGTACTTGTACCCAAGCAGCCATTCCAGTATTTGTACTTGTACCCATCCATCCCTACCAAAATGTATATTTACACCCCTGCAGCCATCCCAAAATTTGTATTTGTACCCCTGCAGCCATTCCAAAATTTGTATATGTACTCCTGCATCCCCCCAAAATTTGTATTTGTACCACAGCAGCCATCCCAAAACTTCTATTTGTATCCCTGCATCCCTCCAAAATTTGTAATTCTAGCCTACATTATACCCAAAATTTGTATTTGTACCCCTACACCCATACAGACTTTGTACTATTTGTACTTGTACCCCTGCATCTCTCCCAAAATTTGAATTTCTACCCCTGCAGCAATCCCAAAATTTGTATTCGTACCCCTACATCCCTTCCAAAATTTTTACTTTTTCCCCTGCAGCCATCCCAGAATTTGTACTTTTACCCCTACAGCCATTACAAAATTTCTACTATTTGTACTTCTACCCATCCATCCCTCCCAAAATGTATATTTGTACCTCTGCAGCCATCCCAAACTGTGTATTTGGACCCCTGCATCCCTCCAAAATGTTTATTTGTACCTTTGCAGTCATCCCAACATTTGTATTTGTGCCCATGCAGCCATCCCAAAATTTGTACTTGTACCCAACAGCCTGCCCAAAATGTGTACTGTATGTACTTGTACTCCTGCATCCCTCCCAAAAGTTGTATTTGTACCACTACAGCCATCCCAAAACTTGTATTTGTACCCCTACACCCATCCCAAAATTTGTACTTCTACCCCTACAGCCATCCCAAAATTTGTACTTGTACCCTGCAGCCATCCCAATATTTGTACTATTTGTACTTGTACCCATCCATCCCTCCCAAAATGTATATTTGCACCCCTGCAGCCATCCCAAAATTTGTATTTGTACCTCTCCAGCCATCTAAACATTTGTACTTGTACCACTGCATCCCTCCCAAAAGTCATATTTCTACCAATACAGCCATCCCATTATGTGTATTTCTACCCCTCTAGCAATCCCAAAATCTGTACTTGTACCCCTGCAACCATCACAACATTTGTATTTATACCTCTGCAGCCCTCACAAAATTTGTACTATTTGTACTTGTATCCTTGCATCCCTCCCACAATGTGTACTTGTACCCCTTCAGCCATCCTAAAGTTTGTATTTGTAGCCCTGCAGCAATCCCAGAATTTGTTCTTTAACCCCTGCAGCCATTCCAAGATTTGTCCTATTTGTACTTGCACCCATCCATCCCTCCCTCCCAAAATGTATATTTGTACCCCTGAAGCCATCCCAAAATTTGTATTTGTACCCCTGTAGCCATTCCAAAATTTCTACATCTACCCCTCCATCCATTTAAATTTGTATTTTTACCCCTGCAACCATCCCACAGCTTCTACTTGTATCCCTCCATCCCAACAAAATTTCTATTTGTACCCCTGCATCCCTCCCAAAATTTGTATTTGTAGCCATGCAGCCATCCCAACATTTGTATTTGTGCCCATGCAGCCACCCCTAAATTTGTACTTGTACCCTTACAGCCATCCCAAAATTTTTATTTTCATTCCTGCATCCCTCCCAAAATTTGTACTTGTACCCCTGCATCCCTCCCAAAATTTCTACTTCTACCCTGCAGCTATCACAAAATTTGTACTACTTCTACATGTACTCCTGTATCCCTCCCAAAAGTTGTATTTGTACCACTACAGCATCCCAAAAGTTGTACTATTACCCCTGCAGCCATCTAAAAATTTGTACTTGTACCCCTGCATCCCTCCCAAAAATCATATTTCTACCCCTACAGCCATCCCATAATTTGTATTTATACCCGCCTTACAATCTCAAAAACTGTACTTGTACCCCTACAGCCATCCCAAAATTTGTACTTGTACCGCTGAAGCAATCCCAAAATTTGTACATGTACCCTTTCATCCCTCCCAAAATGTGTATTTGTACCTCAGCAACCCTCCAAAAATGTATACTTGTACCACTGCAGTATCCCAAAATTTCTACTTCTACCCCTGCATTCCACCCAGAATATGTACTTGTACCCCTTCAGCCATCCCAAAATTTTTACTATTTGTACTTCTATCCCTGCATTGCTCCAAAAATGTATACTTCTACCCCTTCAGCCATCCTGAAGTTTGTATTTGTAACCCTGCAGCAATCCAAGAATTGGTACTTGTACCCCTGCAGCCATTCCAATATTTGTACTATTTGTACTTGTACCTATCCATCTCTCCCAAAATATTTATTTGCACCCCTGCAGCCATCCCAAAGTTGTATTTGTACCCTTGCAGCCATACCAGAATTTGTATATGTACTCCTGCATCCCTCCAAAATTTGTATTTGTACCACAGCAGCTATCCCAAAACTTATATTTGAATCCCTGCATCCCTCCAAAATTTGTAAATCTAGCCCTACATTATACCCAAAATTTGTATTTGTACCCCTACACCCATCCAAACTTTGTACTATTTGTACTTGTACCCCTGCATCTCTCCCAAAATTTGTATTTGTACCCCTGCAGCAATCCCAAAATTTGTATTCGTACCCCTACATCCCTTCCAAAATTTGTACTTCTACCCTACAGCCATTCCAAAATTTCTACTATTTATACTTCTACCCATCCATCCCTCCCAAAATGTATATTTATACACCTGCAGGAATCCCAAAATGTGTATTTGGACTCCTGCATCCCTCCAAAATTTTTATTTGTACCCTTGCAGCCATCCCAACATTTGTATTTGTGCTCATGCAGCTATCCCAAAATTTGCACTTGTACCCAGCAGCCATCCCAAAATGTGTACCGTATGTGCTTGTACCCCTGCATCCCTCCCAAAAGTTGTATTGGTACCACTGTAGCCATCCCAAGACTAGTATTTGTACCCCTATACCCATCCCCAAAATTTGTACTTGTACCCTTACTGCCACCCCAGAATTTGTACTTGTACCCCTGCAGCCATTACAATATTTGTACTATTTGTAGTTGCACCCATCCATCCCTCCCAAAAAGTATATTTGCACCCATGCAGCCATCCCAAAATTCATATTTGTATGCCTGCAGCCATTCCAAAATTTGTATATGTACTCCTGCATCCCCCCAAAATTTGTATTTGCACCACAGCAGCCATCCCAAAACTTCTATTTGTATCTCTGCATCCCTTCAAAATTTGCAATTCTAGCTCTACATCCTACCCAAAATTTGTATTTGTACTCCTACAACCATCCAAACTTTCTACTATTTGTACTTGTACCCCTGCATCCCTCCCAAAATTTGTATTCGTACCCCTACATCCCTTCCAAAATTTGTACTTTTTCCCCTGCAGCCATCCCAGAATTTGTACTTCAACCCCTACAGCCATTACAAAATTTCTACGATTTGTACTTCTACAGATCCATCACTCCCAAAATGTATATTTGTACCTCTCCAGCCATCCCAAAATGTGTATTTGGACCCCTGCATCCCTCCCAAATTTTTGTTTGTACCCTTGCAGCCAGCCCAACATTTGTATTTGTGCCCATGCAGCCATCCCAGAATTTGTACTTGTACCCAGCAGCCATCCCAAAATGTGTACTGTATGTACTTGTACTCCTGCATCCCTCCCAAAAGTTGTATTTGTACCACTGCAGCCATTCCAAGACTTGCATTTGTACCCCTACACCAATCCTAACATTTGTACTTCTACCCCTACAGCCATCCCAAAATTTGTACTTGTACCCTGCAGCCATCCCAAAATGTGTACTATATGTACTTGTACCTATGCATCCCTCCCAAAAGTTGTATTTGTAACCGTACAGCCATCCCAAAATTTGTACTTGTACCTCTGCAGCCATCTAAACATTTGTACTTGTACCTCTGCATCCCTCCAAAAAGTTATATTTCTACCAATACAGCCATCCCATTATGTGTATTTCTACCCCTCTAGTAATCCCAAAATCTGCACTTGCACCCCTGCAGCCATCACAACATTTTTATTTATACTTCTGCAGCCATCACAAAATTTGTACTATTTGTACCTGTATCCTTGCATCCCTCCCACAATGTGTACTTGAACCCCTTCAGCCATCCTAAAGTTTGTATTTGTACCCCTGCAGCAATCCCAGAATTTGTTCTTTAACCCCTGCAGCCATTCCAAGATTTGTCCTATTTGTACTTGCACCCATCCATCCCCTCCCTCCCAAAATGAATATTTGTACCCCTGCAGCCATCCCAAAATATGTATTTGTACCCCTGTAGCCATTCCAAAATTTCTACATGTACCCCTCCATCCATCCAAAATTTGTATTTGTACCCCTGCAGCCCTCCCTAAATTTATATTTATAGCCATGAAGCCATCCCAACATTTGTATTTGTGCCACTGCAGCCATCCCAAAATGTGTACTTGTACCCCTACAGCCATCCCACAATTTTTACTTTTATTCCTGCGTCCCTCCCAAAATTTGTACTTGTACCCCTACATCCCTCCCAAAATTTCTACTTCTACCCTGCAGCTATCCCAAAATGTGTTCTATTTCTACATGTACTCCTGTATCCCTCCCAAAAGTTGTATTTGTACCACTACAGCATCCCAAAATTTGTACTATTACCCCTGCAGCCATTTAAAAATTTGTACTTGTACCCCTGTATCCCTCCCAAAAGTCGTATTTCTACCCTTTCAGCCATCCCATAATTTGTACTTATACCCGCCTAGCAATCCCAAAATCTGTACTTGTACCCCTGCAGCCATCGTAACTTTTGTATTTATATACCTGCAGCCATCTCAAAATTTGTACTTGTACCCCAGCACCCATCCCAAAATTTGTATTTATACCCTACAGCCATCCCAAAATGTGTACTTGTACCCCTGAAGCAATCCCATAATTTGTACTTGTACCCTTTCATCCCTCCCAAAATGTATACTTGTACCCCAGCAACCCTCCAAAAATGTGTACTTGTACCACTGCAGTATCCCAAAATTTCTACTTCTACCCAAGCATTCCTCCCAGAATATGTACTTGTACCCCTGCAGCCATCCCAAAATTTTTACAATTTGTACTTGTATCCCTGCATTGCTCCAAAACTGTATACTTCTACCCCTTCAGCCATCCTGAAGTTTATATTTGTACCCCTGCAGCAATCCCAGAATTGCTACTTGTACCCCTCCAGCTATTCCAATATTTGTACTATTTGTACTTGTACCCATTCATCCCTCCCAAAATGTATATTTGCACCCCTGCAGGCATCCCAAAATTTCTATTTGCACCCCTGCAGCCATACCAGAATTTGTATAAATATTCCTCCATCTCTCCAAAATGTGTATTTGTACACAGCAATCCCAAAACTTATATTTGTATCCCTGCATCCCTCCAAAATTTGTAATTCTAGCCCTATATCCTACTCAAAATTTGTATTTGTACCCCTACACCCATCCAAACTTTGTACTATTTATACTTGTACCCCTGCATCCCTCCCAAAATTTGTATTTGTACCCCTGCAGCAATCCCAAAATTTGTATTTGTACCCCTGCATCCCTTCAAAATGTGTACTTTTTCCCCTGCAGCCATCCCAGAATTTGTACTTCTACCCTACAGCCATTCCAAAAGTTCTACTATTTGTACTTCTACCCATCCGTCCCTCCCAAAATGTATATTTCTACCCCTGCAGCAATCCCAAAATGTGTATTTGGACCCCTGCATCCCTCCAAAATTTTTATTTGTACCCTTGCAGCCATCCCAACATTTGTATTTGTGCCCATGCAGCCATCCAAAAATTTGTACTTGAACCCAGCAGCCATCCCAAAATGTGTACTGTATGTAGATGTACCCCTGCATCCCTCCCAAAAATTGTATTTGTACCACTGCAGCCATCCCAAGACTTGTATTTGTACCCCTACACCAATCCTAAAATTTGTACTTGTACCCCTACAGCCATCCCAAATTTGTGCTTGTACCCCTGCAGCCATTCCAACATTTGTACTATTTGTACTTATACCCATCCATCCCTCCCAAAATGTATATTTGCACCCCTGCATCCCTCTAAAAAGTTGTATTTGTACCACTGCAGCCATCCCAAAACTTGTATTTGTACCCCTACACCCATCCCAAAATTTGTACTTCTACCCCTACAGCCATCCCAAAATTTGTACTTGTACCCTGCAGCCATCCCCAAATGTCGACTATATGTACTTGTACCTGTGCATCCCTCTCAAAAGTTGTATTTGTAACCGTACAGCCATCCCAAAATTTGTACTTGTACCTCTCCAGCCATCTAAACATTTGTACTTGTACCACTGCATTCCTCCCAAAAGTCATATTTCTAGCAATACAGCCATCCCATTATGTGTATTTCAACCCCTCTAGCAATCCCAAAATCTGCACTTCTACCCCTGCTGCCATCACAACATTTGTATTTGTACCTCTGCAGCCATCACAAAATTTGTACTATTTGTACGTGTATCCTTGTATCCCTCCCACAATGTGTACTTGTACCCCTTCAGCCATCCAAAAGTTTGTATTTGTACCCCTGCAGCAATCCCAGAATTTGTTCTTTTACCCCTGCAGCCATTCCAAGATTTGTCCTATTTCTACTAGCACCCATCCATCCCTCCCTCACAAAATGTATATTTGTACCCCTGCAGCCATCCCAAAATTTGTATTTGTACCCTTGTAGCCATTCCACAATTTCTACATGTACCCCTCCATCCATCCAAAATTTGTATTTGTACCCCTGCAGCCATCCCACAACTTCTACTTGTATCCCTCCATCCTAGCAAAATTTGTATTTGTACCCCTGCAGCCCTCCCAAAATTTGTATTTGTAGCCATGCAGCCATTCCAACATTTGTATTTGTGCCCCTGCAGCCATCCCAAAATTTGTACTTGTACCCCTGCATCCCTCCCAAAATTTCTACTTGTACCCTGCAGCTATCCCAAAATGTGTACTATTTCTACTTGTACTCCTGTATCCCTCCCAAAAGTTGTATTTGTACCACAACAGCATCCCAAAATGTGTACTGTTTCCCCTGCAGCCATCTAAAAATTTGTACTTGTACCCCTGCATCCCTCCCAAAAGTCGTATTTCTACCCCACAGCCATCCCATAATTTGTATTTATACCCATCTAGCAATCCCAAAATCTGTACTTGTACCCCTGCAGCCATCGTAACATTTGTACTTATATCCCTGCAGCCATCTCAAAATTTGTACTTGTACCCCGGCACCCATTCCAAAATTTGTATTTATACCCTACAGCCATCCCAAAATTTGTACTTGTAACCCTGAAGCAATCCCAAAATTTGTACCTGTACCCTTTCATTGCTCCCAAAATGTGTACTTGTACCCCAGCAACCCTCCAAAAATGTGTACTTGCACCCCTGCAGTATCCCAAAATTTCTACTTCTACCCCTGCATTCCTCCTAGAATATGAACTTGTACCCCTGCAGCCATCACAAAATTTTTACTATAAGTACTTGCATCCCTGCATTGCTCCAAAAATGTATACTTCGACCCCTTCAGCCATCCTGAAGTTTGTATTTGTACCCCTGCAGCCATTCCAAAATTTGTATATGTACTCCTGCATCCCTCCAAAATGTGTATTTGTACCACAGCAGCCATCCCAAAACTTCTGTTAGTATCCCTGCATCCCTCCAAAATTTGTAATTCTAGCCCTACATCCTACCCAAAATTTGTATTTGTACCCTTGCACCCATCCAAACTTTGTACTATTTGCACTTGTACCCCTGCAGTAATCCCAAAATTTGTATTCATACCCCTGCAGTAATCCCAAAACTTGTATTCGTACCCCTGCGTCCCTCCCAAAATTTGTACTTGTACCCCTGCATCCCTCCCAAAATTTCTACTTCTACCCTGCAGCTATCCCAAAATAAATGTGTACTATTTGTACATGTACTCCTGTATCCCTCCCAAAAGTTGTATTTGTACCACTTCAGCATCCCAAAATTTGTACTATTACCCCTGCAGCCATCTAAAAATTTGTACCTGTACCCCTGCATCCCTCCCAAAAGTCATGTTTCTACCTATACCGCCATCCCATAATTTGTATTTATACCTGTCTAGCAATCCCAAAATCTGTACTTGTACCCCTGCAGCCATCGTAACATTTCTATTTCCATCCCTGCAGCCATCTCAAAATTTGTACTTGTACGCCGGCACCCATCCCAATGTTTGTATTTATACCCTACAGCCATCCCAAAATTTGCACTTGTACCTTTTCATCCCTCTCAAAATGTGTACTTGTCCCCAGCAACCCTCCAAAAATGTGTACTCACACCCCTGCATTATCCCAAAATTTCTACTTCTACTCCTGCATTCCTCCCAGAATATGTACTTGTACTCCTGCAGCCATCCCAAAATTTGTATTTGTACCCCTGCAGCAATTCCAGAATTTGTATTCATGCCCCTGCATCCATTCCAAAATTTGTACTTTTCCCCTGCAGCCATCCTAGAATTTGTACTTCTACCCCTACAGCCAATACAAATTTTCTACTATTTGTACTTCTACCCATCCATCCCGCCCAAAACGTATATTTGTACCCCTGCAGCCATCCCAAAATGTGTATTTGGACCCCTGAATCCCTCCAAAATTTTTATTTGTACCCTTGCAGCCATCCCAACATTTGTATTTGTGCCCATGTAGCCATCCCAAAATTTATACTTGTACCCAGCAGCCATCCCAAAATGTGTACTGTATGTACCTGTACCCCTGCATCCCTCCCAAAAGTTGTATTTCTACCACTACACCCATCCCAAAATTTGTAATTGTACCCCTACAGCCAACCCAAAATTTGTACTTTTACCTCTGCAGCCATCTAAAAATTTGTACTTGTACCACTGCATTCCTCCCAAAAGTCATATTTCTACCAATGCAGCCATCCCATTATCTGTATTTCTACCCCCCCTAGCAATCCCAAAATCTTCACTTGTGCCCCTGCAGCCATTACAGCATTTGTATTTATACCTCTGCAGCCATCTCAAAATTTGTACTTGTACCCTGGCACCCATTCCAATATTTGTATTTGTACCCTACAGCTATCCCAAAATTTGTACTTGTACCCCTGCAGCAATCCCAAAATTTGTACTTTTACCCCTTCATCCCTCCCAAAATGTGTACTTGTACCCCTGCAACCCTCCAAAAATTAGTACTTGTACCCTGCAGCATCCCAAAATTTGTATGTGTACCGCTGCATTCCTCCCAGAATTTGTATTTGTACCCCAGCAGCCATCCCAAAATTTGTACTATTTGTACTTGTATCCCTGCATCACTCCCAAAATGTGTACTTGTACCTCTTCAGCCATCCTGAAGTTTGTATTTGTACCCCTACAGCAATCCCAGAATTTCTACTTGTACCTCTTCAGCTATTCCAATATTTGTACTATTTGTACTTCTACCCATCCATCCCTCCCAAAATGTATATTTGCACCCCTGCAGCCATCCCAAAATTTGTATTTGTACCCCAGCAGCCTTTCCAAAATTTGTACTTTCCCCATATCCCTCCAAAATGTGTATTTGTACCACAGCAGCCATCCCAAGATTTCTACTTGTATCCTTGCATCCCTCCAAAATTTGTAATTCTATCCCTGCATCCCTCCCAAAATTAGTATTTGGACCCCAGCACCCATTCAAAATTTGTTCTATTAGTACTTGTACCCCTGCATCCCTCCCAAAATTTGTATTGGTACCCCTGCAGACATTATATAAGTTGTATTTGTACCCCTGCAGCAATCCCAAAATTTGTACCCATACCCCTGCATCCCTCCCAAAATTTGTATTGGTACCCCTGCAGACATTACATAAGTTGTGTTTGTACCCCTACAGCCATTCCAAAATTTGTACTATTTGTACTTGTACCCATTCATCCCTCCCAAAATGTATATTTCTACCCCTGCAGCAATTCCAAACTGTGTATTTGTACTCCTGAATCCCTCAAAAATTTGCATTTGTACCCCTGCAGCTCTCCCAAAATGTGTATTTGTACCACTGAAACCATTCCAACATGTCTATTTGTGCCCCTGTAGCCGTCCCAAAATTTGTACTACGACCCCTGCAGCCATCCCAATATTTGTAATTTTACCCCTGCATGAATCCCAAAATTTTTACTTGTACCCTGCAGCCATCCCAAAATGTGTACAATTTCGTCTTGCACCCCTGCTTCCCTCCCAAAAGTTTTATTTGTACCCATTCAGCCATCACAAAATTTGTATTTGTGCACCCATAGCCATTCCAAAATTTGTACTACTGTCCCTGCAGCCATCCCAAAATTTGTCCTTGTACCCTACAGCCATCCCAAAACTTTAACTTGTACCCCTGCAGCCATCTCAACATTTCTACTTCTACTCTGTAGCCATCCCAGAATGTGTACTATTTATATTTGGACCCCTGCATCCCTCCCAAAGGTTGTATATATACCCCTGCAGTCATCCCATAATTTGTATTTGCACCCCTCGAACCATCCCAAAATCTGTACTTGTACCCCTGCAGCCATCTCAAAATTTTTACTTGTACTTTGCTACCTCTCCCCAAATTTGCATTAGTACCCCTGCAACAATTAAAAAATTTGAACTTGTACACCTGCAGCAATCCCAACATTTTTACTTGTACCACTGAATCACTCCCAAAATTTGTAATTGTACCCCTGCATCCCTCCCAAACTTTCTACTTGTACCCTGCAGCTATCCCAAAATAAATGTGTACTATTTGTACATGTACTCCTATATCCCTCCCAAAAGTTGTATTTGTACCACTACAGCATCCCAAAATTTGTACTATTACCCCTGCAGCCATCTAAAAATGTGTACTTGTACCCCTGCATCCCTCCCAAAAGTCGCATTCCTACCTATACCGCCATACCATAATTTGTATTTATACCCATCTAGCAATCCCAAAATTTGTACTTGTACCCCGGCAGCCATCATAACATTTGTATTTATATCCCTGCAACCATCTCAAAATTTGTACTTGTACCCCTGAAGCAATCCCAAAATTTGTACTTGTACCCTTTCATCCCTCCCAAAATGTGTACTTGTACCCCAGCAACCCTCCAAAAATGTGTACTCGCACCCCTGCAGTATCCCAAAATTTCTACTTCTACCCCTGCATTCCTCCCACAATATGTACTTGTACCCCTGCAGCCATCACAAAATTACTATTTGTACTTGTATCCCTGCATTGCTCCAAAAATGTATACTTCTACCCCTTCAGCCATCCTTAAGATTGTGTTTGTACCCCTGCAGCAATCCCATAATTTGTACTTGTACCCCTGCAGCCATTCCAATATTTGTACTATTTGTACTTGTACCCATCCATCCCTCCCAAAATGTATATTTGCACCCCTGCAGCCATCCCAAAATTTGTATTTGTACCCCTGCAGCCATTCCAAAATTTGTATATGTACTCCTGCATCCCTCCAAAATTTGTATTTGTACCACAGCAGCCATCCCAAAACTTCTATTTGTATCCCTGCATCCCTCCAAAATTTGTAATTCTAGCCCTACATCCTACCCAAAATTTGTATTTGTACCCCTACACCCATCCAAACGTTGTACTATTTGTACTTGTACCCCTGCAGTAATCCCAAAATTTGTATTCATACCCCTGCAGTAATCCCAAAATTTGTATTCGGACCCCTGCATCCCTCCCAAAATTTGTACTTGTACCCCTGCATCCCTCCCAAAATTTCTACTTGTACCCTGCAGCTATCCCAAAATAAATGTGTACTATTTGTATATGTACTCCTGTATCCCTCCAAATAGTTGTATTTGTACCACTACAGCATCCCAAAATTTGTACTATTACCCCTGCAGCCATCTAAACATTTGTACTTGTACCCCTGCATCCCTCCCAAAAGTCATGTTTCTACCCCTACAGACATCCCATATTTGTATTTATACCCATCTAGCAATCCCAAAATCTGTACTTGTACCCCTGCAGCCATCGTAACATTTGTATTTATATCCCTGCAGCCATCTCAAAATTTGTACTCGTACCCCGGCACCCATCCCAAAATTTGTATTTATACCCTACAGCCATCCCAAAATTTGTACTTGTACCCCTGAAGCAATCCCAAAATTTGTACTTGTACCCTTTCATCCCTCCCAAAATGTGTACTTGTACCCAGCAACCCTCCAAAAATGTGTACTTGCACCCCTGCAGTATCCCAAAATTTCTACTTCTATCCCTGCATTCCTCCCAGAATATGTACTTGTACCCCTGCAGCCATCCCAAAATTTTTACTATTTGTACTTGTATCCCTGCTTTGCTCCAAAAATGTATACTTCTACCCTTTCAGCCACCCTGAAGTTTGTATTTGTACCCCTGCAGCAATCCCAGAATTTGTACTTGTACCCCTGCAGCCATTCCAATATTTGTCCTATTTGTACTTGTACCCATCCATCCCTTCCAAAATGTATATTTGCACCCCTGTAGCCATCCCAAAATTTGTATTTGTACCCCTGCAGCCATTCCAAAATTTGTATATGTACTCCTGCATCCCTCCAAAATTTGTATTTCTACCGCAGCAGCCATCCCAAAACTTCTATTTGTATCCCTGCATCCCTCCAAAATTTGTAATTCTAGCCCTACATCCTACCCAAAATTTGTATTTGTACCCTTACACCCATCCAAACTTTGTACTATTTGTACTTGTACCCCTGCAGTAATCCCAAAATTTGTATTCGTACCCCTGCAGTAATCCCAAAATTTGTATTCGTATCCCTGCATCCCTTCCAAAATTTGTACTTTTTCCCCTGCAGTCATCCCAGAATTTCGACTTCTACCCCTACAGCCATTCCAAAATTTCTTCTATTTGTACTTCTACCCATCCATCCCTCCCAAAATGTATATTTGTACCCCTGCAGGAATCAAAAATGTGTATTTGGACCCCTGCATCCCTCCAAAATTTTTATTTGCATCTTGCAGCCATCCCAACATTTGTATTTGTGCCCATGCAGCCATCCCAAAATTTGTACTTGTACCCAGCAGCCATCCCAAAATGTGTACTATATGTACTTGTACCCCTGCTTCCCTCCCAGAAGTTGCATTTGTACCACTGCAGCCATTCCAAGATTTGTATTTGTATCCCTACACCCATCCCAAAATTTGTACATGTACCCCTACAGCCATCCCAGAATTTGTACTTGTACCCCTGCAGCCATTCCAATATTTGTACTATTTGTACTTGTACCCATCCATCCCTCCCAAAATGTATATTTGCACCCCTGCAGCCATCCCAAAATTTGTATTTGTACCCCTGCAGCCATTCCAAAATTTGTATATGTACTCCTGCATCCCTCCAAAATTTGTATTTGTACCACAGCAGCCATCCCAAAACTTCTATTTGTATCCCTGCATCCCTCCAAAATTTGTAATTCTAGCCCTGCATCCTACCCAAAATTGTTATTTGTACCCCTACACCCATCCAAACTTTGTACTATTTGTACTGTACTTGTACCCCTGCATCCCTCCCAAAATTTGTATTTGTACCCCTGCAGCAATTCCAAAATTTGTATTCATACCCCTGCATCCCTTCCAAAATTTGTACTTCTACCCCTACAGCCACTCCAAAATTTCTACTATTTGTACTTCTACCCATCCATCCCTCACAAAATGTATATTTGTACCCCTGCAGCCATCCCAAAATGTGTATTTAGACCCCTGAATCCCTCTAAAATTTATATTTGTACCCTTGCAGCCATCCCAACATTTGTATTTGTGCCCATGTAGCCATCCCAAAATTTATACTTGTACCCAGAAGCCATTCCAAAATGTGTTCTGTATGTACCTGTACCCCTGCATCCCTCCCAAAAGTTGTATTTCTACCCTTACACCCATCCCAAAATTTGTAATTGTACCCCTACAGGCATCCCAAAATTTGTACTTTTACCTCTGCAGCCATCTAGAAATTTGTACTTTTACCACTGCATTCCTCCCAAAAGTCATATTTCTACCACTACAGCCATCCCATTATGTGTATTTCTACCCCCCTGCAATCCCAAAATCTTCACTTGTGCCCCTGCAGCCATTACAACATTTGTATTTATACCTCTGCAGCCATCTCAAAATTTGTACTTGTACTCTGGCACCCGTTCCAAAATTTGTATTTGTACCCTACAACTATCTCAAAATTTGTACTTGTACCCTGCAGCATCCCAGAATTTGTACGTGTACCGCTGCATTCCTCCCAGAATTTGTACTTGTACCCCAGCAGCCATCCCAAAATTTGTACTATTTGTACTTGTATCCCTGCATCACTCCCAAAATGTGTAGTTGTACTCCTTCAGCCATCCTGAAGTTTGTATTTGTACCCCTACAGCAATCCCAGAATTTCTACTTGTACCCCTACAGCTATTCCAATATTTGTACTATTTATACTCCTACCCATCCATCCCTCCAAAAATGTATATTTGCATCCCTGCAGCCATCCCAAAATTTGTATCTGTACCCCTGCAGCCTTTCCAAAATTTGTACTTTTACCCCACATCCCTCCAAAATTTGTATTTGTACCACAGCAGCCATCCCAAGACTTCTACTTGTATCCCTGCATCCCTCCAACATTTGTAATTCTACCCCTGCATCCCTCCCAAAATTAGTATTTGGACCCCAGCACCCATCCAAAATTTGTTCTATTTGTACTTGTACCCCTGCATCCCTCCCAAAATTTGTATTGGTACCCTTGCAGACATTACATGAGTTGTATTTGTACCCCTGCAGCAATCCCAAAATTTGTACCCATACCCCTGCATCCCTTCCATAATTTGTACTTCTTCCCATGCAGCCATCCCAGAATTTGTACTTGTACCCCTACAGCCATTCCAAATGTGTACTATTTGTACTTGTACCCATTCATCCCTCCCAAAATGTATATTTGTACCCCTGCAGCAATTCCAAAATGTGTATTTGTACCCCTTAATCCCTCAAAAATTTGTATTTCTACCCCTGCAGCCCTCCCAAAATGTGTATTTGTACCACTGAAGCCATTCCAACATGTCTATTTGTTCCCCTGTAGCCATCCCAAAATTTGTACTGCTACCCCTGCAGCCATCCCAATATTTGTACTTTTACCCCTGCATCAATCCCAAAATTTTTACTTCTACCCTGCAGCCATCCCAAAATGTGTACTATTTCTTCTTGCACCCCTGCATCCCCTCCCAAAAGTTTTATTTGTACCTCTTCAGCCATCACAACATTTGTATTTGTTCCCCCATAGCCATTCCAAAATTTGTACTAGTATCACTGCAGCCATCCCAAAATTTGTCCTTGTACCCCTGCAACCATCTCAACATTTCTACTTCTACTCTGTAGCCATCCCAGAATGTGTACTATTTATATTTGGACCCCTGCATCCCTCCCAAAGGTTCTATATATACTCCTGCGGTCATCCCATAATTTGTATTTGCACCCCTCTAACCATCCCAAAATCTGTACTTGTTCCCCTGCAGCCATCTCAATATTTGTACTTGTACTTTGCTACCTCTCTCCAAATTTGTATTAGTACCCCTGCAGCCATTAAAAAGTTTGAACTTGTACACCTGCAGCAATCCCAACATTTTTACTTGTACCACTGCATCACTCCCAAAATGTGTACTTGTACTCCTGCAGCCCTCCAAGAATTTGTACTTGTAGCCCTGCAGCCATCCCAAAATGTGGACTTGTAATCCTGCATCCCTCCCAAAAGTTGTATTTATACCCCTGCAGCCATTTCATAACTTATATTTGTACCCCTGCAGCCATCCCAAAATTTCTACTTGTACTCCTGCAGCCATCTAAAAATTTGTACTTGTACCCCTGCATCCCTCTCAAAAGTTGCATTTGTACCCCTGCAGCCATCCCATAATTTGTATTTATACTCCTCTAGCCATCCCAAAATCTGTACTTGTACCCCTTCAGCCATTCTGGCATTTGTATTTACACCCCTGCAGCCATCTCAAAATTTGTACTTGTACACTGGCACCACTCCTGAAATGTTATTTGTACCACTACAGCTATCCCAAAATTTGTTCTCATACCCCTGCAGCAATTTCAAAATTTGTTCTTGTACCCCTGCATCCCTCCCCAAATAAGTACTTGTACCCCTGCAACCCTCCAAAAATTTCTACTTGTACCCCAGCAGCCATGCCAAAATCTGTACTTCTACACCTTCAACCATCCTAAAGTTTGTATTGGTAAACCTGCAGCAATCCCAGAATTTGAACTTGTACCCCTGCAGCCATTCTAAAATGTGTACTATTTGTACTTGTGCCGATCCATCCCTCCCAAAATGTATATTTGCACCCCTGCAGCAATCTCAAAATTTGTATTTGTACCCCTGCAGCCATTCCAAAATGTGTACATGTACCCCTGCATCCCTCCAAAATTTGTATTTGCACCCCTGCAGGTATCCCAAATCTTTTACTTGTATCCCGGCATCCCTCCAAAATTTGTATTTGTACACCTGCAGCCCTCCCAAAATTTGTATTTGTACCCCTACAGCCAATGCCACCATTTGTTTTTGTGCCCCTGCAGCCATCTCAAAATGTGTACTTCTATCCCTACAGCCATCACAAAATGTGTACTTTTATTCCTGCATCCCTCCCAAAATTTCTACTTGTACCCCTGTATCCCTCCCAAAATGTCAACTTCTACCCTGCAGAAATCCCAAAATGTGTACTATTTGTACTTATATCCCTCCATCCCTCCCAAAAGTTGTATTTGTACCACTGCAGCCATCCCAAAATTTATATTAGTACCCCTACAGCCATACCAAAATTTGTACTTGTACCCTGCGGCAATGCCAAACTTTTTACTTCTACACCAACAGCCATCACAGAATTTGTACATCTACCCTGCAGCCATCCCAGAATGTGTACTATTTGTACTTGTACCCTTGCATCCATCCCAAAATTTCTACTTGTACCCTGCAGCCATCGTAAGATGTGTACTTTTTCTACTTCTACCCCTACATCTCTCCCAAAAGTTGTATTTGAACCACTGCAGACATCCCAAAACTTTTATTTGTACCCTATAACCATCCCAAAATTTGGACTTCTACCCCTACAGACATCCCAAAATTTTTACCTGTACCCCTGATGCCATCTAAAAACTTGTACTTGTACCCCTGCATCCCTCCCTAAATTTGTATTTGTACCCCTGCAGCAATCCCAACATTTGAATTTGTGCCTCCGCAGCCATCTCACAATTTGTACTTGTAATCCTGCATCACTCCCAAAAGTTGTATTTGTACCCCTGCAGCCATCCCAAAATTTCTACTTGTACCCCTGCAGCCATCTAAAAATGTGTACTTGTACCCCTGCATCCTTCTCAAAAGTTGTATTTGTACACCTGCAGCCATCTCATAATTTGTATCTATACCCCTCTAGCCATCCCAAAATCTGTTCTGGTACCCCATCAGCCATCCTGACATTTGTATTTATACCCCTGCAGCCATATCAAAATTTGTACTTGTACCCCTGAGGCCATCCCAAAATGTGTACTTGTACCTCTACATCCCTCCCAAAATGTATACTTGTACCCCAGCAGCCATCCCAAAATTTGTACTATTTGTACTTGCATCAATGCATCCCTCCTAAAATGTGTACTTGTACCCATTCAGCCATTCCAATGTTTCTATTTGTACCCTGCAGCAATCCCAAAATTTGTACTTCTACCCCTTCATCCACCCCAAAGTATGTACTTATACCCATGCATCCCTCCCAAAATTTGTACTTGTACCCCTGCCGCCATCCAAAAATTTCTACTTGCACCCCTGCCTCCCTTCCAAAATGTGTACTTGTATGCCACAGCCATCCCAAAATTTGTACTTGTACCCCTGCAGCCATCTCACATTTTCTACTATTTCTACTTGTACCCCTGTAGCCATCCCAAAATTTGTTCTTGTACCCAAGCATCCCTGCCAGAATTTCTACTTGCACTGCAGCATCCACCCAAAATCTGTATTTGCACCCCTGCATTCCTGACAAAATTAGTATTTGTACCCCGGCAGCCATCCCAACATTTGCATTTGTGCCCCTGCAGCCACCCCAAAATTAGTACTTTTATTTCGGCATCCCTCCAAAAATTTGTACTGGTACCATTGCAACCACCCCAAAATTTCTGCTTGTACTCCTGCAGCCATCCCAAAATTTGTACTTGAATCCCTGCAGCTATCACAAAATTTGCACCTGTACCCCTGCATCCTTCCAAAATGTGTACTTGCACCCCTACATTCCTCCAAAAATTTGAACTTGCACATCTGCATCCCTCCCAAAATCTGTACTTGTACCCATGCAGCCATCCCAAAATTTCAACTTGTAACCCTGCATCTAGTTTGTGCTTGTACCCCTGTAGCCATCTCAAAATTTGTACTTGTACCCCTCCATCCTTCCCAAAATTTGTATTTGTACCTCTGCAGCCATTACAAAATTTATACTGGTACACTTGCAGCCATTACAAAATTTGTTCTTGTATCCCTGCAGCCATGCCAAAATTTGAATGAGTACCCCTGCAGCCATCTAAAAATTTGTACTTGTACTCCTGCATCTCTCCCAAAAGTCATATTTCTACCCCTACAGCCATCCCATAATTTGTATTTATACCCCTCTAGCAATCCCAAAATCTGTACTTGTACCCCTGCAGCCATTGCGACATTTGTATTTTTATCCCTGCAGCCATCTCAAAATTGGCACTATTTGTACCTCTATCCCTACATCACTCCTAAAATGTGTACTTCTACCCCTTCAGCCATCCTGAAGTTTGTATTTGTACCCCAGCAGCAATCCCAGAATTTGTACTTGTACCCCTACAGCCATTCCAATATTTGTACTTGTAAACCAGCATCACTCCCAAAAGTTGTATTTGTACCCCTGCAGCAATCTCAAAACTTGTATTTATACCCCTGCAGCCATCCCAAAAATTTGTACTTATTCCCTTGAAGCCATACCAAAATTTGTACTTGTACCCTGCTGAAATCCCAAAATTTCTACTTATACCCCGCATCCCACTCAAAAGTTGTATTTGTACCCCTGTGGCCATTCCATAATTTGTATTTTTACCCCCTCAAGCCATCCCAAAACCTGTACTTGTACCCCTTCAGCCATCCCGACATTTGTATTTATACCACTGCAGCCATTTAAAAATTTGTATTTGTACCCCAGCAGCAATCGCAAAATTTGTACTTGTACCCCTTCATTCCTCCCAAAATGTGTACTTGTACCCCTGCAACCCTCCAAAAATTTGTAGTTCTACACCTGCATTCTTCCCAGAATATGTATTTGTACTCCCGCAGCCATCCCAAAAATTGTACTATTTGTACATCTATCCCTGCATCACTCCTAAAATGTGTACTTCTACCCCTTCAGCCATCCTGAAGTTTGTATTTGTACCCCAGCAGCAGTCCCAGAATTTGTACTTGTATCCCTGCAGCCATTCCAGTATTTGTACTTGTAAACCTGCATCACTCCCAAAAGTTGTATTTGTACCCCTGCAGCAATCTCAAAACTTGTATTTATACCCCTGCAACCATCCCAATAATTTGTACTTGTTCCCCTGAAGCCATAAAAAAATTTGTACTTGTACCCTGCTGAAATCCCAAAATTTCTACTTATACCCCGCATCCCACTCAAAAGTTGTATTTGTACCCCTGCAGCCATTCTATAATTTGTATTTTTACCCCCACTAGCCATCCCAAAACCTGTACATGTACCCCTTCAGCCATCCCGACATTTGTATTTATACCACTGCAGCCATTTCAAAATTTGTACTTGTACCCTGGCACCCCTCCGAAAATTTGAATTTTGTACCCCTACAGCTGTCCCAAAATTTGTACTTGTACACCTGCAGCAATCCCAAAATTTGTACCAGTACCCCTGCATCCCTCCCAAATGTGTACTTGTACCACTTCAACCCTCCAAGAATTTGTATTTGTACCCCTGCAGCCATCCCAAAATTTGTTCTTCGTCCCCTGCATTCCTCAGAGAAATTGTTCTTGTACCCCTGAAACCATCACAAAATATTTACTATTTGTACTTGTATCCCTGCATCCCTACCAGAATGTGTACTTGTACCCCTTCAGCAATCCTAAAGTTTGTATTTGTACCCCTGCAGCAATCCCAGAATTTGTTCTTTTACCCCTGCAGCCATTCCAAGATTTGTCCTATTTGTACTTGTATCCATACATCCTTCCCTCCCAAAATGTATATTTGTACCCCTGCAGCCATCCCAAAATTTGTATTTGTACCCCTGTAGCCATTCCAAAGTTTCTACATGTACCCCTGCATCCATCCAAAATTTGTATTTGTACCCCAGCAGCCATCCCACAACTTCTACTTGTATCCCTCCATCTCAACAACATTTGTATTTGTACCCCTGCACCTCTCCAAGAATTTGTATTTGTAGCCATGCAGCCATCCCAACATTTGTATTTGTGCCACTGCAACCATCCCAAAATTTGCACTTGTACCCCTAAAGCCATCCCAAAATTTATGCTTTTATTACTGCATCCCTCCCAAACTTTCTACTTGTACAACTACATCCCACCCAAAATTTCTATTTGTATCCTGCAGCTATCCCAAAATGTGTACTATTTGCTGTTGTACCCCTGCATCCCTCCCAAAAGTTGTATTTCTACCACTACAACATATCAACATTTGTGCAATTACCCCTGCAGCCATCCAAAAATTTGTACTTGCACCCCTGCAACCCTCCCAAAAGTCATATTTCTACCCCACAGCCATCCCATCATTTGTATTTATACCCGTCCAGCAATCCCCAAATGTGTACTTGTACCCCTGTAGCCATCGTGACATTTGTATTTATATCCCTGCAGTCATCTCAAATTTTGTACTTGTACCCAGGCACCACTCCTGAAATTTTATTTGTACCCCCACAGCTGTCCCAAAATTTGTTCTTGTATCCCGGCAGCAATCCCAAAATTTGTACTTGTACCCCTGCATCCCTCCCCAAATAAGTACTTGTACCCCTGCAACCCTCCAAGAATTTCTACTTCTACCGCAGCAGCCATCCCAAAATTTGTACTTCTACCCCTTCAACCATCCTAAAGTTTATATTGGTAAACTTGCACAAATCCCAGAATTTGTACTTGTACCCCTGCAGCCATTCCAAAATTTGTTCTATTTGTACTTCTACCGATCCCTCTCTCCCAAAATGCATATTTTCACCCCTGCAGCAATCTCAAAATTTGTTTTTGTACCCCTGCAGCCATCCCAGATCTTTTACTTGTATCCCGGCATCCCTCCAAAATTTGTATTTGTACACCTGCAGCCCTCCCAAAATTTGTATTTGTACCCCTGCAGCCAATGCCAACATTTGTTTTTGTGCCCCTGCAGCCATCCTAAAATTTGTACTTCTACCCCTACAGCCATCACAAAATGTGTACTTTTATTCCTGCATCACTCCCAAAATTTGTATTTGTACCCCTGCATCCCTCCCAAAATTTCAACTTCTACCCTGCAGCCATTCCAAAATGTTTACTATTTGTACTTCTATCCCTTCATCCCTCCCAAAAGTTGTATTTGTACCCCAGCAGCCATCCCAAAACTTATATTAGTACCCCTGCAGCCATACCAAAATTTGTACTTGTACCCTTCAGCCCTGCCAAAATTTCTACTTCTACCCCATCAGCCATCACAGAATTTGTACATATACCCTGCAGCCATCCCAGAATGTGCATTATTTATTACTTGTACCCTTGCATCCCTCCCACAATTTCTACTTGTACCCTGCAGCCATTGTAAGATGTGTACTTTTTGTACTTGTACCCGTGCATCTCTCCCAAAAGAGGTATTTGTACCACTGCAGACATCACAAAATGTGTATTTGTACCCCTGCAGCAATCCCAACAATTGTATTTGTGCCCCTGCAGCCATCCCAAAAGTTGTATTTGTACCCCTGCAGCCATCCCAAATTTTGTACTTTTACCCCTGCATCCCTCCCTGAATTTAAACTGGTACCCCTGCATCCATTCCAAAATGTGTACTATTTGTACATGTGCCCCTGCATCCCTCCCAACAGTTGTATTTGTACTCCTGCAGTCATGGCATAATTTGTATTGCTACCCCTCTGGCCATCCCAAAATATGTACTTGTACCCCTACCGCCATACCGACATTTGAATTTATACCCTTGCAGCCATCTCAAAATTTGTACTTCTACCCTGGCACCACTCCCCAAAATTTGTACTTGTATCCCTGCAGCACTTCCAAAATGTGTACTTATACCCCTGCAACCCTCAAAGAATTTGTACTTTTATTCCTGCATCCCTCCAAAATTTGTATTTATACTCCTGCAACCATCCCCAAGTTTGTATCCTTGCATCCCTGAAAAATTTGTGTTTGTACCCCTGCAGCCTTCCCAAAATGTGTACTTGTACCCCTGCAGCCATCTCACACTTTCTACTATTTCTACTTGTACCCCTGTAGCCATCCCAAAATTTCTGCTTGTACCCAAGCATCCCTACCAGAATTTCTACTTGCACTGCTGCATCCACCCAAAATCTGTATTTGTACCCCTGCATCCCTCACAAAATGTGTATTTGTACCTCTGCATCCCTCCCAAAATTTGTATTTGTACCCCTGCAGCCATCCCAACATTTGCATTTGTGCCCCTGCAGCCATCCCAAAATTAGTACTTTTATTCCGGCATCCCTCCCAAAATTTGTACTGGTACCGTTGCAACCACCCCAAAATTTCTGCTTGATCCCCTGTAGCCATCCCAAAATTTGTACTTGAATCCCTGCAGCCATCACAAAATTTTCACTTGTACCGCTGCATCCTTCCCAAAATTTGTACTTGCACCCCTACATTCCTCCAAAAATTTGAACTTGCACATCTGCATCCCTCCCAAAATCTGTACTTGTACCCCTGCAGCCATCCCAAAATTTCAGCTTGTACCCCTGTAGCCATCCCAAAATTTGTAATTGTAATCCTCCATCCTTCCCAAAATTTGTATTTGTACCTCTGCAGCTATCCCAAATTTGTACTGGTACACTTGCAGCCATTACAAAATTTGTTCTTGTATCCCTGCAGCCATCCCAAAATTTGCATGAGTACCCCTGCAGCCATCTAAAAATTTGTACTTGTACCCCTGCATCTCTCCCAAAAGTCATATTTCTACCCCTTCAGCCATCCCATAATTTGTATTTATACCCCTCTAGCAATCCCAAAATCTGTACTTCTACCCCTGCAGCCATCGTGATATTTGTATTTATATTCCTGCAGCCATCTCAAAATTGGTACTTGTACCCCGGCACCCATTACAACATTTGTATTTCTACACTACAGCCATCCCAAAATTTGTATTTTTACCCCTCCAGCAATCACAAAATTTATACTTGTACCCCTTCATCCCTCTCAAAATGTGTACTTGTACCCCTGCAGCACTTCCAAAATGTGTACTTATAGCCCTGCAACCCTCAAAGAATTTGTACTTTTATTCCTGCATCCCTCCAAAATTTGTATTTATACTCCTGCAGCCATCCCCAAACTTGTATCCTTGCATCCCTGGAAAATTTGTATTTGTACTCCTGCAGCCCTCCCAAAATTTATATTTGTACCCCTGCAGCCATCCCAAAACTTATATTAGTACCCCTACAGCCATAACAAAATTTGTACTTGTACCCTGCAGCCATGCCAAAATTTCTACTTCTACCCCGACAGCCATCACAGAATTTGTACATGTACCCTGCAGCCATCCCAGAATGTGTACTATTTGTACTTGTACCCTTGCATCCATCCCAAAATTTCTACTTGTACCCTGCAGACATCGTAACATGTGTACTTTTTCTACTTGTATCCCTGCATCTCTCCCAAAAGTTGAATTTGTACCACTGCAGACATCCCAAAACTTCTATTTGTACCCTATAGCCATCCCAAAATTTGTACTTCTACCCCTACAGCCATCCCAAAATTTTTACCTGTACCCCGATGCCATCTAAAAACTTGTACTTGTACCCCTGCATCCCTCCCACAATTTGTATTTGTACCCCTGCAGCAATTCCAACATTTGAATTTGTGCCTCTCATATTATCTCAAAATTTGTACTTGTAACCTGCATCACTCCAAAAGTTATATTTGTACCCCTGCAGCCATCCTAAATTTATATTTCTACCCCTGCAGCCATCCCAAAATTTGTACATGTACCCTGTAGATATCCCAAAATTTCTACTTGTACCCCTGCAGCCGTCTAAAAATTTGTACTTGTACCCCTGCTTCCCTCTCAAAAGTTGTATTTGTACCCCTGCAGCCATCCCATAATTTGTATCTATACCCCTCTAGCCATCCCAAAATCTCTTCTGGTACCCCATCAGCTTTCCCGACATTTGTATTTCTACCCCTGCAGCCATCTCAAAATTTGTACTTGTACCCCTGAGGCCATTCCCAAACTGTGTACTGGTACCTCTACATCCCTCCCAAAATTTATACTTGTAACCCTGCAGCCATCCCAAAATTTGTACTATTTGTACTTGCATCAATGCATCCCTCCTAAAATGTGTACTTGTACCCATTCAGCCATTCCAATGTTTCTATTTGTACCCTGCAGCAATCCCAAAATTTGTACTTGTACCCCTGCAGCCATCCCAAAATTTCTACTTGTACCCAAGCATCCCTACCAGAATTTCTACTTGCACTGCTGCATCCACCCAAAATCTGTATTTCTACCCCTGCATCCCTCACAAAATGTGTATCTGTACCCCTACATCCCTCCCAAAATGTGTATTTGTACCCCTGCAGCCATCCCAACATTTGCATTTGTGCCCCTGCAGCCATCCCAAAATTAGTACTTTTATTCCGGCATCCCTCTGAAAATTTGAACTTGTACCGTTGCAACCACCCCAAAATTTGTGCTTGTACCCCTGCAGCCATCCCAAAATTTGTACTTGAATCCCTGCAGCCATCACAAAATTTCACTTGTACCCCTGCATCCTTCCCAAAATTTGTACTTGCACCCCTACATTCCTCCAAAAATTTGAACTTGCACATCTGCATCCCTCCCAAAATCTGTACTTGTACCCCTGCAGCCATCCCAAAATTTCAGCTTGTACCCCTTCATCCAGTTTGTACTTTTATTCCATGCAGCCATCCCAGAATTTGTACTTGTACCCCTGCATCCCTCCCCAAATAAGTACTTGTACCCCTGCAACCCTCCAAGAATTTCTACTTCTACCGCAGCAGCCATCCCAAAATTTGTACTTCTACCCCTTCAACCATTCTAAAGTTTGTACTGGTAAACCTGCAGCAATCCCAGAATTTGTACTTGTACCCCTGCAGCCATTCCAAAATTTGTTCTATTTGTACTTCTACCGATCCATCCCTCCCAAAATGCATATTTTCACCCCTGCAGCAATCTCAAAATTTGTATTTGTACCCCTGCAGCCATCCCAGATCTTTTACTTGTATCCCAGCATCCCTCCAAAATTTGTATTTGTACACCTGCAGCCCTCCCAAAATTTGTATTTGTACCCCTGCAGCCAATGCCAACATTTGTTTTTGTGCCCCTGCAGCCATCCCAAAATTTGTACTTGTACCCCTACAGCCATCACAAAATGTGTACTTTTATTCCTGCATCACTCCCAAAATTTGTATTTGTACCCCTGCATCCCTCCCAAAATTTCAACTTCTACCCTGTAGCCATTCCAAAATGTTTACTATTTGTACTTCTATCCCTTCATCCCTCCCAAAAGTTGTATTTGTACCCCAACAGCCATCCCAAAACTTATATTAGTACCCCTGCAGCCATACCAAAATTTGTACTTGTACCCTGCAGCCCTGCCAAAATTTCTACTTCTACCCCATCAGCCATCACAGAATTTGTACATATACCCTGCAGCCATCCCAGAATGTGTATTATTTATTACTTGTACCCTTGCATCCCTCCCACAATTTCTACTTGTACCCTGCAGCCATCGTAAGATGTGTACTTTTTGTACTTGTACCCATGCATCTCTCCCAAAAGAGGTATTTGTACCACTACAGACATCACAAAATGTGTATTTGTACCCCTGCAGCAATCCCAACAATTGTATTTGTGCCCCTGCAGCCATCCCAAAAGTTGTATTTGTACCCCTGCAGCCATCCCAAATTTTGTACTTTTACCCCTGAATCCCTCCCTGAATTTAAACTTGTACCCCTGCATCCATTCCAAAATGTGTACCCTGCAGCCGTCCCAAAATGTGTACTATTTGTACATGTGCCCCTGCATCCCTCCCAACAGTTGTATTTGTACTCCTGCAGTCATCCCATAATTTGTATTGCTACCCCTCTGGCCATCCCAAAATATGTACTTGTACCCCTACCGCCATACCGACATTTGAATTTATACCCTTGCAGCCATCTCAAAATTTGTACTTCTACCCTGTCACCACTCCCGAAAATTTGTACTTGTATCCCTGCAGCACTTCCAAAATGTGTACTTATACCCCTGCAACCCTCAAAGAATTTGTACTTTTATTCCTGCATCCCTCCAAAATTTGTATTTATACTCCTGCAACCATCCCCAAGTTTGTATCCTTGCATCCCTGGAAAAATTGTGTTTGTACCCCTGCAGCCCTCCCAAAATTTGTATTTGTACCACTGCAGCCATCCCAAAACTTATATTAGTACCCCTACAGCCATACCAAAATTTGTACTTCTACCCCGACAGCCATCACAGAATTTGTACATATACCCTTCAGCCATCCCAGAATGTGTACTATTTGTACTTGTACCCCTACAGCCATCCCAAAATTTTACCTGTACCCCTGATGCCATCTAAAATCTTGTACTTGTACCCCTGTATCCCTACCACAATTTGTATTTGTACCCCTGCAGCAATCCCAACATTTGAATTTGTGCCCCCGCAGCCATCTCAGAATTTGTACTTGTAATCCTGCATCACTCCCAAAAGTTGTATTTTTACCCCCGCAGCCATCCCAAAATTTATATTTGTACCCCTGCAGCCATCCCAAAATTTCTACTTGTACCCTGTAGACATCCCAAAATTTCTACTTGTACCCCTGCAGCCCCCTAAAAATTTGTACTTTTACCCCTGCATCCCTCTCAAAAGTTGTATTTGTACTCCTGCAGCCATCTCATAATTTGTATCTATACCCATCTAGCCATCCCAAAATCTGTTCTGGAACCCCATCAGCCATCCCGACATTTGTATTTATACCTCTGCAGCCATCTCACAATTTGTTCTTGTACCCCTGAGGCCATCCCAAAATGTGTACTTGTACCTCTACATCCCTCCCAAAATTTATACTTGTACCCCTGCAGCCATCCCAAAATTTGTACTATTTGTACTTCCATCAATGCATCCCTCCTAAAATGTGTACTTCTACCCATTCAGCCATTCCAATGTTACTATTTGCACCCTGCAGCAATCCCAAAATTTGTACTTGTACCCCTGCAGTCATCTCACACTTTCTAATATTTCTACTTGTACCCCTGTAGCCATCCCAAAATTTCTACTAGTACCCAAGCATCTCTACCAGAATTTCTACTTGCACTGCTGCATCCACCCAAAATCTGTATTTGTACCCCTGCATCCCTCAAAATATGTGTATTTGTACCTCTGCAACCCTTCCAAAATTTGTATTTCTACCCCTGCAACCATCCCAACATTTGCATTTGTGCCCCTGCAGCCATCCCAAAATTAATACTTTTATTCTGGCATCCCTCCCAACATTTGTACTGGTACCATTGCAACCACCCCAAAATTTCTGCTTGTACCCCTGCAGCCATCCCAAAATTTGTACTTGAATCCCTGCAGCCATCACAAAATTTGTACTTGTACCCCTGCATCCTTCCCAAAATTTGTACTTGCACCCCTACATTCCTCCAAAAATTTGAACTTGCACATCTGCATCCCTCCCAAAATCTGTACTTGTACCCCTGCAGCCATCCCAAAATTTGTATTTGTACCCCTGCAGCCATCCCAAAACTTATATTAGTACCCCTACAGCCATACCAAAATTTGTACTTGTACCCTGTAGCCATGCCAAAATTTCTACTTCTACCCTGACAGCCATCACAGAATTTGTACATGTACCCTGCAGCCATCCCAGAATGTGTACTATTTGCACTTGTACCCTTGCATCATCCCAGAATTTCTACTTGTACCCTGCAGCCATCGTAACATGTGTATTTTTTCTACTTCTACCCCTGCATCTCTCCCAAAAGTTGAATTTGTACCACTGCAGACATCCCAAAACTTTTATTTGTACCCTATAGCCATCCCAAAATTTGTACTTCTACCCCTACAGCCATCCCAAAATTTTTACCTGTACCCCGATGCCATCTAAAAACTTGTACTTGTACCCCTGCATCCCTCCCACAATTTGTATTTGTACCCCTGCAGCAATCCCAACATTTGAATTTGTGCCCCCGCAGCCATCTCAAAATTTGTACTTGTAATCCTGCATCACTCCAAAAAGTTATATTTGTACCCCTGCAGCCATCCCAAAATTTATATTTCTACCCCTGCAGCCATCCCAAAATTTGTACATGTACCCTGTAGATATCACAAAATTTCTACTTGTACCCCTGCAGCCATCTAAAAATTTGTACTTGTACCCCTGCATCCCTCTCAAAAGTTGTATTTGTACCCCTGCAGCCATCCCATAATTTGTATCTATACCCCTCTAGCCATCCCAAAATCTGTTCTGGTACCCCATCAGCCATCCCGACATTTGTATTTATACCCCTGCAGCCATCTCAAAATTTGTACTTGTACCCCTGAGGCCATTCCCAAAATGTGTACTTGTACCTCTACATCCCTCCCAAAATTTATACTTGTAACCCTGCAGCCATCCCAAAATTTGTACTATTTGTACTTGCATCAATGCATCCCTCCTAAAATGTGTACTTGTACCCATTCAGCCATTCCAATGTTTCTATTTGTACCCTGCAGCAATCCCAAAATTGGTACTTGTACCCCTGCAGCCATCTCACACTTTCTACTATTTCTACTTGTACCCCTGTAGCCATCCCAAAAATTTCTACTTGTACCCAAGCATCCCTACCAGAATTTCTACTTGCACTGCTGCATCCACCCAAAACCTATATTTGTACCCCTGCATCCCTCACAAAATGTGTATCTGTACCCCTACATCCCTCTCAAAATGTGTATTTGTACCCCTGCAGTCAACCCAATATTTGCATTTGTGCCCCTGCAGCCATCCCAAAATTAGTACTTTTATTCCGGCCTCCCTCTGAAAATTTGAACTGATACCGTTGCAACCACCCCAACATTTGTGCTTGTACCCCTGCAGCCATCCCAAAATTTGTACTTGAATCCCTGCAGCCATCACAAAATTTTCACTTGTACCCCTGCAACCTTCCCAAAATTTGTACTTGCACCCCTACATTCCTCCAAAAATTTGAACTTGCACATCTGCATCCCTCCCAAAATCTGTACTTGTACCCATGCAGCCATCCCAAAATTTCAGCTTGTACCCCTGCATCCAGTTTGTACTTGTATTCCCTGCAGCCATCCCAGAATTTGTACTTGTACCCCTGTAGCCATCCCAAAATTTGTACTTGTACCCCTCCATCCTTCCCAAAATTTGTATTTGTACCTCTGCAGCTATCCCAAAATTTGTACTGGTACACTTGCAGCCATTACAAAATTTGTTCTTGTATCCCTGCAGCCATTCCAAAATTTGTATGAGTACCCCTGCAGCCATCTAAAAATTTGTACTTGTACCCCTGCATCTCTCCCAAAAGGCATATTTCTACCCCTTCAGTCATCCCATAATTTGTTTTTATACCACTCTAGCAATCCCAAAATCTGTACTTGTACCCCTGCAGCCATCGTGACATTTGTTTTTATATCCCTGCAGCCATCTGAAAATTGGTACTTGTACCCCGGCACCCATTACAAAATTTGTATTTCTACCTTACAGCCATCCCAAAATTTGTATTTGTACCCCTATAGCAATCACAAAATTTATACTTGTACCCCTTCATCCCTCCCAAAAGTTGTACTTGTACTTCTACACCTGCATTCCTCCCAGAATATGTACCTGTACCCCCTCAGCCATCCCAAAATTTGTACTATTTGTACCTCTATCCCTGCATCACTCCCAAAAAGTGTACTTCTACCCCTACAGCCATTCTGACGTTTGTATTTGTATCCCTGCAGCAATCCCAGAATTTGTACTTGTACCCCTGCAGCCATTCCAATATTTGTACTTGTAAACCTGCATCACTCCCAAAATTTGTACTTCTACCGCTGCATCCCTCCCCAAATGTGTACTTGTACTACTTCAACCCTCCAAGAATTTGTACCAATGCAGCCATCCCAATATGTGTTTTTCTACCCCTGCATCCATACCAGAATGTGTACTTGTTCCCCTGCAGCCATCACAAAATGTTGTATTTGTACCCCTGCAGCAAACCCAGAACTTGTTCTTTTACCCCAAAGCCATTCCAAGATTTGTCCTATTTGAACTTGTACCCATCCATCCCTCCCTCCCAGAATGTATATTTGTACCCCTGCAGCCATCCCAAATTTTGTATTTGTACCCCTGTAGCCATTCCAAAATTTCTACATGTACCCCTGCATCCATCCAAAATTTGTATTTGTACCCCGGCAGCCATCCCACAACTTCTACTTGTATCCATCCATCCCAACAAAATTTGTATATGTACCCCTGCAGCTCTCCCAGAATTTGTATTTGTAGCCATGCAGCCATCCCAACATTTGTATTTATGCCCCTGCAGCCATCCCAAAATTTGTACTTGCACCCCTGCAACCCTCCCAAAAGTCATATTTCTACCCCACAGCCATCCCATCATTTGTATTTATACCCGTCCAGCAATCCCAAAATGTGTACTTGTACCCCTGCACCATCCCAAAATTTGTATTTGTACCCTATTGCCATCCCAAAACTTGTACTTGTACCCCTGCAGCAATCACAGAATTTGTACTTGTACCCCTGCAGCCATTCAAATATTTGAACTTGTAAACCTGCATCACTCCCAAAAGTCGTATTTGTACCCCTGCGGCTATCTCAAAACTTGTATTTGAACCCCTGTAGCAATCCCAAAATTTGTACTAGTTCCCCGAAGCCATCCCAAAATTTGTACTTGTACCCTGCTGTCATCCCAAAATTTCTACTTAAACCCCGCATCCCACTCAAAAGTTGTATTTGTACCCATGCAGCCATCCCATAATTTGTATTTAGAATACTGCAGCCATTTCAAAATTTGTACTTGTACCCTGGCACAACTCCAAAAATTTGTATTTTTTACCCCTACAGCTGTCCCAAAATTTGTACTTCTACCCCTGCAGCAATCCCAAAATTTGTACTTGTACTCCTACATCCCTCCCCAAATGTGTACTTGTACCACTTCAACCCTCCATGAATTTGTACTTGTACCACTGCAGCCATCACAAAATTTTTACTATTTGTACTTGTATCCATGCATCCCTACCAGAATGTGTACTTGTACCCCTTCAGCCATCCTAAAGTTTGTATTTGTACCCCTGTAGCAATCCCAGAATTTGTTCTTTTACCCCTGCAGCCATTCCAAGATTTGTCCTATTTGTACTTCTACCCATCCATCCCTCCCACCCAAAATGTATATTTGTACCCCTACAGCCATCCAAAAATTTGTATTGGTACCCCTGCAGCCATTCCAAAATTTGTATATGTACTCCTGTATCCCTCCAAAATTTGTATTTGTACCACAGCAGCCATCCTAAAACTTCTATTTGTATCCCTGCATCCCTCCAAAATTTGTCATTCTAGCCCTACATCCTACCCAAAATTTGTATTTGTACCCCTGCACCCATCCAAACTTTGTACTATTTGTACTTGTACCCCAGCATCCCTCCCAAAATTTGTATTTGTACCCCTGCAGCAATCCCAAAATTTGTATTCATACCCCTACATCCCTTCCAAAATTTGTACTTTTTCCCCTACAGCCATCCCAGAATTTGTACTTCTACCCCTACAGCCATTCCAAAATTTCTATTATTTGTACTTCTACCCATCCATCCCTCCCAAAATGTATATTTGTACCCCTGCAACTATCCCAAAATATGCATTTGGACCCCTGTATCCCTCCAAAATTTGTATTTGTACACGTGCAGCCCTCCCAACATTTGTATTTGTGCCCATGCAGCCATCCCAGAATTTATACTTGTTCCCTGCAGCCATCCCAAAATGTGTACTATATGTACTTGTACCTTTGCATCCCCCCAAAAGATGTATTTGTGCCACTGCAGCCATCCCAAGACTTGTATTTGTACCCCAACAGCCATCCCAAAATTTGTACTTGTACCCCTACAGCCATCCCAAAATTTGTACTTTTACCTCTGCAGCTTTCTAAAAATTTGTGCTTGTACCACTGAATCCCTCCCAAAAGTCATATTTGTACCAATACTGCCATCCCATTATGTGTATTTCTACCCCTCTAGCAATCCCAAAATCTGCACTTGTACCCCTGCAGCCATCGCAACATTTGTATTTATACCTCTGCAGCCATCTCAAAATTTGTACTTGTACCCCAGCACCCATTCCAAAATTTGTATTAGTACCCTAAGGCTATCCCAAAATTTTTACTTGTACCCCTGCAGCAATCCCAAAATTTGTACTTGTACCCCTTCATCCCTTCCAAAATGTGTACTTGTATCCCTGCAACCCTCCAGAAATTTGTACTTGTACCCCTGCAGCATCCCAAAATTTGTACCTGCACCCCTGCATTCCTCCTTGAAATTGTACTTGTACCCCAGCAGCCATCCCAAAAGTTTTACTATTTGTACTTGTATCCATGCATCGCTCCCAAAATGTGTACTTGTACCCCTGCAAGCCTCTAGGAATTTGTACTTGTACTGCTGAAGCCATCCTAAAATTTGTATTTGTAATCCTGCATCACTCCCAAAAGTTGTATTTGTATCCCTGCAGCCATCCCAAAACTTATATGTGTACCCCTACAGCCATCCCAAAATTTCTACTTCTACCACTGCAGCCATCTAAAAATTTGTACTTATACCCCTGCGTCCCTCTCAAAACTTGTATTTGTACTCCAGCAGCCATCCCATAATTTGTATTTACACCCCTCTAGCCAACCAAAAATCTGTACTTCTACCCTTCAGCCATCCCGACATTTCTATTTACCCCTGCAGCCATCTCAAAATTTGTACTTGTACCCCTGCAGCAATCCCAAAATTTGTACTATTTCTACTTGTATCCGTGCATCACTCCTAAAATGTGTACTTGTACCCCTTCAGCCATCCTGAAGTTTGTATTTGTACCCCTACAGCAATCCCAGAATTTGTACTTGTACCCCTACAGCCATTCCAATATTTGTACTTCTACCCATACATCCCTCCCAAAATGTATATTTGCATCTCTGTAGCCATCCCAAAATTTGTATTTGTACCCCCGTAGTCATTCCAAAATTTGTACAAGTACCCCTGCATCCCTCCAAAATTTGTATTTGTATCACAGCTGCCATCCCAAAACTTCTACTTGTATCTCTGCATCCCTCCAAAATTTATAATTCTACCCCTTCATCCATCCCAAAAATTTGTATTTGGACCCCAGCACCCATCCAAAATTTGTACTATTTGTACTTGAACCCCTTGCATCCCTCCCAAAATTTGTATTTGTACCCCTGCAGACATTACATAAGGTGTATTTGTTCAATTTCAGCAATCCCAAAATTTGTACTCATACCCCTGCAATCCTTCCAAAATTTGTATTTGTTCCCCTGCAGCTATCCCAGAATTTGTACCACTACAACCATTCCAAAATTTGTACTATTTGTATTTGTACCAATTCATCCCTCCCAAAATGTATATTTGTACCCCTGCAGCCATCACATAATGTGTATTTGTACCCCTGTATCCCTCTAAAATTTGTATTTGTACCCCTGCAGCCCTCCCAAAATTTGTATTTGTACTGCTGAAGGCATTCCAACATGTGTATTTGTGCCCCTGCAGCCATCCCAAAATTTGTGCTTCTACCACTGCAACAATCCCAACATTTTTACTTTTTCCCCTGCATCCCTCCCAAAATTTTAATTTGTACCCCTGCATCCCTGCCAAAATTTTACTTGTACCCTGCAGTCATCCCAAAATGTGTACTATTTCTACTTGTACCCCTGCATCCCTTCCAAAAGATTTATTTGTACCCCTTCAGCCATCACAAAATTTGTATTTTTGCCCCTGCAGCCATCCCAAAATTTGTACTAGTATCCCAACAGCTATCCCAAAATTTATCCTTGTACCCTACAGCCATCCCAAAATTTTTACTTGCACCCCTGCAGCCATCTCAACATTTCTACTTCTACTCTGCAGCCATCCCAGAATGTGTACTATTTGTACTTGTACCCCTGCATCTCTCCCAATAGGTGTATATGTACCCCTGCAGTCATCCCATAATTTGTATTTGTACCGCTCTAGCCATCCCAAAATCTGTACTTATACCCCTGCAGCCATCTCAAAATTTGTACTTGTACTCCGTTACCTCTCCCCAAATTTGTATTTGTACCCCTACAGCCATCCAAAAATTTGAACTGGTACCTCTACAGGAATCCCAAAATTTGTACTTGTACCCATTCATCCCTCCCAAAATGTATATTTGTACCCCTTCAGCCATCCCAAAATGTGTATTTGTACCCCAGTATCCCTCTAAAATTTGTATTTGTACCCCTGCAGCCCTCCCAAAATTTGCATTTGTACCGCTGAAGCCATCCCAACATGTGTATTTGTGCCCCTGCAGCCATCCCAAAATTTGTACTTCTACCACTGCAACAATCCCAAAATTTGTACTTTTTCCCCTGCATCCCTCCCAAAATGTTTATTTCTACCCCTGCATCCCTCCCAAAATTTTTACTTGTACCCTGCAGCCATCCCAAAATGTGTACTATTTCTACTTTTACCCTTGCATCCCTCCCCAAAGTTTTATTTGTTCCCCTTCAGCCATCACAAAATTTGTATTTGTGCCCCTGCAGCCATCCCAAAATTTGTACTAGTATCCCAGCAGCCATCCCAAAATTTGTCCTCGTACCATACAGCCATTCCAAAATTTTTATTTGTACCTGTGCAGCCATCTCAACATTTCTACTTCTACTCTGCAGCCATCCCAGAATGTGTACTATTTGTACTTGTACCTCTGCATCCCTCACAAAAGGTGTATATATACCCCTGCAGTCATCCCATAATTTGTATTTGTACCCCTCTAGCCATCCCACAATCTGTACTTGTACCTCTACAGCCATCCAAAAATTTTAACTTGTACCCCTGCAGGAATCCCAAAAATTCTACTTGTACCACTGCATCACTCCCAAAATGTGTACTTGTGCCTCTGCAATCCTCCAACAATTTGTACTTGTACCCCTGCAACCATCCGAAAATGTGTACTTGTAATCCTGCATCACTCCCAAAAGTTGTGTTTGTACCCCTGCAGCCATCTCAAAACTTATATTTGTACCCCTGCAGCCATCCCAAAAGTTGTACTTGTACCCTGTAGCCATTCCAAAATTGTACTCCTGCAGATATCTAAAAATTTCTACTTGTACCCCTGCATCCCTCTCAAAAGTTGTATTTGTACCCCTGCAGCCATCCCATAATTTGTATTTATACTCCTCTAGCCATCCCAAAACCTGTACTTGTACCCGATCAGCCATCCCGACATTTGTATTTATACCCCTGCAGCCATTTCAAAATTTGTACTTGTACTCTGGCACCACTCCCAAAATAGTATTTGTACCCCTACATCTGTCCCAAAATTTGTTCTTGTATCCCTGCAGCAATCTCAAAATTTGTACTTGTACCCCAGCATCCCTCCCCAAATAAGTACTTGTACCACTGCAACCCTCCAAGAATATCTACTTGTACCCCAGCAGCCATAACAAAATTTGCACTTGTACCCCTTCAACCATCCTAAAGTTTGTATTTGTAAACCTGCAGCAATCCCAGACTTTGTACTTGTAACCCTGCAGCCATTCCAAAATGTGTTCTATTTGTACTTCTACCGATCCATCCCTCCCAAAATGTATATTTGCACCCCTGCAGCAATCTCAAAATTTGTATTTGTAGCCCTGCAGCCATTCAAAAATGTGTACATGTACCCCTGCATCCCTCCAAAATTTGTATTTGTACCCCTGCAGCCATCCCAAATCTTTTACTTGTATCCCAGCATCCCTCCAAAATTTGTATTTGTACACATGCAGCCATCTAAAAATTTGTACTTGTACCCCTGCATCCCTCTCAAAAGTTGTATTTGTACTGCTGCAGCGATCCAATAATTTGTATTTTTACCCCCCCAGCCATCCCAAAACCTGTACTTGTACCCCTTCACCCATCCCGACATTTGTATTTATACCACTGCAGCCATTTCAAAATTTCTACTTGTACCCTGGCACCCCTCCGAAAATTTGTATTTTGTACTATTACAGCTGTCCTAAAATTTGTACTTGTACCCCTGCAGCAATCCCAAAATATGCACTTGTACCCCAGCATCCCTCCCCAAATGTGTACTTCTACCACTTCAACCCTCCAAGAATTTGTACTTGTACCCCTGCAGCCATCCCAAAATTTGTTCTTCTACCACAGCATTCCTCCCAGAATTTGTACTTGTACCCCTACAGCCATCACAAAATGTTTACTATTTGTACTTGTACCCCTGCATCCCTTCCCAAATGTGTACTTGTACCACTTCAACTCTCCAAGAATTTGTACTTGTACCCCTGCAGCCATGCCAAAATTTGTTCTTCTACCCCTGCATTCCTCCCAGAATTTGTACTTGTACCACTGCAGCCATCACAAAATTTTTACTATTTGTACTTCTATCCCTGCATCCCTACCAGAATGTGTACTTGTACCCCTTCAGCCATCCTAAAGTTTGTATTTCTACCCTTGCGGCAATCCCAGAATTTGTTCTTTTAACCCTGCAGCCATTCCAAGATTTGTCCTATTTGTACTTGTACCCATCCATCCTTCCCTCCCAAAATGTATATTTGTACCCCTGCAGCCATCCCAAAATTTGTATTGGTACCCCTGCAGCCATTCCAAAACTTGTATATGTACTCCTGCATCCCTCCAAAATTTGTATTTGTACCACAGCAGCCATCCCAAAACTTCTATTTGTATCCCTGCATCCCTCCAAAATTTGTCATTCTAGCCCTACGTCCTACCCAAATTTTTTATTTGTACCCCTGCACCCATCCAAACTTTGTACTATTTGTACTTGTACCCCCACATCCCTCCCAAAATTTGTATTTGTACCCCTACAGCAATCCCAAAATTTGTATTCATACCCCTACATCCCTTCCAAAATTTGTACTTTTTCCCCTACGGCCATCCCAGAATTTGTACTTCTACCCCTACAGCCATTCCAAAATTTCTACTATTTGTACTTCTACCCATCCATCCCTCCCAAAATGTATATTTGTATCCCTGCAACCACCCCAAAATATGTATTTGGACCCCTGTATCCCTCCAAAATGTGTATTTATACACTTGCAGCCATCTCAACATTTGTATTTGTGCCTATGCAGCCATCCCAAAATTTGTACTTGTACCTTGCAGCCATCCCAAAATGTGTACTATATGTACTTGCACCCCTGCATCCCCCCAAAAGATGTGTTTGTACCACTGAAGCCATCCCAAGACTTGTATTTGTACCCCAACAGCCATCCCAAAATTTGTACTTGTACCCCTACAGCCATCAGAAAATTTGTACTTTTACCTCTGCAGCCTTCTAAAAATTTGTACTTGTACCACTGCATCCCTTCCAAAAGTCGTATTTCTACCAGTACAGCCATCCCATTATGTGTATTTCTACCCCTTTAGCAATCCCAAAATATGCACTTGTACCCCTGCAGCCATCACAACATTTGTATTTATACCTCTGCAGCCATCTCAAAATTTGTACTTGTACCCCAGCACCCACTCCAAAATTTGTATTTGTACCCTACAGCTATCCCAAAGTTTGTACTTGTACCCCTGCAGCAATCCCAAAATTTGTACTTGCACCCCTTCATCCCTCCCAAAATGTGTACTTGTATCCCTGCAACCCTCCAGAAATTTGTACTTGTACCCCTGCAGCATCCCAACATTTGTACTTGTACCCCTGCATTCCTCCCACAATTTGTACTTGTACCCAAGCAGCCATCCCAAAATTTTTACTATTTGTACTTGTATCCCTGCATCACTCCCAAAATGTGTACTTGTACCCCTGCAAGCCTCCAGGAATTAGTACTTGTACCGCTGCAGCCATCCTAAAATTTGTATTTGTAATCCTGCATCATTCCCAAAAGTTGTATTTGTATCCCTGCAGCCATCCCAAAACTTATATTTGTACCCCTGCAGCCATCCCAAAAGTTCTACTTCTACCCCTGCAGCCATCTAAAAATGTGTAGTTGTACTCCTGCGTCCCTCTCAAAACTTGTATTTGTACTCCAGCAGCCATCCCATAATTTGTATTTATACCCCTCTCGCCATCAGAAAATCTGTACTTGTACCCTTCAGCCATCCCGACATTTCTATTTACCCCTGCAGCCATCTCAAAATTTGAGCTTGTACCCCTGCAGCCATTCCAATATTTGTACTATTTGTACTTCTACCCATTCATCCCTCCCAAAAGGTATATTTGCATCCCTTCAGCCATCCCAAAATTTGTATTTGTACCCTTGTAGACATTCCAAAATTTGTACATGTACCCCTGCATCCCTCCAAAATTTCTATTTGTACCATAGCAGGCATCCCAAAACTTCTACTTGTATCTCTGCATACCTCCAAAATTTGTAATTCTACCCCTCCATCCATCTCAAATTTTCTATTTGGACCCCAGCACCCATCCAAAATTTGTACTATTTATACTTGTACCCCTACATCCCTCCCAAAATTCGTATTTGTACCTCGGCAGACATTACATAAGTTGTATTTGTTCCCCTGCAGCAATCCCAAAATTTGTACTCGTACTCCTGCAATTCTTCCAAAATTTGTACTTGTTCCCCTGCAGCTATCCCAGAATTTGTACTTGTACCACTACAGCCATTCCAAAATTTGTACTATTTGTATTTGTACCAATCCATCCTTCCCAAAATGCATATATGTACCCCTGCAGTCATCCCAAAATGTGTATTTGTACCCCTGTATCCCTCTAAAATTTGTATTTGTACCCCTGCAGCCCTCCCAAAATTTGTATTTGTACTGCTGAAGCCATCCCAACATGTGTATTTGTGCCCCAGCAGCAATACCAAAATTTGTACTTCTACCACTGCAACAATCCCAAAATTTATGCTTTTTCCCATGCATCCCTCCCAAAATTTTTATTTGTACCCCTGCATCCCTCCCAAACTTTTTACTTGTACCCTGCATCCATCCCAAAATGTTTACTATTTGTACTTCTATCCCTCCATCCCTCCCAAAACTTGTATTTGTACCCCTGCAGCCATCCCAAAACTTATTAGTACCCCTACAGCCATACCACAATTTGTACTTGCACCCTGCAGCCCTGCCAAAATTTCTATTCTACCCCATCAGCCATCACAGAATTTGTACATATACCCTGCAGCCATCCCAGAATGTGTACTATTTATTACTCGTACCCTTGCATCCATCCCACAGTTTCTACTTGTACCCTGCAGCCATCGTAAGATGTGTACTTTTTGTTCTTGTACCTGTGCATCTCTCCCAAAAGAGGTATTTGTACCACTGCAGACATCACAAAATTTGTATTTGTACCCCTGCAGCAATCCCAACAATTGTATTTGTGCCCCTGCAGCCATCCCAAAAGTTGTATTTGTACCCCTGCAACCATCCCAAATTTTGTACTTTTACCCCTGCATCCCTCCCTGAATTTATACTTGTACCCCTGCATCCCTTCCAAAATTTGTACCCTGCAGCCATCCCAAAATGAGTACTATTTGTAGATGTGCTCCTGCATCCCTCCCAACAGTTTCATTTGTACTCCTGCAGCCATCCCATAATTTGTATTTCTACCCCTCTGGCCATCCAAAAATATGTACTTGTGCCCCTACCACCATACAGACATTTGTATTTATACCCTTGCAGCCATCTCAAAATGTGTACTTCTACCCTGGCACCATTCCCAAAAATTTGTACTTGTATCCCTGTAACACTTCCAAAATGTGTACTTATACCCCTGCAGCCCTCCAAAAATTTGTACTTTTATTCCTGCATCCCTCCAAAATTTGCATTTATACTCCTGCAACCATCCCCAAGCTTGTATCCTTGCATCCCTGGAAAATTTGTATTTGTACCCTGCAGCCCTCCCGAAATTTATTTTTTTACCCCTGCAGGCATACCAACATTTGTATTTGTGCATCTGCTGCCATCCCAAATTTTGTACTTTTATTCCTGCATCCCTCCCCAAATTTGTCCCTGTACCCCTGCATCCCTCCCAAAATTTCTACTTGTACCCTGCAGCCATCCCAAAATGTGTTCTATTTGTACTTGTTAACCTGCATCCCTCCCAAAAGTTGTATTTGTACCCCTGCAGCCATCCCAAAACATGTATTTGTACCCCTACACCCATCCAAAACTTTGCACTTCTACCCCTGCAGCCATGGCAAAATTTGCACTTGTACCCTACAGTCATCAACAAATTTCTGCTTGTACTCCTACACCCATCCCAAAATTTATACTTGTACCCTGCAGCCATCCTGGAATGAGTACTATTTGTACTTCTACCACTGTCTCCAACCCAAAATTTGTATTTGTACCCCTGCACCCCTCCCAAAATTTGTACTTGTACCCTGTAGCCATCCCAAAATTTCTACTTGTACTCCTGCAGCCATATAAAAATTTGTACTTGTACCCCTGCATCCCTCTCAAAAGTTGTATTTGTACCCCTGCAGCAATCCCATAATTTGTATTTATACTCCTCTAGCCATCCCGAAATCTGTACTTGTACCTGTTCAGCCATCCCGACATTTGTATTTATACCCCTGCAGCCATCTCAAAATTTGTAATTGTACCCTGGCACCACTCCCAAAATTTTATTTGTACCGTTACAGCTGTCCCAAAATTTCTTCTTGTATCCCAGCAGCAATCCCAAAATTTGTACTTTCACCCCTGCATCCCTCCCCAAATAAGCACTTGTACCCCTGCAACCCTCCAAGAATTTCTTCTTGCACCACGGCAGCCATCCCAAAATTTGTACTTGTACCCCTTCAATCATCCTAAGGTTTGTATTGGTAAACCTGCAGCAATCCCAAACTTTGTACTTGTACCCCTGCAGCCATTCAAAATTTTTTTTTGTACTTCTACCGATCCATCTCTCCCAAAATGTATGTTTGTACCCCTGCAGCAATCTCAAATTTTGTATTTGTACCCCTGCAGCCATTCCAAAATTTGTACATGTACTCCTGCATCCCTTCAAAATTTGTATTTGTACCCCTGCTGCCATCCCAAATCTTTTACTTGTATCCCAACATCCCCCCAAAATTTGTATTTGTACACCAGAAGCCCTCCCAAAATTTGTATTTGTACCCCTGCAGCCAATGCCAACATTTGTTTTTGTGCCTCTGCAGCCATCCCAAAATTTGTACTTGTACCCCTACAGCCATCCCAAAATGTTTACTTTTATTCCTGCATCCCTCCCAAAATTTGTACTTGTACCCCTGCATCCCTCCCAAAATTTCAACTTCTACCCTGCAGCCATCCCAAAATGTTTACTATTGGTATTTCTATCCCTCCATCCCTCCCAAAAGTTGTATTTGTACCCCTGCAGCCATCCCAAAATGTATATTAGTACCCCTACAGCCATACCAAAATTTGTACTTGTACCCTTCAGCTCTGCCAAAATTTCTACTTCTACTCCATCAGCCATCACAGAATTTTTACATATACCCTGCAGCCATCACAGAATGTGTACTATTTATTACTTGTAACCTTGCATCCATCCCACAATTTCTACTTGTACCCTGCAGCCATCATAAGATGTGTACTTTTTGTACTTGTACCCATGCATCTCTCCCAAAACAGGTATTTGTACCACTGCAGCCATCCCAAAACTTTTATTTGTACCCCTATTGCAGCCCCATAATTTGTAATTCACAGCCATCCCAACATGTTTACTTGTACCCCTGCCACCGTCTAAAAACTTGTACTTGTACCCCTGCATCCCTCCCACAATTTGTATTTGTACCTCTACAGCAATCCTAACATTTGAATTTGTGCCCCTGCAGCCATATCAAAATTTGTACTTGTAATCCTGCATCACTCCCAAAAGTTGTATTTGTACCCCTGCAGCATACCAAAATTTATATTTGTACCCCTGCAGCCATCCCAAAATGTGTACTTGTGCCCTGTAGCCATCCCAAAATGTCTACTTGTATCCCAGCAGCCATTTAAAAATTTGTACTTGTACCCCTGCAGCAATCTCAATATTTGTATTTGTACCCCTGCAGCCATTCCAAAATTTGTACATGTATCTCTGCATCCCTCCAAAATTTGTATTTCTACCCCTGCAGCCATCCCAAATCTTTTACTTGTATCCCAGCATCCCTTCAAAATTTGTATTTGTACACCTGCAGACCTCCCAAAATTTGTATTTGTACCCCTGCAGCCATTGCCAACATTTGTTTTTGTGCCCCTGCAGCCATCTCAAAATTTGTACTTGTACCCCTACAGCCATCCCAAAATGTGTACTTTTATTCCTGCATCCCTCTCAAAATTTGTACTTGTACCCCTGCATCCCTCCCAAAATTTCAACTTCTAACGTGCAGCTATCCCAAAATGTTTACTACTTGTACCTCTATCCCTCCATCCCTCCCTAAAGTTGTATTTGTACCCCTGCAGCCATCCCAAAACTTATTAGTACCCTTACAGCCATACCAGAATTTGTACTTGTGCCCTGTAGCCCTGCCAAAATTTCTATTCTACACCATCAGCCATCACAGAATTTGTACATATACCCTGCAGCCATCCCAGAATGTGTACTATTTATTACTTGTACCCTTGCATCCATCCAACAGTTTCTACTTGTACCTTGCAGCCATCGTAAGATGTGTACTTTTTGTACTTGTACCCCTGCATCTCTCCCAAAAGAGGTATTTGTACCACTGCAGCCATCCAAAACTTTTATTTGTACCACTTTTGTCATTCCAAAATTTGTACTTCTACCCCTATAGCCATCCCATAATTTTTTCTTGTATCCCTGCCACCATCTAAAAACTTGTACTTGTACCCATGCATCCCTCCGACAATTTGTATTTGTGCCCCTGCAGCAATCCCAACATTTGAATTTGTGCCCCTGCAGCCATCTCAACATTTGTACTTGTAATCCTGCATCACTCCCAAAAGTTGTATTTGTACCCCTGCAGCCATCCCAAAATTTATATTTGTACCCCTGCAGCCATCCCAAAATTTGTACTTCTACCCTGTAGCCATCCCAAAATTTCTACTTTTACCCCTGCAGCTGTCTAAAAATTTGTACTTGTACCCCTGCATCCGTCTCAAAAGTTGTATTTGTACCCCTGCAACCTTCCCATAATTTGTATCTATACCCCTCTAGCCATCCCAAAATCTGTTCTGGTACCCCATCAGCCATCCCGACATTTGTATTTATACCCCTGCAGCCATCTCAAAATGTGTACTTGTACCTTGGCACCACTCCCAAAATTTGTACTTGTACCTCTGAGGCCATCCCAAAATGTGTACTTGTATCTCTACCATCCCTCCCAAAATTTATGCTTGTACCCCTGCAGCCATCCCAAAATTTGTACTATCTGTACTTGCATCAATGCATCCCTTCTAAAATGTGTACTTGTACCTCTTCAACCATTCCAAGGTTTCTATTTGTACCCTGCACCAATCCAAAAATGTGTACTTGTACCCCTGCATTAACCCCAAAATATGTACTTATACCCATGCATCCCTCCCAAAATTTGTACTTGTACCCCTGCTGCCATCCAGAATTTCTACCTGTACCCCTACCTCCTCCCAAAATGTGTACTTGTACCCCACAGCCATCCCAAAATTTGTACTTGTACCCCTACAGCCATCTCACAATTTCTATTATTTCTACTTGTACCCCAGCAGCCATCCCAAAATTTGTACTTGTACCATGCATCCCTACCAGAATTTCTACTTGCACTGCTGCATCCCTCCAAAATCTGTATTTGTACCCCTGCATCCATCACAAAATTTGTATTTGTACCCATGCATCCCACCCAAAATTTGTATTTGTACCCCTGAAGCCATCTCAACATTTGCATTTGTGCCCCTGCAGCCATCCTAAAATTAGTACTTGTACCCCAACAGCCATCCCAAAATTTGTACTTTTATTCCTGCATCCCTCCCAGAATTTGTACTTGTACCATTGCAACCCCCCCAAAATTCGTGCTTGTACCCTTGCGGCCATCTCAACATTTGTACTTGAATCCCTGCAGCCATCACAAAATTTGTACTTGTACCCCTGCATCCCTCCCAAAATTTGTACTTGTATCCCTACTTCCCTCCAAAAATTTGAACTTGCACACCTGCATCCCTCCCAAAATCTGTACTTGTACCCCTGCAGCCATCCCAAAATTTCAACTTATACCCCTGCATCCCTAACAAAGTTTGCACTTGTACCCCTGTATCCATCCCAAAATTTGTATTTGTACCCCTGTAGCCATCCCAAAATGTGTACTGGTACATCTGTAGCCATTAAACAATGTGTTCTTGTATCCTTGCAGCCATCCCAAAATTTGTATGAGTATCCCAGCAGCCATCCCAAAATTTGTGTATGTTCCCCTTTAGCAATTCTAAAATTTATACATGTACCCCTGCATCCCTCCAAAATTTGTATTTGTACCCCTGCAGCCATGACACAATTTGCACTTTTACCCTTGCATCAGTCCAAAATTTGAATTTGTACCCCTGCAGCCATCCACAAATTTGTATTTGTACCCCTGCTACATCCCAAAATTTGTACTTTTACCTCTGCATTCCACCCAAAATTTCAACTTCTACCCTGCAGCCATTCCACAATGTGTACTATTTGTACTTCTACCGATCCATCCCTCTGAAAATGTATATTTGCACCCCTGCAGCAATCTCAAAATTTGTATTTGTACCCCTGCAGCCATTCCAAAATGTGTACATGTATCTCTGCATCCCTCCAAAATTTGTATTTGTACCCCTGCAGCCATCCCAAATCTTTTACTTGTATCCCAGCATCCCTTCAAAATTTGTATTTGTGCACCTGCAGCCATCCCAAAATTTGTACTTGTACCCCTACAGCCATCCCAAAATGTGTACTTTTATTCCTGCATCCCTCCCAAAATTTGTACTTGTACCCCTGCATCCCTCCTAAAATTACAAATTTCTACCCTGCAGCCATCCCAAAATGTTTACTATTTCTACTTCTATCCCTCCATCCCTCCCAAAACTTGTATTTGTACCCCTGTAGCCATCCCAAAACTTATATTACTACCCCTGCAGCCATACCAAAATTTGTACTTGTACCCTGCAGCCCTGCCAAAATTTCTACTTGCAACCCCATCAGCCATCACAGAATTTGTACATATACCCTGCAGCCATCCCAGAATGTGTACTATTTATTACTTGTACCCTTGCATCCATCCCACAATATCTACTAGTACCCTGCAGCCATCGTAAGATGTGTACTTTTTGTACTTGTACCCATGCATCTCTCTCAAAACAGGTATTTATACCACTGCAGCCATCCCAAAACTTTTATTTGTACCCCTATTGTCATCCCAAAATTTGTACTTCTACCCCTACAGCCATCTCAAAATTTTTACTTGTACCCCTGCTGCCGTCTAAAATCATGTACTTGTACCCCTGCATCCCTCTCACAATTTGTATTTGTGCCCCTGCAGCAATCCCAACATTTGAATTTGTGCCTCTGCAGCCATCTCAACATTCGTACTTGTAATCCTGCATCACTCCAAAAAGTTGTATTTGTACCCCTGCAGCCATCCCAAAATTCATATTTGTGCCCCTGCAGCCATCCCAAAATTTGTACTTGTACCCTGTAGCCATCCCAAGATTTCTACTTGTACCCATGCAGCCATCTAAAAATTTGTATTTGTACCCCTGCAGCCATGACACAATTTGCACTTTTACCCTTGCACCAGTCCAAAATTTGCATTTGTACCCCTGCAGCTATCCACAAATTTGTATTTGTACCCATGCTACAATCCCAAAATTTGTACTTGTACCCCTGCAGCCATTACGCAATATGTACTGATTGTACTTGTACCACTGTATCCCTCCCAAAATTTATATTTGTACCACTGCAGCCATCCCAAAACTTTTATTTGTACCCCTATTGCCATCCCATAATTTGTAATTCACAGCCATCCCAACATTTTTACTTGTACCCCTGCCACCGTCTAAAAACTTGTACTTGTACCCCTGCATCCCTCCCACAATTTGTATTTGTACCTCTACAGCAATCCTAACATTTGAATTTGTGCCCCTGCAGCCATATCAAAATTTGTACTTGTAATCCTGCATCACTCCCAAAAGTTGTATTTGTACCCCTGCAGCATACAAAATTTATATTTGTACCCTACAGCATCCCAAAATGTGTACTTGTGCCCTGTAGCCATCCCAAAATGTCAACTTATACCCCAGCAGCCATTTAAAAATTTGTACTTGTACCCCTGCAGCAATCTCAATATTTGTATTTGTACCCCTGCAGCCATTCCAAAATTTGTACATGTATCTCTGCATCCCTCCAAAATTTGTATTTGTACCCCTGCAGCCATCCCAAATCTTTTGCTTGTATCCCAGCATCCCTTCAAAATTTGTATTTGTACACCTGCAGACCTCCCAAAATTTGTATTTGTACCCCTGCAGCCATTGCCAACATTTGTTTTTGTGCCCCTGCAGCCATCTCAAAATTTGTACTTGTACCCCTACAGCCATCCCAAAATGTGTACTTTTATTCCTGCATCCCTCCCAAAATTTGTACTTGTACCCCTGCATCCCTCCCAAAATTTCAACTTCTAACATGCAGCCATCCCAAAATGTTTACTATTTGTACCTCTATCCCTCCATCCCTCCCTAAAGTTGTATTTGTACCCCTGCAGCCATCCCAAAACTTATTAGTACCCCTACAGCCATACCAGAATTTGTACTTGTGCCCTGCAGCCCTGCCAAAATTTCTATTCTACACCATCAGCCATCACAGAATTTGTACATATACCCTGCAGCCATCCCAGAATGTGTACTATTTATTACTTGTACCCTTGCATCCATCCCACAGTTTCTACTTGTACCTTGCAGCCATCGTAAGATGTGTACTTTTTGTACTTGTACCCCTGCATCTCTCCCAAAAGAGGTATTTGTACCACTGCAGCCATCCCAAAACTTTTATTTGTACCACTTTTGTCATTCCAAAATTTGTACTTCTACCCCTATAGCCATCCCATAATTTTTTCTTGTATCCCTGCCACCATCTAAAAACTTGTACTTGTACCCATGCATCCCTCCGACAATTTGTATTTGTGCCCCTGCAGCAATCCCAACATTTGAATTTGTGCCCCTGCAGCCATCTCAACATTTGTACTTGTAATCCTGCATCACTCCCAAAAGTTGTATTTGTACCCCTGCAGCCATCCCAAAATTTATGTTTATTGCCCCTGCAGCCATCCCAAAATTTGTACTTCTACCCTGTAGCCATCCCAAAATTTCTACTTTTTACCCCTGCAGCTGTCTAAAAAATTTGGCCACTTGTACCCCTGCATCTATCTCAAAAGTTGTATTTGTACCTGCAACCTTCCCATAATTTGTATCTATACCCCTCTAGCCATCCAAAATCTGTTCTGGTACCCCATCAGCCATCCCAACATTTGTATTTATACCCTGCAGCCATCTCAAATGTGTACTTGTACCTTGGCACCACTCCCAAAATTTGTACTTGTACCTCTGAGGCCATCCCAAAATGTGTACTTGTATCTACCATCCTCCCAAAATTTATGCTTGTACCCTGCAGCCATCCCAAAATTTGTACTATCTGTACTTGCATCAATGCATCCTTCTAAAATGTGTGCTTGTACCTCTTCAGCCATTCCAAGGTTTCTATTTGTACCTGCACCAATCCAAATGTGTACTTGTACCTGCATTAACTCTAAAATATGTACTTATACCCATGCATCCCTCCCAAAATTTGTACTTGTACCCCTGCTGCCATCCAGAATTTCTACCTGTACCCCTACCTCCCTCCCAAAATGTGTACTTGTACCCCACAGCCATCCCAAAATTTGTACTTGTACCCCTACAGCCATCTCACAATTTCTATTATTTCTACTTGTACCCCAGCAGCCATCCCAAAATTTGTACTTGTACCATGCATCCCTACCAGAATTTCTACTTGCACTGCTGCATCCCTCCAAAATCTGTATTTGTACCCCTGCATCCATCACAAAATTTGTATTTGTACCCCTGAAGCCATCTCAACATTTGCATTTGTGCCACTGCAGCCGTCCTAAAATTAGTACTTGTACCCCAACAGCCATCCCAAAATTTGTACTTTTATTCCTGCATCCCTCCCAGAATTTGTACTTGTACCATTGCAACCACCCCAAAATTCATGTTTGTACCCCTGCAGCCATCTCAACATTTGTACTTGAATCCCTGCAGCCATCACAAAATTTGTACTTGTACCCCTGCATCCCTCCCAAAATTTGTACTTGTATCCCTACTTCCTCCAAAAATTTGAACTTGCACACCTGCATCCCTCCCAAAATCTGTACTTGTGCCCTGCAGCCATCCCAAAATTTCAACATATCCCTGCATCCCTAACAAAGTTTGCACTTGTGCCAGACCATCCCAAATTTGTATTTGTACCCTGTAGCCATCCCAAAATGTGTACTGGTACATCTGTAGCCATTAAACAATGTGTTCTTGTATCCTTGCAGCCATCCCAAAATTTGTATGAGTATCCCAGCAGCCATCTCAAAATTTGTGTATGTTCCCCTGTAGCAATTCTAAAATTTATACATGTACCCCTGCATCCCTCCAAAATTTGTATTTGTACCCCTGCAGCCATGACACAATTTGCACTTTTACCCTTGCATCAGTCCAAAATTTGAATTTGTACCCCTGCAGCCATCCACAAATTTGTATTTGTACCCCTGCTACATCCCAAAAGTTTTGTACTTTTACCTCTGCATCCCTCCCAAAATTTGTACTTGTACCCCTGCAGCCATTTCGCGATATGTACTGATTGTACTTGTACCTCTGTATCCCTCCCAAAATTTGTACTTGTACCCCTGCAGCCATTTCGCGATATGTACTGATTGTATTTGTACCTCTGTATCCCTCCCAAAATTTGTATTTATACCCCTGCAGGCATTTCAAAATTTGTATCTGTACCCCTTCATCCCTCCCAAAATTTGTATTTTTACCCCACAGCCGTCCCAAGATTTGTATTTGTACCCTTGCATCACTCCCAAAATTTGTTCTTCTACCCCTGCAGCCATTCCAAAATTAATATTTCTACCCCAGCAGCCATCCCAAAATTTGTACTTGTACTCCTACAGAGATCTCAAAATTTGTACTTTTATTCCTGCATCCCTCCCAAAATTTCTACTTGTACCCTGCAGCCATCACAAAATGTGTACTATTTGTTCTTGTACCCCTGCATCCTTCCCAACAGTTGTACTTGTGCCCCTTCAACCATCCTAAAGTTTGTATTGGTAAATGTGCAGCAGTACCAGAATTTGTACTTGTTCCCCTGCAGCCTTTAAAAAATTTCTACTATTTGTACTTATACCCATCCATCCCTCCCAAAATGTACATTTGTACCCCTACAGCAATCCCAAAATTTGTATTTGTACCCCTGCATCCATTCCAAAATTTGTACATGTACCCCTGCATCCCTTCAAAATTTGTATTTCTACCCCTGCAGCCATCCCAAATATTCTACTTGTATCCCTGCATCCCTCCAAAATTTATATTTGTACGCCAACAGCTCTCCCAAAATTTATATTTGTACCCTGCATCCCACCCAAAATTTCAACTTCTACCCTGCAGCCATTCCACAATGTGTACTATTTGTACTTCTACTGATCCATCCCTCTGAAAATGTATATTTGCACCCCTGCAGCAATCTCAAAATTTGTATTTGTGCCCTGCAGCCATTCCAAAATGTGTACATGTATCTCTGCATCCCTCCAAAATTTGTATTTGTACCCTGCAGCCATCCCAAATCTTTTACTTGTAGCCCAGCATCCCTTCAAAATTTGTATTTGTACACCTGCAGCCATCCCAACATTTGTACTTGTACCCCTACAGCCATCCCAAAATGTGTACTTTTATTCCTGCATCCCTCCCAAAATTTGTACTTGTACCCCTGCATCCCTCCTAAAATTACAAATTTCTACCCTGCAGCCATCCCAAAATGTTTACTATTTCTACTTCTATCCCTCCATCCCTCCCAAAACTTGTATTTGTACCCCTGTAGCCATCCCAAAACTTATATTACTACCCCTGCAACCATACCAAAATTTGTACTTGTACCCTGCAGCCTTCCAAAATTTCTACTTGTACCCCATCAGCCATCACAGAATTTGTACATATACCCTGCAGCCATCCCAGAAAGTGTACTATTTATTAATTGTACCCTTGCATCCATCCCACAATATCTACTAGTACCCTGCAGCCATCGTAAGATGTGTACTTTTTGTACTTGTACCCCTGCATCTCTCCTAAAAAAGGTATTTGTACCACTGCAGCCATCCCAAAACTTTTATTTGTACCCCTATTGTCATCCCAAAATTTGTACTTCTACCCCTACAGCCATCTCAAAATTTTTACTTGTACCCCTGCCGCTGTCTAAAATCTTGTACTTGTACCCCTGCATCCCTCTCACAATTTGTATTTGTGCCCCTGCAGCAGTCCCAACATTTGAATTTGTGCCTCTGCAGCCATCTCAATATTTGTACTTGTAATCCTGCATCACTCCAAAAAGTTGTATTTGTACCCCTGCAGCCATCCCGAAATTTATATTTGTGCCCCTGCAGCCATCCCAAAATTTGTACCCTGTAGCCATCCCAAGATTTCTACTTGTACCCCTGCAGCCATCTAAAAATTTGTATTTGTACCCCTGCAGCCATGACACAATTTGCACTTTTACCCTTGCATCAGTCCAAAATTTGCATTTGTACCCCTGCAGCTATCCACAAATTTGTATTTGTACCCATGCTACAATCCCAAAATTTGTACTTGTACCCCTGCAGCCATTATGCAATATGTACTGATTGTACTTGTACCACTGTATCCCTCCCAAAATTTATATTTGTACCCCTGCAGGCATTCCAAGATTTGTATTTGTACCTCTTCATGCCTCCCAAAATGTGTATTTTTACCCCACAGACATCCCAAGATTTGTATTTGTACCCTTGCATCACTCCCAAAATTTGTTCTTCTACCCCTGCAGCCATCCCAAAATTAGTATTTCTACCCCAGCAGCCATCCCAAAATTTGTACTACAGTTGAACCTCGATTATCTGGACCTCGATTATCTGGATAACTTGCTTGTATGGACTTGTGTCTCAGTCCCGAGTAATTACTCAAGTAAATCTCGGACAATTTTTTTTTTGTTCGCGGTTTGCGGTATGCTCTTCTGCACTTATTGCCATCCCCCACAACATCAACAAACTACAAAGTAGCACTAAATCTATCAGTTTGACACTCTGAGGAACCCTGATTAGGTGTGACATTAGGTGTTACATTCTACAGTTCTCTGTTTAGCTCTCAGTACTGTATCAGTGTGTTACAGTTTAGGCAATTACGTTAAGAACTGATGTCACTTACTGACTGCTGATTGTCTGAGGAAATTACATTATTAATTGAGGGTTACTTAAACTATGTGTTCAGCTCATTCACTAGGGCACTCATATCATCAGAAACCCCACTGAAATGGCTGAACAGAGCAATGCTGTAAAATGCAAACATACAATTTCCAGGTTTGGTCTTCTTCAAACTACTTGAAGGTAATAACACCAATGCACTGAGGTGATTCTAAGCAGCTGAAAAATTAAATCCTTAATCGGTGGTGTTTTAGAGATATGGAGTGAATGGAGTTTGGCAGCACTAGCATACACACACACACGCATACACACACACACACACACACCTGCGAAATCCCTCTGCCACAAAATTGGTTGGTTGCAGCACTTTAAACAGCTGACATTAACTGAGCTTTTTTAAATCAGAGGGGAATGTTTAGTTTAGTTTTAGGCTTTTTATGCTGCTTTAAATCTATTTTAACTGTGTTGCTGTGGGTGCTTTGTAATACATTTTCTGACTGCATTACAGATTGCTTTTTTTTTGTTTCAATTTCCGTTTTTTTCTGATTAACTGGACAATCGATTATCCGGGCAGATTTGCTGTCCCCATGAGGTCCGGATAAACGAGGTTCAACTGTATTTGTTCTTGTACCCCTGCATCCTTCCCAACAGTTGTACTTGTACCCCTTCAACCATCCTAAAGTTTGTATTGGTAAATGTGCAGCAGTACCAGAATTTGTACTTGTACCCCTGCAGCCATTCCAAAATTTGTACTATTTGTACTTGTACCCATCCATCCCTCCCAAAATGTACATTTGTACCCCTACAGCAATCCCAAAATTTGTATTTGTACCCCTGCATCTATTCCAAAATTTGTACATGTACCGCTACATCCCTTCAAAATTTGTATTTGTACCCCTGCAGCCATCCCAAACATTCTACTTGTATCCCTGCATCCCTCCACAATTTGTATTTGTATGCCTGCAGCCCTCTCAAAATTTGTATTTGTACCCCTCAAGCCAATCCTAACATTTATTTTTGTGCCCTTGCAGCCATCCAAAAATGTGTACTTTTATTCCTGCATCCTTCCCAAAATTTGTACTTGTACACTGCATCCCTCCCAAAATTTCAACTTCTATCCTGCAGCCATTCCAGAATGTGTACTATTTGTATTGCTTCCTACCCTCATCCATCGAAGTTGTATTTGTACCCCTACAATACATCCAAAACTTATATTAGTACCCCTACAGCCATACCAAGATTTGTACTTGTACCCTGCAGCCATGCCAAAATTTCTACTTCTACCCCTACAGCCATCCCAGAATTTGCACATGTACCCTGCAGCCATTCCAGAATGTGTACTTGTACCCTGCATCCCTCCCAAAATTTCTACTTCTACCCTGCAGCCATCCTAAGATGTGCACAATTTATACTTGTACCCCTGCATCTCTCCCAAAAGTTGTATTTGTACCACTGCAGCCATCCCAAAACTTGTATTTGTACCCCTACAGCCATCCCAAAATGGGTACTTCTACCCCTACAGCCATCCCAAAATTTTTACTTGTACCCCTGCCGCCATGTAAAAACTTGTACTTCTACCCCTGCATCCCTCCCAAAATTTGTATTTGTACCCCTGCAGCATTCCTAATATTTGTATTTCTGCCCCTGCAGCCATCTCAGAATTTGTACTTGTACCCTGCAGCCATCCCAAAATGTGTGCTAATTGTACTTGTACCCATGCATCCCTCCCAAAAGTTTTATTTGTACCACTGCAGCCATCCCATAATTTGTATTTATACCCCTCTGGCCATCACAAAATCAGTACTTGTATCCCTGCAGCCATTCCGACATTTGTATTTATATCACTAAAGCCATATCAGAATTAGTACTTGTACCCAGCACCCCTCTGAAATTTGCTTGCATTCATTGCATGATCAAAATTTGTACTTTTAGCATCCCTCTCCCAAAATGTATACTTGTAAACCTGCAACCCTCAAGAATTTGTACTTGTACCCCTGCAACCATCCCAAAACCTGTATTTGAACCCCAGCAGCCATCACAAAATGTTTCTTGTATCCGCAGCCATCTCAAAATTTGTACTTGTACCCTGCAGCCATCCAATAATGTGTGCTATTTGAACTTGTACCCCTGCATCCCTCATAAAAGTTGTATTTGTACCCCTGCAGCCATCCCATAATTTGTAGTTATACCATTCCAGACCTCCCAAAATCTGTACTTTACCCCTGCAGCTATCCCGACATTTGGATTTATACCCCTGCAGCCATCTCAAAATTTGTATTTGTATCCTGGTACCCCTCCCAAAATTTGTATTCGTACCCCTACAGCCAACAAAAATTTGCACTTCCACTCCTGCAGCAATCCCAAAATTTATTCTTGTACCCCTGCATCCTACCCAAAATATATAATTGTACTCCTGCATCCCTCCAAGAATTTATACTTGTTCCCCTGCAGCCATCCCAAAATTTCTACTTGTACCCTGCAGCCATCCCAAAATGTGTACTATTTGTACTTGTAAACCTGCATCCCTCACAAAACTTGTATTTGTACCCCTGCAGCCATCCCAAAATTTCTACTTGTACCCTGCAGCCATCCCAAAATGTGTACTATTTGTACTTGTAAACCTGCATCCCTCCCAAAACTTGTATTTGTACCCCTGCAGCCATCCCAAAATTTCCACTTCTACCACTGCAGCCATGCCAAAATTTGTATTTGTACCCATCCCAGAATGTTTACTATTTGTACTTGTCCCACTCTATCCCTCCCAAAATTTGTATTTGTACCCCTGCACCCCTCCAAAAATTTGTACTTGTATGCCTGCATCCCTTCCAAAATGTGTATTTGTACCCCTGCAGACATCACAACATTTGTATTTGTACCCCTGCAGACATCTCAACGTTTGTAGTTCTGCCCCTGCAGCATCCCAAAAGTTGTATTTGTACCCCAGCAGCCATCCCAAAATTTGTACTTGTGCCCCTAAATTCCTTCCAGAATGTGTACTTGTACCCCTGCAGCCATCCCAAAAAGTGTACTATTTGTACTTCTATCACTACATCCATCCCAAAATGTGTACTTGTACCCCTTCAGCCATCCTAAAGTTTGTATTTGAACCCCTGCAGCAATCTCAGAAGTTGTACTTGTACCACTGCAGCCATTCCAAAATGTGCATTATTTGAACTTCTACCCATCAATCCCTTCCAAAATGTAAGTTTGTACCCATGCAGCCACCCAAAAATCTGTACTTGTACCACTGCAGAAATTTCAAAATTTGTACATGTACCCCTGCACCCCTGCAAAATTTGTATTTGTACTCCTGAAACCATCCAAGCTTGTATCTTTGCATCCATGGAAAATTTGTATTTGTACCACTGCAGCCTCCCAAAATTTGTTTTTCTACCCTGCAGGCTTACCAACATTTGTATTTGTGCCCCTGCAACCATCCCAAAACTTGTATTTTTATTCCTGCATTACTCCCTAAATTTTTCCTTGTACCCCTGCATCCCTCCCAAAATTTCTTCTTGTACCCTGCAGCCATCCCAAAATGAGTTCTATTTGTACTTGTTAACCTGCATCCCTCCCAAAGGATGTATTTGTACCCACTGAAGCCATCCCAAAACACGTATTTTTACCCCACACCCATCCAAAAATTAGCACTTCTACCCCTGCACCCATGACAAAATTTGTACTTCAACCCTACAGTCATCAACACATTTCTGCTTGTACCCCTACACCCATCCCAAAATTTATACTTGTACCCTGCAGCCAACCTGGAATGTGTATTATTTGTACCTGTACCACTGTCTGCATCCCAAAATTTGTATTTGTACCCCTGCACCCCTCCCAAAATTTGTACTTGTATGCCTTCATCCCTCCCAAAACTTGTATTTGTACCCCTGCAGCCATCCCAAAATTTCTACTTATAAACCTGCGTCCCTCCAAAATTTGTATTTCTACCCCTGCAGACATCACAAGATGTATATTTGTACCCCTGCAGCAATCCCAACAATTGTATTTGTGCCCCTGCAGCCATCACAAAAGTTGTATTTGTACCCATGCAGCCATCCCAAATTTTGTACTTTTACCCCTGCATCCCTCCCTGAATTTATTCTTGTACTCCTGCATCCCTTCCAAAATGTGCACCCTGCAGCAATCTCAAAATGTGTACTATTTGAACATGGGCCCCTGCATCCCTCCCAAAAGTTGTGTTTGTACTCCTGCAGCCATCCCATAATTTGTATTTCTACCCCTCTGGCCATCCAAAAATATGTACTTGTACCCCTACTGCCATCCCGACATTTGTATTTATACCCTTGTAGCCATCTCAAAATTTGTACTTCTACCCCAGCACCACTCCCAAAATGTGTACTTGTATCCCTGCAGCACTTCCAAAATGTGTACTTATACCCCTGCAACCCTCCAAGAATTTGTACTTTTATTCCTGCATCCCTCCAAATTTGTATTTATACTCATGCAACCATCCCCAAGCTTGTATCCTTGCATCCCTGAAAATTTGTATTTGTTCCCCTGCAGCCCTCCCAAAATTTGTTTTTTTTACCCCTGCAGGCATAAGAACATTTGTATTTGTGACCCTGCAGCCATCCCAAAATGTGTACTTTTATTCCTGCATCCTTCCCCAAATGTTTCCTTGTACCCCTGCATGCCTCCCAAAATTTCTACTTGTACCCTTCAGCCATCCCAAAATGTGTTCTGTTTGTACTTGTTAACCTGCATCCCTCCCAAAAGTTGTATTCGTACACCTTCAGCCATCCCAAAACATGTATTTGTACCCCTACACCCATCCAAAAATTAGCACTTCTACCCCTGCAGCCATTACAAAATTTGTACTTGTACCCTACAGTCATCAACAAATTTCTGTTTGTACCCCTACACCCATCCCAAAATTTATACTTGTACCCTGCAGTCATCCCGGAATGTGTACTTTTTGTATTTGTACCACTATCTCCATCCCAAAATTTGTATTTGTACCCCTGCACCCCTCCCAAAATTTGTACTTGTATCCTGTAGCCATCCCAAAATTTCTACTTGTACTCCTGCAGCCATATAAAAATTTGTACTTGTACCCCTGAATCCCTCTCAAAAGTTGTATTTGTACCCCTGCAGCCATTCCATAATTTGTAATTATACTCCTCTAGCCATCCGAAATCTGTACTTGAACCTGTTCAGCCATCCTGACATTTGTATTTATACCCCTGCAGCCATCTCAAAGTTTGTACTTGTACCCTGGCACCACTCCCGAACTTTTATTTGTACCCCTACAGCTGTCCCAAAATGTGTTCTTGTATCCCAGCAGCAATCCCAAAATTTGTACTTGTACCCCTGCATCCTTCCCCAAATAAGTACTTCTACCCCTGCAACCCTCCAAGAATTTCTACTTGTACCCCAGCAACCATCCCAAATCTTTTACTTGTATCCCAGCATCCATCCAAAATTTGTATTTGTACCCCTGCAGCAATCCCAACATTTGAATTTTTGCCCCTGCAGCCATCTCAAAATTTGTACTTGTAATCCTGCATCACTCCCAAAAGTTGTATTTGTACCCCTGCAGCCATCCCAAAATTTATATTTGTACCCCTGCAGCCATCCCAAAATTTGTACTTCTACCCTGTAGCCATCCCAAAATTTCTACTTGTACCCCTGCAGCTGTCTAAAAATGTGTGCTTGTACCCCTGCATCCCTCTCAAAAGTTGTATTTGTACCCCTGCAACCTTCCCATAATTTGTATCTATACCCCTCTAGCCATCCCAAAATCTGCTCTGGTACCCCATCAGCCATCCTGACATTTGTATTTATACCCCTGCAGCCATCTCAAAATTTGTACTTGTACCTTGGCACCTCTCCCAAAATGGTATTTGTACCCCTACAACTGTCCCAAAATTTGTACTGCTACCCCTGAGGCCATCCCAAAATGTGTACTCGTACCTCTACCATCCCTCCCAAAATTTATACTTGTACCCCTGCAGCCATCCCAAAATTTGAACTTGCATCAATGCATCCCTTCTAAAATGTGTACTTGTACCCCTTCAGCCATTCCAAGGTTTCTATTTCTACCCTGCACCAATCCAAAAATTTGTACTTGTACCCCTGCATTAACCCCAAAATATGTACTTATACCCATGCATCCCTCCCAAAATTTGTACTTGTACCCCTGCCGCCATCCAAAAATTTCTACTTCTACCCCTACCTCCCTCCCAAAATGTGTACTTGTACCCCACAGCCATCTCACAATTTCTACTATTTCTACTTGTACCCCAGCAGCCATCCCAAAATTTGTACTTGTACCATGCATCCCTACCAGAATTTCTACTTGCACTGCTGCAACTTGCACTGCTACATCCGTCCAAAATTTGTATTTGTACCCATGCATCCCTCCCAAAATTTGTATTTGTACCCCTGAAGCCATCTCAACATTTGCATTTGTGCCCCTGCAGCCATCCTAAAATTAGTACTTGTAACCCTACAGCCATCACAAAATTTGTACTTGTACCCCTGCATCCCTCCCAACATTTGTACTTGTATCCCTACATCCCTCCAAAAATTTTAACTTGCACACCTGCATCCCTCCCAAAATCTGTACTTGTACCCCTGCAGCCATTCCAAAATTTCAACTTGTACCCCTGCATCCCTAACAAACTTTGTACTTGTACCCCTGGAGCCATCCCAAAATTTGTACTTGTACCCCTGCAGCCATCCCCAAATTTGTACTTGTACCCCTCCATCCTTCCCAACATTTGTATTTGTACCTCTGCAGCCATCCCAAAATGTGTACTGGTACACCTGCAGCCATTAAAAAATGTGTTTTTGTATCCCTGCAGCCATCCCAAAATTTGTATGATTACCCCTGCAGCTATCCTAAAATTTGTGTATGTACCCCTGTAGCAATTCTAAAATTTATACAGGTACCCCTGCATCCCTCCAACATTTGTATTTGTACCACTGCAACCATGACACAATTTGCACTTTTATCCTTGCATCAGTCCAAAATTTGCATTTGTACCCCTGCAGCCATCCACAAATTTGTATTTGTACCCCTTCTACAATCCCAAAATTTGTACTTTTACCTCTGCATCCCTCACAAAATTTGTACTTGTACCCCTGCAGCCATTACACAACATGTACTGATTGTACTTGTACCTCTGTATCCCTCCCAAAATTTGTATTTGTACCCCTCAGGCATTCCAAAATTTGTATCTGTACCCCTTCATCCCTCCCAAGATTTGTATTTTTACCCCACAGCCATCCCAAGATTTGTATTTGTACCCTTGCATCACTCCCAAAATTTGTTCTTCTACCCCTGCAGCCATTCCAAAATTAGTATTTCTACCCCAGCAGCCATCACAAAATTTGTACTTGTACCCCTACAGAGATCATAAAATTTGTACTTTTATTCCTGCATCCCTCCCAAAATTTCTTCTTCTACCCTGCATCCCTCCCAAAATTTCTACTTGTACCCTGCAGCCATCACAAAATGTGTACTATTTGTTCTTGTACCCCTGCATCCTTCCCAACAGTTGCACTTGTACCCCTTCAGCCATCCTAAAGTTTGTATTGGTAAATGTGCAGTAGTACCAGAATTTGTACTTGTACCCATCCATCCCTCCCAAAATGTACATTTGTACCCCTACAGCAATCTCAAAATTTGTATTTGTACCCCTGCATCCATTCCAAAATTTGTACATGTACCCCTGCATCCTTTCAAAATTTGTATTTTTACCCCTGCAGCCATCCCAAATATTCTACTTGTATCCCTGCTCCCTCCAAAATTTGTATTTGTATGTCTACAGCCCTCCCAAAATTTGTATTTGTATCCCTCAAGCCAATCCCAACATTTGTTTTTGTGCCCCTGCAGCCATCCATTTTTTTCCCTCCCAAAATTTCAACTTCTACCCTGCAGCCATTCCAGAATGTGTACTATTTGTACTTCTACCACTCCATCCCTCCCAAAAGTAGTATTTGTACCCCTACAGCCATCCCAAAACTTATATTAGTACCCCTACAGCCATTCCAAGATTTGAACTTTTACCCTGCAGCCATCCCAAAATTTCTACTTCTATCCCTACAGCATCCTAGAATTTGTACATGTACCCGCAGCCATCCCAGAATGTGTACTATTTGTACTTGTACCCTGCATCCCTCCCAAAATTTCTACTTCTACCCTGCAGCCATCCTAAAATGTGTACAATTTATACTTGTACCCCTGCATCTCTCCCAAAAGTTGTATTTGTACCACTGCAGTCATCCCAAAACTTGTATTTGTACCCCTACAGCCATCCCAAAATTTGTACTTGTACCCTTGCCGCCATGTAAAAACTTGTACTTCTACCCTTGCATCCCTCCCAAAATTTGTATTTGTACCCCTGCAGCAATCCTAACATTTATATTTCTGCCCCTGCAGCTATCTCAGAATTTGTACTTATACCCTGCAGCCATCCCAGAATGTGTGCTATTTGTACTTGTACACATGCATCCCTCCCAAAAGTTTTATTTGTACCACTGCAGCCATCCCATAATTTGTATTTGTACCCCTCTAGCCATCACAAAATCAGTACTTTTGTATCCCTGCAGCCATTCCGACATTTGTATTTATATACCTAAAGCCATATCAAAATTAGTACTTGTACCCAGACACCCCTCCGAAAATTTGCACTTGTTCCATTGCCGCAATCCAAAAATTTGTACTTGCACCCCAGCATCCCTCCCAAAATGTATACTTGTAAACCTGCAGCCCTCCAAGAATTTGTACTTGTACCCCTGCAGCCATCCCAAAACCTGTATTTGCACCCCTGCAGCCATCCCAAAATTTGTTCTTGTATCCCTGCAGCCATCCCCAAATTTGTACTTGTACCCTGCAGCCATCCCAAAATTTATACTTGCACTCCTGCAGCCATCTCAAAATTTGTACTTGTACCCTGCGGCCATCCAATAATGTGTGCTATTTGAACTTGTACCCCTGCATCCCTCACAAAAGTTGAATTTGTACCCCTGCAGCCACCCCATAATTTGTAGTTATAACATTCCGGACATCCCAAAATCTGTACTATACCCCTGCTGCCATCCCAACATTTGGATTTATACCCCTGCAGCCATCTCAAAATTTGTATTTGTATCCATTACCCTCCCAAATTTGTATTTGTACCCCTACAGCCAACTAAAAATTTGTACTTGCACTCCTGCAGCAATCCCAAAATTTATTGTTTTACCCCTGCATCCCACCCAAAATGTATAGTTGTACTCCTGCAACCCTCCAAGAATTTATACTTGTTCTCCTGCAGCCATCCCAAAATTTCTACTTGTACCCTGCAGCCATCCTAAAATGTGTACTATTTGTACTTGCAAACCTGCATCCCTCCCAAAACTTGTATTTGTACCCCGCAGCCATCCCAAAATTTTCACTTCTACCACTGCAGCCATGCCAAAATTTGTTCTTGTATTCATCCCAGAATGTTTACTATTTGTACTTGTACCCCTGTATCCCTCCCAAAATTTGTATCTGTACCCCTGCACCCCTCCAAAAATTTGCAGACTTGTATGACTGCATCCCTTCCAAAATGTGTATCTGTAGCCCTTCAGCCATCTCTAAAATTTGTACTTGTACAACTGTATCCCTCAAAATTTGTATTTGTGCCTCTGCAGACATCACATTTGTATTTTACCCCTGCAGACATCCCAACATTTGTATTTCTGCCCCTGCAGCATCCAAAGTTGTATTTGTACCCAGCAGTCATCCCAAAATTTGTACTTGAACCCCTACATTCCTTCCAGAATTTGTACTTGTACCCCCACAGCCATCCCAAAACAGTGTACTATTTGTACTTCTATCACTGCATCCATCCCAGAATGTGTACTTGTACCCCTTCAGCCATCCTAAAGTTTGTATTTGAACCCCTGCAGCAATCCCAGAAGTTGTACTTGTAACACTGCAGCCATTCCAAAATGTGTATTATTTCTAATTCTACCCATCAATCCCTTCCAAAATGTAAGTTTGTACCCATGCAGCCACCCAAAAATCTGTACTTGTACCACTGCAGAAATTTCAAAATGTGTACATGTACCCCTGCACCCTTCCAACATTTGTATTTGTACTCCTGAAACCATCCCCAAGCTTGTATCCTTACATCCCTGGAAAATGTGTATTTGTACCCTTGCAGCCCTCCCAAAATTTGTTTTTGCACCCCTGCAGGCATACCAACATTTGTATTTGTGCCCCTGCAACCATCCCAAAATTTGTATTTTTATTCCTGCATCCCTCCCTAAATTTTTCCTTGTTCCCCTGCATCCCTCCCAAAATTTCTACTTGTACCCTGCAGCCATCCCAAAATGTGTTCTATTTATACTTGTTAACTTGCATCCCTCCCAAAAAAGTTGTATTTGTACCCCTGCTGCCATCCCAAAACATGTATTTTTACCCCTACACCCATCCAAAAATTAGCACTTCTACCCCTCCAGCAATGACAAAATTTGTTCTTGTAACCTACAGTCATCAACAAATTTCTGCTTGTAACCCTACACCCATCCCAAAATTTATACTTGTACCCTGCAGCCATCCCGGAATGTGTATTATTTGTACTTGTACCACTATCTCCATCCCAAAATTTGTATTTCTAACTCTGCACCCCTCCCAAAATTTGTCCTTGTATGCCTTCATCCCTCCCAAAATTTGAATGTGTACCCCTGCAGCCATCCCAAAATTTCTACTTATACCCCTGCATCCTTCCAAAATTTGTATTTGTACCCCATAAGGGATCACACAATTTGTATTTGTACCCCTGCAGCCATCCCAAAAGTTGTATTTGTACCCCTGCAGCCATCCCAAATTTTGTACTTTACCCCTGCATCCCTTCCTGAAATTATACTTGTACCCCTGCATCCCTTCCAAAATTTGTACCCTACAGCCATCCCAAAATGTGTACTATTTGTACATGTGCCCCTGCATCCCTCCCAACAGTTGTATTTGTACTCCTGCAGCCATCCCATAATTTGTATTTCTACCCCTCTGGTCATCCTAAAATATGTACTTGTACCCCTGCCGCCATCCCGACATTTGTATTTATACCCTTGCTGCCATCTCAAAATTTGTACTTCTACCCCAGCACCACTCCAAAATGTGTACTTGTATCCCTGCAGCACTTCCAGAATGTTTATTATATCCTGCAACCCCCAAGAATGTGGACTTTATTCCTGCATCCTTCCAAAATTTGTATTTGTACTAATGCAACCATCCCCAAACTTGTATCCTTGCATCCCTGGAAAATTTGTATTTTTCCCTGCAGCCCTTCCAAAATTTGTTTTTTTAACCCTGCAGGCATACCAACATTTGTATTTGTGCCCCTGCAGCCATCCCAAAATGTATACATTTATTCCTGCGTACCTCCCCAAATTTTTCACTGTACTCCTGCATCCCTCCCAAATTTCTACTTGTACCCTGCAGCCATCCCAAAATGTATTCTATTTATACTTGTTAACCTGTATCCCTCTCAAAAGTTGTATTTGTACCCCTGCAGCCATCCCAAAACCTGTATTTGCACCCCTGCAGCCATCCCAAAATTTGTTCTTGTATCCCTGCAGCCATCCCCAAATTTTTACTTGTACCCTGCAGCCATCCCAATTTATACTTGCACTCCTGCAGCCATCTCAAAATTTGTACTTGTACCCTGCAGCCATCCAATAATGTGTGCTATTTGAACTTGTACCCCTGCATCCCTCACAAAAGTTGAATTTGTACCCCTGCAGCCACCCCATAATTTGTAGTTATAACATTCCGGACATCCCAAAATCTGTACTATACCCCTGCTGCCATCCCAACATTTGGATTTATACCCCTGCAGCCATCTCAAAATTTGTATTTGTATCCCATTACCCCTCCCAAAATTTGTATTCGTACCCCTACAGCCAACTAAAAATTTGTACTTGCACTCCTGCAGCAATCCCAAAATTTATTCTTTTACCCCTGCATCCCACCCAAAATGTATAGTTGTACTCCTGCAACCCTCCAAGAATTTATACTTGTTCCCCTGCAGCCATCCCAAAATTTCTACTTGTACCCTGCAGCCATCCTAAAATGTGTACTATTTGTACTTGTAAACCTGCATCCCTCCCAAAACTTGTATTTGTACCTCTGCAGCCATCCCAAAATTTCCACTTCTACCACTGCAGCCATGCCAAAATTTGTTCTTGTACTCATCCCAAAATGTTTGCTATTTGTACTTGTACCCCTGTATCCCTCCCAAAATTTGTATTTGTACCCCTGCACCCCTCCAAAAATTTGTACTTGTATGACTGCATCCCTTCCAAAATGTGTATTCGTAGCCCTTCAGCCATCACAAAATTTGTACTTGTACAACTGCATCCCTCCAAAATTTGTATTTGTACCTCTGCAGACATCACATTTGTATTTGTACCCCTGCAGACATCCCAACATTTGTATTTCTGCCCCTGCAGCATCCCAAAAGTTGTATTTGTACCCCAGCAGTCATCCCAAAATTTGTACTTGAACCCCTACATTCTTTCCAGAATTTGTACTTGTACCCCTGCAGCCATCCCAAAACGTGTACTATTTGTACTTCTATCACTGCATCCATCCCAGAATGTGTACTTGTACCCCTTCAGCCATCCTAAAATTTGTATTTGAACCCCTGCAGCAATCCCAGAAGTTGTACTTGTAACACTGCAGCCATTCCAAAATGTGTATTATTTCTAATTCTACCCATCAATCCTTCCAAATGTAAGTTTGTACCATGCAACCACCAAAAAATCTGTACTTGTACCACTGCAGAAATTTTAAAATTGTACATGTACCCCTGCACCCTTCCAACATTTGTATTTGTACTCCTGAAACCATCCCTGCTTGTATCCTTACATCCTGGAAAATGTGTATTTCACCCTTGCAGCCCTCCCAAAATTTGCTTTGCACCCCTGCAGGCATACCAACATTTGTATTTGTGCCCCTGCAACCATCCCAAAATTTGTATTTTATTCTCAGCATCCCTCCCTAAATTTTTCCTTGTTCCCCTGCATCCTCCCAAAATTTCTACTTGTACCCTGCAGCCATCCCAAAATGTGTTCTATTTATACTTGTTAACTTGCATCCCTCCCAAAAGTTGTATTTGTACCCCTGCTGCCATCCCAAAACATGTATTTTAACCCCTACACCCATCCAAAAATTAGCACTTCTACCCCTCCAGCTATGACAAAATTTGTTCTTGTAACCTACAGTCATCAACAAATTTCTGCTTGTACCCCTACACCCATCCCAAAATTTATACTTGTACCCTGCAGCCATCCCGGAATGTGTATTATTTGTAATTGTACCACTGTCTCATCCCAAAATTTGTATTTCTACCTCTGCACCCCTCCCAACATTTGTCCTTGTATGCCTTCATCCCTCCCAAAATTTGAATTTGTACACCTGCAGCCAAACCAAAATTTCTACTTATACCCCTGCGTCCTTCCAAAATTTGTATTTGTACCCCAGCAGGCATCACACAATTTGTATTTGTACCCCTGCAGCCATCCCAAAAGTTGTATTTGTACCCCTGCAGCCATCCCAAATTTTGTACTTTACCCCTGCATCCCTTCCTGAAATTATACTTGTACCCCTGCATCCCTTCCAAAATTTGTACCCTACAGCCATCCCAAAATGTGTACTATTTGTACATGTGCCCCTGCATCCTCCAACAGTTGTATTTGTACTCCTGCAGCCATCCCATAATTTGTATTTCTACCCCTCTGGCCATCCTAAAATATGTACTTGTACCCCTGCCGCCATCCCGACATTTGTATTTATACCCTTGCTGCCATCTCAAAATTTGTACTTCTACCCCAGCACCACTCCAAAATGTGTACTTGTATCCCTGCAGCACTTCCAGAATGTGTACTTATATCCCTGCAACCCTCCAAGAATGTGGACTTTTATTCCTGCATCCTTCCAAAATTTGTATTTGTACTAATGCAACCATCCCCAAACTTGTATCCTTGCATCCCTGGAAAATTTGTATTTGTTCCCCTGCAGCCCTCCCAAAATTTGTTTTTTTATCCCTGCAGGCATACCAACATTTATATTTGTGCCCCTGCAGCCATCCCAAATGTATACATTTATTCCTGCATACCTCCCCAAATTTTTCACTGTACTCCTGCATCCCTCCCAAAATTTCTACTTGTACCCTGCAGCCATCCCAAAATGTATTCTATTTATACTTGTTAACCTGTATCCCTCTCAAAAGTTGTATTTGTACCCCTGCAGCCATCCCAAAACATGTATTTGTCCCCCTACACCCATCCTAAAATTAGGACTTCTACCCCTGCAGCCATGACAAAATTTGTACTTGTACCCTGCAGTCATCAACAAATTTCTGTTTGTACCCCTACACCCATCCCAAAATTTATACTTGTACCCTGCAGTCATCCCGGAATGTGTACTATTTGTACTTGTACCACTGTCTCCATCCCAAAATTTGTATTTGTACCGCTGCACCCCTCCCAAAATTTGTACTTGTACCCTGTAGCCATCCCAAAATTTCTACTTGTACTCCTGCAGCCATCTAAAAATTTGTACTTGTACCCCTGCATCCCTCTCAAAGTTGTATTTGTACCCTGCAGCAATCCATAATTTGTATTTATACTCCTCTAGCCATCCAAATCTGTACTTGTACTGTTCAGCCATCCGACATTTGTTTTTATACCTGCAGCCATCTCAAAATTTGTAATTGTACCTGGCACCACTCCCAAAATTTTATTTGTACCCCTACAGCTGTCCCAAAATTTGTTCTTGTATCCCTGCAGCAATCCCAAAATTTGTACTTGTACCCCTGCATCCCTCCCCAAATAAGTACTTGTACCCCTGCAACCCTCCAAGAATTTCTACTTGTACCCCGGCAGCCATCACAAAATTTGTACTTGTACCCCTTCAACCATCCTAAAGTTTGCTTTGATAAACCTGCAGCAATCCCAGACTTTGTACTTGTACCCCTGCAGCCATTCTAAAATGTGTTCTATTTGTACTTCTACTGATCCATCCCTCCCAAAATGTATATTTGCACCCCTGCAGCAATCTCAAAATTTTTATTTGTACCCCTGCAGCCATCCCAAATCTTTTACTTGTATCCCGGCATCCCTCCACAATTTGTATTTGTACACCTGCAGCCCTCCCAAAATTTGTATTTGTACCCCTGCAGCCAATGCCAACATTTGTTTTTGTGCCTCTGCAGCCATCCCAAAATTTGTACTTGTACCCCTACAGCCATCCCAAAATGTGTACTTTTATTCCTGCATCCCTCCCAAAATTTGTACTTGTACCCCTGCATCCCTCCCAAAATTTCAACTTCTACCCTGCAGCCATCCCAAAATGTTCACTATTTGTACTTCTATCCCTCCATCCCTCCCAAAAGTTGTATTTGTACTCCCTGTTGCCATCCCAAAACTTATATTACTACCCCTACAGCCATACCAAAATTTGTACTTGTACCCTGAAGCCCTGCCAAAATTTCTACTTCTACCCCATCAGCCACCACAGAATTTGTACATATACCCTGCAGCCATCCAAGAATGTGTACTATTTATTACTTGTACCCTTCTATCCATCCCACAATTTCTACTTGTACCCTGCAGCCATTGTAAGATGTGTACTTTTTGTACTTGTACCTCTGCATCTCTCCCAAAAGAGGTATTTGTACCACTGTAGCCATCCCAAATCTTTTATTTGTACCCCATTGCCATCCCAAAATTTGTACTTGTACCCCTGCTGCCATCTAAAAACTTGTACTTGTACCCCTGCATCCCTCTCACAATTTGTATTTGTACCCCTGCAGCAGTCCCAACATTTGAATTTGTGCCCCTGCAGCCATCTCAAAATTTGTACTTGTAATCCTGCATCACTCCCAAAAGTTGTATTTGTACCCCTGCAGCCATCCCAAAATTTATATTTGTACCCCTGCAGCCATCCCAATTTTTTTTTTGAAATTCAACATCTTTATTAGATTATATTAAACACAAGATATATGACAAAGAGAAAAATGAACCATCTTACAATAACAACCAGAATCAAATTAATGATAGCATGACACCAGAATGTCACAAGATCAAATGTAACAAAAGGATAACCTACTACTATACCCAACCCCCCCACCATCCCCCTCACACCAACCCCCCACCCCCACCCCTGGAGTGTGCCTTGTTAAAAAAAAAACGTGACAAAGAGATACCAAAAGGTAAAAATACTCCAACAATGACAGGCATCAATAGGAGAATAATACAAACTGAAACAGTCAGAGGCATGCATTACATGGTCCTTAATTCAAATATAAAGCATATAGTTTACCCCATTTCTGGCTGAAGGAGGCTATGCGATTCCGGGAGCTTGCTATTAACCTTTCAGTATTAAAACAGAGAGACATTTCTTTCAACCATTCAGAATATGCAATTACCAATTGGTCCATCCAGTGCTTGAGAACCAGCCTTTTGACTGCTATAGAAATTAGAGCCATATGAAACCTGCGCTCCCAGACTCTAATATTGGAAAACATCCCTAAGATACATATTTCTATAGTAAACAGCTTGCCCAGTCCCAGAAGGGGATCCAGATTGGATTGAATTGTATTCCATAATGGAGCCACTTTGTCGCAGTGTCAAAGAATGTGTATCAGGTTCCCTTCAGCTGTGCCACACCGTGTACAGTTAGTCAAAGGTAATCTGCCTAGCTTGGCCAACTTAACCGGAGTATAATACAGATTATTTAAGATATGATACTGTATAAGTCTGTGCCTATCTTGAGTGAGATATCTATGTATGTCCACCCAAACCTGACCCCAAATCGAAAGGGAATCCGGCAGAAGCAAAGCCCAAATTTTAGAGCCAATAAGGGCATTAGGGTATTTAATACCCAATAGAAAGGAATAAATCCTAGAGTTTCCATGGGAACTACTTGCAAATTCCTGTATCTGGTCTAGAAAAGGCCTGACTTGGGACGACATGAAAGTGGTCCCAAAAATAGAGACCATAAGATGTCTCAGCTGAAAAACCTTAAATATATCTTTCTGAGGAATATTCAGTTTAGTTATTATATCGGTTGAGAAGAGGAGGGAATCCTGAGAAAACAGGCTTTCCACAAGAGTATTCTGTAATTGAGGAAGCCAGTCTGGGGAAAGCGGAAAACCCCCTATTTTGATGTTAGGGTTTGAGGTGAGAGGTTGCACCATATCTTTTTTGGGTGAAATGTTAAAGAAGTTCCAACATTGAGTCAGAACCTTTATGGAGACCCCTACCACTGAATCTTGTAAAAGAGGAGGTAATGCAGAAATAGAGTAGTAAAAAACTCTGGGTGAGTGGAGACTATACATATTCAAAAGCCTCCTCTCCAGCTGAAGCCAAATAGGAAGATATGTATCAGGCCTAGTCTCAAACCATCTCCCCATTTTAGACAAATGACTCGCCCAATAATATAACATAAAATTGGGGAGTCGGAGTCCACCTCTCTCCTTAGGTAAATTAAGTTTTAAAAAGGCCCATCTAGGATGTTTGCCCTGCCAAATGAATTTAGAGAGAGAAGAATGGAGCTGCTGAAAATAGGACACTGGGAGCCAGATGTTCAGTAGATTTAGAGGATAGAAAATACGGGGCAGAACATTCATTTTTATAATACTGATGTGACCCCATAAAGACAGTGGGAGGTTGACCCATCTTTGAAGATCCTGCTGTATCTTCATCACCAAGACATCCAAATTGAGTTTCCTGAAATCCTCTGGATCTCTAGTGAGATGTATGCCTAAGTATTTGGGTGAGGAGGGAGACCATTTCATACCGAAATGAGTAAAATTAGAATGAAGTGTGAGGGCATTTAATGGAAATATAACTGATTTGGATAAATTCAGCTTATAGTTAGCTACCTGACCAAACCGATCAATAATTGGTAGTGCATGTGTTAGTGAGGATTCTGGATTGGCCAAATGTAAAAGAATATCATCTGCATAAACCGAGAGGGTCAAAGGTTGCTGGTATACTAAACAACCAGTGACCTGGGGTGACTTCTTAATACTAAGTAGCAGGGGTTCCAAATATAAATTAAACAAGAAGGGAGACAGGGGGCAACCTTGCCGAGTACCAGTGAACAGGGGAATCGAGAAGAGAAAACCCCATTACAATAAATTCTAGCAGTAGGAGACTTGTATACCATCTGAATCCATTGAATAAAGGTATCTGGGAAGCCCATTCTCTTAAGAGTGGCCCAGAGAAATTCTCAGTTTACTCTGTCGAAGGCTTTTTCTGCATCTAATGAGATTAGAGCCATGGGAGTCTGGGAATCTTGGGCAGTCTGAAAAATATGCGAGAGGGTTCGCAGATGGTCGGCCAAGGATCTACCTTGAACAAACCCCACCTGTTCGGGACTCAACAAATTAGACCAAATCTGCTTAATTCTAAGAGATAGGATTTTAGTTAAAATTTTAATGTCATAATTTAATAGTGAAATCGGACGGTAACTGGCAGGCTCCCTCTGGGGTTTGTCTGGTTTCAAAATCAAGACAATCGTGGCTTCCAACAAAGTAGGATCTATAAGGTCAGAGGTGAACATATAGTCAAATAGTTTCAGGAGAAGGGGAGCTATCTCCTTACAAAAGGCTTTATAGAAATTGGAGGGGAAACCATCAGGGCCTGGGGATTTATCCAGTGCTAACCCATTAATCACTTCTTCCACTTCGGCCAGAGTAATAGGAGAGGCTAGAATCTCGCACTGGTGGGCCTGCAGGGAAGGGAGATTAAGGCCATCCAGAAATTGTTCAATATGGGAATAGGAGGGCTGAGAAGAAACCTTACTATATAGATCTCTGTAAAAGGATTCAAAGACCTGGGAGATATCCCGAGGGGAGGTCTTAATAGAGCCATCTGGGGAATACAATGCAGTTATCAATCTTGAACTTTCTACTTCCCGCAATCGAAGGGCCAGCATTCTACCTGGTTTTTCACCTTGATCAAAATAACAGGCTTTGGTTTTAAGGATGGTGTACTCTGCCTTATCCCTTAACAAATCCGCATATTCATTCCTAAGCTTCAGTAAAGCTTCTAAATCGGATTGGGAAGATGAAAAGGATAAGTTATTTTCAGCCATCCTTATTTGATTTGACAACTAAATAACTCTAGCCTCTCTCTGTTTTTTCCTTTTGGATGCTAGCTTAATGAACTCTCCCCTAACGAAACATTTAAAGGAACACCAAATCAAGTCCTCCCTGCTTGTAGAACCCATGTTGGAATCTATAAAGAGAGAGATTAGTGATTTAATATGAGAAATTATGCACTCCTCCTTTAGGAGTTGTGTATTTAATTTCCATGAGGTGTCTCTTTGAACGTGCGGATCGGGGCAAATCGAAATCCATGCTACGGAATGATCCGATATAACAATTGGTTCAATTCCTGTCTGGTGAGTACCAGCCAGAAGGGTGTTGCTGATTAAAATGAAATCAATTCTGGACCATGACCAGTGGACTTGAGAGTAAAAGGAAAAAAGCCGACCAGAACGATTAAGCAAATGCCATGGGTCACATAAACCCAACATATCCATAAAATCCCTTAGGGTGAGTTGTGAAGGGGAAAGGGGCTTTAATGGCCTATAGGTTTTATCTAAGTCTTGTGACGGAGCAATGTTCCAGTCGCCTCCTAGAATTATCAAGGAGGGCAGAGGTCCACTCAATTTGTCGGCTAAGCTCATGAGAAAATCCGTGTCCCCTCCTACTGGACCGTAAATTGCTCCTAACACCACCCTGACATTATTGAGTATGCCTTTAACAATAATAAATCTACCCTCTTGGTCCATTAAACAGTCTTCTGCCACAAATGATATGTGTCTTTTCACCAATATAGCCACCCCTCTGCTAGATGATGACCCACAAGACACAAAATATTGAGAGAAACCCTGCCGATGTAATTCATTGGCTTCCGAGGCCATGAGATGGGTTTCCTGCATCTAAAGAATGTCAATATTTAAAAGGGCACAGTTTTTGAGAACCTGATATCTTTTGGACAAATCTCTGACACCTCTGACATTCCACGTTGCAATTTTAATTGGCACCATTGTCATATATCGTTTTGTTTAACAAAAAAGGAGATATGTATCACCAACCAATTGGACCATCCCAAAAGGCACACTCCAATCCCACCCCCCATCCCCAACAACCCCTGTAGAAATGAGTTAATGAAAAAACATTTCCCTTCCCAAAGAGGTTTATAAAATGGTCGAATTATGAAAAGGGTAGATAATTCTAACCATCCAGTGCTAAAATTGAACCATATAATCCTAAGGGAAGAGATCAGGATGGTAGCCAAACCCCTTCCCCCCCTGAATCCCTCAATACGGTGAACCAATCCAAGAAGCGCAAATGAAACAATCCAAATCCACCCCGTCCCCATCAATCCCTGTGAGAAAATCTTAGAAAAGAAAGACAGCCCTCCCCGAAAAACTTCGCAAAGTTTATGTATTGATGAAAATGCAAGTAATGCTAAATGTCCTATTATGATCTCAGACAGAACATCCTGTTGGAAAGGCATCAGAACCATAACACTCCCCTCCCTCCCTAAACCCATCAAACTATATACACAAGGTCCCCGAATGAATAAGGGAACTATAGCACAAATAATCCAGGAAAAAAGGGTAAAACAAAAGTAAAACAGAAGGGAAAAACCCATGCCCCCAACCTAATATCCCCCCACCACATAATTGTAACCTGATAAAGTCTCCAGATATACCCTCCCACAATATAAACAAAACCACTATGTACAGCAGTCTCAACAATCATCTGTAGACAGAGTCCAAATATAAACTTAACCAATCTATGAGACTCACCCACTATGACCTCTTCAAATACTCCCTGTACACTTAAGAACCAGCCCTGAAGATTGAAAAATAGCTGAATGCTAAAATATTGAGAGTTAACAGCCACGTTCCAGAAGGCCAAAACAAAAGAGACTGGGAGCATTATTGGGTCAACCCCCCCAAAAAACGAACCCGCTGTGCAGCCCGACCTAAGCCTACACTAGTTCGAGCAGCCCCCTCCTACCCCCCGAGTTTAGAAAAAACAATCAGTTTACTCTAATTACCCGCACTCAAAGCGGTTACACCCCAATCTATCCGTTATATCAATGAGAAAGAGAAATCTCCGATAAGACCAGGAATTTCCTGAGAAAATTACACATTCAACCTAAAACATCATACAGAGGGCGATCAGGGTGACAACTAAACATTATGGTACTCGCACCTGGGGCTTCTAATCCTGAAGCCACTGGGAAAAGAAAAATGAGCATTGCAATATCGCTAGCTTACCTGCTCTGCAATATCCATTTTTAAAAAGGAAACCCACTCACCATGTTCTGCTAGCGAGCCTCGCTGTAGCAAGGTTACCACCACCGAAGAAAAAAAGGGAAATAAAGCCTGACATGGGAAGTAAAACAGGGGGAGCTAAATGGAAGGTGCACACAATCTGTTCTACCTTATATATGCCCCAAGCAAAGGCATCGGCCCACCCACGTTCCACCTGAGAATCACTTAACTGGGTATTGAACCGGTGCCTCCCCCAGCATCATACCTCCTGAAAAGGGCAATATAGCACCACGCTGGACCCTGGAACAAATCCATCTCCTATACCCCCACCAGATTCATATCTATTCGGTAAGAGGCTTAAAGTTATATGCAGAATTAGATAGCAGCATTAACAATAAGCTGATACTCTTAACCACCAACCCTCCGAAAAAGAAAAAGGAAAAGGCAAACAATGAACTAAGAAAACTAATGTATGTCCATCCAAATGAGTCCGACTATATTTGTAATGTTGCTTATCCCAGCTTAAACAGTTCTGGCAGCTTGATCACAAGATCTGTATTAGTTTGATGCGGTGTCTCATATGCACTCCAGCTACCTGACAGAGACACTTGCAATTTTGCAGGGTTTGACATCCTAAAAGGAATGCTTGCTGCCACAAACTTGACTACTATAGGATGAAAAGCAACCTGTCTTTGTCGAACTTCATAAGTCAGGTCTTGCGTGATGCACAACTTAGATCCTTCCCACATTACTGCCTTCAGCTCCTTAGTCTTAGACAAAACATGCTGACGCTCAATATAGCTAAGGAATTTCAGTATGATGGGCCTGGGTGGCTCACCTGGCTGGGGTCTCGGCTGAAGGGGTCAGTGGGCTCTCTCGATCTGATACACTGAGTGCAGTGGCGATGGGCCTACCACCTTTTCTAGGAATTTCTGTATAAAGGAGATTGTGTTATTCCCTTCTTCTTTTTCCGGTAAACCAAGAATTAGAATGTTGTTTCTTCTACTGCGCTCTTCTAAATCTTCTGTCTTCAGTTGCAACTTCTGAACTTGTTTCCGTAGTAAAGTCAGCTCTGGGTCTTGCTTTTCCTTCCAAGTTTCCACCGAGCATAGCTGGGCTTCAGCATCTCCCACCCGGCTCGATAGCTCCATCATATCGCCCCTCATGGATTTGAGATCCGCTGCTGTATCTTTCAGAGTCTCTTTAAAGGGTTTCAATTCTTGCAGGAACCTGTCTTCCGTAAGCGGGATTGGCTGATTCGATGGGGGATCACCCTTTTCCCCATGCACTTTAGATTTCTTTGACTGCTGCTTATCTGGAGAAGCGGGTGGAGTATGTCGCAGCTGGGCCTGTTTCATCGTCACCTCCATTGTGGGACAGTTGTCCCAGGCCCGAGACATCCAAATATGCTAAAACCACTCTGACTACAGATATTCAATGCCCAGTAATACGCTCTATAGTAGAATGATTAAGAAAATGGATCAAAATAACTTAAAAAGGAGGTAGAGGAATGGGAGCTCGAAAACAGTGTTGCTTCTAGCTTGCCTGCATCACATGGTCACCTCCATCCCAAAATCTGTACTTGTACCCTGTAGCCATCACAAAATTTCTACTTGTACCCCTGCAGCCATCTAAAAATTTGTACTTGTACCCCAGTATCCCTCTCAAAAGTTGTATTTGTACCCCTGAAGCCATCCCATAATTTGTATCTATACCCCTCAAGCCATCTCAAAATCTGTTCTGGTACCCCATCAGCCATCCTGACATTTGTATTTATACCCCTGCAGCCATCTCAAAATTTGTACTTGTATCTTGGCACCACTCCCAAAATTTTATTTGTACCCCTACAGCTGTCCCAAAATTTGTACTTCTACCCCGAGGCCATCCCAAAATGTGTACTTGTACCTCTACATCCCTCCCAAAATTTATACTTGTACACCTGCAGCCATCCCAAAATTTGTACTATTAGTACTTGCATCAATGCATCCCTCCTAAAATGTGTACTTGTACCCCTTCAGCCATTCCAAGGTTTCTATTTGTTCCCTTCAGCAATTCCAAAATTTGTACTTGTACCCCTGCATCCACCCCAAAATATGTACTTATACCCATGTATCCCTGCCAAAATTTGTACTTGTACCCCTGCCGCCATCCAAAAATTTCTACTTGTACCCCTGCCTCCCTCCCAAAATGTGTACTTGTACCCCACAGCCATCCCAAAATTTGTACTTTTTTCCTGCATCCACCCCAAAATATGTACTTATACCCATGCATCCCTCCCAAAATTTGTACTTGTACCCCTGCTGCCATCCAAAAATTTCTACTTGTACCCCTGCCTCCCTCCCAAAATGTGTACTTGTACCCCACAGCCATCCCAAAATTTGTACTTGTACCCCTGCAGCCATCTCACAATTTCTACTATTTATACTTGTACCCCAGCAGCCATTCAAAAATTTGTACTTGTACTATGCATCCCTACCAGAATTTCTACTTGCACTGCTGCATCCCTCCAAAATCTGTATTTGTACCCCTGCATCATCACAAAATTTGTATTTGTACCCATGCATCCCTCCCAAAATTTGTATTTGTACCCCTGCAGCCATCTCAACATTTGTATTTGTGCCCCTGCAGCCATCCCAAAATTAGTACTTGTACCCCTACAGCCATCCCAAAATTTGTACTTTTATTCCTGCATCCCTCACAAAATTTGTACTTGTACCATTGCAACCACCCCAAAATTTGTGCTTGTACCCCTGCAGCCATCCCAAAATTTGTACTTGAATCCCTGCAGCCATCACAAAATTTGTACTTGTACCGCTGCATCCCTCCCAAAATTAGTACTTGTACCCCTACATCCCTCTAAAAATTTGAACTTGCACACCTGCATCCCTTCCAAAATCTGTACTTGTACCCCTGCAGCCATCCCAAAATTTCAACTTGTACCCCTGCATCCCTAACAAAGTTTGCACTTGTACCCCTGAAGCCATCCCAAAATTTGTACTTCTACCCCTCCAATCCTTCCCAAAATTTGTATTTGTACCTCTGCAGCCATCCCAAAATTTGTACTGGTACACCTGCAGCCATTCAAAAATGTGTTCTTGTATCCCTGCAGCCATCCCAAAATTTGTATGAGTACCCCTGCAGCCATCCCAAAATTTGTGCATGTATCCCTGTAGCCATTCCAAAATTTGTACATGTACCCTTGCATCCCTCCAAAATTTGTATTTGTACCCCTGCAGCCATGACAACATTTGCACTTTTACCATTGCACCAGTCCAAAATTTGCATTTGTACCCCTGCAGCCATCCACAAATTTGTATTTGTACCCCTGCTACAATCCCAAAATTTGTACTTTTAGCTCTGCATCCCTCCCAAAATTTGTACTTGTACCCCTGCAGCCATTAAGCAATATGTACTGATTGTACTTGTACCTCTGTATCCCTCCCAAAATTTGTATTTATACCCCTGCAGGCATCCCAAAATTTGTATTTGTACCCCTTCATCCCTCCCAAAATTTGTATATTTACTCCACAGCCATCCCAAGATTTGTATTTGTACCCTTGCATCTCTCCCAAAAAATTTGTCTTCTACCCCTGTAGCCATCCCAAAATTAGTATTTCTACCCAGCAGCCATCCCAAAATTTGTACTTGTACCCCTACAGAGATCACAAAATGTGTACTTCTATTCCTGCGTCCCTCCCAAAATTTCTTCTTCTACCGCTGCATCCCTCCCAAAATTTCTACTTGTACCCTGCAGCCATCACAAAATGTGTACTATTTGTTCTTGTTCCCCTGCATCCTTCCCAACAGTTGTACTTGTACCCCTTCAACTATCCTAAACTTTGTATTGGTAAATGTGCAGCAGTACCAGAATTTGTACTTGTACCCCTGCAGCCATTCCAAAATTTGTACTATTTGTACTTGTACCCATCCATCCCTCCCAAAATGTACATTTGTACCCCTGCAGCAATCCCAAAATTTGTATTTGTACCCCTTCATCCATTCCAAAATTTGTACATGTACCCCTGCATCCCTTCAAAATTTGTATTTGTATGCCTGCAGCCCTCCCAAAATTTGTATTTGTACCCCTCAAGCCAATCCCAACATTTGTTTTTGTACCCTGCACATCCAAAAATGTGTACTTTTATTCCTGCATCCTCCCAAAATTTCAACTTCTACCCTGCAGCCATTCCAGAATGTGTACTATTTGTACTTCTACCCCTCCATCCCTCCCAAAAGTTGTATTGTACCCCTACAGCCATCCCAAAACTTATATTAGTACCCCTACAGCCATACCAAGATTTGTACTTGTACCCTGCAGCCATGCCAAAATTTCTACTTCTACCCCTACAGCCATCCCAGAATTTGTACATGTACCCTGCAGCCATCCCAGAATGTGTACTATTTGTACTTGTACCCATGCATCCCTCCAAAAATTTCTACTTGTACCCTGCAGCCATCCTAAGATGTGTACAATTTATACTAGTACCCCTGCATCTCTCCCAAAAGTTATATTTGTACCACTACAGCCATCCCAAAACTTGTATTTGTACCCCTACAGCCATCCCAAAATTTGTACTTCTACCCATACAGCCATCCCAAAATTTTTACTTGTACCCCTGCCATCATGTAAAACTTGTACTTGTACCCCTGCATCCCTCCCAAAATTTGTATTTGTACCCCTGCAGCAATCCTAACATTTGCATTTCTGCCCCTTCGGCCATCTCAGAATTTGTACTTGTACCCTGCAGCCATTCCAGAATGTGCGCTATTTGTACTTGTACCCATGCATCCCTCCCAAAAGTTTTATTTGCACCACTGCAGCCATCCCATAATTTGTACAAAGGAAAACACAGGCTTCAACAGTAATCGAAGAAGAACAGTCCACAAAATTAGGACACACTGAAACTGCTTATTTATTAAATTAAAAATCACAGTAAAAATCCAGCGTCTGTTTTCGACGTGAAACATTGACGGTGTTTCGGGTGTTGCTACCACTTTTTCTACCCACACAGTAGTGAATTTTTACTGTGATTTTTAATTTAATAAATAAGCAGTTTCAGTATGTCCTAATTTTGTGGACTGTTCTTCTTGGATTACTGTTGAAGCCCGAGTTTTCTTTTGTGCTTCTTGGTGTAGCAGAGCTCCAGTTTATCTGTGCAGATTTGAGCCACGGTGCTTTTTATTTATCCCATAATTTGTATTTGTACCCCTCTGACCATCACAAAATCAGTACTTGTATCCCTGCAGCCACTACGACATTTGTATTTATATCCCTAAAGCCATATCAAAATTAGTACTTGTACCCTGGCACCCCTCCGAAAATTTGCACTTTTTCCATTGTCGTAATCTGGAAATTTCTACTTGCACTCCTGCATCCCTCCCAAAATATATACTTGTAAACCTACAACCCTCCAAGAATTTGTACTTGTACCCCTGCAGCCATCCTAAAACCTGTATTTGTACCCCTGCAGCCATCCCAAAATTTGTTCTTATATCCCTGCAGCCATCCCAAAATTTATACTTGCACCCCTGCAGCGATCTCAAAATTTGTACTTGTACCCTGCAGCCATCCAATAATGTGTGCTATTTGAACTTGTACCCCTGCATCCCTCACAAAAGTTGTATTTGTATCCCTGCAGCCATCCCATAATTTGTAGTTATACCATTCCAGACATCCCAAAATCTGTACTATACCCCTGCAGCCATCCCAACATTTGGATTTATTACCCTGCAGCCATCTCAAAATTTGTACTTGTACCACCACACTGCTCCCAAAATTTGTATTTGTACCCCTAGAGCCAACCCAAAATTTGTACTTGTACCCCTGCAGCCATCCTGACATTTGTATTTGTACCCCTGCAGCCATCCCGAAATTTCTACTTATACCCCTGCAGCAATCTCAAAATTTGTACTTGTACCTCTGCACCCCTCCCAAAATTTGTGTTTGTACCTCTAAAGCCAAGCCAAAATTTGTACATGTGCCCCTGCAGCAATCCCAAAATTTGTACTTCTACCCCTGCATCCCTCCCAAAATGTGTACTTGTATCCCTGCAACCTTCCAAGAATTTGTACTTATACAATTGCAGCCATCCAATTTGTACTTCTAAATCTGCATCCCTCCCCAAATTTGTACTTTTATTCATGCATCCCTCCCCAAATGTGTACTATTTGTACTTGTAAGCCTGTATCCCTCCAAAAGTTGTATTTGTACCCCTGCAGCATCCCAAAACTTGAATTTGTAATGATCCATTCCTTCCAAAATTTATGTTTGTACCCCTATAGCCATCCCAAAAATTGAATTTGTACCCATGCAGCCATTCCAAAAATTGTACATCTACCACTGCATCCCTTCAAAATTTGTATTTCTGCCCCTGCAGCTATCCCAAAACTTGTTCTTGTATCCATCCAAAATTTATACTTGTACCCCTGCAGCATTCCCAAAATTTGTACTTTTATTGCTGCATCCTTCACAAAATTTGTACTTGTACCCATGCATCCCTCACAGAATTTCTGCTTGTACCCTGCTGCAATCCCAAAATGTGTACTATTTTTACTGGTAAACCTGCATCCCTCCCAAAACTTGTATTTGTTCCCCTGCAGCCATCCCAAAACTTCTATTTGTACCCCAACAGCCATCCAGAAATTTGTACTTGTACCCCTGCATCCCTCCCAAAATTTGTACCTAAACCCCTATAGTCAATCCAAAATTTTTACTATTTGTACTCGCATCCATCCATCCCTCCCAAACTGAATATTTGTACCCCTGCAACCATTCCAGAATTTGTATTTGTACCCCTGCATTCCTCAAACATTTGTATTTGTACCCCAGCAGCCAACCCCAAATTTTTTTTTGTACACCTGCACCCATACAAAATTTGTACTATTTGTACTTGTACCCCTGCATCCCTCCAAAATTTTTTATTTGTACCCCTGCAGCCATCCCAAACTATGAAATTGTACCCCTGTATCCTTCCCAAAATTTGTGTTTGTACCCATGCACCCATTCAAAATTTGTACTACTTGTACTTGTACCCTCGCAGCCATCCCAAAGTTTGTATGTGTACCATGCAGCCATCTCAAAATTTGTACTTGTACCCTGCAGCCATCCCAGAATGGGTACTATTTGTATTTGTACCCCTGCATCCCTCCCAAAATTTGAATTTGTACCCTTGCAGGCATCCCATAATTTGTACTTATGCCCCTCTAGCCATCCCAATTTCTCTACTTGTACCCCTGCAGCCATCCCAACATTTGTATTTATACCCCTGCAGCCATCTCAAAATTTGTACTTGTACCACCGCACTTCTCCCAAAATTTGTATTTGTACCCCTAGAGCCAACCCAAAATTTGTACTTGTAACCCAGCAGTGATCCCAAAATTTGTACTTCTACCCCTGCATCCCTCCCAAGATCTGTACTTGTACCCCTGCAACCCTCCAGGAATTTGTACTTGTACCCCTGCAGCCATCCCAAAATTTGTACTTGTACCCCTACATTCATTCCAGAATTTGTACTTGTACCCCTGCTGCTTTCCCAAAATGTGTACTATTTGTACTTCTATCACTGCATCCATCCCAAAATGTGTACTTGTACCCCTTCAGCCATCCTAAAGTTTGTATTTGAACCCCTGCAGCAATCCTAGAAGTTGTACTTGTACCACTGAAGCCATTCCAAAATGTGTATTATTTGTACTTCTACCCATCAATCCCTTCCAAAATGTAAGTTTGTACCCATGCAGCCACCCAAAAATCTGTACTTGTACCACTGCAGAAATTTCAAAATTTGTACATGTACTCCTGCACCCCTCCAAAATTTGTATTTGTACTCCTGAAACCATCCAAGCTTGTATCTTTGCATCCATGGAAAATTTGTATTTGTACCACTGCAGCCCTCCCAAAATTTGTTTTTGTACCCTGCAGGCATACCAACATTTGTATTTGTGCCCCTGCAACCATCCTGAAATTTGTATTTTTATTCCTGCATCCCTCACCAAATTGTTCTTTGTACCCCTGCATCCCTCCCAAAATTTCTACTTGTACCCTGCAGCCATCCCAAAATGTGTTCTGTTTGTACTTGTTAACCTGCATCCCTCCCAAAAGTTGTATTTGTACCCATGCAGCCATCCCAAAACATGTATTTTTACCCCTACACCCATCCAAAAGTTAGCACTTCTACCCCTGCAGCCATGACAAAATTTGTACTTGTACCCTACAGTCAACAAATTTCTGCTTGTACTCCTACACCCATCCCAAAATTTATACTTCTACCCTGCAGCCATCCCAGAATGTGTATTATTTGTACTTCTACCACTGTCTCCATCCAAAAATTTGTATTTGTATCCCTGCACCACTCCCAAAAGTTGTACTTGTATGCCTTCATCCCTCCCAAAATTTGTATTTGTACCCCTGCAGCCATCCCAAAATTTCTACTTATACCCCTGCGTCCCTCTAAAATTTGTATTTGTACAACTGCAGACATCACAAAATTTGTATTTGTACCCCTGCAGCAATCAAGACAATTGTATTTGTGCCCTTGCAGCCATCACAAAAGTTGTATTTGTACCCCTGCAGCCATCCCAAATTTTGTACTTTTACCCCTGCATCCCTCCCTGAATTTATACTTGTACCCCTGCATCCTTTCCAAAATTTGTACCCTGCAGCCATCCCAAAATGTGTACTGTTTGTACATGTGCCCCTGCATCTCTTCCAGCAGTTGTATTTTTACTGCTGCAGCCATCCCATAATTTGTATTTCTACCCCTCTTGCCATCCCAAAATATGTACTTGTACCCCTACCACCATTCTGACATTTGTATTTATACCCTTGCTGCCATCTCAAAATTTATACTTCTACCCCGGCACTACTCCCAAAATTTGTACTTGTATCCCTGCAGTACTTCCAAAATGTGTACTTATACCCCTGCAACCCTCCAAGAATTTGAACTTTTATTCCTGCAACCCTCCAAACTTTGTATTTATACTCCTGCAACCATCCCTAAGCTTGTATCCTTGCATCCCTGGAAAATTTGTATTTGTACCCCTGCAGCCCTCCCAAAATTTGTTTTTTTTTACCCCTGCAGGCATACCAACATTTTTATTTGTGCCCCTGCAGCCATCCCAAAATGTGTACTATTTGTACTTCTATCACTGCATTCCTCCCAAAATGTGTACTTGTACTCCTTCAGCCATCCTAAAGTTTGTATTTGAAACCCTGCTGCAATCCCAGAAGTTGTACTTGTACCACTGAAGCCATTCCAAAATGTGTATTATTTGTACTTCTACCCATCAATCACTTCCAAAATGTAAGTTTGTACCCATGCAGCCACCCAAAAATCTGTTCTTGTACCACTGCAGAAATTTCAAAATTTGTACATGTACCCCTGCACCCCTCCAACATTTGTATTTGTACTCCTGAAACCATCCCCAAACTTGTATCCCTGCATCCCTGTAAAATTTGTATTTGTACCCCTGCAGCCCTCCCAAAATTTGTTTTTGCACCCCTGCAGGCATACCAACATTTGTATTTGTGCCCCTGCAACCATCCCAAAATTTGTATTTTTATTCCTGCATCCCTCCCCAAACTTTTCCTTGTACCCCTGCATCCCTCCCACAGTTTCTACTTGTACCCTGCAGCCATCCCAAAATGTGTTCTATTTGTTCTCGTTAACCTGCATCCCTCCCAAAAGTTGTATTTGCACCCCCTGCAGCCATCCCAAAACATGTATTTTTACCCCTACACCCATCCAAAAATTAGCACTTCTACCCCTGCACCCCTCCCAAAATTTGTACTTGTATGCCTTCATCCCTCCCAAAATTTGTATTTGTACCCCTGCAGCATCCCAAAATGTCTACTTATACCCCTACATCCCTCCAAAATTTGTATTTGTACCCCTGCAGACATCACAAAATTTGTATTCGTACCCCTGCAGCAATCCCAACAATTGTATTTGTGCCCCTGCAGCCATCCCAAAAGTTGTATTTGTACCCCTGCAGCAATCCCAAGTTTTGTACGTTTACCCCTGCTTCCCTCCCAGAATTTATACTTGTACCCCCTGCATCCTTTCCAAAATTTGTACCCTGCAGTCATCACAAAATGTTTACTACTTGTACACATGCCCCTGCATCCCTCCCAACAGTTGTATTTGTACTCCTGCAGCCATCCCATAATTTGTATTTATACCCCTCTGGCCATCCCAAAATATGTACTTGTACCCCTACCGCCATCCCGACATTTGTATTTATACCCTTGCAGCCAACTCAAAATTTGTACTTCTACCTCAGCACCACTCCCAAAATTTCTACTTGTATCCCTGCAGCACTTCCAAAATGTGCACTTGTACCCCTGCAACCCTCCAAGAATTTGTACTTTTATTCCTGCATCCCTCCAAACTTTGTATTTATACTCCTGCAACCATCCCCAAACTTGTATCCTTGCATCCCTGGAAAATTTGTATTTGTACCCCTGCAGCCAGGGGCGCCAACAGTGTGGGTGCTTGGGTGCTTGAGCACCCACAAAGTTTATATGAGCACCCTCAAATTCTTGTCCTCCTACACCTTGCCTTTTCATTTCCCCACTTTCCTTCCTGCATGCCTGATACTCCATCCCTTCCACATGCCAGCCCAGCCATGACCCCGGACCCAGTCCACAACTTTCACAAATCGATCCCCCCCATATCAGCAACCTGGCACTGGTGCAAACAACTCACTTGACAGTTGACAGTTCAGCAGGCAGAAGCTGTCACATCAATTTTCAAGCCTGCTGTGAATCTGATCCATTTGCAGCAGCTGCATGTTGTTCTTTGTCTCCCCCAGCGGCAATGCGATGGAGGCGCACACAGGCTGGCACACACAGACAGAAGTTTCCAATGCTCTCTGATGATAGACCGAGTCTGTGTCTGAGAGAGACTGAATGTGCAGCTTCTTCTTCTGGCTCGAGTCCCAGTAGTCCCCTTATACCCGACTCATGACGATTTCTGACCCAACCCGAACATGCATGCACCTACTGTACTCACTCACTGTAACTGGCTCCTCCAATCACCGGGATAGACAGATCATAGACACATGACTCGTCAAGGAGACGGTCATGTGATGCAGGTAGAGAGCAGCTTCAACTGAGAGCTGCATATCTCATGCAAGGAGAGTCAGTGAGTTGGTCAACCATTAGCACACAGTGAGGATCCATTGCTGTGTGAGCTGAGCGAGGAGCAAGTGATTTTTTTGTGTTGTGGTCATCGTCAGTCAACTGACTCTTTAGCTAGCTAGCTAAGGGACCAAGGGTACTGTACCCACCCTGTTGCAGACAGGCAGAACTTAGGCAACATTTTATAACTTAAAAAAATAATTTTAGAACTGCAGCTAGTGCTAGACAGTGTTCAGTTTGAGTTTTTGTGACAGTCACAGACAAGTCTGACAGACTCATTGCTATGGATGGTTTCTCTCAGTCGTCACTCTCAACAAACACAACCATAGACTGTGTGACACTGAGTCTCTGGGTGGGGATAGAAAAGCAAGAAGGACAGAAGTAGAACAAAAACAAACTGAAAAAATAATTCTGGCAACACTGCAGTGCAGTCATCAGTCAGTCAGAGAGAGAGAGGACTCAGGACAGACTAGTAAAACCAAACAGCATTGTTTTTACAAAAAAATTCTGCAGTGGGTTCGGGCTAGGGCCAGGCTCAGGCTGTGTGTGTCGGTGGTGTGGGTCATCTTTCGTTTGCAGCAAAGTTAGCCAGCCACAGTGGTGGGGGGAGTCTCAGTCTGGAGAGGAAGGGAGAGCTGCTGCTTCAGTTTGAGTGAACTGAACAGTCAGTTGGTCATTGTTTGCTGACTGTGACACTGACGGGCTGCAGCCTAGTACTTCTGTCTAGTCGTGCCCGTACCACCAGTGGCAGAGCCTGACCATCCAAAAGTGAACAAAATCAAGTCAGAGTGTAGGTTTCAGAGAAGGGTCTGCTGTGCCATAATATTATCAAAGTGAATAGGCGGTGCTCTGTCTTATAGTTATTCAACAAGTCCAGCACTCACCACCACAAAAAACACACTGCTCGCTGCTTCCAAGTGCAATATTTTTATTCAAAGTGCCACATTGAATTAAGCTCTGCCATATCCTGCCAGTCCAAGTGAATAGGCAGTGAGTGCTCTGTCTGTGGGTGCTTGTGAAGTCTGTGTGAGAGGGTGAGCAGCTGAGTCTTATCCAGCCAGTCACAGTCATCCTGTCCAGTCTGTACCAGTGTCTAACTGTCTGAAAGAAAAAATACAAGTAAAATATTAAAGTCAGAGTGCTGATTGCACAGCGGTGTCTTCTGGGCCATATAGTCCAAGTGAATAGGCAGTGCTCTGTCTGTGGGTGCTTGTGAAGTCTGTGTGAGAGGGTGAGCAGCTGAGACTAACCTAGCCTGTCAGTGCTGTTATAGTCCTCCTCCTGTCCTGTCTGGACAGTCCCTACCAGTGTCTGACCATCCAAAAACCAATAAAAAAAATCAGACTATTAGGATTTAAGAGGGGTCCTTGTGTCAAAAACAAAGTGCTGTGAACTGATTGTCTACTGCTATTCTGACCTCCACCGACTCTAATATTCTAATCATATAATGTTCAGACCAGCAACTAACAGTGTAACCTATTCTGAATCAACACAAGAGAAACACACACTGTAAGTTAAAATGGACAAGTTTATTAAAAAATGGGATAAATAGAGTGAGGCAAGCAGTTCAACAGCAGCACCATCAACAAGTGACGTAGCACGTTATGAGACTGAAGCTGAGGAAACAGCAGCTGCACAAGTTCACATTGCTAGGGATGTGGACGTGGTCGATGTTGAGGAGCCATGTAGCAGCAGCAGCACTCTGTCTGTAAAAGAAAAAACAAGACAGGAATCATTAGTAGTCACCAAGAAAAAAGGCAGAACCTTTCAAGAAAGGTGGCTTGACCAGTTCAAATGGTTACTGTATGATTCCAATCAAAAAAAGGCCTTCTGTTCAGTGTGTAAAGAAGCAAGAGAGAAAAAAATGCTCACATTTTCCACAAAAGCTGATGAAGCATTCACAGTTACTGGTTATAGTGCATGGCATAAGGCAATGGAAAGATTCGAATCCCATGAAAAAAGTGGCTGCCACAGTGAGGCTGTAATGAAAACACATGTCAAGCAAAATGTGTACAGCATTATGTCTAATGCCAGTAGGCAGCAAGCAGTCGATGCAAGGATTGCACTTTTAAAAATGATGACAATTTTAAGATTACTGGTCCAACAGGGGCATGCTATCAGGGGCCATACAGTTGAGAGTTCAAATTACATGCAAGTGCTAAAAGTGCAAGCCACTGATTGTCCACAGTTGCAGCAGTGGTTGTTAAGGGATAGCTACAAGTGGTTGTCTTATGACATAATGAATGAAATGCTGGACATTAAGGGACAAGATGTGCAAAACACAATTGTTTCCAAAATCAAAGCAGCTCAGTATTTTGCTGTAATGATGGATGAGACAATGGACATTACTGTTCATGAGCAAGTCTCAATATGTTTTCGATTTGTCAGTGAGGATTTTGGAATTGAAGAAGCATTTTTAGGATTTCATGAAACACCAGCTGTAGATGCTGCTACACTATTCAGTATCCTTAAAGATGTTTTGTTACATTTTGACTTGGATATGCATAAATGTCAGGGTCAGTGTTATGACTGGGCTGCTACTATGGCTGGTATTCACTCTGGAGTGCAGGCTAGGCTAAATGCTGTTGCGCCTAAGGCCCTTTTCGTACATTGTTTGGCACATTCCTTGAACCCTGTAGTACAGGACTGCATCAGCAAAATACAAGAATGTTGAGACATACTAAATCAGTTATAGGAACTCATAATATTCATTAGAGACTCTCCAAAATGGCTAACTTTTTTTGAAAACATACAAAGCGGTATGGAAGACCCTAGGCCTGGCTCTTTATGACCATTTGTTACAACAAGGTGGACAGTCAGGGCAAATAGTTTAAATTCAATTCTAGAAAACTATTTAGCATTATTGGAATTTCTGGACAGTGTGTCCTCAGAGAATACTTGGGAGTGTGGGGAAAAAGCAGGAGGGTTCTTGGCACAGCTACGATCATTTAAAGGATTTTTCTTCTTGAGTCTTCTCTTAAAATGTTTCTCTCACTGTGACAACATAAACACAGCCCTTCAAGCAACCTCTCTTCAATTTCTAAAAGCTAATTGTATGATTCAAACTCTTCTCGACACTATGCAACAATACAGAGGGCAGTTTGACAACTTCTGGAGTACAGTGGATGGAAGAGCTGAGGAACTGCAGTTAGATGAACCAGTTCTTCAAGGCAATGCAAAGTTCCTCGTCAGATAGATGATGGCTCTCAATCAGTTACTGATGCATCCCCAAAAGACCACTTCAGGAGAATATTTTTCCAAGTGATTGATCAGGTTGTTCTTTCAGACAAAGATAGATTTCAGACTCCAGCTCAGAAGCTTATGTTAGATGCAGAACGATTTGCGATAGGACAAGGGCCATTAGATTCCATATCTAATTTTTATGGCAATGACTTAGATGCAGGGCGTCTGCAACTACACCGTGACATGTTCATTGACATTGCAAAAGCTATCGGGAAAACTGTTGATTCGCTGCAAGATGTGCACTGTGTCATCACAGAAAAACAAGCCATTTGTGATTTACTGCCAGAGTTTGTAAAATTTATTCAGATCTTACTGACAGTACCAGTATCAACTTGTACAGCTGAGTGTTCTTTCTCGGGACTCAGGAGACTGAAAACATATCTTAGATCAACAATGTCACAGAGACGCTTAAATAGTGTTGCTCTGCTTCACATTCATCAGGAACACACTGATGCATTAGACATGGACAAAATAACTGATGAGTTTATTGTGAGAGCAACAGTTCGCAAGAACGCCTTCTATATGGTCAAATAATGTGTAATCATTCATGGCATTTGCAGTTATGTTTACTATTGAAAATCATCAGCAACTGTCTCTAACAACTTACAATTACTCCTGCTTTTGACCTGGCTATTCCTAAAACATTCTAATACCATTACACTGACACATGCTTCCCCCTTCCCCAGGTCGTTTCTGAAATGAGCTCTGCTCATGGTACCTTTCCCGGTTATCAACTTTAAAATAAATAAATAATGTGCTAAGTGAATCCTTTGAGCACCTGGTGGCATCAAAGAGCCATTCAAGGCACTCCTGCTGTCTTCTTGCACCACCTGGAGGTATCAAGAGACCTCAATGGAAAAGTGCCATGGAGGGCTTTGATACCCCAGGTGCTCTACGGTTGCCCTTTGTGATTTAAGATACAGCATCACCCTCCACAGAGTGCAGGAGTGCCCTCTTTGTTGCTTCCATGTGCTGCAAGAAGACATGGAAGTTCCTTGTCTTTCTGCAGCACCTGGTGGAGGTAAACTAAAATCTTTAAAGAGCATCCTTTTACAACACCTGGATGCATCAAAGAGCCTCCAGTGCACTCTTGCACACTGTGGAGTGGTGACACTGTCTGCAACCTAAACTCACAAAAGACATCCTTAGAGCACCTGGGGGCATGAAATGGCCCTCCAGGGCACTCTTCTATGTCTACTTGCAGCACCTGGATGCATCAAAGAGCCCTCCAGAGCACTCTTGTAGCCTGTGGAGTGCTGGCACTGTACCCTAAAGTCACAAAAGGCATCCTTAGAGCACCTGGGAGCATCAAAGAGCCCTCCATGGCACTTTTCCCTTGGAGGGCTATTTGATGCCTCCAGGTTCTGCAAGAAGACATTTAACAGTGCCCAGAAGAGCTCTTTGATGCCTCCAGATGCTGCAAGTAGACATGGAAGGAAGAGATTCCTGGAGGGCTGTTTGATGCCTCCAGGCTCCAGCTGCTGCAAAAAGACATGGAAGTTCCTTGTCTTTTTTCAGCTCTGAATGGAGGCAAACTAAAATCTCAAAGGGCATCTTTTTAGCACCTGGAGACATCAAAGAGCCCACCAGGGCACTCTTGCACCCTGTGGAATGGTGGCATTGTCTGCAACCTAAAATCACAAAGGACATCCTTAGAACACCTAGGGGCATGAAAGGGCCCTCCAGGGCACTCTTCTGTGTCTTCTTGCAGCACACAGAGTTATCAAACAGCCCTCCAACCCAGGGAAGAGTGCCGTAGAGGGCTCTGCAATGCCCCATGTGCTCTAAGGATGTTCTTTGTGATTTTAGGGCACAGCACCACCACTCCACAGGGTGCAAGAGTGCCCTAGAGGGCTTTTTGTTGCCTTCAGATGCTGAAAGAAGACATGGGAGAATGTCTGAGGGCTCTTTTAAGCCTCCAAGTGCTGCAAGAAGACATATAAGAGTGCCCTGGAGGGTCCTTTTATGCCCCCCAGTTGCTCTAAGGGTGTTCATTGTGATTTTAGGTTGCAGACAGTGCCACCACTCCACAGGGTGCAAGAGTGCACTGGAGGGCTCTTTGATGTCTCCAGGTGCTCAAAGGATGCCCTTTGAGTTTTAGTTTGCCTCCATTTGGTGCTGAAAAAGACAAGACTCTTCCATGTCTTCTTGTAGCACCTGGAGGCATCAGTGAGTCCTCAGGGCACCCTTGCACCCTATGGAGTGGTGGCCCTGTCTGCAACCTAAAATCACAAAGGACCTCCTTAGAGCACCTGGGAGGATGAAAGGGCCCTCCAGGACACTTTCCTATGTCTTCTTGCAGCACATGAAGGCATCAAAGAGCCCTCCAAGCCAAGGAAGAGTGCCATGAAGGGCTCTGTGATGCCCTGGTGCTCTAAGGATGTCCTTTGTGATTATAAGATACAGCACCACCACCACTGAACATGGTGCAAGAGTGCCCTAGATAGAGGGCTTTTTGTTGCCTCCAGGTGCTGCACAAAGATATAGAAAAGTGCCCTGGAAGGCCCATTCATGCCCCCAGGTGCTCTAAGGATGTCCTTTGTGATTTTAGGTTGCAGACAGTGCCACCACCCCACAGGGTGCAAAAGTGCCCTGGAGGCCTGTTGGATGCCTCCAGCTGCTAAAAGGATGCTCTTTGAGATTTTAGTTTGCTTCCATTCAGTGCTGAAAAAAGACAAGACTCTTCCATGTCTTCTTGCAGCACCTGGAGGCATCAGTGAGCCCTCCAGGGAACCCTTGCACCCTGTGGAGTGGTTGCACTGTCTGCAACCTAAAATCACAAAGGGCCTCCTTAGAGCACCTGGGAGCATGAAAGAGCCCTCCAGGGCACTTTCCTATGTCTTCATGCAGCACATGAAGGCATCAAAGAGCCCTCCAAGCCAGGGAAGAGTGCCATGAAGGGCTCTGTGATGCCTTGGTGCTCTAAGGATGTCCTTTGTGATTATAGGGTACAGCACCACCACCACTGAACATTGGGCAAGAGTGCCCTAGATAGAGGGCTTTTTGTTGCCTCCGGGTGCTGCATGAAGACATAGAAAATTGCCCTGGAAGGCTCATTCATGCCCTCAGGTGCTCTAAGGATGTCCTTTGTGATTTTGGGTTGCAGACAGTGCCACCACCCCACAGGGTGCAAGAGTGCACTGGAGGGCTGTTTGATGCCTCCAGCTGCTAAAAGGATGCCCTTTGAGATTTTAGTTTGCATCTACCAGGTGCTGAAAAAAGACAAGAAACTTCCATGTCTTCTTGCAGCACCATCCTGGAGGCATCAAAGAGTCCTCCAGGGTACTCTTCCATGTCTTCTTGGAGTTGCAGCACATGGCTGGAGGCATCAAACAGCCCATGAAGTGCACATTTCCATGTCTTCTTAGAGCACATGGAAGCATCAAAGAGCCCTCCAAGGCACTGTTGCACCCTGTGGAGTGGTGGCACTGTAACCATCACTAAGGGCATCCTTAAAGCATATGAGGGCATCAAAGAGCCCACCACCCGGGCACTCTTCCATGGGTCCTTAACTGGAGGCAACTAAGAGCCCTTCAGGATACACTTGCACACTGTTGAGTGGTGGCACTGCAACCTAACATCAGTACTCTGACATGCTTGCAAAACTGAGAGCATGAAAGATCCCTCCAGGCGGGCACTCTCTTATTGATCTTAACACCTGCTCAGGCATTAAATAGCCCTAATGGCACCCTGGCATCCTCTACATTGGAGTAGTTGTGATGGTAGCATACTCATTCCAAAATGTATCAAAATAACCACCAAAATGCACCAGAAAACATGAAAAACCCTATAGCTTCTGGGAGCCACCTAGGCCCCCAGAACCGCTGCCTTTTATTAGGACTCTGACCACCCACAAACTTTTTAAAAACCTGGCACACCTGCCTGCAGCCCTCCCAAAATTAGTATTTTTTACCCTTGCAGCATTTGTATTTGTGACCCTGCAGCCATCCAAAAATTTGTACTTTTATTCCTGCATCCCTCCCCAAATTTTTCCTTCTACTCATGCATCCCTCCCAAAATTTCTACTTGTACCCTGCAGCCATCCCAAAATGTGTTCTATTTGTACTTGTTAACCTGCATCCCTCCCAAAAGTTGTATTTGTATCCCTGCAGCCATCCCAAAATATGTATTTGTACCCCTACACCTATCCAAAAATTAGCACTTCTAACCCTGCAGCCATGACAACATTTGTGCTTGTACCCTACAGTCATCAACAAATTTCTGCTTCTACCCATACACCCATCCCAAAATTTATACTTGTACCCTGCAGCCATCCTGGAATGTGTACTATTTGTACCACTGTCTCCATCAAAAAATTTGTATTTGTACTCCTGCACCCCTCCCAAAATCTGTACTTGTATGCCTTCATCCGTCCCAAAGTTTGTATTTGTACCCCTGCAGCCATCCCAAAATTTCTACTTATACCCCTGCATCCCTCCAAAATTTGTATTTGTACCCCTGCAGACATCACATAAGTTGTATTTGTACCCCTGCAGCAATCCCAACAATTGTATTTGTGCCCCTGCAGCCATCCCAAAAGTTGTACTTTTACCCCTGCAGCCATCCCAAAATTTGTACTTTTACCCCTGCATCCCTCCCAAAATGTTTACTTGTTCTCCTGCATCCCTCCAAAATTTGTACTTGTACCAAGCAGATATTCTAGAATGTGTACCATTTGTACGTGTACCCGTGCATCCCTCCCAACAGTTGTATTAGTACCCCTGCAGCGATCCCTTAATTTCTATTTCTAGCCTCTAGCCATCCCAAATTCTGGACTTTTATCCCTGCAGCCATCCCTACATTTGTATTTATACCCCTGCAGCCATCTCAAAATTTGTACTTGTAACCCGACACCACTCCCAAAATTTGTACTTTTACCCCGGCAGCAATCCAAAACTCTGTACTTGTTCCCACGCAGTCATCCCAAAATTTGTACTTCTACTCCTGCATCCCTCCCAAAATTTGTACTTTTATTCCTGCATCCCTCCCAAAATGTGTACTATTTGTACTTATAAACCTGCGTCCCTCCAAAAAGTTGTATTTATACCCCTGCAGCCATCCCAAAACTTGTATTTGTACCCATTCATCCCTCCCAAAATGTGTGTTTGTACCCCTGTAGCCATCCCAAAATTTGAATTTGTACCCATGCAGCCATTCCAAAATGTGTACATCTACCCCTGATTCCCTGCAAAATTTGTGTTTGTACCACTGCAGCCATCCCAAAGCTTGTATTTGTACAACTGCAGGTATCCCAACATTTGTATTTGTGCCCCAGCAGCCATCCCAAAATTTGTCCTTGTACCCCTACAGCATTCCCAAAATGTGTTCTTTTATTCCTGCATCCTTCCCAAAATTTGTACTTGTACCCCTGCATCCATGCCAAAATTTCTACTTGTACCATGCAGCCATCCCAAAATGTTTACTATTTGTACTGCTAAACCTGCATCCCTCCAAAAAGTTGTATTTGTACCCCAGCAGCCATTCCAAAACTTTTATTTGTACCCCTACAGCTATCCAAAAATGTGCACTTGTACTCCTGCAGCCATGCTAAAATTTGTACTTGTACCCTGCTGCCATCCACAAATTGCTACTTGTACCCCTACACCCATCCCAAAATTTGTACTTGTACCCTGCAGCCATACCAGAATGTGTACTAGTTGTACTTGTACCCCTGCAACCCTCCCAAAATTTGTATTTGAACCCAAGCAGCCCTCCCAAAATTTGTACTTGTATGCCTGCATCCCTCCAAAAATTTGTATTTGTACCCCTGCAGCCATCCCGAAATTTCTACTTGTACACCTGCTACCCTCCAAAATTTGTATTTGTACCCCTGCAGATATTACAAAATTTGTATTTCTACCCCTGCAGCCATCCCAACATTTGTTCTTGTGCCCCAGTAGCCATCCCAAAAGTTGTATTTGTACCCCAGCAGCCATCCCATATTTTGCACTTATACCCCTCTAGCCATCCCCAAATATGTACTTGTATCCCTGCAACCATCACATTTGTATTTATACCCCTGCAGCAATCTCAAAAATTTCTACTTGTACCTCAGCACTGCTCCAAAAATTTGTGTTTGTACCCCAACAGCCAACCAAAAATCTGTGCATGTGCCCCTGCAGCTATCCCAAAATTTGTACTTGAACCCCTGCATCCCTTCCAAAATGTGTACTTGTATCCCTCCAACCCTCCAAGAATTTGTACTTGTACCACTGCAGCCATCCCAAAATTTGCACTTCTACCCCTGCATCCCTCCCCAAAGTTTTACTTTTATTCATGCATCCCTCCCAAAATGTGTACTATTTCTACTTGTAGCCCTGTATCCCTCCAAAATTTGTATTTGAACCCATGCAACCCTCTTAAAATTTGTACTTGTATGCCTGTATTACTCCCAAAATGTGTATTTGTACCCCTGCAGCCATCCCAAAATTTCTACTTATACCCTTGCATCCCTCCAAAATTTGTATTTGTACCCTTGCAGACATCACAAACTTTGTATTTCTACCCCTGCAGCCATCCCGACATTTGTATTTAAACCCCTGTATCCATCTCAAAATTTGTACTTGTACCCCGGCACCCCTCCCAAAAATGTACTTGTAGCCCCACAGCAATCCCAAAATTTCTACTTGTACCCCTGTATCCCTCCCAAGATTTGTACTTGTACCCCTGCATCCCTCCCAAAATTTGTACCTATACCCCTATAGCCAACCAAAAATTTTTACTATTTGTAATCATATCCATCCATCCCTCCCAAGATGAATATTTGTACCCCTGAAACCATTCCAGAATTTGTATTTGTACCCCTGCATTCCTCAAAAATTTGTATTTGTACCCCAGCAGCCATCCCAAAATTTGTATTTGTACATCTGCACCCATCCAAAATTTGTACTATTTGTATTTGTACCTCTGCATCCCTCCCAAAATTTTTATTAGTACCCCTGCAGCAATACCAAACTATGTAATTGTATCCCTGTATCCTTCCGAAAATTTGTATTTGTACCCATGCACCCATCCAAAATTTGTACTATTTGTACTTGTAAACTCGCAGCTTCCCAAAATTTGTACGTCTACCCTGCAGCCATCCTCAGATTTCTAATTGTACCCCTGCAGCCATCTCAGAATTTGTACTTGTACCCTGCAGCCATCCCAGAATGTGTACTATTTGTATATGTACCCCTGCATCCCTCCCAAAATTTGAATTTGTACCCTTGCAGGCATACCATAATTTGTACTTATGCCCCTCTAGCCATTCCAATATCTCTACTTGTACCCCTGCAGCCATCCTGACATTTGTATTTATACCCCTGCAGCCATCTCAAAATTTGTACTTGTACCACCGCACCGCTCCCAATATTTGTATTTGTACCCCTAGAGCCAACCCAAAATTTGTACTTGTACCCCAGCAGTGATCCCAAAATTTGTACTTCTACCCCTGCAACCCTCCCAAGATCTGTACTTGCACCCCTGCAACCCTCCAGGAATTTGTACTTGTACCCCTGCAGCCATCCCAAAATTTGTACTTGTACCCATTCCTTCCAGAATTTGTACTTGTACCCCTGCAGCCATCCCAAAATGTGTACTATTTGTACTTCTATCACTGCATCCATCCCAAAATGTGTACTTGTACCCCTTCAGCCATCCTAAAGTTTGTATTTGAATCCCTGCAGCAATCCCAGAAGTTGTACTTGTACCACTGAAGCCATTCCAAAATGTGTATTATTTGTACTTCTACCCATCAATCACTTCCAAAATGTAAGTTTGTACCCATGCAGCCACCCAAAAATCTGCACTTGTACCACTGCAGAAATTTCAAAATGTGTGCATGTACCCCTGCACCCCTCCAAAATTTGTATTTGTACTCCTGAAACCATCCCCAAGCTTGTATCCAGGCATCCCTGGAAAATTTGTATTTGTACCACTGCAGCCCTCCCAAAATTTGTTTTTCTACCCCTGCAGGCTTACCAACATTTGTATTTGTGCCCCTACAACCATCCCGAAATTTGTATTTTTATTCCTGCATCCCTTACCAAATGTTTCCTTGTACCCCTGCATCCCTCCCAAAATTTCTACTTGTACCCTGCAGCCACCCCATCCCAAAATGTGTTCTATTTGTACTTGTTAACCTGCATCCCTCCCAAAAGTTGTATTTGTACCCATGCAGCCATCCCAAAACATGTATTTTTACCCCTACACCCATCCAAAAGTTAGCACTTCTACCCCTGCAGCCATGACAAAATTTGTACTTGTACCCTACAGTCATCAACAAATTTCTGCTTGTACCCCTACACCCATCCCAAAATTTATACTTCTACCCTGCAGCCATCCCAGAAAGTGTATTATTTGTACTTCTACCACTGTCTCCATCTGAAAATTTGTATTTATATCCCTGCACCGCTCCCAAAAGTTGTACTTGTATGACTTCATCCCTCCCAAAATTTGCATTTGTACCCCTGCAGCCATCCCAAAATTTCAATTTATACCCTTGCGTCCCTCCAAAATTTGTATTTGTACCCCTGCAGACATCACAAAATTTGTATTTGTACCCCTGCAGCAATCATGACAATTGTATTTGTGCCCCTGCAGCCATCACAAAAGTTGTATTTGTACCCCTGCAGCCATCCCAAATTTTGTACTTTTACCCCTGCATCCCTCCCTGAATTTATACTTGTACCCCTGCATCCCTTCCAAAATGTATACCCTGCAGCCATCCCAAAATGTGTACTGTTTGTACATGTGCCCCAGCATCCCTTCCAGCAGTTGCATTTTTACTGCTGCAGCAATCCCATAATTTGTATTTCTACCCCTCTGGCCATCCCAAAATATGCACTTGTACCCCTACCGCCTTTCTGACATTTGTATTTATACCCTTGCAGCCATCTCAAAATTTGTACTTCTACCCCAGCACCACTCCTAAAATTTGTACTTGTATCCCTGCAGTACTTCCAAAATGTGTACTTATACCCCTGCAACCCTCCAAGAATTTGAACTTTTATTCCTGCAACCCTCCAAAATTTGAATTTATACTCCTGCAACCATCCCTAAGCTTGTATCCTTGCATCCCTGGAAAATTTGTATTTGTACCCCTGCAGCCATCCTAAAATTTGTACTTCTGCTCCTGCATCCTTCCCCAAATTTGTACTTTTATTCCTGCATCCCTCCCAAAATGTGTACTATTTGTACTTGTAAACCTGCGTCCCTCCCAAAACTTGTATTTATACCCCTGCAGCCATCCCAAAACTTGTATTTGTACCCATCCATCCCTCCCAAAATGTGTGTTTGTATCCCTGTAGCCATCCTAAAATTTGAATTTGTACCCATGCAGCCATTCAAAAATTTGTACATCTACCCCTGCATTCCTGCAAAATTTGTCTTTCTCCTACTGCAGCCATCCCAAAACTTGTATTTGTACCACTGCAGGCATCCCACCATTTGTATTTGTGCCACTGCAGCCATCCCAAAATTTGTCCTTTTACCCCCACAGCATTCCCAAAATTTGTTCTTTTATTCTTGCATCCTTGCCGAAATTTGTACTTCTACGCCTGCATCCCTCCCAAAATTTCTACTTGTACCATGCAGCCATCCCAAAATGTTTACTGTTTGTACTGGTAAACCTGCATCCCTCCAAGAAGTTGTATTTGTACCCCTGCAGCCATCCCAAAACTTCTATTTGTACCCCTACAGTTATCCAAAAATTTGCACTTGTACCCCTGCAGCCATGCCAAAATTTATACTTGTACCCTGCTGCCATCCTCAAATTGCTACTTGTACCCCTACACCCATCCCAAAATTTGTACTTGTACCCTGCTGCCATTCACAAATTGCTACTTGTACCCCTACACCCATCCCAAAATTTGTACTTGTACCCCTGCATCCCTCCCAAAATTTGTATTTGAACCCATGCAGCCCTCCCAAAATTTGTACTTGTATGCCTGCATCCCTCCAAAAATTTGCATTTGTACCCCTGCAGCTATCCTGAAATATCTATTTGAACCCCTGCTACCCTCCAAAATTTGTATTTGTACCCCTGTAAATATCACAAAATTTGTATTTCTGCCCCTGCAGCCAACCCAACATTTGTTCTTGTGCCCCAATAGCCATCTCAAAAGTTGTATTTGTACCCCAGCAGCCATCCCATTTTTTGTACTTGTACTCCCTAGCCATCCCCAAATACGTACTTGTATCCCTGCAGCCATTCCGACATTTGTATTTATACCCCTGCAGCAATCTCAAAATTTGTACTTGTACCTCAGCACTGCTCCAAAAATTTGTGTTTGTACCCCAACAGCCAACCCAAAATTTGTACATGTGCCCCTGCAGTAATCCCAAAATTTGTACTTGTACCCTTACATCCCTCCCAAAATGTGTACTTGTATCACTGCACCCTCCAAGAATTTGTACTTGTACCACTGCAGCCATCCCAAAATTTGCACTTCTACCCCTGCATCCCTCCCAAAATGTGTACTTTTATTCATGCATCCCTCCTAAAATATGTACTATTTGTACTTCTACCCTTGTATCCCTCCAAAATTTGTATTTGATCCCATGCAACCCTCTTATAATTTGTACTTCTATGCCAGCATTACTCCCAAAATTTGTATTTGTACCCAAGCAACCATCCCCAAATTTTTGCTTATACCCTTACATCCCTCCAGAATTTCTATTTCTACCCTTGCAGACATCACAAACATTGTATTTCTACCCCTGCAGCTATCCCGACATTTGTATTTAAACCCCTGCAGCCATCTCAAAATTTGTAATTGTACCCGGGCCCCCTTCCAAAATTTGTACTTGTATCCCCACAGCAATATCAAAATTTCTACTTGTACCCCTGCATCCCTCCCAAGATTTCTACCTGTACCCCTGCATCCCTCCCAAAATTTGTACCTATACCCCTATAGTCAACCCAAAATTTTGAGATGAACATTTGTACACCTGAAACCATTCCAGAATTTGAATTTGTACCCCTACATTCCTCAAAAATTTGTATTTGTATCCCTGCAGCCATCCCAAAATTTGTGTTTGTACACCTGCACCCATCCAAAATTTGTACTATTTGTATTGTACCTCTGCATCCCTCTCAAAATTTTTATTAGTACCCCTGCAGCCATACCAAACTGTGTAATTGTACCACTGTATCCTTCCCAAAATGTGTATTTGTACCCATGCTCCCATCCAAAATTTGTACTATTTGCACTTGTACCCTCACAGCCATCCCAAAATTTGTACGTCTACCCTGCAGCCATCCCAAAATTTCTACTTGTACCCCTGCAGCCATCTCAAAATTTGTACTTGTACCCTGCACCCATCCCAGAATGTGTACTATTTATTTTTGTACCCCTTCATCCCTCCCAAAATTTGTATTTGTACCCTTGCAGGCATCCCATAATTTGTACCTATGCCCCTCTAGCCATCCCAAAATCTGTACTTGTACCCCTCCAGCCATCCTGACATTTGTATTAATACCCTTGCAGCCATCTCAAAATTTGTACTTGTACCCCCACACCCCTCCCAGCATTTGTATTTCTACCCCTTCAGCCAACCTAAGATTTGTACTATTTGTACTGGTATCACTGCAACCTTCTCAAAATGTGTACTTGTACTCCTTCAGCCATCCTAAAGTTTGTATTTGAACCCCTGCAGCAAACCCAGAATTTGTACTTGTACCACTGCAGCCATTCCAAAATGTGTATTATTTGCACTTCTACCCATCAATCCCTGCCAAAATGTAAGTATGTACCTCTGCAGCCACCCAAAAATTTGTATTTGTACCCCTGCAGCCATCCCAAAATTTCTACTTATACCCCTGCAGCAATCTCAAAATTTGTACTTGTACCTCCACAAGCTCCCAAAATTTGTGTTTATACTCCTAGAGCCAAGCCTAAATTTGTACATGTGCCCCTGCAGCAATCCCAAAATTTGTACTTCTACCACTGCATCCCTACAAAAATGTGTACTTGTATCCCTGCAACCTTCCAAGAATTTGGACTTGTACAACAGCAGCCATCCCAAAATCTGTACTACTACCCCTGCATCCCTCCCAAAATGTTTGCTTTTATTCGTGCATCCCTCCCAAAATGTGTACTATTTGTACTTCTAAACATGTATCCCTCCAAAAGTTGTATTTGTACCCCTGCAGCCATCCCAAAACTTGAATTTGTACACATCCATCCCTTCCAAAATGTATGTTTATACTCCTATAGCCATCCCAAAATTTGAATTTGTATCCATGCAGCCACCCAAAAAATTGTACATCTACCACTGCATCCCTGCAAAATTTGTATTTGTGCCCTTCCAGGCATCCGAAAAATTGTACTTGTATCCCTCAAAAATTTATATTTGTACCCCTGCAGCCCTCCCAAAATTTGTATTTGTACCCCTGCAAGCTTCCCAAAATTTGTATTTGTGCCCGTGCAGCCATCCCAACATTTGTACTTGTACCCCTGCAGCACTCCCAAAATTTGCACTTTTATTCCTGCATCCTTCACAAAATTTGTACTTGTACCCATGCATCCCTCTCAACAATTGTATTAGTATCCCTGCAGCGATCCCATAATTTCTATTTCTAGCCTCTAGCCATCCCAGATTCTGTACTTTTACCCCTGCAGCCATCCCTACATTTTTTTTATTTATACCACTGCAGCCATCTCAAAATTTGTACTTGTAAACCGGAACCACTCCCAAAATTTGTACTTTTACCACTGCAGCAATCCCAAAATTTGTACTTGTACCCATGCAGCCATCCCAAAATTTGTACTTCTACTCCTGCATCCCTCCCAAAATTTGTACTTTTATTCCTGTATCCCTCCCCGAAATGTGTACTTTTGTACTTGTAAACCTGCGTCCCTCCCAAAAGTTGCATTTATACCCCTGCAGCCGTCCCAAAACTTGTATTTGTACCCATCCATCCATCCCTCCCAAAATGTGTGTTTGTACCCCTGTAGCCATCCCAAAATTTGAATTTGTACCCAAGCAGCCATTCCAAAATTTGTACATCTAATACGGCATCCCTGCAAAATTTGTCTTTGTACTGCTACAGCCATCCCAAAACTTGTATTTGTACCACTGCAGGCAACCCAACATTTGTATTTGTGCCCCTGCAGCCATCCCAAAATTTAATCCTTGTACCCCTACAGCATTTCCAAAATTTCTTCTTTTATTCCTGCATCCTTCCCAAAATTTGCACCTCTACCCCTGCATTCCTCCCCAAATTTCTACTTGTACCATGCAGCCATCCCAAAATGTTTACTATTTCTACTGGTAAACCTGCATCCCTCCAAAAAGTTGTACTTGTACCCCTGCAGCCATCCCAAAACTTCTATTTGTACCCCTACAGCTATCCAAAAATTTCCACTTGTACCCCTGCAGCCATGCCAAAATTTGTACTTCTACACTGCTGCCATCCACAAATTGCTACTTGTACCCCTACACCCATCCCAAAATTTGTACTTGTATCCTGCAGCCATCCTAGAATGTGTACTATTTGTACTTGTACCCCTGCACCAGTCCCAAAATTCGTATTTGAACACATGCAGCCCTCTCAAAATGTGTACATGTATGCCTGCATTCCTTCAAAAATTTGTATTTGTACCCCTGCAGATATCCCAAAATTTCTACTTGTACCCTGCTACCCTCCAAAATTTGTATTTGTACCCCTGCAGATATCCCAAAAGTTGTATTTGTACCCCAGCAGCCATCCCATATTTTGTACTTATACCCCTCTAGCCGTCCCCAAATATGTACTTGTATCCCAAAATTTGTATTTGTACCCATCCATCCATCCCTCCCAAAATGTGTGTTTGTACCCCTGTAGCCATCCTTGTATCCCAAAGGTACATAAGTGACCAACTCGGCAGAAGGCAATACTGGACCTTGTGCTCACAAACAGGGACAGTGTGATGGGGGTAACAGTGGGGGAGCACCTGGGGAACAGTGACCACCAGTCATTGTGGTTTGAAATCACAAAAAGAGCAGAACCAAACCACACAAAAACATGTATCCTGGATTTTAGGGGGCAGACTTTGGGAAAATGGGAGATACTTGAAAGAGGCATTAAGGGAATGGGACAGGAATCAGGGGTTGAGGAACAGTGGGCAGTATTTAAAATGGGGATTACAAGAACAACAGAATTATGCATTAAGCAGGTTAGCAAAAAGGAAAAGAAGAGGAGACCATTATGGTTTTCCAAAGAGGTAGCAAACAAAGTGAAAGCCAAAAAGATTGCATTCAGGCAATACAAAAAGACACAGGTAGAAGGGGATAGGGAGAAGTACCAGGAGAAGCAAAGGGAGGCAGGGAGGTCAGTAAGGGAAGCCAAAGCTCATACAGAAGAACACATTGCAAAATCAGTTGGTAAAGGGGACAAAACCTTTTACAGGTACATAAGTGAAAAAAGAAAGACAAAGGGAGGGATAGTGAGACTGAACAGGGAGGATGGGGGCCGCGTGGAGGATGACAACAGTAAAGCTGACATATTGAACAGGTATTTCTGCTCAGTCTTTACTGAGGAAGAGGAGGGTAATGGGTCTGAAGGGAGTACAAGGGGTGAGAATGGTGCAGAAATGGACACAAGTCCCTTTACACAAGAAAGAGTTCTGAAGGAACTGGAAGTAATAAGAGTTGATAAAGCAATGGGGCCAGATGGGTGCACCCAGGGTCCTTAAAGAACTAAGAGAGGTGGTGGCTGAACCTCTGGCTATCCTGTTTAGCCTGATCACTGGAAACAGGGAGGTACCCAAAGACTGGAGGACTGCAGGATGTAGTCCCCTTATACAAAAGCGGAACAAAGAGGAAGCAGGGAACTACAGACCAGTCAGCCCCACCTCGGTAGTGGGGAAGATCATGGAAGCACTACTGAAGGAGAGATTGGTGGAACATCTAGTTGTCAATGGACTACAGGACCCAAGGCAGCATGGTTTCACCAGGGGAGGTCATGTCAGACCAACCTTGTTGAATTTTGACTGGGTGACTAGAGAGGTGGATCAGGGGAGGGCAGTGGACATGGCCTATCTGGACTTCAGCAAGGCCTTTGACACTGTGCCACATAGAAGACTATTACACAAACTGGGGAATAAGGGTGTGGGCAGGACAGTAGTGTGGTGGGTAGGTAACTGGCTGGGTGGCAGGACACAGAGGGTGGTGGTAAATGGCTGTCACTCCACAGAGGGAAGAGTGACCAGTGGGGTACCACAGGGATCAGTGCTGGGACCGGTCCTATTCAACATCTTCATCAGTGACATTGCACAGGATCTAGAAGGCAGAATTTCACTGTTCGATGATGACACAAAGCTCTGTAACAGAGTAGACACACCAGAGGGTGTAGACAGAATGAGAAGGGACCTGCAGAAACTTGAAGAATGGTCAGGGGTTTGGCAGTTGAAATTCAATGCAAAGAAGTGCAAGATAATGCATATGGGGCACAAAAACCCTGGCACAATATATCAGTTGAGGGGTGAGGATATAGCATGCACCAAGCAGGAAAGGGATTTTGGGGTTATCATCTCTGATGACCTCAAGGCAGGGAAACAGTGTGACAAGCCAGCAGGTAAAGCAAATAGGATGCTGGGATGTATAGGCAGGGGTATCACCAGCAGGAAAAGGGAGGTCATAATTCCGCTATACAAGACACTAGTGAGGCTCCACCTGGAGTACAGTGTACAGTTCTGGAGACCATACCTACGTAAGACATAGACAGGATAGAGAAGGTTCAGAGGAGGCAACAAAGATGGTGCATGGATTGCATCACAAGTCCTATGAAGACAGGTTGAAGGAACTGAACATGTACTCCCTGGAGGAGAGGAGGGAGAGAGGGGATATGATAGAGACATACAAGTATCTTACAGGGAGGAACAGGGTGCAGGAATACACTATTTTTAAGTGAAAAAGATGTTCCAGGACTAGAAGGCATGGGATGAAGTTGGAGGGAGGACGATTCAGAGGAAACATGAGGAAGAATTTCTTCACAGAATGGGTGGTGGACAAGTGGAACACCCTGCCAGAGGAAGTGGTGGGGGCTGAGACAATCACGGGATTTAAGAATGCATGGGATAGACATAAAGGAATTCTGGAGGTCAGGGGTAAGGGGCAACAGACTTCTAGGAAAACATAAACTGAATTTACAAGCTCAAATGGGCAGACTGGGTGGGCCATAGGCCCTTATCTGCCGACACTGTCTATGTATCTATGTATCTATGTATCCCTGCAGCCATCCCAACATTTGTATTTATACCCCTGCAGCAATCTCAAAATTTGTACTTGTACCTCAGCACTGTTCCACAAATTTGTGTTTGTACCCCAACAGCCAACAAAAGAATTTCTACATGTGCCCCTGCAGCGATCCCAAAATGTGTACTTGTATCCCTGCAACCCTCCAAGAATTTGTACTTGTACCACTGCAGCCATCCCAAAATTTGAACTTCTACCCCCGCATCCCTCCCAAAATGTGTACTTTTATTCATGCATCCCTCCCAAAATGTGTACTATTTGTACTTGTACCCCTGTATCCCTCCAAAATTTGTATTTGAACCCATGCAACCCTCTTAAAATTGTACTTGTATGCCTGCATTACTCCCAAAATTTGTATTTTTACCCCTGCAGCCATCCCAAAATTTCTACTTATGCCCTTGCAACCCTCCAAAATTTGTATTTGTACCCTTGCAGACATCACAAACTTTGTATTTCAACCCCTGCAGCCATCCCGACATTTCTATTTAAACCCCTGCAGCCATCTCAAAATTTGTACTTGTACCCCGGCACCCCTCCCAAAATTTGCACTTGTATCCCCACAGCAATCCCAAACTTTCTACTTGTACCCCTGCATCCCTCCCAAGATTTCTACTTGTACCCCTGCATCCCTCCCAAAATTTGTACCTATACCCCGATAGCCAACCCAAAATTTTTACTATTTATACTCCTATCCATCCATCCCTCCCAAGATGAATATTTGTACCCCTGAAACCATTCCTGAATTTGTATTTGCACCCCTGCAGCCATCCCAAAATTTGTATTAGTACCCCTGCAGCCATGCCAAACTGTGTAATTGTATCGCTGTATCATTCCCAAAATTTGTATTTGTACCCATGCACCCAGCCAAAATTTGTACTATTTGTTATTGTACTCTCGCATCCATCCCAAAATTTGTACGTCTACCCTGCAGCCATCCCAAAATTTCTACTTGTACCCCTGCAGCCATCTCAAAATTTGTACTTGTACCCTGCAGCCATCCCAGAATGTGCACTATTTGTATTTGTACCCCTGAATCCCTCCCAAGATTTGTATTTTTACCCTTGCAGGCATCCCATAATTTGTACCTATGCCCCTCTAGCCATCCCAAAATCTGTACTTGTACCCCTGCAGCCATCCCGACATTTGTATTTATACCCTTGCAGCAATCTCAAAATTTGTACTTGTACCCCCGCACCCCTCCCAAAATTTGTTTTACTACCCCTACAGCCAACCCAAGATGTGTACTATTTGTATTTGTATCACTGCATCCCTCCCAAAATTTGTACTTGTACCCCTTCAGCCATCCCAAAGTTTGTATTTGAACCCCTGCAGCAATCCCAGAATTTCTACTTGTACCACTGCAGCCATTCCAAAATGTGTATTATTTGCACTTCTACCCATCAATCCCTGCCAGAATGTAAGTTTGTACCACTGCAGCCACCCCAAAATTTTTATTTGTACCCCTGCAGCCATCCCGAAATTTCTACTTATACCCCTGCAGCAATCTCAAAATATGTACTTGTACCTCAGCACCCCTCCCAAAATTTGTGTTTGTACCCTACAGCCAAGCCAAAATTTGTACATGTGCTCCTGCAGCAATCCCAAAATGTGTACTTCTACCCCGTATTACTCCCAAAATGTGTACTTGTATCCCTGCAACCTTCCAAGAATTTGTACTTGTACAATTACAGCCATCCCAAAATTTGTACTTCTACCCCTGCATCATTCCCAAAATTTGTACTTTTATTCATGCATCCATCCCAAAATGTGTTCTATTTGTACTTGTAAGCCTGTATCCCTCCAAAACTTGTATTTATAGCCCTGCAACCATCCCAAAACTTGCATTTGTACCCGTCCATCCCTTCCAAAATGTATGTTTGTACCCCTGTAGCCATCCCAAAATTTGACTTTGTACCCATGCAGCCATTCCAAAAATTGTATATCTACCACTGCATCCCTTCAAAATTTGTATTTGTGCTCCTGCAGCCATCCAAAAACTTGTACTTGAATCCCTCCAAAATTTGTATTTGTACCGCTGCAGCCCTCCCAAAATTTGTATTTGCACCCTTGCAGCCATCCCAAAATTTGTACTTGTATCCCTGCAGCATTCCCAAAATTTGTAATTTTATTGCTGCATCCTTCCCAAAATTTATACTTGTACCCATGCAACTCTCCCAGAATTTCAACTTGTACCCTGCAGCAATCCCAAAATGTGTACTATTTTTACTGGTAAACCTGCATCCCTCCCAAAAGTTGCATTTGTTCCCCTGCAGCCATCCAAAAACTTCTATTTGTACTCCCAACAGCCATCCAAAAATTTGTACTTGTACCCCTGCATCCCTCCCAAAATTTTTATCTATACCCCTATAGCCAATCCAAAATTTTTACTATTTGTACTCGTATCCATCCATCCCTCCCAAACTGAATATTTGTACCCCTGCAATCATTCCAGAATTTGTATTTGTACCCCAGCATTCCTCAAAAATTTGTATTTGTACCCCTGCAGCCAACCCAAAATTTGTATTTGTACACTTGCACCCATCCAAAATTTGAACTATTTGTACTTGTACCCCTGCATCCCTCCAAAAAAAATTAGTTGTACCCCTGCAGCCAACCCAAACTGTGTAATTGTACCCCTGTATCCTTCCCAAAATTTGTATTTGTACCCATGCACCCATCCAAATTTGTACTACTTGTACTTGTACCCTTGCAGCCATCCCAAAATTTGTACATGTACCATTCAGCCATCCCAAATTTTCTAATTGTACCCCTGCAGCCATCTCAAATTTGTACTTGTACCCTGCAGCCATCACAGAATGTGTACTATTTGTATTTGTACCCCAGCATCCCTCCCAAAATTTGAATTTGTACCCTTGCAGGCATCCCATAATTTGTACCTATGCCCTCTAGCCATTCCACTATCTCTACTTGTACCCCTGCTGCCATCCCGACATTTGTATTTATACCCCTGCAGCCATCTCAAAATTTGTACTTGTACCACCGCACCTCTCCCAAAATTTGTATTTGTACCCCTAGAGCCAACCCAAATTTGTACTTCTACCCCTGCATCCCTCCCAAGATCTGTTCTTGTACCCCTGCAACCCTCCAAGAATTTGTACTTGTACCCCTGCAGCCATCCCAAAATTTGTACTTGAACCCCTACATTCCTTCCAGAATCTGTACTTGTACCCCTGCAGCCATCCCAAAATGTGTACTATTTGTACTTCTATGTCTGCATCCATCCGAAAATGTGTACTTGTACCCCTTCAGCCATCCTAAAGTTTGTATTTGAACCCCTGCAGTAATCCCAGAAGTTGTACTTGTGCCACTGCAGCCATTCCAAAATGTGTATTATTTGTACTTCTACCCATCAATCCCTTCCAAAATGTAAGTTTGTACCCATGCAGCCACTCAAAAATCTGTACTTGTACCACTGCAGAAATTTCAAAATTTGTATATGTACCCCTGCACCCCTCCAAAATTTGTATTTGTCTCGTGCAACTATCCCCAAGCTTGTATCCTTGCATCCCCAGAAAATTTGTATTTATACTCCTGCAGCCCTCCCAAAATTTGTTTTTGTACCCCTGCAGGCATACCAACATTTGTATTTCTGCCCCTGCAACCATCCCAAAATTTGTATTTTTATTCCTGCATCCTTTCACAAATTTTCCTTCTACCCCTGCATACCTCCCAAAATTTCTACTTGTACCCTGCAGCCATCCCAAAATGTGTTCTATTTCTACTTGTTAGCCTGCATCCCTCCCAAAAGTTGTATTTGTACCCCTGCTGCCATCCCAAAACATGTATATTTTTACCCATACACCCATCCAAAAATTAGCACTTCTACCCCTGCAGCCATGACAAAATTTGTACTTGCACCCTACAGTCATCAACAAATTTCTGCTTGTACCCCTACACCCTTCCCAATATTTGTAATAATATAAAATAATAACATTTATTTAATTAAGCGCCTTTCAGAATTTCAAGGCGCTATACATAAAGCGTAAGAACACCAGCATCAATAAATACAATAAACAGAACAACAAGTATACAAGTAAAATAACCAATTACAGTAAAACAGGGAATGCCTTGTACCCTGCAGCCATCCCAGAATGTGTATTATTTGTACTTGTACCACTGTCTCCATCCCAAAATTTGTATTTGCCCCTGCACCCCTCCCAATATTTGTACTTGTATGCCTTCATCCTCACAAAATTTCTATTGGTACCCCTGCAGCCATCCCAAAATTTCTAATTATACCCCTGTGCCCCTCCAAAATTTGTATTTGTACTCATGCAGACATCACAAAATTTGTATTTGTACCACTGCAGAAATCCCAACAATTGCATTTGTGCCCCAGCAGGCATACCAACATTTGTATTTGTCCCCTGCAACCATCCCAAAATTTGTATTTTTATTCCTGCATCCCTCCACAAATTTTCCTTCTAGCCCTGCATCTCTCCCAAAATTTCCACTTGTACCCTGCAGCCATCCCAAAATGTGTTCTATTTCTACTTGTTAACCTGCATCCCTCCCAAAAGTTGTTTTTGTACCCCTGCAGCCATCCCAAAACATGTATTTTTACCTATACACCCATCCAAAAATTAGCACTGCTACCCCTGCAGCCATGACAAAATTTGTACTTGTACCCTACAGTCAACAAATTTCTGCTTGTACCCCTACACCCTTCCCAAAATGTATACTTGTACCCTGCAGCCATCCCAGAATGTGTATTATTAGTACTTGTACCACTGTCTCCATCCCAAAATTTGTATTTGTACCCTGCACCCCTCCCAATACTTGTACTTGTATGCCTTCATCCTCCCAAAATTTCTATTGGTACCCCTGCAGCCATTCAAAAATTTCTACTTATTCCCCTGCGTCCCTCCAAAATTTGTATTTGTGCACATGCAGACATCACAAAATTTGTATTTGTACCCCTGCAGAAATACCAACAATTGCATTTGTGCCCTTGCAGCCATCCCAAAAGTTGTATTTGTACCCTTGCAGCCATCCCAAATTTTGTACTTTTAACCCTGCATCCCTCTCTGAATTTATACTTGTACCCATGCATCCATCCCAAAATGTGTACTATTTGTACATGTGCCCCTGCATCCCTCCCAACAGATGTATTTGTACTCCTGCAGCCATCCCATAATTTGTATTTCTACCCCTCTGGCCGCCCCAAAATATGTACTTGTACTCCTACCGCCATCCTGACATTTGTATTTATACCCCTGAAGCCATCTCAAAATTTGTACTTCTACCCCGGCACCACTCCCAAAATTTCTACTTGTATCCCTGCAGCACTTCCAAAATGTGTACTTATACCCCTGCAACCCTCCAAGAATTTGTACTTTTATTCCTGCATCCCTCCAAAATTTGTATTTAAACTCCTGCAACCACCCCCAAGCTTGTATCCTTGCATTACTGGAAAATTTGTATTTGTACCCCTGCAGCTCTCACAAAATTTGTTTCTTTACCCCTGCAGGCATACCAACATTTGTATTTGTGGTCCTGCAGCCATCCCAAAATGTGAACTTTTATTCCTGCATCTCTCCCAAAGTTTTTCCCAGTACCCCTGCATCCCTCCCAAAATTTCTACTTGTACCCTGCAGCCATCCCAAAATGCGTTCTCTTTGTACTTGCTAACCTGCAACCCTCCCAAAAGTTGTATTTGTACCCTTGCAGCCATCCCAAAACATGTATTTGTACCCCTACACCCATCCAAAAATTAGCACTTCTACCCTGCAGCCATGACAAAATTTGTACTTGTACCCTATAGTCATCAACAAATTTCTGCTTGCACCCCTAGACCATCCCAAAATTTATACTTGTATCCTGCAGCCATCTCAGAATGTGTACTATTTGTACTTCTACCACTGTTTCCATCCCAAAATTTGTGTTTGTACCCCTGCAACCATCCCAAAATTTTTACTTATACCCCTGCCTCCCTCCAAAATTTGTATTTGTACCACTGCAGACATCACAAAATTTGTATTTCTACCCCTGCAGCAATCCCAACAATTGTATTAGTGCCCCTGCAGCCATCCCAAAAGTTGTACTTGTACCCCTGCAGCCATCCCAAAATTTGAACGTTTACCCCTGCATGCCTCCCAAAATCTTTACTTCTACCCATGCATCCCTCCTAAAATTTGTACTTGTACCAAGCAGATATTCTAGAATGTGTACCATTTGTACATATACCCATGCATCCCTCCCAACAGTTCTATTAGTACCTGCAGCGATCTCATAATTTCTATTTCTAGCCTCTAGCCATCCCAAATTCTGTACTTTTACCCCTGCAGCCATCCCTACATTTGTATTTATACCACTGCAGTCATCTCAAAATTTGTACTTGTAACCCAGCACCACTCTCAAAATTTGTACTTTTACCCCTGCAGCAATACAAAAATTTGTACTTGTACCCATGCAGCCATCCCAAAATTTGTACTTCTACTCCTGCATCCCTCCCAAAATTTGTACTTTTATTCCTGCATCCCTCCCAAAATGTGTACTATTTGTAACAGTAAACCTGCGTCCCTCCCAAAAGTTGTATTTATGCCCCTGCAGCCATCCCAAAACTTGTATTTGTACCCTTCCATCCCTCCAAATTGTATGTTTGTACCCCTGTAGCCATCCCAAAATTTGAATTTGTACCTATGCAGCCATTCCAAAATTTGTACATCTACCCCTGCATCCCTGCAAAATTTGTCTTTCTACTGCTGCAGCCATCCCAAAACTTGTATTTGTAACACTGCAGGCATCCCAACATTTGTATTTGTGACCCTGCAGCCATCCCAAAATGTGTCCTTGTACTCCTACAGCATTCCCAAAATTTGTTCTTTTATTCCTGCATCCTTCAAAAAAATTTGTAATTCTACCCCTGCATCCCTCCCAAAATTTCTACTTGTACCATGCAGCCATCCCAAAATGTTTACTATTTGTACTGGTAAACTTGCATCCGTCCAGAAAGTTGTATTTGTACCCCTGCAGCCATCCCAAAACTTCTATTTGTACCCTTACAGCTATCCAAGAATTTGCACTTGTACCCCTGCAGCCATGCCAAAATTTGTACTTGTACCCTGCTGCCATCCAAAAATGTCTACTTGTACCCCTACACCCACCCCAAAATTTGTACTTGTACTCCGCAGCCATCCCAGAATGTGTGCTATTTGTACTTCTACCCCTGCATCCCTCCCAAAATTTGTATTTGAACCCATGCAGCCCTCCCAAAATGTATACTTGTATGCCTGCAACCCTCCAAAAATTTGTATTTGTACCCCTGCAGCCATCCCAAAATTTCTACTTGTACCCTGCTACCCTCCAAAATTTGTATTTGTACTCCTGCAGATATCACAAAATTTGTATTTCTACCCCTGCAGCCATCCCAACATTTGTTCTTGTGCCCCAGTAGCCATCCCAAAAGTTGTATTTGTACCCCAGCAGCCATCCAATATTTTGTACTTATACCCATCTAGCCATCCCCAAATATGTACTTGTATCCCTGCATCCCTCCCAAAATGTGTACTTGTATCCCTGCAACTCTCCAAGAATTTGTACTTGTACCACTACAGCCATCCCAAAATTTGTACTTCTACCCATGCATCCCTCCCAAAATTTCTACTTTTATTCATGCATCCCTCCCAAAACGTGTACAGTTTGTACTTATATCCCTGTATTCCTCCAAAATTTGTATCTGAACCCATGTAACCCTCTTAAAATTTGTACTTGTATGCCTGCATTACTCCCAAAATTTGTATTTGTACCCCTGCAGCCATCCCAAAATTACTACTTATACCCTTGCATCCCTCCAAAATTTGTATTTGTACCCTTGCAGACATCACAAACTTTGTATTTCTACCCCTGCAGCCATCCCAACATTTGTATTTAAACCCCTGCAGCCATCTCAAAATTTGTACTTGTACCCCAGCACCCTTCCCAAAATTTGCACTTGTATCCCCTCAGCATTCCCCATATTTCTACTTGTACCCCTGCATCCCTCCCAAAATTTGTACTTGTACTGCTGCATCCCTCCCAAAATTTCTACCTATGACCCTATAGCCAACCCAAAATTTTTACTATTTGTACTTTTAACCATCCATACCTCCCAAGATGAATAGTTGCACCCTGAAACCATTCCAGAATTTGTATTTGTACCCCTGCATTCCTCAAAAATTTGTATTTGTACCCCAGCAGCCATCCCAAAATTTGTATTTGTATACCTGCACCCATCCAAAATTTGTACTATTTGTATTTGTACCTCTGCATCCATCCCAAAATTTTTATTAGTATCCCTGCAGCCATACCAAACTGTGTAATTGTACTCCTATATCCTTCCCAAAATTTGTATTTGTACCCATGCACCCATCCAAAATTTTTACTATTTCTACTTGTACCCTCACAGCCATCCCAAAATTTGTACGTCTACCCTGTAGCCATCCCAAAATTTCTACTTGTACCCCTGCAACCATCTCAAAATTTGTACTTGTACTCTGCAGCCATCCCAGAATGTGTACTATTTGTACTTCTACCCCTGCATCCCTCCCAAAATTTGTATTTGAACCCATGCAGCCCTCCCAAAATGTATACTTGTATGCCTGCAACCCTCCAAAAATTTGTATTTGTACCCCTGCAGCCATCCCAAAATTTCTATTTGTACCCCTGCTACCCTCCAAAATTTGTATTTGTACCCCTGCAGATATCACAAAATTTGTATTTCTACCCCTGCAGCCATTCCAACATGTGTTCTTGTGCCCCAGTAGCCATCCCAAAAGTTGTATTTGTACCCCAGCAGCCATCCCATATTTTGTACTTATACCCATCTAGCCATCCCCAAATATGTACTTGTATCCCTGCATCCCTCCCGAAATGTGTTCTTGTATCCCTGCAACCCTCCAAGAATATGTACTAATACCACTACAGCCATCCCAAAATTTGCACTTCTACCCCTGCATCCCTCCCAAAATTTCTACTTTTATTCATGCATCCCTCCCAAAATGTGTACTATTTGTACTTGTACCCCTGTATCCCTCCAAAATTTGTATTTGAACCCATGCAACTCTCTTAAAATTTGTACTTGTATGCCTGCATTACTCCCAAAATTTGCATTTGTACCTCTGCAGCCATCCCACAATTTCTACTTATACCCTTGCCTCCCTCCAAAATTTATATTTGTACCCCTGCAGCCATCCCATAATTTCTACTTATACCCTTGCATCCCTCCAAAATTTGTATTTGTACCCTTGCAGACATCACAAACTTTGTATTTCTACCCCTGCAGCCATCCCAGCATTTGTATTTAAACCCTTGCAGCCATCTCAAAATTTGTACTTGTACCCCACCACCCCTCCCAAAATTTGCAATTGTATCCCCTCAGCATTCCCCAAATTTCTACTTGTACCCTGCATCCCTCCCAAAATTTGTACTTGTACTGCAGCATCCCTCCCAAAATTTGTACCTATAACCATATAGCCAACCCAAAATTTTTACTATTTGTACTTTTATCCATCCATCCCTCCCAAGATGAATATTTGCACCCTGAAACCATTCCAGAATTTGTATTTGTAACCCTGCATTCCTCAAAAATTTGTATTTGTACCCCAGCAGCCATCCCAAAATTTGTATTTGTACACCTGCACCCATCCAAAATTTGTACTATTTGTATTTGTACCTCTGCATCCCTCCCAAAATTTTTATTAGTATCCCTGCAGCCATACCAAACTGTGTAATTGTACTCCTGTATCCTTCCTAAAATTTGTATTTGCACCCATGCACCCATCCAAAATTTGTATTATTTGTACTTGTACCCTCGCAGCCATCCCAAAATTTGTATGTCTACCCAGCAGCAATCCCAAAATTTCTACTTGTACCCCTGCAACCATCTCAAAATTTGAACTTGTACCCTGCAGCCATCTCAGAATGTGTACTATTTGTATTTGTACCCCTACTTCCCTCCCAAAATGTGTATTTGTACCCTTGCAGGCATACCATAATTTGTACTTATGCCCCTCTAGCCATCCCAAAATCTGTACTTGTACCCCTGCCGCCATCCTGACATTTGTATTTATACCCTTGCAGCCATCTCAAAATTTGTACTTGTACCACTGCACCTCTCCCAAAATTTGTATTTCTACCCCTACAGCCAACCCTAGTTTTCTACTATTTCTACCTGTGTCATTGCATCCATCCAAAAATGTGTACTTGTACCCCTTCAGCCATACTAAAGTTTGTATTTGAACCCTGCAGCAATCCCAGAAGTTGTACTTGTACCACTGCAGCCATTCTAAAATGTGTATTATTTGCACTTCTACCCATCAATCCCTGCCAAAATGTAAGTTTGTACCTCTGCAGCCACCCCAAAATTTGTATTTGTACCCCTGCAGCCAGCCCAAAATTTCTACTTATGCCCTTGCAGCAATCTCAAAATTTGTACTTGTACCTCCACACCCCTCCCAAAATTTGCGTTTGTACCCCTACAGCCAAGCCAAAATTTGTACATGTGCCCCTGCAGCAATCCCAAAATTTGTACTTCTACCCCTGCATCCCTCCCAAAATGTGTACTTGTATCCCTGAGACCTACCAAGAATTTGTACTTGTACAATTGCAGCCATCCCAAAATTTGTACTTCTACCCCTGAATCCTCCCCAAATTTGTACTTTTATTCGTGCATCCCTCTCCAAATTTTACCCTGTACCCCTGCATCCCTCCCAATATTTCTACTTGTACCCTGCAGCCATCCCAAAATGTGTTCTCTTTGTACTTGTTAACCTGCAACCCTCCCAAAAGTTGTATTTGTACCCCTGCAGCCATCCCAAAACATGTATAGGTACCCCTACACCCATCCAAAAATTAACACTTCTACCCCTGAAGCCATGACAAAATTTGTACTTGTACCCTATAGTCATCAACAAATTTCTGCTTGCACCCCTAGACCATCCCAAAATTTATACTTGTACCCTGCAGCCATCTCAGAATGTGTACTATTTGTACTTCTACAACTGTCTCATCCCAAAATTTGTGTTTGTACCCCTGCAACCATCCCAAAATTTTTACTTATATCCCTACGTCCCTCCAAAATTTGTATTTGTACCACTGCAGACATCACAGAATTTGTATTTCTACCCCTGCAGCAATCCCAACAATTGTATTAGTGCCCCTGCAGCCATCCCAAAAGTTGTACTTGTACCCCTGCAGCCATCCCAAAATTTGAACTTTTACCCCTGCATGCCTCCCAAACTTTTTACTTCTACCCATGCATCCCTCCCAAAATTTGTACTAGTACCAAGCAGATATTCTAGAATGTGTACTATTTGTACATGTACCCGTGCATCCCTCCCAACAGTTGTATTAGTACCCCTGCAGCGATCCCATAATTTCTATTTCTAGCCTCTAGCCATCCCAAATTCTGTACTTTTACCCCTGCAGCCATCCCTACATTTGTATTTATACCGCTGCAGCCATCTCAAAATTTGAACTTGTAACCCGGCACCACTCTCAAAATTTGTACTTTTACCCCTGCAGCAATACAAAAATCTGTATTTGTACCCATGCAGCCATCCCAAAATTCATACTTCTACTCCTGCATCCCTCCCAAAATTTGTACTTTTATTCCTGCATCCCTCCCAAAATGTGTACTATTTGTACTTGTAAACCTGCCTCCCTCCCAAAAGTTGTATTTGTACCCCCGCAGCCATCCCAAAACTTGTATTTGTACCCTTTCATCCCTCCAAATTGTATGTTTGTACCCCTGTAGCCATCCCAAAATTTGAATTTGTACCCATGCAGCCATTCCAAAATTTGTACATCTACCCCTGCATCCCTGCAAAATTTGTCTTTGTACTGCTGCAGCCATCCCAAAACTTGTATTTGTAACACTGCAGGCATCCCAACATTTGTATTTGTGCCCCTGCAGCCACCCCAAAATTTGTCCTTGTACACCTACAGCATTCCCAAAATTTGTTCTTTAATTTCTGCATCCTTCAAAAAATTTGTAATTCTACCCCTGCAGCCTTCCAAAAATTTCTACTTGTACCATACAGACATCCCAAAATGTTTACTATTTGTACTGGTAAACTTGCATCCTTCCAGAAAGTTGTATTTGTACCCCTGCAGCCATCCCAAAACTTCTATTTGTACCCCTACAGCTATCCAAGAATTTGCACTTGAACCCCTGCAGCCATGCCAAAATTTGTACCTGTGCCCTGCTACCATCCAAAAATGTCTACTTGTACCCCTACACCCATCCCAAAATATGTACTTGTACCCTGCAGCCATCCCAGAATGTGTACTATTTGTACTTCTACCCCTGCATCCCTCCCAAAATTTGTATTTAAACCCATGCAGCCCTCCCAAAATGTATACTTGTATGCCTGCAACCCTCCAAAAATTTGTATTTGTACCCCTGCAGCCATCCCAAAATTTCTACATGTACCCTGCTACCCTCCAAAATTTGTATTTGTACTCCTGCAGATATCACAAAATTTGTATTTCTACCCCTGCAGCCATCCCAACATTTGTTCTTGTGCCCCAGTAGCCATCCCAAAAGTTGTATTTGTACCCCAGCAGCCATCCAATATTTTGTACTTATACCCATCTAGCCATCCCCAAATATGTACTTGTATCCCTGCATCCCTCCCAAAATGTGTACTTGTATCCCTGCAACCCATCAAGAATTTGTACTTGTACCACTACAGCCATCCCAAAATTTGCACTTCTACCCCTGCATCCCTCCAAAAATTTCTACTTTTATTAATGCATCCCTCCCAAAACGTGTACTATTTGTGCTTGTACCCCTGTATCCCTCCAAAATTTGTATTTGAATCCATGCAACCCTCTTAAAATTTGTACTTGTATGCCTGCATTACTCCCAAAATTTGTATTTGTACCCCTGCAGCCATCCCAAAATTTCTACTTATACCCTTGCATCCCTCCAAAATTTGATTGTACCCTTGCAGACATCACAAACTTTGTATTTCTACCCCTGCAGCCATCCCAGCATTTGTATTTAAACCCCTGCAGCCATCTCAAAATTTGTTCTTGTACCCCAGCACCCCTCACAACATTTGCACTTGTATCCCCTCAGCATTCCCCAAATTTCTACTTGTACCCCTGCATTCCTCCCAAAATTTGTACTTGTACTGCTGCATCCCTCCCAAAATTTATACCTATAACCCTATAGCCAACCCAAAATTTTTACTATTTGTACTTTTATCCATCCATCCCTCCCAAGATGAATATTTGCACACCTGAAACCATTCCAGAATTTTTATTTGTACCCTGCATTCCTCAAAAATTTGTATTTGTACCCCAGCAGCCATCCCAAAATTTGTATTTGTACACCTGCACCCATCCAAAATTTGTATTATTTCTATTTGTACCTCTGCATCCCTCCCAAAATTTTTATTAGTATTCCTGCAGCCATACCAAACTGTGTAATTGTACTCCTGCATCCTTCCCAAAATTTGTATTTGTACCCATGCACCCATCCAAAATTTGTACTATTTGTACTTGTACCCTCGCAGCCATCCCAAAATTTGTACGTCTACCCTGCAGCCATCCCAAAATTTCTACTTGTACCCCTGCAACCATCTCAAAATTTGTACTTGTACCCTGCAGCCATCTCAGAATGTGTACTATTTGTATTTGTGCCCCTGCATCCCTCCCAAAATGTGTATTTGTACCCTTGCAGGCATCCCATAATGTGTACTTATGCCCCTCTAGCCATCCCAAAATCTGTACTTGTACCCCTGCCGCCATCCCGACATTTGTATTTATACCCTTGCAGCCATCTCAAAATTCGTACTTGTACCACCGCACCTCTCCCAAAATTTGTATTTCTACCCCTACAACCAACCCAAGGTTTGCACTATTTGTATCTGTATCACTGCATCCCTCCCAAAATGTGTACTTGTACCCCTTCAGCCATACTAAAGTTTGTATTTGAACCCTGCAGCAATCCCAGAAGTTGTACTTGTACCACTGCAGCCATTCCAAAATGTGTATTATTTGCACTTCTACCCATCAATCCCTGCCAAAATGTAAGTTTGTACCTCTGCAGCCACCCAAAAATTTGTATTTGTACCCCTGCAGCCATCCCAAAATTTCTACTTATGCCCCTGCAGCAATCTCAAAATTTGTACTTGTACCTCCGCACCCCTCCCAAAATTTGTGTTTGTACCCCACAGCCAAGCCAAAATTTGTACATGTGCCCCTGCAGCAATCCCAAAATTTGTACTTCTACCCTGCATCCCTCCCAAAATGTGTACTTGTATCCCTGCGACCTTCCAAGAATTTGGACTTGTACAATTGCAGCCATCACAAAATTTGTACTTCTACCCCTGAATCCTTCCCCAAATTTGTACTTTTATTCATGCATCCCTCCCAAAATGTGTACTATTTGTACTTGTAAGCCTGTATCCCTCCAAAAGTTGTATTTGTACCCCTGCAGCCATCCCAAAACTTGAATTTGTACCCATCCATCCCTTCCAAAATGTATGTTTGTACCCCATAGCCATCCCAAAATTTGAATTTGTACCCATGCAGCCATTCCAAAAATTGTACATCTACCACTGCATCCCTGCAAAATTTGTATTTGTGCCCCTGCAGCCATCCCAAAACTTGTACTTGTATCTCTCAAAAATTTGTATTTGTACCCCTGCAGCCCTCCCAAAATTTGAATTTGTAACCCTGCAGGCATCCCAACATTTGTATTTGTGCCCATGCAGCCATCCCAAAATTTGTACTTGTACCCCTGCAGCATTCCCAAAATATGTACTTTTATTCCTGCATCCTTCCAAAAATTTGTACTTGTACCCACGCATCCCACCCAGAATTTCTACTTGTACCCTGCAGCAATCCCAAAATGTGTACTATTTTTACTGGAAACCTGCATCCCTCCCAAAAGTTGTATTTGTTGCCTTGCAGCCATCCAATATTTTGTACTTATACCCATCTAGCCATCCCCAAATATGTACTTGTATCCCTGCATCCTCCCAAATGTGTACTTGTATCCTGCAACCCTTCAAGAATTTGTACTTATACCACTACAGCCATCCCAAAATTTGCACTTCTACCCCTGCATCCCTCCGAAAATTTCTACTTTTATTCATGCATCCCTCCCAAAATGTGTACTATTTGTACTTGTACCCCTGTATCCCTCCAAAATTTGTATTTGAACCCATGCAACCCTCTTAAAATTTGTACTTGTATGCCTGCATTACTCCCAAAATTTGTATTTGTACCCCTGCAGCCATCCCAAAATTTCTACTTATACCCTTGCATCCCTCCAAAATTTGATTGTACCCTTGCAGACATCACAAACTTTGTATTTCTACCCCTGCAGCCATCCCAGCATTTGTATTTAAACCCCTGCAGCCATCTCAAAATTTGTTCTTGTACCCCAGCACCCCTCACAACATTTGCACTTGTATCCCCTCAGCATTCCCCAAATTTCTACTTGTACCCCTGCATTCCTCCCAAAATTTGTACTTGTACTGCTGCATCCCTCCCAAAATTTATACCTATAACCCTATAGCCAACCCAAAATTTTTACTATTTGTACTTTTATCCATCCATCCCTCCCAAGATGAATATTTGCACACCTGAAACCATTCCAGAATTTGTATTTGTACCCTGCATTCCTCAAAAATTTGTATTTGTACCCCAGCAGTCATCCCAAAATTTGTATTTGTACACCTGCACCCATCCAAAATTTGTATTATTTCTATTTGTACCTCTGCATCCCTCCCAAAATTTTTATTAGTATTCCTGCAGCCATACCAAACTGTGTAATTGTACTCCTGCATCCTTCCCAAAATTTGTATTTGTACCCATGCACCCATCCAAAATTTGTACTATTTGTACTTGTACCCCTCAGCCATCCCAAAATTTGTACGCCTACCCTGCAGCCATCCCAAAATTTCTACTTGTACCCTGCAACCATCTCAAAATTTGTACTTGTACCCTGCAGCCATCTCAGAATGTGTACTATTTGTATTTGTGCCTCTGCATCCCTCCCAAAATGTGTATTTGTACCCTTGCAGGCATCCCATAATGTGTACTTATGCCCTCTAGCCATCCCAAAATCTGTACTTGTACCCTGCCGCCATCCGACATTTGTATTTATACCCTTGCAGCCATCTCAAAATTCATTACTTGTACCACCGCACCTCTCCCAAAATTTGTATTTCTACCCACAACCAACCCAAGGTTTGCACTATTTGTATCTGTATCACTGCATCCCTCCCAAAATGTGTACTTGTACCCTTCAGCCATCCTAAAGTTTGTATTTGAACCCTGCAGCAATCCCAGAAGTTGTACTTGTACCACTGCAGCCATTCCAAAAGTGTATTATTTGCACTTCTACCCATCAATCCCTGCCAAATGTAAGTTTGTACCTCTGCAGCCACCCAAAAATTTGTATTTTACCCTGCAGCCATCCCAAAATTTCTACTTATGCCCCTGCAGCAATCTCAAAATTTGTACTTGTACCTCCGCACCCCTCCCAAAATTTGTGTTTGTACCCCACAGCCAAGCCAAAATTTGTACATGTGCCCCTGCAGCAATCCCAAAATTTGTACTTCTACCCTGCATCCCTCCCAAAATGTGTACTTGTATCCCTGCGACCTTCCAAGAATTTGGACTTGTACAATTGCAGCCATCACAAAATTTGTACTTCTACCCCTGAATCCTTCCCCAAATTTGTACTTTTATTCATGCATCCCTCCCAAAATGTGTACTATTTGTACTTGTAAGCCTGTATCCTCCAAAAGTTGTATTTGTACCCTGCAGCCATCCAAAACTTGAATTTGTACCCATCCATCCCTTCCAAAATGTATGTTTGTACCCATAGCCATCCCAAAATTTGAATTTGTACCCATGCACCCATTCCAAAAATTGTACATCTACCACTGCATCCCTGCAAAATTTGTATTTGTGCCCTGCAGCCATCCCAAACTTGTACTTGTATCTCTCAAAATTTGTATTTGTACCCCTGCAGCCCTCCCAAAATTTGAATTTGTAACCCTGCAGGCATCCCAACATTTGTATTTGTGCCCATGCAGCCATCCCAAAATTTGTACTTGTACCCTGCAGCATTCCCAAAATATGTACTTTTATTCCTGCATCCTTCCAAAATTTGTACTTGTACCCATGCATCCCACCCAGAATTTCTACTTGTACCTGCAGCAATCCCAAAACGTGTACTATTTTTACTGGAAACCTGCATCCCTCCCAAAAGTTGTATTTGTTGCCTTGCAGCCATCCAATATTTTGTACTTATACCCATCTAGCCATCCCCAAATATGTACTTGTATCCCTGCATCCCTCCCAAAATGTGTACTTGTATCCCTGCAACCCTTCAAGAATTTGTACTTATACCACTACAGCCATCCCAAAATTTGCACTTCTACCCCTGCATCCCTCCGAAAATTTCTACTTTTATTCATGCATCCCTCCCAAAATGTGTACTATTTGTACTTGTACCCCTGTATCCCTCCAAAATTTGTATTTGAACCCATGCCACCCTCTTAATATTTGTACTTGTATGCCTGCATTACTCCCAAAATTTGTATTTGTACCCCTGCAGCCCTCCCAAAATTTCTACTTATACCCTTGCATCCCTCCAAAATTTGATTTGTACCCTTGCAGACATCACAAACTTTGTATTTCTACCCCTGTAGCCATCCCAACATTTGTATTTAAACCCCTGCAGCCATCTCAAAATTTGTTCTTGTACCCCAGCACCCTCACAAAATTTGCACTTGTATCCTCAACATTCCCCAAATTTCTTGTACCCTGCATTCCTCCCAAAATATGTACTTGTACTGCTGCATCCCTCCCAAAATTTCTACCTATAACCCTATAGCCAACCCAACATTTTTACTATTTGCACTTTTATCCATCCATCCCTCCCAAGATGAATATTTGCACACCTGAAACCATTCCAGAATTTTTATTTGTACCCTGCATTCCTCAAAAATTTGTATTTGTACCCCAGCAGTCATCCCAAAATTTGTATTTGTACACCTGCACCCATCCAAAATTTGTATTATTTCTATTTGTACCTCTGCATCCCTCCCAAAATTTTTATTAGTATCCCTGCAGACATACCAAACTGTGTAATTGTACTCCTGCATCCTTCCCAAAATTTGTATTTGTACCCATGCACCCATCCAAAATTTGTACTATTTGTACTTGTACCCGCAGCCATCCAAAATTTGTACATCTACCCTGCAGCCATCCCAAAATTTCTACTTGTACCCCTGCAACTATCTCAAAATTTGTACTTGTACCCTGCAGCCATCTCAGAATGTGTACTATTTGTATTTGTACCCCTGCATCCCTCCCAAAATGTGTATTTGTACCCTTGCAGGCATCCCATAATGTGTACTTATGCCCCTCTAGCCATCCCAAAATCTGTACTTGTACCCCTGCCGCCATCCCAACATTTGTATTTATACCCTTGCAGCCATCTCAAAATTTGTACTTGTACCACCGCACCTCTCCCAAAATTTGTATTTCTACCCCTACAACCAACCCAAGATTTGCACTATTTGTATCTGTATCACTGCATCCCTCCCAAAATGTGTACTTGTACCCCTTCAGCCATACTAAAGTTTGTATTTGAACCCTGCAGCAATCCCAGAAGTAGTACTCGTACCACTGCAGCCATTCCAAAATGTGTATTATTTGCACTTCTACCCATCAATCCCTGCCAAAATGTAAGTTTGTACCTCTGCAGCCACCCAAAAATTTGTATTTGTACCCCTGCAGCCATCCCGAAATTTCTACTTATGCCCCTGCAGCAATCTCAAAATTTGTACTTGTACCTCTACACCCCTCCCAAAATTTGTGTTTGTACCCCACACCCAAGCCAAAATTTGTACATGTGCCCCTGCAGCAATCCCAAAATTTGTACTTCTACCCTGCATCCCTCCCAAAATGTGTACTTGTATCCTTGCGACCTTCCAAGAATTTGTACTTGTACAATTGCAGCCATCACAAAATTTGTACTTCTACCCCTGAATCCCTCCCCAAATTTGTACTTTTATTCATGCATCCCTCCCAAAATGTGTACTATTTGTACTTGTAAGCCTGTATCCTCCAAAAGTTGTATTTGTACCCTGCAGCCATCCCAAAACTTGAATTTGTACCCATCCATCCCTTCCAAAATGTATGTTTGTACCCCATAGCCATCCCAAAATTTGAATTTGTACCCATGCACCCATTCCAAAATTGTACATCTACCACTGCATCCCTGCAAATTTTTATTTGTGCCCCTGCAGCCATCTCAAAACTTGTACTTGTATCTCTCAAAAATTTGTATTTGTACCCCTGCAGCCCTCCCAAAATTTGAATTTGTAACCCTGCAGGCATCCCAACATTTGTATTTGTGCCCATGCAGCCATCCCAAAATTTGTACTTGTACCCCTGCAGCATTCCCAAAATATGTACTTTTATTCCTGCATCCTTCCAAAAATTTGTACTTGTACCCATGCATCCCACCCAGAATTTCTACTTGTACCCTGCAGCAATCCCAAAACGTGTACTATTTTTACTGGAAACCTGCATCCCTCCCAAAAGTTGTATTTGTTGCCTTGCAGCCATCCAATATTTTGTACTTATACCCATCTAGCCATCCCCAAATATGTACTTGTATCCCTGCATCCCTCCCAAAATGTGTACTTGTATCCCTGCAACCCTTCAAGAATTTGTACTTATACCACTACAGCCATCCCAAAATTTGCACTTCTACCCCTGCATCCCTCCGAAAATTTCTACTTTTATTCAGCATCCTCCCAAAATGTGTACTATTTGTACTTGTACCCCTGTATCCCTCCAAAATTTGTATTTGAACCCATGCCACCCTCTTAATATTTGTACTTGTATGCCTGCATTACTCCCAAAATTTGTATTTGTACCCCTGCAGCCCTCCCAAAATTTCTACTTATACCCTTGCATCCCTCCAAAATTTGATTTGTACCCTTGCAGACATCACAAACTTTGTATTTCTACCCCTGTAGCCATCCCAACATTTGTATTTAAACCCCTGCAGCCATCTCAAAATTTGTTCTTGTACCCCAGCACCCCTCACAAAATTTGCACTTGTATCCCCTCAACATTCCCCAAATTTCTACTTGTACCCCTGCATTCCTCCCAAAATATGTACTTGTACTGCTGCATCCCTCCCAAAATTTCTACCTATAACCCTATAGCCAACCCAACATTTTTACTATTTGCACTTTTATCCATCCATCCCTCCCAAGATGAATATTTGCACACCTGAAACCATTCCAGAATTTTTATTTGTACCCTGCATTCCTCAAAAATTTGTATTTGTACCCCAGCAGCCATCCCAAAATTTGTATTTGTACACCTGCACCCATCCAAAATTTGTATTATTTCTATTTGTACCTCTGCATCCTCCCAAAATTTTATTAGTATCCCTGCAGACATACCAAACTGTGTAATTGTACTCCTGCATCCTTCCCAAAATTTGTATTTGTACCCATGCACCCATCCAAAATTTGTACTATTTGTACTTGTACCCTCGCAGCCATCCCAAAATTTGTACATCTACCCTGCAGCCATCCCAAAATTTCTACTTGTACCCCTGCAACTATCTCAAAATTTGTACTTGTACCCTGCAGCCATCTCAGAATGTGTACTATTTGTATTTGTACCCCTGCATCCCTCCCAAAATGTGTATTTGTACCCTTGCAGGCATCCCATAATGTGTACTTATGCCCCTCTAGCCATCCCAAAATCTGTACTTGTACCCCTGCCGCCATCCCAACATTTGTATTTATACCCTTGCAGCCATCTCAAAATTTGTACTTGTACCACCGCACCTCTCCCAAAATTTGTATTTCTACCCCTACAACCAACCCAAGATTTGCACTATTTGTATCTGTATCACTGCATCCCTCCCAAAATGTGTACTTGTACCCCTTCAGCCATACTAAAGTTTGTATTTGAACCCTGCAGCAATCCCAGAAGTAGTACTCGTACCACTGCAGCCATTCCAAATGTGTATTATTTGCACTTCTACCCATCAATCCTGCCAAAATGTAAGTTTGTACCTCTGCAGCCACCCAAAAATTTGTATTTGTACCCCTGCAGCCATCCCGAAATTTCTACTTATGCCCCTGCAGCAATCTCAAAATTTGTACTTGTACCTCTACACCCCTCCCAAAATTTGTGTTTGTACCCCACACCCAAGCCAAAATTTGTACATGTGCCCCTGCAGCAATCCCAAAATTTGTACTTCTACCCTGCATCCCTCCCAAAATGTGTACTTGTATCCTTGCGACCTTCCAAGAATTTGTACTTGTACAATTGCAGCCATCACAAAATTTGTACTTCTACCCCTGAATCCCTCCCCAAATTTGTACTTTTATTCATGCATCCCTCCCAAAATGTGTACTATTTGTACTTGTAAGCCTGTATCCCTCCAAAAGTTGTATTTGTACCCCTGCAGCCATCCCAAAACTTGAATTTGTACCCATCCATCCCTTCCAAAATGTATATTTGTACCCCATAGCCATCCCAAAATTTGAATTTGTACCCATGCAGCCATTCCAAAAATTGTACATCTACCACTGCATCCCTGCAAAATTTTATTTGTGCCCTGCAGCCATCTCAAAACTTGTACTTGTATCTCTCAAAATTTGTATTTGTACCCCTGCAGCCCTCCCAAAATTTGAATTTGTAACCCTGCAGGCATCCCAACATTTGTATTTGTGCCTATGCAGCCATCCCAAAATTTGTACTTGTACCCTGCAGCATTCCCAAAATATGTACTTTTATTCCTGCATCCTTCCAAAAATTTGTACTTGTACCCATGCATCCCACCCAGAATTTCTACTTGTACCCTGCAGCAATCCCAAAATGTGTACTGTTTTTACTGGAAACCTGCATCCCTCCCAAAAGTTGTTTTTGTTGCCTTGTAGCCATCCCCAAATTCCTATTTGTACCCATACAGCCATCCAAAAATTTGTACTTGTACCCCAGCATCCCTCCCAAAATTTTTACCTATACCCCATAGCCAATCCAAAATTTTTAATATTTGTACTCGTATCCATCCATGCCTCCCAAACAGAACATTTGTTCCCCTGCAACCATTCCAGAATTTGAATTTATACCCCTGCATTCCTCAAAAATTTGTATTTATATCCCTACAGCCAACCCAAAATTTGTATTTGTACACCTGCACCCATCCAAAATTTGAACTATTTGTACTTGTACCCCTGCATCCCTCCAAAAAATGTTATTAGTACCCCTGCAGCCTTACCAAACTGTGTAATTGTATCCCTGCATCCTTCCCAAAATTTGTATTTGTACCCATGCACCCATCCAAAATTTGTACTATTTGTACTTGTACCCTCACAGCCATCCCAAAATTTGTACATCTACCCTGCAGCCATCCCAAAATTTCTACCTGTACCCCTGCAGCAATCTCAAAATTTGCACTTGTACCCTGCAGCCATCCCAGAATGTGTACTATTTGTATTTGTACCCCTGCATCCCTCCCAAAATTTATATTTGTACCATTGCAGGCATCCCATAATTTGTACTTATGCCCCTCTAGCCATCCCAAAATCTGTACTTATACCCCTGCAGCCATCCCCACATTTGTGTTTATGCCCTTGCAGCCATCTCAAAATTTGTACTTGTACCACCGCACCCCTCCCAAAATTTGTATTTCTACCCCTACAGCCAACCCAAGATTTGTACTATTTGTACTTGTATCACTGCATCCCTCCCAAAATGTGAACTTGTACCTCTACAGTGATCTTAAAGTTTAAATTTGAACCATTGCAGCAATCCCAGAATTTGTACTTGCACCACTGCAGCCATTCCAAAATGTATATTAGTTGCACTTCTACCCATCAATCCCTGCCAAAATGTAAGTTTGTACCACTGCAGCCACCCCAAAATTTGTATTTGTACCCCTGCAGCCAGCCCAAAATTTCTACTTATGCCCTTGCAGCAATCTCAAAATTTGTACTTGTATCTCCACACCCCTCCCAAAATTTGTGTTTGTACCCCTACAGCCAAGCCAAGATTTGTACATATGCCCCTGCAGCAATCCCAAAATTTGTACTTCTACCCCTGCATCCCTCCCAAAATGTGTACTTGTATCCCTGTGACCTACCAAGAATTTGCACTTGTACAATTGCAGCCATCCCAAAATTTGTAGTTTTATTCATGCATCCCTCCCAAAATGTGTACTTTTATTCATGCATCCCTCCTGAACTTTGCACTTCTACCACTGCACCCCTCCCAAAATTTGTACTTTTATTCATGTATCCCTCACAAAATGTGTACTATTTGTACTTGTACAGCTGTATCCCTCCAAAATTTGTATTTGAACCAATGCAACCCTTTTAAAATTTGTACTTGTATGCTTGCATTACTCCCAAAATTTGTATTTGTACCCCTGCAGCCATCCCAAAATTTGTACTTATACCCTTGCATCCTTCCAAAATTTGTATTTCTACCCTTGCAGACATCACAAACTTTGTATTTCTACCCCTGCAGCCATCCCGACATTTGTATTTAAACCCCTAAAGCCATCTCAAAATTTGTACTTGTACCCCAGTTCCCCTCACAAAATTTGCACTTGTCTCCCCGCAGCGGTCCCAAAATTTGTACTTGTACCCCCTGCATCCCTCCCAAAATTTGTACTTGTACCCCTGCATCCCTCCCAAAATTTGTACCTATACCTCTATAGCCAACCCAAAATTTTTACAATATGTACTTGTATCCATCCATCCCGCCCTAGATGAATATTTGTACCCCTGAAATCATTCCAGAATTTGTATTTGTACCCCTGCATTCCTCAAAAATTTGTATTTGTAACCCTGAAGCCATCCCAAAATTTGTATTTGTACACCTGTTCCCATCCAAATATCTACTGTTTGTATTTGTACCTCTGCATCCCTCCCAAAATTTTTATTAGTACCCCTGCAGCCTTACCAAACTGTGCAATTGTACCCCTGTATCCTTCCCAAAATTTGTATTTGTACCCATGCACCCATCCAAAATTTGTACTATTTGTACTTGTACCCTCACAGCCATCCCAAAATTTGTACATCTACCCTGCAGCCTTCCCAAAATTTCTACTTGTACCCCTGCAGCCATCGCAGAATTTGTACTTGTACCCTGCAGCCATCCCAGAATGTGTACTATTTGTATTTGTACCCCTGCATCCCTCCCAAAATGTGTATTTGTACCCTTGCAGGCATCCGTTAATTTGTACTTATGCCCCCTAGCCATCCCAAAATCTGTCCTTGTACTGCTGCTGCCATCCCGACATTTGTATTTATACCCTTGCAGCCATCTCAAAATTTGTACTTCTACCACTGCACCCCTCCCAAAATTTGTATTTCTACCCCTACAGCCAACCCAGGATTTGTACTATTTTGTACCTGTATCACTGCATCCCTCCCAAAATGTGTACTTGTACCCCTTCAGCCATCCTAAAGTTTGTGTTTGAACTCCTGCAGCAATCCCAGAAGCTGTACTTGTACCACTGCAGCCATTCCAAAATGTGTATTATTTGCACTTCTATCCATTAATCCCTGACAAAATGTAAGTTTGTACCACAGCAGCCACCCAGAAATTTGTACTTGTACCCCTGCAGCCATCCTGAAATGTGTACTTATGCCCCTGCAGCAATCTCAAAATTTGTACTTGTACCTCCACACCCCTCCCAAAATTTGTGTTTGTGCCCCTACAGCCAAGCCAAAATTTGTACATGTGCCCCTGCAGCAATCCCAAAATTTGTACTTCTACCCCTGCATCCCTCCCAAAATTTGTACTTTTATTCGTGCATCCCTCCCAAAATGTGTACTATTTGTACTTGTAAGCGTGTATCCCTCCAAATGTTGTATTTGTACCCATGCAGCCATCCCAAAACTTGAATTTGTACCCATCCATCCCTTTCAAAATGTATGTTTGTACCCCTATAGCCATCTGGAAATTTGAATTTGTACCCATGCAGCCATTGCAAGAATTGTACATCTACCACTGCATCCCTGCAAAATTTATATTTGTGCCCCTGCAGCCATCCCAAAACTTGTACTTGTATCTCTCCAAAATTTGTACTTGTACCACTGCAGGCATCCCAACATTTGTATTTGTGCCCATGGAACCATCCCAGAATTTGTACTTGTATCCCTGCAGCATTCCCAAAATTTGTACTTTTATTCCTGCATCCTTCCCAAAATTGTACTTGTACCCGAGCATCCCTCCCAGAATTTCTACTTGTACCCTGCAGCAATCCCAAAATGTGTACTATTTTTACACCTGCATCCCTCGCAAAAGTTGTATTTGTACCCCTGCATCCATCCCAAAACTTCTACTTGTACCCCTACAGCCACCCAAAAATTTGTACTTGTACCCCTGCATCCCTCCCAAAATTTGTACCTATACTGCTATTGTCAATCCAAACTTTTTACTATTTGTACTCATATCCATCCCTCCCAAACTGAATATTTGTACCTCTGCAACCATTCCAGAATTTGTATTTGTATCCCTGCATTCCTCAAAAATTGGTATTTGTACCCCTGCAGCCAACCCAAAATTTGTATTTGTACACCTGCACTCATCCAAAATTTGTACTATTTGTACTTGTACCCCTGCGTCCCTCCAAAATTTTTTATTTGTACCTCTACACCCATCCCAAACTGCCGAATTGTACCCCTGTATCCTTCCCAAAATTTGTATTTGTACCCATGCACCCATCCAAAATTTGTACTACTTGTACATGTACCCTCACAGCCATCCCAAAATTTGTACAAGTACCATGCAGCCATCCCAAAATTTCTAATTGTACCCCTGCAGCCATCTCAAAATCTGTACTTGTACCCTGCAGCCATCCCGGAATGTGTACTATTTGTATTTGTACCCCTGCATCCCTGCTGAAATTTGTATTTGTACCCTTGCAGGCATCCCATAAGTTGTACTTATGCCCCTCTAGCTCTCCCAATATCTCAACTTGTACCCCTGCAGTCAGCCTGACATTTGTTTTTATACCCCTGCAGCCATCCCAAAATTTGTACTTCTACCCCTGCAGCCCTCCCAAAATTTGTAGTTTATTCCTGCATCCCTCCCAAAATGTGTACTTGTACCCCTGCAATCCTCCAAAAATGTATACTGCTACCCTGCAGCCAACCCAAAATGTGTACTATTTGTATGTGTAAACCTGCATCCCTCCCAAAAGTTCTACTTGTACCCTTGCAGCCATCCCAAAACTTGTATTTTTACCCATCCATCGCTCCCAAAATCTATGTTTGTACCCCTGTAGCCATCCCAAAATTTGTATTTGTACCTATACAGCCACTGCAAAATTTGTATATGTACCCCTGCATCCCTGAAAAATGTGTGTTTGTGCCCCTGCGGCCATCCCAAAACTTGTACTTGTATTCTTGCTACCCTCCAAAATTTGTATTTGTACCCCTGCAGCCCTCCCAAAATTTCTATTTGCACCCCTGCAGGCATCCTAACATTTGCATTTGTGCCCCTGCAGCCATCCCAAAATATGTACTTTTACCCCTGCAGCCATCCCAAAATGTGTACTTTTATTTCTGCATCCCTCCCAAAATTTCTACTTGTGCCCCTGCATCCCTCCCAAAATTTCTTCTTGTACCCTGCAGCCATCCCAAAATGAGAACTATTTGTACTTGTAAATCTGTATCCCTCCCAAAAATTGTACTAGTACCTCTGCAGCCATCCCAAAACATGTATTTATACCCCTACAGCCATCCAAAGATGTGTACTTCTACCCCTGTAGCTATGCTAAAATTTGTACTTGTACCATGCAGTCATCAAAAAATTTCTACTTGTACCGCTACACCCATCCCCAAATTTGTACTTGTACCCTGCAGCCATCCAAGAATGTGTACTATTTGTACGTATACCCCTGCATTCCTACCAAAATTTGTATTGGTACCCCTGCATCCCTCCCAAAATGCATACTTCTATCCCTGCAACCCTCCAAGTATTTGAACTTGTACCCCTGCATCCCTCCTAAAATGTGTACTTGTACCCCTTCAGCCATCTTAAAGTTTGTATTTGAACCCCTACAGCAATCCCGACATTTGTATTTATACCCTTGCAGTCATCTCAAAATTTGTACTTTTATCACCGCACTCCTCCAAAAATTTATATTTCTACCCCTACAGCCAACCCAAGATTTGTACTATTTATACTTTTATCACTGCATCCCTCCCAAAATGTGTACTTGACCCCTTCAGCCATCCTAAAGTTTGTATCTGAACCCTGCAACAATCCCAGAAGTTGTACTTGTACCACTGCAACATTCCAAAATGTGTATTATTTGCACTTCTACCCATCAATCCCTGCCAAAATGTATGTTTGTACCACAGCAGCCACCCAGAAATTTGTATTTGTACCCCTGCAGCCATCCCGAAATTTCCCCTGCAGCAATCTCAAAATTTGTACTTGTACCTCTGCACCCCTCCCAAAATTTGTACTTGTACCACTACAGCCAAGCCAAAATTTGTACACATGCCCCTGCAGCAATCCCAAAATTTGTACTTCTACCCCTGCATCCCTCCCAAAATGTGTACTTTTATTCATGCATCCCTCCCAAAATGTGTACTATTTTTACTTGTAAGAGTGTATCCCTCCAAATGTCGTATTTATACCCATGCAGCCATCCCAAAACTTGAATTTGTACCCATCCATCCCTTTCAAAATGTATGTTTGTACCCCTATAGCCATCCCAAAATTTGAATTTGTACCCATGCAGCCATTGCAAGAATTGTACATCTACCACTGCATCCCTGCAAAATTTGTATTTGTGCCCCTGCAGCCATCCCAAAACTTGTACTTGTATCTCTCCAAAATTTGTACTTGTACCGCTGCAGGCATCCCAACATTTGAATTTGTGCCCATGCAACCATCCCAAAATTTGTACTTGTACCCCTGCAGCATTCCCAAAATTTGTACTTTTCTTCCTGCATCCTTCCCAAAATTTGTACTTGTACCCAAGCATCCCTCCGAGAATTTCTACTTGTACCCTGCAGCCATCCCAAAATTTGTACTTTTACCCCTGCATTCCTGCCAAAATGTTAACTTGTACCCCTGCATCCCTCCCAAAATTTGTACTTGTACCATGCAGATATCCCAGAATGGGTACTATTTGTACATGTACCCATGCATCCCATAGTTTCTATTTCTAGCCTCTAGCCATCCCAAATTCTGTACTTTTACCCCTTCAGCCATCTCAAAATTTGTACTTGAACCCATGCAGCCATCCCAAAATTTGTACTTCTACTCCTGCATCCCTCCCAAAATTTGCACTTTTATTCCTGCATCCTTCCCAAAATGTGTACTGTTTGTACTTGTAAACCTGCATCCCTCCCAAAAGTTATATTTATACCCCTGCAGCCATCCCAAAACTTGTATTTGTACCCATCCATCCCTCCTAAAATGTATGTTTGTACCCCTGTAGCCATCCCAAAATTTGAATTAGTACCCATGCAGCCATTTCAAAATTTGTACATCTACCCCTGCATTCCTGCAAAATTTGTCTATGTACCCCTGCAGCCATCCCAAAACTTGTATTTGTACCACTGCAGGCATCCCAACATTTGTATTTGTGCCCCTGCAGCCATCCCAAAATTTGTCCTTGTACCTCTACAGCATTCCCAAAATGTGTTCTTTTATTCCTGCATCCTTCCCAAAATTTGTACTTGTACCCCTGCATCTCTCCCAAAATTTCTACTTGCACCCTGCAGCCATCCCAAAATGTGTTCTATTTGTACTTGTTAATCTGCATCCCTCCCAAAAGTTATATTTCTACCCCTGCAGCCATCCCAAAACATGTATTTTTACCCCTACACCCATCCAACAATTAACACTTCTACCCCTGCAGCCATGACAAAATTTGTACTTGAACCTACAGTCATCAACAAATTTCTGCTTGTACCTCTACACCCATCCCAAAATGTATACTTGTACCCTGCAGCCATCCCAGAATGTGTACTATTTGTACTTGTACCACTGTCTCCATCCCAAAATTTGTATTTGTACCCCTGCACCCCTCCCAAAATTTGTACTTGTATGCCTTCATCCCTCCCAAAATTTACATTTGTACCTCTGCAGCCATCCCAAAATTTCTACTTATACCCCTGTGACCCTCTAAAATTTGCATTTGTACCACTGCAGGCATCACAAAATTTGTATTTGTACCCCTGCAGCAATCCAAAAAATTGTTTTTGTGCCCCTGCAGCCATCCCAAAAGTTGTACTTTTACCCCTGCATCCCTCCCAAAATATTTACTTGTACCCATGCATCCCTCCCAAAATTTGTACTTGTACCATGCAGATATCCCAGAATGTGTACTATCTGTACATGTACCCATGCATCCCTCTCAACAGTTGTATTAGTACCCCTGCAGAGATCCCATAATTTCTATTTCTAGCCTCTAGCCATCCCAAATTCTGTACTTTTACCCCTGCAGCCATCTGTACATTTGTATTTATACCCCTGCAACCATCTCAAAATTTGTACTTGTAATCCGGTGCCACTCCCAAAATTTGTACGTGTACCCTTGCGACCCTCCAAGAATTTGTACTTGTAACTCTGCAGCCATTCCAGAATGTGTACTATTTGTACTTCTACCCATCCATCCCTCCCAAAATATATGTTTGTACCCCAGCAGCCACCACAAAATTTGTATTTGTACCCCTGCAGCCATTCCAAACTTTGTACATGTACACCTGCACCCCTCCAAAATTTGTATTTGCACCCCTGCAGGACTCCACAAATTTGTATTTGTTCCCCTGTAGCCATGCCAACATTCACATTTGTGCCCCTGCAGCCATCCCAAAATTTGTACTTCTACCCCTGCAGCCCTCCAAAAATTTGTAGCTTATTCCTGCATCCCTCCCAAAATGTGTACTTGTACCCCTGTAATGCTCCAAAAATGTATACTTCTACCCTGCAGCCAACCTGAAATGTGTACTATTTGTACTTGTAAACCTGCATCCCTTCCAAAAGTTGTATTTCTACCCCTGCAGCCATCCCAAAACTTGTATTTTTACCCATCCATCCTTCCCAAAATGTATGTTTGCATCCCTGTAGCCATCCCAACATTTGTATTTGTACCTATGCAACCATTCCAAAATTTGTATATGTAGCCCTGCATCCCTGAAAAATTTGTGTTTGTGCCCCTGCAGCCATCCCAAAACTTGTACTTGTATCCTTGCTACCCTCCAAAATTTGTATTTGTATCCCTGCAGTCCTCCCAAAATTTCTATTTGTACCCCTGCAGCCATCCTAACATTTGTATTTGTGCCCCTGCAGCCATCCCAAAATATGTACTTGTACCAATGCAGCCATCCCAAAATGTGCACTTTTATTCCTGCATCCTTCCCAAAATTTGTACTTGTACCCCTGCATCTCTCCCAAAATTTCTACTTGCACCCTGCAGCCATCCCAAAATGTGTTCTAGTTGTACTTGTTAATCTGCATCCCTCCCAAAAGTTATATTTCTACCCTTGCAGCCATCCCAAAACATGTATTTGTACCCCTACAGCCATTCAAAAATCTGCACTTCTACCCCTGCAGCCATCCCAAAATTTGTACTTGTACCCTGCAGCCATCCAAGAATGTCTACTATTTGTATGTGTACCCCTGCATTCCTACCAAAATTTGTATTGGTATCCCTGCATCCCTCCCAAAAATGCATACTTGTATCCCTGCAACCCTCCAAGAATTTGAACTTGTACCACTGCAGCCATTCCAAAATTTGCACTATTACCCCTACATCCCTCCCAAAATTTGTACTTTTATTCATGCATCCCTCACAAAATGTGTACTATTGTACTTGTAAGCATGTATCCCTCCCAAAAGTTGTATTTGTACCCCTGCAGCCATCCCAAAACTTGAATTTGTACCCATCCATCCCTCCCAAAATGTACGTTTTTACCCCTTTAGCCATCTAAAATTTGAATTGTACCCATGCAGCCATTCCAAAATTTGTACATCTACCACTGTATTCCTGCAACATTTGTATTTCTACCCCTGCAGCCATCCCAAAACTTGTACTTGTATCCCTCCAAAATATGTATGTGTACCCCTGCAGCTTCCCAAAATTTGCATTTGTACCCCTGCAGGAATCCCAATATTTGTATTTGTGCCCATGCAGCCATCCCAAAATTTGTACTTGTACCCCTGCAGCATTTCCCAAATTTGTACTTTTATTCCTGCATCCTTCCCAACATTTGTACTTGTACCCCTGCATCCCTCCCAAAAGTTGTACTTGTACCCTGTAGCCATCCCAAAATGGCTATTATTTGTACTGGTAAACCTGCATCCCTCCCAAAAGTTGTATTTGTTCTCCTGCAGTCATCCCAAAACTTCTATTTGTACCCCTACAGCCATCCAAAAATGTGCACATCTACCCCTGCAGTATGCCAAAATTTGTACGTGTACCCTGCAGCCAATCCAGAATGTGTATTATTTGTACTTGTACCCCTGCATCCCTCCAAAATTTCTATTTGAACCCATGAAACCCTCTTAAAATTTGTACTTGTATGCCTGCATAACTCCCAAACTTTGTATTTGTACCCCTGCAGCCATCCCAAAATTTCTACTTATACCCCTGCATCCCTCCAAAATTTTTATTTGTACCCTTGCAGACATCACAAACTTTGTATTTCTTCCCCTGCAGCCATCCCAGCATTTGTATTTAAACTCCTGCAGCCATCTCAAACTTTGTACTTGTACCCCGGCACCCCTCCCAAAATGTGTACTTGTATCCCCGCAGCAATCCCAAAATTTGTACTTGTACCCCTGCATCACTCCCAAAATGCATACTTGTACCCCTGCAACCCTGCAAGACTTTGTACTTGTACTCCTGCAGCCATCCCAAAATTTGTACTTGTACCCCTGCACCCATCCCAAAATTTGTACCTTTACCCCTATAGCCAACCCAAACTTTTTACTATTTGTACTCGTATCCATCTATCCCTCCAAGATGAATATTTGTACCCCTGAAACCATTCCAGAATTTGTATTTGTACCCCTGCATTCCTCAAAACTTTGTATTTGTACCCCTGCAGCCATCCCAACATTTGTATTTGTACACCTGCACCCATCCAAAATTTGTACTATTTATAATTGTACCTCTGCATCCCTCCCAAAATTTTTATTTGTACCCCTGCAGCCATACCAAACTGTATAATTGTACCCCTGTATCCTTCCCAAAATTTGTATTTGTACCCATGCACCCATCCAAAATTTGTACTGTTTGTACTTGTACCCTCGCAGCCATCCCAAAATTTCTACTTCTACCCCTGCAGCCATCTCAAAATTTGTACTTGTACCCTGCAGCCATCCCAGAATGTCTACTATTTGTATTTCTACCCTGCATCCTTCCAAAAATTTGTATTTATACCCTTGCAGGCATCCCGTAATTTGTACTTATGCCCCTCTAGCCATCCTAAAATCTGTACTTGTACCCCTGCAGCCATCCGGACGTTTGTATTTATACCCTTGCAGCCATCTCAAAATTTGTACTTGTATCACCGCACCCCTCCAAAAATTTGTATTTCTACCCTTACAGCCAACCCAAGATTTCTACTATTTGTACTTATATCACTGCATCCCTCCAAAAATGTGTACTTGACCCCTTCAGCCATCCTAAAGTTTGTGTTTGAACCCTGCAACAATCCCAGAAGTTGTACTTGTACCACTGCAGCCATTCCAAAATGTGTATTATTTGTACTTCTACCCATCAATCCCTGCCAAAATGTAAGTTTGTACCACTGCAGCCACCCAAAAATTTGTATTTGTACCCCTGCAGCCATCCCGAAATTTCTACTTATGCCCCTGCAACAATCTCAAAATTTGTACTTGTACCTCCGCACCCCTCCAAAAATTTGTGTCTGTACCCCTACAGCCAAGCTAAAATTTGTACATGCGCCCCTGCAGCAATCCCAAAATGTGTACTTGTATCCGTGCAACCCTCCAAGAATTTGTACTTGTACGACTGCAGCCATCCCAAAATGTGTACTTCTACCCCTGCATCCCTCCCAAGATCTGTACTTGTACCCTGGCAACCCTCCAAGAATTTGTACTTAAAGTTGTACATATACCCCTGCATCACTCCAAAATTTATATTTGTACCTCTGCAACCATCCCCAAACTTCTACTTGTACTCTCGCATCCTGGAAAATTTGTATGTGTACCCCTGCAGCCCTCCACAAATTTGTATTTCTACCCTGGCAGTCATCTCAACATTTCCATTTGTGCCCATGCAGCCATACCAAAATTTTTACTTCTACTGCAGCCAACCCAAAATTTGTACTTTTATTCCTGCATCCTTTCCCAAGATTTGTACTTGTACCCCTGCATCCCTCCAAAAATTTCTACTTGAACCCTGCAGCTAACCCAAAATGTGTACCATTTGTACTTGTTAACCTGCATCTCTCCCAAAAGTTGTATTTGTACCCCTGCAGCCATCCCAAAACTTGTATTTGTACCCATCCATCCCTCCCAAAATATATGTCTCTACCCCTGCAGCCATCCCAAAATTTGTATTTGTTCCCATGCAGCCATTCCAAAATGTGTATATGTACCCCTACAGCCCTGCAAAATTTGTATTTCTACCCCTGCAGCCATCCCAAAATGTGTACTTGCATCCCTGCATACCTCCAAAATTTGTATTTGTACCCCTGCAGCCCTCCCAAATTTCTATTTGTACCATGCAGGCATCCCAACATTTGTATTTGTGCCCCTGCTGCCATTCCAAAATTTGTATTTGTACCCCTGCAGCCATCCCACAATTTGTACTTTTATTCCTGCATCCCTCCCAAAATTTGTACTTGTAACCCTGCATCCCTCCCAAAATTTCTACTTGTACCATGCAGCCATCCCAAAATGTGTAGTATTTGTACTTGTAAACCTACATCCCTCCAAAATTTGTATTTCTGCCTCTGCAGCCATTCCAAAACTTCTATTTTTACACCTGCTGCCCTCCCAAAATTTGTATTTGTACCCCTGCAGGCATCCCAACATTTATATTTGTGCCCATGCAGCCATCTCAAAATTTTCACTTGAACTCCTGCAACATTGCCAAAATTTATACTTTTATTCCTGCATCACTCCCAAAATTTGTACTTGTACCCCTGCATCCCTCCCAAAATTTCTACATGTACCCTGCAGCCATCCCAAAATGTGTACTATTTGAACTTGTGAACCTGCATCCCTCACAAAAGTTGCATTTGTATCCCTGCAGCCATCCCAAAACTTGAATTTGTACCCCTACAGCCATCTAAAAATTTGCCCTTGTACCCCTGCAGCCATGCCAAAATTTATACTTGTACCCCTCAGCCATCCCAAAACTTCTACTTGCACCAATACACCCATCCCAAAATTTATCCTTGTACCCTGCAGCCATCCCAGAATCTTTACTATTTGTACTTGTAATCCTGTATCCCTCCCAAAATTTGTATTTTTCCCCTTGTACTGCTCCCAACATTTCTTCTTGTACTTCTGCATCATCCCAAAATTTGTGCTTGTACCCCTGCTGCCATCCCAAAACTGGTACTTTTACACCTGCATCCCTCCCAAATTTCTATTTGTACAACTGCAGACATCACAAAATATGTATTTCTAGCCCTGCAGCCATCCCAGCATTTGTATTTGTGCCCCTGCAGCCATCCCTAAAGTTGTACTTGTACCTCTACAGCCATCCCAAAATGTGTACTTTTATTCCTGCATCCCTCCAAGAATTTGTACTTGTATGACTGCCGCCATCCCAAAACTTGTACTTGTACCCTGCAGCCATCCTAGAATGTGTACTATTTTTACATGAGACCCTGCATCCCTCCCAAGAGTTGTATTTGTACCTCTGTAGCCATCCCATAATTTGTATGTCTACCCCTCTAGCCATCCCAAAATCTGTTCTTGTACTCCTGCAGCCATCCCGACATTTGTATTTATAGCCCTGTAGCCATCTCAAAATTTGTACTTGTACTCCAGCACAACTCCCAAAATTTCTACTTGTACCCCTTAAGCAATCTCAAAAGTTGTATTTGTACCTATGCATCCCTCCCAAAATGTGGACTTGTACACCTGCAACCCTCCAAGAATTTGTACTTGTACCCTGCAACCATCCCAAAAGTTTTACTTCTACCCCCTGCATCCCTATCAAAATTTGTACTTTTATTCGTGCATCCCTCCCAAAATGTGTACTATTTGTACTGGTAAACCTGCATCCCTCCCAAAAGTTGTATTTGTACCCCTGCAGCCATCCCAAAACTTGTATTTGTACCCATCCATCCCTCCCAAAATGTATGGTTGTACCCCTGTAGCCACCCCAAAATTGGTATTTGTACCCATGCAGCCATTCCAAAATTTGTACATGTACCCCTGCATCCCTGGAAAATTTGTATTTGTACCCCTGAAGCCATCTGAAACTTGTACTTGTATCCTTGTATCCCTCCAAAATTTGTATTTATACCCCTACAGCCCTCCCAAAATTTGAATTTGTACCCTTGCAGGCATCCGAACATTTTTATTTGTGCCCCTGCAGCCATCCCAAAATTTGTACTTGTACCCCGAAAGCCATAGCAAAATTTGTACTTTTATTCCTGCATCCCTCCCAAAATTTATGCTTGTACCCCTGCATCTCTCCCAAAGTTTATACTTCTACCCTACAGCCATCCCAAAATGTGTACTATTTGTACTTGTAAACCTGCATCCCTCCCTAAAGTTGTATTTGTACCTCTGCAGCAACCCAAACCTTGTATTTGTACTCCTACACCCATCCAAAAATGTGTACTTCTACCCCTGTAGCTATGCAAAAATTTGTACTTGTACCCAGCAGACATCACAAAATTTCTACTTGTTCCCCTACACCCATCCCAGAATTTGTACTTGTACCCTGCAGCTATCCCAGAATGTGTACTATTTGTATGTGTACCCCTGCATCCTTCCCAAAATTTGTATTTGTACCCCTGCACCCCTCCCAAAATTTGTTCTTGCACACCTGCAGCCATCCCATTTGTATTTGTGCTCCTGAAGCCATTCCAAAAGTTGTACTTGTACCCCTGCAGCCATCCCAGAATTTATACTTTTACCCCTGCATCCCTCCCAAAAGTTATACTTGTGCACCTCCATCCCTCCCAAAACTTGTACTTGTACCCTGCAGCCATTCCAGAATGATTACTATTTGTACATGTTACCCTTCATCCCTCCCAACAGTTGTATTTGAACCCCTGCAGCCATCCCATAGTTTGTATTTCTATGCCTCTAGCCATTCCAAAATCTGTACTTGTACCCTTGCAGCCATCACGACATTTGTATTTATAGCCCTGCAGCCATCTCAAAATTTGTACTTGTACCCCAGCACCACTCCCAAAATTTATACTTGTACCCCTGCAGTAATCCCAAAATTTGTACTTGTACCCCCTGCAACCCTCCAAGAATTTGTATTTGAACCCCTGCAGCCATCCCAAAATGTGTACTTCTACCCCTGCATCCCTCCCAGAATTTGTACTTTTATGAGTGTATCCCTCCCAAAATGTGTACTATTTCTACTTGTAAACCTGCATCCCTCCCAAAAGTTGTATTTGTACCCCTACAGCCATCCCAAAATTTGTATTGGTTCCCATGCAGCCATTCCAAAATGTGTATATGTATCCCTACATCCCTGCAAAATTTGTATTTCTACCCCTGCAGCCATCCCAAAATTTGTACTTGCATCCCTGCATACCTCCAAAATTTGTATTTGTACCCCTGCAGCCCTCCCAAAATTTGTATCTGTACCCATGCAGGCATCCCAACATTTGTATTTGTGCCCCTGCTGCCATCCCAAAATTTGCACTTGTACCCCTGCAGCCATCCCAAAATGTCTACTTTTACCCTGCAGCCATCCCAAAATGTGTACTATTTGTACTTGTAAAGCTGCATCCCTCCAAAATCTGTATTTCTGCCGCTGCAGCCATTCCAAAATTTCTATTTGTACACCTGCCGCCCTCCCAAAATTTGTATTTGTACCCCTGCAGGCATCCCAACATTTGTATTTGTGCCCATGCAGCCATCTCAAAATTTGTACTTGAACCCCTGCAGCATTCCCAAAATTTTTACTTTTATTCCTGCATCCTTCCTAAAATTTGTACTTGTAACCCTGCATCCCTCCCAAAATTTCTACTTGTACCCTGCAGCCATCCCAAAATGTGTACTATTTGTACTATTTGAACTTGTAAACCTGCATCCCTCACAAAAGATGTATTTGTACCCCTGCAGCCATCCCAAAACTTGAATTTGTACCCCTACAGCCATCAAGAAATTTGCCCTTGTACCCCTGCAGCCATGCCAAAATTTGCACTTGTACCCCTCAACCATCCCCAAATTTCTACTTGTACCAATACACCCATCCCAAAATTTGTCCTTGTACCCTGCAACCATACAGAATCTGTACTATTTGTACTTGTACTCCTGTATCCCTCCCAAAATATGTATTTTTACCCTTGTAGCACTCCCAAAATTTATACTTGTACTCCTGCATCCTCCCAAAATTTGTGCTTGTACCCCTGCAGCCATCCCAAAACTGGTACTTGTACCCCTGCATCCCTCCAAAATTTCTATTTGTACCCCTGAAGACATCACAAAATTTGTATTTCTAACCCTTCAGCCATCCCAGCATTTGTATTTGTGCCCCTGCAGCCATCCCAAAAGTTGTACTTGTACCCCTGCAGCCATCCCAAAATTTGTACTTTTACCCCTGCATCCCTCCCAAAATTTATACTAGTACCCCTCTATCCCTCCCAAAACTTGTACTTGTACCCTGCAGCCATCCTAGAATGTGTACTATTTTTACATGAACCCCTGCATCCCTCCCAAGAGTTGTATTTGTACCTCTGTAGCCATCCCATAATTTATATTTCTACCCCTCTAGCCATCCCAAAATCTGTTCTTGTACTCCTGCAGCCATTCTGACATTTGTATTTATAGCACTGCAGCCATCTCACAATTTTTACTTGTACCCCGGCACCGCTCCCAAAATTTCTACTTGCACCCCTGAAGCAATTCCAAAATTTCTACTTGTACTTATGCATCCCTCCCAAAATGTGTACTTGTACCCCTGCAACCCTCCAAGAATTTGTACTTGTACCCCTGCAACCATCCCAAAATTATTACTTCTACCCCTGCATCCCTAACAAAATTTATACTTTTATTCATGCACCCCTCCCAAAATGTGTACTATTTGTACTGGTAAACCTGCATCCCTCACAAAAGTTGTATTTGTACCCCTGCAGCCATCCCAAAATTTGTACTTGTACCCCTGCAACCCTCCAAGAATTTGTACTCGTTCCCCGGCAGCCATACCAAAGTTTGTACTTCTACCCCTACATTCCTCCTAAAATGTGTACTATTTGCAATTGTAAACCTGCATCCCTCCCAAAATTTGTACTTGTACCCCTGCATCCTTCCCAGAATTTATACTTTACCCTGCAACCATCCCAAAATGTACTATTTGTACTTGTAAACCTGTATCCCTCCCAAAAGTTTTATTTGTACCCCTGTAGCCATCCCAAAACTTGTATTTATACCCATCCATCCCAAAATGTATGTTTGTGCCCCTATAGCCATCTCAAAATTTGTGTTTGTACCCATACAGCCATTCCAAAATTTGTACATGTACCCCTGCATGCCTGCAAAATTTGTATTTGTATCCATGCAGCCATCCCAAAGCTTAAACTTGTATCCTTGTATGCCTCCAAAATTTGAAATTGTACCCCTGCAGCCCTCCCAAAATTTGTATTTGTATCCCTGCAGCCATCCCAACATTTGTATTTGTGCCCCCGCAGCATTCCCAAAATTTGTGCTTGTACCACTGCATCATTCCCAAAATTTGTACTTTTATTCCTGCATCCTTCCCAAAATTTGTACTTGTACCACTGCATCCCTCCCAAAATTTCTACTTGTACCCTGCAACCATCCCAAAATGTGTACTATTTCTACTTGTAAACCTGCATCCCTCCCAAAAGATGTATTTGTACCCCTGCAGCCATTCCAAAACTTGTATTTGAACCCCTACAGCCATCCAAAAATTTGCACTTGTACAACTGCTGCCATGCCAAAATTTGTACTTGTACCCTATAACCATGCCAAAATTTTTACTTGTACCCCTATACCGATCTCAGAATTTATACTTGTACCCTGAAGCCATCCCAGAATGTGTACTATTTGTACTTGTACTCCTGTATGCCTCCCAAAATTTGTATTTGTACCCCTGCACAACTCCAAAAATTTGTACTTGTACATCTGCATCCCTCCCAAAATGTGTATTTGTACCCCTGCAGCCATCCCCAAATTTGTGCTTGTACCCCTACATCCCTCCAAAATTTGTATTTTTACCCCTGCAGACATCACAAAATTTGTTTTTCTACCTCTCAGCCATCCCAACATTTGTATTTATGCCCCTGCAGCCATATCAAAAGTTATATTTGTACCCCTACACCCATCATATAATTTGTACTTATACCCCTCTAGCCATCCCAAAATCTGTACTTGTACCCCTGCAGCCATCCCAACATTCGTATTTATACCCCTGTAACCATCTCAAAATTTGTACTTGTACCCCCCTAAACCCATCCAAAAATTTGTATTTGTACCCCTACAGCCACCCTAAACTTTGTATTTGAAACCCTGCAGCAATCCCGGAATTTGTGCTTGTACCCCTGCAGCCATTCCAAAATGTGTACTATTTGTACTTCTATCCATCCATCCCTCCCAAAATGAATCTTTGTACCTCTGCAGCCACCCCAAAATTTGTATTTGTACCCCTGCAGCCATTCCAAAATGTGTACATGTACCCCTGCATCACTCCAAAATTTGTATTTGTACTTCTGCAGCCATCCCCAAACGTGTACTTGTACCCTTGCATCCTACAACATTTGTATTTGTACCCCTGCAGCCATCCAAAAATTTGTATTTCTACCCCGGTAGTCATCCCAACATTTGCATTTGTGCCCATGCAGCCATCCCAAAATTTGTACTTCTACTGCAGCCATTACGAAATTTGTACTCTTATTCCTGCATCCTTCCCAAAATTTCTATTAGAACCCTGCAGCCAACCCAAAATGTGTACCATTTATACTTGTAAACCTGCAGCCCTCCCAAAACGTTGTATTTGTACCCCTGCAGTCATCCCAAAACTTGCATTTGTACCCATCCATCCCTCCCAAAATATATGTTTGTACCCCGGCAGCCATCCCAAAATTTGTATTTGTTCCCATGCAGGCATTGCAAAATGTGTATATGTACCCCTGCATCCCTGCAAAATATGTATTTCTACCCCTGCAGCCATCCCAAAATTTGTACTTACATCCCTGCATACCTCCAACATTTGTATTTGTACCCCTGCAGCATTCCCAAAATGTGTACTTTTATTCCTGCATCCTTCCCAAAATTTCTACTTCTACCCCTGCATCCCTCCAAAATTTGTATTTGTACCCCTGCAGCCATCCCAACATTTGTATTTGTGCCCCTGCAGCCTTCCCAAAATTTGTACTTGTACCCCTGCAGCATTACCAAAATTTGTACTTTTATTCCCTCATCCTTCCCAAAATTTATACTTGTACCCCTGCATCCCTCCCAAAATTTCTACTTGTACCCTGCAACCACCTGAAAACATGTACTATTTCTACTTGTAAACCTGCATCCCTCCCAAAAGATGTATTTGTACCCCTGCAGTCATCCCAAAACTTGTATTTGTACCCATCCATCCCTCCCAAAATATATGTTTGTACCCCGGTAGCCATCCCAAAACTTGTATTTGTACCCCTACAGCCATCCAAAAATGTGCACTTGTACAACTGCTGCCATGCCAAAATTTGTACTTGTACCCTGTAGCAATCCCAAATTTTTACTTGTACCTCATACCGATCTCAGAATTTATTCTTATACCCTGAAGCCATCCCACAATATGTACCATTTGTACATATACCCCTGTATACCTCCCAAAATTTGTATTTGTACCCCTGCACCACTCCCAAAATGTGTAATTGTACCTCTACATCCCCCTAAAATTTGTATTTGTACCCCTGCAGACATCACAAAATTTGTATTTCTACTCTTGCAGCATCCCAACATTTGTATTTGTCTCCTGTAGCCATCCAAAAAGTTGTATTTGTACCCCTGCAGCCATCCAATAATCTGTACTTATACCCATCTAACCATCCCAAAATCTGTACTTGTACCCCTGCAGCCATCCCAACATTTGTATTTATACCTCTGCAACCATCTCAAAATTTGTACTTTTACCCCAGCACCCCTCCCAAAATTTGTATTTGGACCCCTACTGCCAACTCAAAATGTGTACATTTACCCCAGCAGCAATCCCAAAATGTGTACTTGTACCCCTGCAACCCTCCAAGAATTTGTACTTGTAACCCTGCAGCCATCCAAAAATTCCATCTTGTACCCCATATTCCTTCTAGAACTTGTATTTGTACCCCTGCAGCTATCCTACAATTTGTACTATTTGTACTTGTATCACTGCATCCCTCCCAAAATGTGCCATTGTACCCCTTCAGCCATCCTAAAGTTTGTATTTGAACCCCTGCAGGAATCCCAGAATTTATACTTGGACCCCTGCAGCCATTCCAAAATTTGTATTATTAGTACTTCTACCCATCCATCCATCCCAAAATGTATGTTTGTACCCATGCAGCCATCACAAAATTCATATTTGTACCCCTGCAGCATTTCCAAAATTTGCACATGTACCCCTGCATCCCTCCAAAATTTGTATTTGTATCCCTGCAGCCATTCCCAAACTTGGACTCTTATCCTTGCATCCCTGGAAAATTTGTATTTATACCCCAGCCACCATCCCAAAATTTGTACTTGTACCCTTTCAGCCATCCCAAAATGTGTACTTGTACCCCTGCATCCCTCCAAAAATTTCTACTTGTACCCTGCAGCCATCACAAAATGTGTACTATTTGTACTTGTAAGCCTGTATCCCTCCTAAAAGTTGTATTTGTATCCCTGCAGCCATCCCAATACTTGTATTTGTACCCATCCATCCCTCCCAAAATGTATGTTTGTACCCCTGCAGCCATCCCAAAATTTGTATCTGCATCCATGCAGCTATTCCCAAATTTGTACATGAACCCTTGCATCCCTGCAAAATTTGTATTTGTACCCCTGCACTCATCCCAAAACCTGTTCTTGTATCCTTGCATCCCTCCAAAATGTATATTTCTACCCCTGCTGTCCTCCCAAAATTTGCATTTGTAATCCTACACTCATCCCAACATTTGTTATTGTGCCCCTGCAGCCATCCCAAAATTTGTACTTGTACCCCTGCAGCCATCATGAAATTTGTACTTTCATTCCTGCATCCCTCCCAAAATTTGTATTTGTGCCACTGAATACCTCCAAAAATTTCTACTTGTACACCTACACCAATCCCAAAATTTGTACTTGTACCCTGCAGCCATCCCAGAATTTGTACTATTTGTATTTGTACCCCTGTATCCCTCCCAAAATTTATATTTGTACCCATGCACCCCTCCCAAAATGTATACTTGTACGCCTGTATCCCTCCCAAAAAGTGTATTTGTACCCCTGCAGCAATCCCAAAATCTTTATTTGTACCTCTGCATCCCTCCAAAATTTGTATTTCTACCCCTGCACACATCACAAAATTTGTATTTGTACCCCTGCACCATCCCAACATTTGTATTTCTGCCCCTGCAGCAATCCCAAAAGTTGTACTAGTACCTCTGCACCCATCCCAAATTTTGTATTTTTACCCCTACATCCCTCCCACAATTTATAATTGTACCCCTGCATCCCTCCCAAAACTTTTACTTGTAACCTGCAGCCATCCCATAATGTGTACTCTTTGTACATGTACTCCTGCAGCCATCCCAACATTTGTATCTATACCCCTGTAGCCATCTCAAAATTTGTACTTGTACCCCGGCACCACTCCCAAAATTTTTACTTGTACCCCTGCATCCCTCCTAAAATGTGTACTTGTACCCCTGCAACCCTCCAAGAATTTGTACTTGTACCCCTGCAGGGATCCCAAAATGTGTACTTCTACCCCGCATCCCTCCCAAAATGTGTACTTTTATTTGTGCATCCCTCCCAAAATGTGTACTATTTGTACTTGTAAAGCTGCATCCCTCCCAAAAGTTGTATTTGTACCCCTGCAGCCATCCCAAAATGTATGCTTGTACCCCTGTAGCCAACCCAAAATTTGTATTTATACCCATGCAGCCATTCCAAAATTTGTACATGAACCCTTGCATCCCTGCAAAATTTGTATTTGTGCCCCTGCAGCTATCCCAAAACTTGTTCCTGTATTCTTGCACCCCTTCAAAATTTATATTTCTACCCCTTGTGCCCTCTCAAAATTTGTATTTGTAATCCTGCAGGCATCCCAACATTTGTTATTGTGCCCCTGCAGCCATCCCAAAATTTGTACATTTACCCCAGCAGTGATCTCAAAATGTGTACCTGTACCCCTGCAACCCTCCAAGAATTTGTACTTGTAACCCTGCAGCCATCCAAATAGTCCTACTTGTACCCCTGCATTCCTTCTAGAATTTGTATTTGTACCCCTTCATCCCTCCCAGAATTTGTACTTGTATGCTTGCATCCCTCCCAAAATTTGTATTTGTACCCCTGCTGCCATCCCAAAATGTGCACTAGTACCCCTGCATCTCTCCAAAATTTGTATTTGTAACCCTGCAGACATCCCAACATTTGTATTTGTACCCCTGCATCCCTCCCAAAATGTGTACTTGTACCCCAACATCCTCCCAAAATGTGTACTAGTACCCCTGCATCTCTCCAAAATTTGTATTTGTAGCCCAGCAGACATCCCAACATTTGTATTTGTACCCCTGCAGCCATCACAATATTTGCACTTGTACCTCTGCATGCCTTCAAAATTTGTATTTGTGCCCCTGCAGCCATCCCAAAGTTTGTATTTGTACCCCTGCAGCAACCCCAAAATTTTTACTTGTACTCCTGCATCCCTCCCAAAATGTGTACTTGTAACCCTGCAGCCATTGCAAAATATGTACTATTTGTACCTGTACCCCTGCATCCCTCCCCAAATTTGTTTTTGTACCCATGCATCCCTCCCAAAATTTGTATTTGTACCCCTGCAACAATCCCAAAATTTGTATTTGTACCCCTGCAGCAATCCCAAAAGTTATACTTGTACGCCTGCATCCCTCCCAAAATTTGTACTTGTAGCCCTGCAGCCATCACAAAATATGTAGTATTTGTATTTTTACACCTGCTTCCTTCCCAAAATTTGTATTTGTACCCCTGCGTCCCTTCCAAAATTTGTATTTGTAACACTGCATCCGTCCCAAAATCTGTACTTGTACCCCTGCATCCCTTCCAAAATCTGTACTTGTACACCTACTGCCATCCCAAAATGTGTACTTGTACCCCTGCAGCCATCCCAAAATTTGTACTTGTACCCTTGCATCCCTCCCAAAATTTGTACTTGTACCCCTGCATCCCTTCTTAAAATGTGTACTTGTACCTTGCATCCCTCCCAAAATTTGTGATTGTACCCCTGCATCCCTCCCAAAATTTGTACTTGTACCCCTACTTCCCTCTCAAAATTTGTACTTGTACCCCTGCATCCCTTCCAAACTTTGTACACGTACCCCTGCAGTCATCACAAAATTTGTACTTGTACCCCTGCATCCCTTCCAAAATGTGTATTTATAGCTCTGCAGCCATCCAAAATTTGTACTTGTACCCCTGCAGCCTTCCCAAAATTTGTATTTGTACCACTGTAACCATCTCAAAATTTGTACTTGTACCCATCCAAAAATTTGTACCTGCACCCACGCAAAATGTGTACTTCTACTCCTGCATCTCTCCCGAAATTTGTAGTTGTACCCCTACACCACTCCCAAAATTTGTAAGTGCACCTCAGCACACCTCCCAAAATGTGTATTTCTACCCCTGCATCCCCCCCAAAAATTGGATTTGTGCCCCTGCACCCCTTCCAAAATGTGAACTTGCACCACTGCACCCCTCCCAAAATGTGTACTTTCAGCCCTGCACCCCTCCCAAACTTTGGAGAGCACAGTTATGTTTGGTTCTCATTTCCAGGGCTCCCACCAGACTGAGTGGGCAGATCGCCATTGGGCTAGCAACCTCTGCCTGTACCCAATGGGCAGTGCATTCCAATACAAGATTGATCAGAACAAGACTGCTATTATAGCAGACTTGATTTCCTCGGTCGATCTGGATTGCATCAGAGAGACCTGGCTGAGTGATGATGCCGGCACAGTTTTGGAGGCATCTATCTTGGCAGGATTCTCTGTGGTTACATAGAAACATAGAAACATAGATATTGTTGGCTGATAAGGACTGCTTGTCCCACCTAATCTGCCCATTTACCCTACCTACTGCAACACCAAATACCCTACTTGATCTCCAGCTTTACCTCACCTTTCCCTTCCTCCAGGTAAGCAATAAGGCACAAAGGGGTGTGTATAAGCCATAATTTACACACGGCCAAGGGCATAGTAAGGCACAAGGCCGAAGGCTGAGTGTCTTCAGCCACTGGCCGTGTGTAAACTATGGTTTACACACACCCCTGAGTGCCTTATTGCGCTTATAAAATTGGATCCTTTTTTTTCACTTTTGACTATTGGGAAAAACATGTTTATATGTAAAAAAAATAGATTTACTTGTGTGCATTTGTGATAAAATAATCCTTCCGCCCGCTGCAAGTGATGTAATTGATGATGTCATTGTATCATTGCCTGGTTTCTTCTTCCTGTTTTTTTTTCCCTCTGTTGTTCTCCACATTCAAGATATGGAATGTTTATCATGGAATGTTTACCATGGAATCCATGCATTCAAAATTCTGCTCAGTTCCACTGGAAGAATGTTTCTCTCCCAACACACTGTACACAGACAACATAGAGGATTGTATATGAGCAAGCATACACAACAAGGCAGTTGTGATCGAGAGGTTTCCATGGTAACCAGAGACCTCAAGAGCATAGCTCGAGAGGTCTGTTACCATGGAAACCTCGAGATCTAACAACTGCCTTGTTTGTGTATGCTTGCTCATACACAATATTTTACAGTGTATGGGCAAGCATAATCAGTGCTCCATGATCCTCCAAACAAGTCTACCTCTTAAAATAAAGCTTACTTCGGGATGTGTAGCAGCACGCCAACTTCCGCATTGCCATGGGCTGCTCAATTGTGCATGCACAAATGCATTCGATCTTGTTGTGCTGTAACAGTGACATACTCGGTGCAGCACAACAAGATAGTGACACACTGAGGCAAGCACAACAACACTGTTGGGAGCATGGATTCCCATGCTCAACAGCGTTCTACCATACACTATAACTTCTTTCTACCATACACTATAAAGGCCTTTATTGCAGCCAGAGACTCAGTTGTCTCACTGTCAGAGCAAGAAGAAGAGAGTTCCCTGATAAGCAGTTAGAGCAAGAAGGGAGATTTTTCACTGTCCGCAAAGAAACAGTTGTAGTGAAAACTATAAACAATACTTATTATTTCTAATTTGTTTATGTATGTAAGAAGAGTGTGATAATCAGGGAAACAGCATTCAATTCATTTGTTTTATTTTATATTTAAGGTAGTTTTATTTTTAGGGCCCAGTTGAAGTTTTTTTACAGTGTAAAGGTAGCAGCCATGTTTGTGGTAGAAGATCAGTTTTGTCAATAGAGGGCCAAATGCACATTAATATGTGTTGCAGACACTTCACTGCTGAGCAGTCCCTTTTTTTAACCATGTGTAAACCATAGTTTACACATAAATAAAAGCAAATCAGATTACATGATTTTACCCTGCCATTTTATAAGGTTCCCTTATGCCTATCCTATGCATTCTTAAAACCTGTTACTGTGTTTGCCCCCACCAGCTCTGCTGAGAGACTATTCCAGGCATGCACCACTCTTTCAGTGAAGAAGTACTTCCTCACATCTCCCCTGAGTCTTCCCCTTCCAGATTCCCAGCATGTCCTCTTGTTCTTGAGCATCTTTTTTTCTGAAAAATGCTTCCCTCTTGAACTTTATATATACCCGTGAGGTATTTGAATTCTTCTGTCATATGCCCCTTCTCCCTCCTTTCCTCCAGGGTGTACATACTGAGGTCCTTCAGTCTCTCCTCATAGGGCTTGTGATGCAGACCCTGCACCATTTTGGTTGCCCTCCTCTGGACTGCCTCTATCTGTCTATGTCCTCCTAGAGGTGTGGTCTCCAGAACTGGACATAGTACTCTAGGTGAGGCCTCACCAGTAATCTATACAGCGGTAACACCACCTCTCTCTTTCTACTGGTGATACCCCTCCCTATGCACTCTAGCATCCCGCTAGCTCTCCCAACTGCCTTGTCACACTGTCTGGCCACCTTTAGGTCATCAGATATGATTACCCCCAAGTGCCTTTCCTGTTTGGTGGTAGTTAATACCACTCCCCCAGTTTGTATTCTGCCCCTGGATTTCTGTACCCCAAGTGCATGATTTTGCTTTTCTTCACGTTGAAACTTAGCTGCCATACCCCTGACCACTCTTCTAGCTTTGTTAGATCTCTATTCTTTTTTTCCACACCCTATGGAGTGTCTACCCTATTGCAGATTTTAGTGTCGTCTGCAAAGAGACATACCTTTCCCTCTAGCCCCTCTGCAATCTTGCTAATAAAGACAATAAAGAGGACTGGTCCCAGTACTAATCCCTGTGGCACCTCACTGATCACCCTCCCTTCCTTGAAGTGAATTCTGTGTATCACCACCCTCTGTCTTCTGTCCCCCAACCAATTTTTCACCCAGTTTACCACCTTTGGGCTCACTCTTAGGCTTAATAGCTCATTTACTAGTCTCCTGTATGGAACAGTGTTAAAGACCTGAATGAAATCTAGGCAGACCACATCCACTGCTCCACTCTAATCTAATTCCCTGGTCACCCAGCCAAAGAAATCTATCAAATTTGTTTGATATGAGCCCCCCCAGTGAATCCATGCTGCCTCAGATCTTGAAGGCCACTGGATTCAAGATATTCAACAATCCTCTCCTAATGTAGTAATTACATTAATTCCCCACCACCGATGTCAGGATGACTGGCCTGTAATTGCCAGCCTCCTCTTTGCTCCCACTTTTATGAAGTGGGACTACATCTTCCCACCTCCAGTACTCTGGAACCTCTACAGTATCCAGTGAGTAGTTGAACAGGGCTGTCAGAGGTGTAGCCAGCTCTTCCCTGAGCTCCCTCAGTATCCTAGGATGCACCCCATCTGGTCCCATCGCCTTGTCCACTTTCAGATTTGCAAGTTCCTTCATCACCCTCTCCTCTGTAAATGGACTAGTGTCTACCTCCCTTCCTTTGATGCTCCTGGCTCTTATCTATGGTTCCTTGCCTTCCTTTTGCTCTGCGAACACTAAACAAAAGTATTTGTTCAAGATGTCCACTTTTTCCTGCTCCCCCCATGCACTCCCCTCCTTCCCTCCTAAGCCTTACTATCCACCTCCCCTGGTCTTTCTCTTTTCGCTGACATATCTGAAAAATACCATGTCCCCTTTCTGTATTGCCTGGGCTATTTTCTCCTCCATTTGTGCCTTTGTGCTTGAAATTGCTTTCTCTGCCTCCCTCTGTTTCTCCTGCTGCACTTCTTTATCATCCTCTCTCTCTCTGTGTCTCCTTATATCTCCTGAATGCTAACTTTTTTGACCTTACCTTCCCAGCCATCTCTTTTGATGACCATAGTGGTCTCTTTTTCCTCCTGTTTTTGCTTACTTGTCTGACGCATCATTTTATTGTCTTCTCTCTCTATCCTTCCTTTGAGATTCACCCACTGTTCCTCCACTCCCCCCAAGTTCTGCCCCCCACCAGGGCATCTCTGAGGCATTCCCCCATCTTTTTAAAATCAGCCCTCCTGAATTCTAGGACCCTCACCTTTGTGTGACTCGATTTTGCCACAGTACATATATTGAACCACACCATATGGTTATCATTGGTCCCCAGGTGGCCACTCACTGTGACACCTGCAACACTGTCCCCATTGGTGAGTACAAGGTCTAATATTTCCCTCTCATGAGTGGGGTCTTTTACTAGTTGTCAGAAGAACACCCCCTGCAGGGAGTCCAGGATGTCCCTGCTCCTAGTTGAAGCTGCAGCTGGGCTGCTCCTCTCTACATCTGCCAGATTGAAGTCCCCCACCAGCAGCATCTCTCCCTTGTTTGCCATCTTTTGGATGCCTTCCACCAGAGGGGGTTTGGCCATCTGTTTTAGAGTCAACCTGAACTTTTCAATGCACTCAGTGAGTTCTACTTCATCATTTGAATGTGTGGCCATATGGGAGAGTCCAGGTGTAGGCTGCAGAATCCTTCTGGTGTACCAGTCACCGGGGCATGAGAAGGAATTTCTGCAGGAGGTTGCGAACTTCATCATCTAGAAAGTAGTGGAGTCACCCAGATGGTTGTTTCTGTGTGACTTTAATGCTTTAGTCGATGATGAACTTGTAGTTTGGACAAGACTTCCTCCAGATAATGGATATACTGGACCTTGCACAAGTTGTTACTACTGTGACCCAAAGTCATGGTCACACCCTGGATAGTATTCTCACTGGGACTTGAGGTACAGTGGGTAACCTGAAGATTGATCCAGTCATTTGATTGGATAATTGCATGGTAAAGTTCTCATCTGTGTTTAAAGTTGTAAGACTGAAATCCAATAGTCCATTATAGTTCTTTAAACTTATTTATTTGTTCTTGACTTCACACCTTATATTCAATTGGCAACAGTTGCGTAGCTAAATGCCACTTCTTCAGGCCAAAAACATATTGCAGTGTTGATTCTAAATGTAAACAAAAATAACAATCAGTTTTTCATCTTTTCTTATGATTATTTTCTCCTTATAGACTACATTGCAGTTACATAACCAACCAACTCCACATAACCAACCAACTCCGTAAGTAATCTACAACCATATCAATTAGTATGTTTTAAAGCATTAACAAATAAACCAAAATCGATATCCAATACAGTTTCCATTGCTTCTTCACATCTTTATTACACTTATTTTTCCAATGTAGTCACACCTTAACAAATTAACCAAACCATAATTTATTCTTAACCCACTGCATACTTGTTGAGTCTGCTTCTCAATAAAATCATATTCTCCCTTCTTCATTTAGTGAATCGATTTCTACTTTACTGTTCCAGACACATAAAACATAAAACTTTTATGACTATAATCTGTTTTTAAAAAAAAACTTATTAATTGCCGTTATAGATTGTGTATTGATGTATTATCTTACTTTTTCTAATAGAATGTATTGTTCCTTATTACTCCTCTGTATACTATGTAGAGGTCATGTTTCACTCATCATCAGTTTATTCTAATTTATTTCCACTTGTTCTGAACTGTAATGAATTTAATAAATAATGAGTTTAAAGCTTTATTGCTTATTGTCTATGTATACATATTGTATTCAGGACTCAATGTACTGAAAATGCTTAACCATATCTAAATGGAGTGTTTCATTTAAAATAATGTTACCTTATATTATTAACATCACTGTTAGAAGACTCCTTTTAAAGCGCCTTTTCCATCCCGTTTCTTGCAACAGTTTACACTAAAGAGAAACAAATCATATATGAAACTATTGCAATTTGTATTGGTCTATCATTATTTAATCCTTTAAAATGAATTTCAGTGAGTTTGTTGAACTCTTACCTGGCAGAGACGCCATTCAGTGACCGTCTTCCATGAAGAAAGGTGCGGTCTGAACCTAGGATTCTGCTTGGTTTAAAAAGACCAGGAAAATGGCAGGGGGGACTACGTCACTCATGGCAACACTGCTATTCCCACTTATAGGTGTTACCTAGGATTTTGAACAATTGAATGAGATGCCTGACGATCCCTGCAGCCAAGTGGAACATTATAAGTGGGCTCACTTGGTACTTAAGGGGAGTCGTCGGTTCGCCCCCCGCCCTCGGCTTGTTGCCGAAATGTACATACAATTGCTATTATGAATTGTTTTATTTATCAGATTAATACCACTACTTAAAACAAATAGTATAGTTCCATAGTTCCTATCACAGTAATTACACTTACAGTATCTGTTATGGTCCTAGTATGTACAGTCTGCACTGGGTAAGACTATTCATTCCTTACTTGGGATTCTCAATTAAAATAATCAAAGTTAGTGATCTGTTGAAAAAGATTACAATTTGTACATTAACAACCTGTTCAATAGATTGCGGTGTAGTTACTTAGCTATATTGTTCTTTATTCATTTCTCCTTAGTAAGCTATCCTAGTTAGCAGTTTATACTCTGCCTTCGGTGAATTCAAATCACTCAAAATAACGGGATAATACTGCTTCCTTATTTGTATCTTCGTTTGTTCCTTATTCACATATACAGTACAGTATTGCCTTTCTGTAGTATCTGTCTTAACTTCTAAGATTTAATGCCACAGAGGTTATACCTTGAATATATTATTTTAATATTGTCAGTAGCTTATGAATCTATAATCAACCAGCAACATTCACACATAAAAGTTCTCATCTGCCCCACAGCCCCACCCCCGGTAGCCCTCCCATTGTGGAGATGGTCCATTATTGCTCTTTGAAGGGGTTTTCCTCAGCAGGACTTCAGGAGATGATGGACCTCTCAGGTTTGATGGTTACTTGTGGGGCAGGGTTGGGAGAGGCAGTGATGGTGGCAGCTTGTAACAGGGCTTTTGCCTTGGCCTAGACTCTGTCACACCAGTGTGTATATGATCCTAGCCTTCTCACTTGAGATTCCCCTGGTTTGATGGAGAGGTCAGGGAGATGAAGACCAGGGGTCAGAGGTTGGATTGTCGGTGGTGGTAGTCCAGGACTGAGGAGGACAGACTGACTTTGAGAACTTAGTACACTGAGTATCAAAGAGCAATCTCCCATGAGAAGGCAGCATTCCTGTCCAGGGAGATTGCTGCAGGTACCTCAGGGACGAACAGACCGACTCATCTCTTTAGGACTGTGGACAGGTTACTTCATCCTACCTACCTACCTACCTACAGATGAAAAGAGCAGTTTCAGTCATTGGGTGTGAAGCCTTCACTTAGTTCTTCTCTCACAGACTGTCTTCTATCAGATATGGCATTGCCCCAATGGTGCTCTCATGGCCCCGCAGAGGAGAGGTGGTTGTCGCTAGGAGTACTCTTCCTACTGAAGCAAGTTTAAGCGAGTGGGGGTGGAAGAGGTTTGTGAGGTAATCTCTAAATTGCTGCCCACTTATAAACTGGACCTAGGCCAGACTCATCCCCTTGTGGGCTGTGTGGGGCCTGTAATGTCAGTGCCTGCTGAGATTGTCCAGTGCTCACTCTCAGAGGGTTGTTCCCTAGCATCTTGAAAGAGGTGCTGGTGAAGCCCCTTCTCAAGAAACCATCTTTGGCCCCGACTAGTTAGTGAATTATAGACCAGTCTCTAATGTTCCTTTTTTGGGAAAGGTTATTGAGAAAATAGTAGTCGTGCAGCTTGAGGCACATCTCAGTACCTTTGACATCTATGAGCCTCTACAGTTGGGAGTTAGGTCTAGGTACAATAAGGAGACCGCATTGGTCAGGGTGCATAATGATCTCCTCAGGGCTAGCGATAGAGGGGAATTGTCAGTTCTTGTTCTACTCGATCTCTCTCTTCAGCATTTGACACTGTGGACTATGGCATATTATTGTGTCACCTTAGGGAGCTCTGTGGACTTGGTGGCACCGTCATCAGCTGTTATGAGTCCTTTCTCACAGATAGGATGCAGAGGGTGGTAATGGGAAATTTCTCCTCACTCCTAAAGCCCCTGTCATGTGGAGTTCCTCAGAGCTTGATCCTTTCACCCATGTTGTTTGCGGTGTATACGCTACCACTGGGGACGATCATTAGATACTACAGTGTGGGGTTTTACTGCTATGTAGATGATACCCAGCTGTATTTTTCATTTGCACCCTGGGCACATGATGCAGTTGAGGTACTGAATTTATGCCTGGCCAAGATCCAGAACCATTGTCCTCTAGCTGGCTGAAGCTCAGCCTGGACAAGATGGAGGTTCTGGTGACTGAGCCTAGTCATCAGCAGGGTGCAGACAGGATGGAGGGGTGACTGGTCTGGTGCTTGGTTCCTCTCCAGTTGCTGCCTCTGCTAATGTGAAGAATCTGGGGGTCATTCTGGATGATAGGGTGACTCTTGAGGCTCAGGTGTCGAGTAGCTTTTACCATTTTAGGAATATCGCCTGGATTAAAACCTTGATCCCGCCTGATGATCTGCCATCACTAGTTCATACGTTTGTGACTTCCAGACTTGACTACTGTAATACTGTTTACCTTGGGGTAAATGGAGGGGTCCTACATCACCTGCAGGTGGTGACGAATGCAGCAACCAGGTTGCTGATGAGCTTCCCAAGGTCCTTTCATGTGACACCGGTCTTGCATGATCTGTACTGGCTGTTGGTGAGGTAGCTAATCACCTTGAAGGCTGGTTTACTGACCTATAGAGCCCTTTAGATACCGGGCACTGGCTATCTGAGTAACCTGACTCCTTACCATAGCCAGTGCCTTCTCCACTCCTCTCAGGTGGGTCTCCTAGTGATTCCCGGGGCATGGCTCAAACCATCTAGTGATTAAGTTTTTGAGGTGGCTGGACTGGCCCTGTGGAACTCACTTCCAAGACCCCTGTGGGAGGCCCCCTAGCAGGCCTTTAAGAGGGCACCAGTTCCAAAGCATCCCTTGCACTCCTATGAATTAACACAGACTGTAGAAATTCAAATGTGAAAGCTTTAGTGCTAGATGGATAACAGAGTCTGCAACGAACAACTCGTGCACCCACTGCTAGCCCCGACACTTCGAGTGTCTAAATTCTTCATCAGGGGGCTTTTAAATTTGAATTTTTACAGAGTCAGTGTTAATTCATAAGAGTGCAAGGGATTCTCTGGAACTGGTGTATTGCATTTTGGGCTGGCCGGCCCACTCTTCTTGCACCCCGCTACAGCATCAGTTCACGGTCGTGCTCCTGTGGATTTCTCTGGCCTTTAAGAGGGGCCTGAACTCATACCTATTTAGGGAGGCCCTTGGAGCGTAGGTAAGATGTTGCAGTAGTTCCATGCTGGAAGCCAGATCCTGGTGCAGGTCACACAGGACCACCATGTGCTCCACATGACGTGCTTCTGCCCACTCTTTCATATGCTGTATGTCATCATGCAGCATGTGGGGGATGCATGTCAGTTCCTGCCACTTGGCACTCTGTGCTTCTACAGCTAACCACAACAGGCTGCCAATTCTCAGCCACATCCCACTGTCACCAGGAACTGTCCACCAGGACAGGGTCAGGCTGCACCCTCAGCCATTGTATGGGCCAGTTCTGCACCGCAGTCAGTGCTGAGGTCCACTGTGGGTTCTGAAGGCCACCTGTAGTCAGACAGATGGGATAGGCATGGGGTCGGCAGGGCTGTGGCCATGCCAGAGGATGGATCCTGGAGAGGCACAGCAATGGATGTCCCTGTGGTGGTAGCCAGGGGCGACAGAGTGAGGGCCATGCCAGAGGTGAGGTCATGGCATGGCAGAGCAGTGTCTATGCCAGGGGCTGTGGGGGGCTGCACTGCTGCAACTACAGAGCCCTGTGGGAAAAGCATCTGAGCACCACTGGCATGGGGGCTGGCACAGGGGGAAAACCCCTTCTAGTTGTGGGCAAACTCCAGGACTCACCAGCCCTTGATGAAGTCTCATCATCCTCTTCATCCACATCCTCCTCACTGCTGTCCATCAGCAGATGCATACAGGTAGGTGGCAGGGGCAACTGCCACTGAGATGGACTTGGGGCATCTTTCGCTGTGTCCAGTACGATGTGGTGTGCTGTTGGGAGTGGAGAGGAGAACTGTACCGCAATGTACCATACATACATACAGTAGCTCTGTGCTGGCCTATGCTGTGTGTGCAGTGCACTGCCTATACCCCCCTTGTGTCCATGTGCACCACACACCCCTACACCAGTAAGTACACACTCAGTTACCAGGAAGCACACACCCCAGCACCAGTGAGCTCACATACCTGCACCAGGGAGCATGTAACACAGCACCAGTAACCACACACCACAGTACCTGTGGGCACACAGCCCAGAACCAGTGACATGTCACAGCACCATTGAGAACACATCCTAGCACCTGTGAGCACACACCCTAGACCCAGTGAGCACACAGGAAACAACACATGGGGTACAGTAATGGGGTACCACACAGATGGCTTACACACTGGGAGACATGGGAACAGTAGTGAGGCCTACAACCAATGTATCACATAGCACTAGCATATACATGCACGCATACATATATACACACATATACACATATGGCCGATAGGACATTGCACATTCAGTCACTCACATGGCTGGGCCAGTCTCACTGGGCTCTCATAGCTGCCACCTGGCACATCCATCACCTCCACAGGCCATAGATTGGAGGCTATTGCCTCATCTGTTGGATCCAGGGTACATGCAGCCATCGATGCATGTGGACCCTTGCCTGTCACATGCATCTCCCTGCACTGCATCAACATGACCTTCTTTGTCCACCTCCTCATCCCTAAAGCACTTCCACACAGCCTCCATGGGGCTATTTCAACCATTAGTGGCACTGATCATGTCAATGATCTTTACCCAAGCCTGCCTTATCTGGGGCATCTGTGGCCTGCCTCCAGGACGAGACAGCCTTCCTGATCATGTAGGCCTCTGCCAGCACCTCCCAACTCCTCCTCTGAGAAGGAGTGGGCCTGTAATTTGTCCATGTCCTCCATGGTACCTGCTGGACAGAGGAGTGGAATACAGGTGGCCAGGAATTGCACACAGCAGAAAACAGCTGAACTGTACATTGGGGAGGTCTTCCCCCCCATAAGGAACACATATGCATCCCAGCAATGCATGTCCCAAAACAGCCAGTGGCCTGCTCGATGCAGGCTGGCCTTTTCACAGACATGGTCACTATCAAGGTCACAGGCAGACAGTGGTGTATATGGGGCAGGGGCCCAAAGGAACCAAGGGCCACCACCACTTACACATCTATGTGCAGGAGTCACATCCACTGTCATCGTGCCCCATTGGCTACTATAGAAAGAATCTTCCACCTACACAAGACAACACCACCACCACTAGATGTAGATGCGAGTGTTACCTGATTAATTAGTCTCTAACTCCATGGCAGTATTCCTGTAGGTCCCTGTAGATTACATTATTCCCTATGGAAACCAAATTACTCTGTAGTCCCATATAACCAATGCAAGTCAATGAGAACATTTTCCCTGTAGATGGGTCCATTGTATTGTAAAATACAGGAATCCCTGTAGATATGGGAGCCCTGAGATGTGTGAGATTCACCATGTTAACATGTCCAGTGTACCACTGCATATAGAATACACACAGTTCAGTGTTCACCCATGTAATTTTCAAGGTCACTCCACAAGACATCTACCTCTATCTACCTGCAGTTCAGAAGTGGAATCTAGGTGGTGCACTGTGCACCTTTTATATGCTGTAGGCACAATTAAGCATGTTAATGTATGCCTACCTGCCAGTAATGACATGCAAATATGGCTGTTTGCCCACGGCTTGTGAAAGTGACTACTTCACATACACTGCCTGAATATTGCAGTTTTGCCCTCTGTGAACGGGTGTGGGAATGGATAACACAGACACAAGAAATAAGTTTTAAAACACACAAGACTTTGTGTGAATTTTATTTTCTTAACTCATAATACAAATAATAAACTAAATGAAAAAATAGAAAGAACAAGCTCTTCCAGAGCTTCAGCACTACCTTCTTGGTAGGGTTTGCCACAGAGTGGCTTGCTTGAACTCGGTTTTTCACCTTCTTCTGTGCTTATCAACCAGCTATACGTCCTCTCACTACAGCTCCCAAGGCTGAGCTACTGTACCTGGATACAGGAGGGACTTTTATACAGTGTCAGGAGGTCAGCTGATCCACCCCTAAACTAATACAACCAAATAACTATACTAATACATACAATAGGGGACCAGTCTGACACATATCACCTTCATTGTCTCATAATTCATTATATTCATCAAGCAAGTAACAGATTCTACCTCTGTACAAACAGTTATAAGGCTTGAATACCCAATTGCTGATTACAGAGGCTAAAGCCCTCTTACTTTTAGTGACTGACAGTCAGAATTTCTGATAAATAAGCCTCATTCTGGGGCTGCTGTCTCCTAAGGGAACACAGAAACTCAGAGGCTGGGACTGTATCAAGTAAGAATGGGGACTAATCTTCCCCAAGGCTATGACTGAGCTGGTTCCTTATAATGTATTTTATACCTTATAGTATTAACTATTGTCATTCAGTACACGGGTGCTTTGTTTTAGTGCCAGGCAAGGGTTGTGATATCCTAAGTAGATATCCTTTATTTTTGGTATTTCACAAAAAGTGTTTTTATTATTTCCACATTACCACCAAAAAATACACAACATTCAAAGAAAAACCCTTTCTTGAGCAGGAGACAAATTATTTTCTAGTAGTCTTTCATTTCAAGGCTTTTTATTCGTTTTGCAAATCTTTTTACCTTCCCATCAGCTGAAATTTCAAGCCGACGGGTGCCCTTTTGCAAATGGACCTTCTTTCTTTTAGGGCTATAAGCTGCCCTCTGTTGTTTTAAACTCTCCCTTATTGTGCTAAACCGGGCTGTATTTAGCCCTCATTACTCATACCCAGCAAGGAAAAACCTCTTGGGACTCAGTGTCCCTGTCTCCTAAATCGGCTCTGTCTTGGGAGCCACACCAGGACCCGAGAGCCACACTGTGTCTTTGTGCACACTTTTCTTGAGTCAGAGTATTCTCTTGCTCCAACTGATTCTGGTTCCCAAGCCTGATTTTTCTGCGGGCATATATATTAATTTTGCTCCTTTGGGCGCGGGGATTGTCTGACTACAGGGTTACTTCTTTTTCAACCTACACACCCCATAGTCATCTTACACAGCTCCACCAAAGTGGAGCGCATCCGGCACCAGGAACCAAGAGCGTGGCTTGCACTTTACTTCGAATGGTCCTGGGTGCCTTGTTTCTCCACTGAATCTCTTCCTGCCATAACCAACTGCAAGTGCAACTGCAGTGAACCAGCCATGGGCTAATTTTGTGCACATGCTAAACATCTTTGTTCCAGGTACTTCTCTAAGTATTTTCCCCACATGTAAACATACACTGGGAAATTTTATTTACCAAAAGAGGCACATAGTGTGCCTGAGAGCATCATCATTCACAGCAGCTGGAAGGGGAAGAAAAAAAGGGTGGAAAGGACAGTACTGGAAATACTTCAGTAGGTGGCCAACATACCAAAGTAGAAATAGGAAAATAAAGGAAAAATTCTGCTACAGCAGATGAGCAAAAAAAGAGGGAAAAGAAGAAAAAGGGAAGTCCTTATGGTGTATAATGTATTCGGGGAGGACTTTCTGCCACACCCTCCACACTAATGTGGTTGCACTAGCGTGCTCTTCCGCAGTGCCAGTGCTTGTGAATGGTGATCCATGGTACAGGAATGACATCATAGGCAGCAGATGACATCACACAGTATGGCCCTGCATGTTATGCCATTGTGCAAGTGCAGTGCACAGCCCTGCACTGTGCTGCACACATGCACACTGCACATTTGTGCCCTGCGCACATGCCACCTCATGCCTGGTGTGTGTGCTCCCAATAAAGCCCACCCCAGAAGTTCACATTGCACTGCACAACACGACATTAGTGCAGTGCTCCCGTGGCAATGTGCTGTGCAAAATGACAGGACACACCCAGACAGCCAGCACCTGGCAAGAGCATGATGGGAGTGCTAGGCCTAGACTGAGGGACAAACCATGGCAGGCAGATGCAGCAGCACCATATTTCTAATTGACTAGAGGTGGTTCAACACTGAGGTGGCTAATACGGTCAACCTGGTGGTTACCAAAGAGGATCAGCTTCTAGATGAAGGGGTGGGGTCGGACAGGCCACAGTGCAAGGTGTGGGTGTCTGTGGGAAAGTGCCTCACACAACGCACTAGGGTTGCCTGCACCGGTGACCAGTGTAGACACCATTACAATGATCTCCAGATGAGGAATGCACATCGCCTACAGCAACTGAGGGCAATGGTGGATGGTGGCACTGTGCTAAGGCCACGTAGGGGATAGAAGGGTGGGTAGTTACCCATATCGGGCAGACTAGATGGATCTTGCGGTCACCTTCTGCTGTCAATTTCTATGCTTCTATGTTTCATGTGAGTAGGGATGGCTCTGTGTATGGTGGGTGTAATGGCCTGTGTGCAGTCCCGTGTTATGATACAGTACAACAGGGTTACTGTCCCTGAGGGACTATACAATGTACTTGTGTGTCCCTGTTGTTCCCCCTTTGTCTGATGAGCCTGCTTGTACATATGCAGGTGTCTGGGACACCTATCCCACATGACACCCCCATGCTTTGTACTTCACAGTACCCGCAGTGGTTTGCTGAGGCATGCACCTGCCAGGGCAGCAGAGTTGTAGGCTACCACAGTGACATGGCAGCAGTGTGAGGGTGCATGAGTGGACCATGAATAGTGTCAAAGAATGTTATTCAGGGTTTGGTTACAGGGTATGCTGATCTGGAAATGTACATGCCCTTTGCCAAGATACAACCCAGGAAGCAGTCACGTGTGTTCTACATGTAGCTGCACTGGTAGGTGTATCCATCAGGACATGGATGTAACCACCGTCTGTGTTGTGTACACTGTCTGTGTTATGCCGCATTGGCTCTGGAATGCATATGCCAGGTACAGCATGGAGTACTGTTCCACTGCACAGAGGATGCTAGGCATGTACCAGCCACTGTGTGGGGTAACAGCTATAGAATCCTGCTCCCCCCAGCCATTGCACAAGTATGCTTTTTCTGCCCATGTTGTATGCGACCTGGTGCAAAATACATACAAATGCATACTATGCCATGTAAAGGACCTGTAGTCAATATATATAGGTCTGTTGTACAGGAGCTGGGCGGATGGCAGAATGAGGGCACTACCTGGGCCAGCATACAGTGTGCAAGACCATACCCACCACAGGGGGATGTATTGTACCTGCTGCACCTGGGCCATGGCAGGCATGCCTATGGTGCCACAGCTTGTCACACAGCTACATTGTGGACCTGTTCATGCACTTGCGGTGGCCGGTGAACAGTACTGGCATATGGGCATGTATGCTGTGTATGGTGTATAGAACTGTGCACTGAGTTCATTGCAGGATACTGAACACATCTCCCTTTCCCTCCTCTACAGACTTCAGTGGATTACAGACCCTGGCTAGAGCCTGAGAACAGCAGACCTGCAGGGAAGACCAGCCAGGAGACTCACCAGGCTATTTTGGAGCTGAGCAAAGCGGGTCAAGGGAGAGACATCCACATAACTACCCTGCATGGTGTGTCGCACCCAGGGTTGCATGTCTACACTCATAGATGTTGGAACAGGTGGGGCCACTGTGGAAACAGCACTATCAGTGTTACAATCATGGGATGTATTACAATGGAGGACTGTGCCTTTCAAATGCATCATGTGCTGTACACAGTGTTACATACTATAATCATCCTCCCTGTGGCTTGCAGGGTGTCATCAGAATTGCAGAGAATGAAGGCCTGAGAAGTGTGGATGGGGGTGGGCTGGGGTCATGGCATGCAGAGTTAGGGCACAGTGGTCAGACTGTCATACTGAAAATGATGGGCCTGGCCTTCAGGAGGCAACAAGGCACAGGGAAATGCTGTCAGTTGGTGAGGAGTTATTTCCCATAATATAATTAATTGAGTACATAATAAGGGTGTGGGTGAACTCACTCAATGAGGGGGGCCTTTACCTCTGACATCCTTGGCCCTTCTTCTATTTAGACTCTTCTGACACCTTTATCTACAATATGCTGCATGCCTCTATAGTCACAGATGGGTGTCTATGTGTGGCCCACCATGCAGGATGCATGCCTGTGGGGGCTTCACCTATGCAGCTGTGGTAGGGGACACTGACCTTGCACTTGGGGCATTGCCCCACCAGTGACACTGTGGTGTGTCATTGTCTGTGCAGTGTACTGCTGTGCACCTACATACAGCTGGCATGGTGCCCTGTGTCTGTGTATTGTGCAATGGTATGCCTTACACCATGGAGTGGCATGTTCCTAGTGTCTCCAACCAGGTGCAACAGGAAGTTGGTAGTATTGCTCACAGCCCTGGTTGTGAACATGTCAGTGTCAGTCAGGTCTGTTCTGCCACTTGCTTGGAACCATGTATGTGTATCCCTCTTCAGGAGGTTGGCATGGGTCACTGTAGTACTGATACACCCTGTGTCCTGCCATGTGCATCATACAGCACCCGTGGAAGTCCATCTGCAGTGGTGCCATCTCCAGTGCCATATGCACTATGAGTCATGTCTTTGCAGCTCAACAGAGAATGGCATTTGTGGCATTGGGTTGGCAAAAGAAGGGAGCATGGGTGGGTGGTGTATGTAGTTTACCATATGTGATTGGCATTGTTATGCAGAGTTGGTGGTGTCTAACCAGCACAGTGATGGCCAGGTATGATTACTCAACTGTGCACGGGTAGGACAATCCATACATTTGGACATGACTGGGTCTGTGCAGGGAAAATATCCTGCACTGGCTCTGTAGACATGGCAGCCCTGATCCTAGGGTGATGACGACATCTGCAGGGTGGGGAGGGCACCTCCAGGCAGGTCTACATATGACACCAGTGCTGTGCCAACAAGTGGCGTGCATACAGTGCCCCACCTGCATACAACACAACAGAACTCACGTGGTACTCTGGTTGCTGCACACAGTGTGGCATCCTGGTGCTGTCCATATATGGCTGCAGTGCATGTAACACATGTATTGCCGGGACCCTGCAGCCAAAAAGGGTGGCTCATAGCTGTCTGTTGTCCTGCATGCCTGTCTTGGCATGTGTGCTACATGGTGGGTGTGCAGGGCACAGGGTGTGTGTGCAGCTCCCTGCACCTCTGGCCATTCCACAGTCTGTTGCACCCTGGCTTGGCACTGCTGTTGCTTATGCTGCAGTTCCACATCTGGCATGCCTTTCTGTGTTTATTGTCACTTGCATTGATTTTTTTTGTGTTTAGCAGCACGGCACACCCTTTACATCTGCAGTCTTCTACTGTGGGGTTCACAGTGCTGTCTCTAATATGCCATGCACATTCTACTATGGCTGTTGGACTTCCTCCACCTATGTGTGATATGGAAGCCCATGGGTCAGCCAGTTGTACTTCATCTCTGCACATACTGCCACTCATGTGTCCCTTGTCCTGTATGCCCAATGGCTTTGATCTGTGTCTTGCTTTCCATAGGTGCCCATCGAGCGGAAGGTCACAGGCCAGACATTATTAACAGAGAGGGCTGGGATGAGCTGCTGCAGTGACAATGCCACCTCCTGCAGCTGCTGTTGAGGAGGGTGGAGGACAACACTGCAGCAATATGAGACCTCTTGGTGGCATTACAGCAACAGCAGCCACAACAACAACCACCACCACCACCACTGATAGAGGACCTATGATATCGACTTTGCAACTGCTGATAGGCAGGTGTCCCTTTTGTGTTTGATCCCCCCTTTTTATGAGTGGTTGCTGTGCTTTGTTTTTGAGAACCCCCCCATTGGTGCAGGTAGTTGCCCCTGTTTTGTTGTTCCCCCCTTTTGTATAAGCGGTTCCCCATTTTGTGTTATTTCTGTATTTGCCATTGTAAGGCAAGGGGTCCAGCCCCTAGCCTTACTGTCTGCTGAGCTTCACTGATCTTCATCAACTGCTGTACCCACTACTGAAATAGTGGTCGGCTAATAGAAAGCTCTCAACTAGAAACAACCAGAAGCAACAGCTCAGACACAAAGGGCAATCCTAGGAGGCATACAGTATGCCAAGTGTGGTCCAGCCCCCTAGCCTTACTGTCTGCTGAGCTTCACTAATCTTCACCAACTGGGAGACAGACCAATCACAGAGAGAAGGCAGACTCTGACAGGTGCAGAAGCAAGGATTCCTTGACAGCAGTTCTACCTGGGTGAATCCACCTTGGAGTGCACAGTCCCGGCTCCTTTGTCCCCTGAGGTGGCTTCTCTCCTCGCACGATCTGCTCAGACCCAGCCAGCGGCTGCTCTCTCAGCATAAGGAGCTGTTTATTTTACTTTTCTGTCCTTCCAGATTGAGAAGGCAGGAGGTAGCTTTAGCTCTGGCACATGGCTGATTGTTTCTGGAATACAGGGTAACTCCCACCCACCCCTAGGCTGTCTCTGCCTTTACAGGCTGCTCTGTATGACAGCACACTAGGAGGACAAAAAAAAATATTTTATCTATTCATCTGCTAATCACTAGAATAACCTCTCACCTTTTAGCTTTTGTCAGCATAATAAAAAGTTAAAATGATAAACTTTGTCAACTGCAGTATCTGTGGAACCCTCTCTACCAGGGCTTTTCTCCAACAGTGGGGTCACTGCCCTATATGCACAACTATCGATGACCTAAGTGCCCAACTAAAGGCTGCACATGCTGAAATCTTTTGCCTTAGATCACAACTGCACCACATCCCGCAGTGGTCTAACACTATTCCTCCTAACCACCACAACATTGCACAAGTGCCCCTACCCCAAAGAACAAACAAACCCAGAGGGTGGCAGGTAGTCACAAAATGCAAAAGACCCAAAGGAGTCATACCTAAATCTGAGAGTACTCCAATTCAAAGGTCAAACAAATTCACCACACTAGCATCCATATCATTAAGCGTACCCAACACCAATTTGGGGAGTGACACATCACAAGATGTAAGAACATCTCCACTACAGAAACCACAAAGGGGGAAAAATCTATACTTGTCCTAGGTGATTCCATGATATGGGAAGTAGAGTCACACATTCAGCAGCAGGATTGAGCTGTGGTTATGCTCAAGTGCTTCCCTGGGACGTCGGCATGGAGGAACACAAACCATATAGTAAAGCTTGTACACATGGCACCACAGAACACACATATTCTCATCCACATGGGAACAATTGACCTGGCCAGTCAAACTCTAGAACAGACAAAGGTACACCTGTCCAAGCTGGACGATAAACTATCTTCCATTTCATCCAGTATCTCCTTCTCAGACATCCTGCCTGTGTGGGAAAAGGGGATTAGCAGGCAGAGGATTAGGGAAAGAGATATAATCAAACTCAACAGCTGGCTGAAACAGTGTTGCCAAGAGAAAGGACACAACTACATTATCAATTGACAGAACATCTGGGACAGGGAGTTCTTCAAATTTGATGGGCTACACCTTACAAGACAAGGTACTAGGGCACTAGACAAGAAGTTTGACATCCATCTCAGTAAGTAAAGCTAGAGGGTGGGGAGGAGGCACAGGCACCCAGCACAACACATGGGTCACCATCTGCCCCCCCCATCAATTCCTTTACCATCAAGAGCAACAATCATCATACTACTGTCCAGCAGGTACCTACACCAACAACAGTCCCCGTCAACCAATTGGGTGCAGGAACAGGTCAGCTTTTCAACAGAAACACCAAAGATCATATTTCCATCCAGCAGCATCTCAGTCCACAAAGCTGCACAAAACCTACAAAAAATAAAGCCCCCATGGGCCTCCCTCAACATAGGCAAAATAACCACCCAGGTAGTTCAATAGTACAGGAGTGGAAGGCAATGTGTATCAATGCATGCAGCCTTTCAGACAAAATCCCTGAGCTTACCATCATTACAGCAGAGGAACAACTGAATTGGGTAGCAATCACTAAAACATGGCTCTCTGATAACCACACCTGGGATAGTTGCATACCCAGCTACGCACATTTCTGCAAGGACCAGAAAAATAAGAGGGGGGTTTGCAGTATATGTCAAGGAAGGAATAAAGGCAACAGAGTTTCAACAGGAACACAGCAATGCAGAAGCCCTATGGGTCACTCTAGGAGCTGGGGGCAGGACTATCCACTTGGGCATCATGTATAGTCCCCCAGCCCAAGACTCTGAAGTTGACAAGGAGCTCCTTGAGACCATTTACTCAATGACTGACAAAGGGGAGCTGCTTCTGGTCAGGAACTTTAATTTACCAGATGTAGACTGGTCCATGTGCACAGCTTCCACATAAAAGAGCAAAGGATTTCTCATCACTCTTAAGGAAGCTGGGTTGAACCAACTAGTGGACTCACCCACCAGGGATAGAGCAATCCTGGACCTGGTTCTCACTAACAGCCACAGAATATCCAACGTCCATGCTGGCATTGTGGCGGAGTTGAGATACACCATCAGTTGTGACCGTTGGACCACTTTTCTATCTCCTTATTTCCTAGCTACCAAAACGTCTGTGCACAACAGTTAACACTTTTTTCTTTGCTTTTCTTCTTTTTCCCTTCTACCCTAAGTTGGCCACCTAGCGTAGCACTTTACTGTCTCTACTAAACTTCCTACTAGTTCTCTCTTTTCATTCTTTTTCCATTTCCATCCATCCAGTCCCTGGAATGATGCCAAACACCTGGAGAGGTGCTGTGTAAAGTCCATAAGTGCATTTTGTGTACAAAAATCATGAAGGCTATGTTAAATAGGAATACATACAGTTAATGAAGCCTTTTTAAAGAAAAAAGGACTCAGAAGCTATATAAAACAATAATAATTTCATGATTAATACAGTTATAAGAAATCCTTAAGGTATTTTCACAGATTCACACTATAAACCTGTTACTGTATAAGGTTCTATGTATAAAAGAGCTCAGTCACTGTGGATCAGAGATATAGAAAGTCAATATCTGTGGATACATACACTGTACCTTTAACTGAACCAGTAAATCCCCTGACACAATCCCTTCCCCCCTTGGTTTTGAAACATGTCCAGACATGTAAGGACTCAGTCAGGTGACCCTACCAAACAGATATAAAAAAACCTTTGCACAGAGTTTACTTCAGTTCAGTCTAGTAGAGTTCAGTCTTGAGAGTGAAGGAGAGAGGTGCTACTGCAGACAAGCTGTTGAATGCAGATGAGAAGGGTCTCAGAAGCTCTAGAATCCAGGACTATATTGTGTGAGAAACTACTGACGTTAAGTAGTGATTTTCTTTGTAATTTTTTTGTTTTCATTTAATATTTTTTGAACTTTTGAAAAATAAATATCATACCAAAGTGTTTTTTAAACCTGTAAATTTGCCTCATCTGAAGTTTATTCCCTCACGCTGTGACAGGCATCAATCTGGGAGCCAGTGATCATAAGTCTGTCTGGCTACAAATCAATACTACGGTGGTTCCAGGACACACCAGACGAAAGATTACCGACTTCAAAAAAGCTGGCTTCCAGAAAATGAGATCCAGCATTAAAGCACTGCTGAGAGACAAATCTGCAGGGGATGTAGAAGCTCACTGGAAAAACTTAAAAGACTCACTGAATGTGGTAACAGCAGACTGCACAAAGCTATTAACTAAATCTAAAAGGAAGAGACACCCACTTTGGTTTACTAGAGAGATAGCACTAAAGATTAGAGGAAAGAAACAAGCCTTTAGGCAGTTCAAGGAGTCACGGAGGGAAGGGGATAGGGAGCTCTACAAGGAAAAGCTCAAGGAGGCTGGAAAAGCCATCGGGTTAGCAAAAGCCCAAACAGAGGAAAAAAACAGCACTGTGAGTCAAGAAGGGGACAAAACCTTTTTTAGATACATCAGCAAAAAAAGGAAGAGCAAAGGGGGGATAGTCAGAATGTCAACAAGTAATGGTCAGATAGTGGAAAAGGATGAAGACAAAGCTGAAGCACTCAATGCATTCATTTGCTCATTCTTCACAAATGAGCAGAATGGTAGCAGTCTGGCACTAAACAGAACAGAGCACCCTGCACAAGAGGCAGACACAAGCCCCTTCACAAGGGAAAAAGTGCTGAAAGAACTAGAAAAATTGAGGACAAAGCCATAGGACCGGATGGAATTCACCCAAGAATACTGAGAGAACTTCAAGAAGAAATAGCTGCACCATTAGCTGAGCTATACAATGAATATCTGCAAAGTGGAAAGGTGCCACTTGACAGGAAGAGGGCTACCGTAGTACCCTTACATAAAAGTGACAGCTGGGAGGAGGCATGAAATTAACGCTCGGTCAGCTTGACCTCGATGGTGGTTAAAATCATGGAGACACTCCCTTAAGAAAGGATAGTAGCGTTCCTAAAAGAAGCAGGAAAACTCGGCCCCAAACAACACGGATTTACCACAGGTAGATCATGTCAGACTAACCCCCTGTATGCTGCTACTGTCTCATCTAAACCCACCTAGCACCAGCCTACAGGGGCCCTGTAACTATGCTTAAGGTCACCTTGCCCTACCCAGCAGGGCATTTTAAGTCCCCCCTGCTCCCACCACCACCACCCTTGAGGCCCCTCTTCCTTCTCCTTCCCTATCTTACCACATTGCATGTCTTGTTTATCTCAGCTTATACCTTCTACTGCTTTCCCTCACCCCTATTAGCCTACAGCCTACCTCCCCCCACAACCACAGTACCTTCTTTTCCCTCTTGGTTATGGACAATGCTATCCTAGCTGCTACTAATGAATTCCTAACCATGATATTAATGCTGAGTTGTTCCTGGTTACGGGTTCCTGGATTATTGACAATGCTATCTTAGCTGCTACCAGTGAATACCTAACCATGATATTACTTCTGAGTTGTTCCTAGTTGTAATTACCTGCACTATGGTTTTATTATGTTCTAACTTGCTTGATTTCTGACAATGCCTCCTAGCTGCAACTGCATACTCCTGTATATGTTTCCCCCTCCCATTGTCTGACGAGAATCTTTTGTAAAGGAGCTTTTAGCTCAAAGGTTGTAATTCCGATACTCTAAATAAATAAATAAATAAATAAATAACTTGATTAAATTCTTTGATTGGGTGACCAAAGCAGTGGACCGGAGGGGGTAATGGATTTGGTGTACCTGGACTTCAGCAAGGTCTTTGACATCATCCCACATAGGAGGCTGATCAATAAACTTGAATGCACAGGTGTCAGTCATAAGATAGTAAGCTGGGTAGCACACTGGCTGCAGGATAGAACTCAGAAAGTTACAGTAAATGGCGTCATGTCCAAAGAGGGTTTTGTGGCCAGCAGAGTCCCTCAGGGATCTGCTGGGTCCAGTCATCTTCAATATATTCATCAACGACATTGCTGATGGTCTTGAGGGTAAAGTCTGCCTGTTCGCAGTAGACACAAAACTATGTAATAGGGTGGACAATCAGGAGGGAGCCTCCAGTATAAAGGAGGATCTCAAGAAACTTGAACAGTGGTCCAATGACTGGCAACTTAGATTTAACGCTAAAAAATGCAAAGTGATGCACCTGGGAAAACAGAACCCAAGAACTCAATATTTCCCAGATGGACATCAACTTGAAGAGGCCAGGACTGAATGGGACTTAGGCATAATCATACTGGACAACTTTAAAGCAGGAAATCAATGCGAAAAAGCTGCATGAAAAGCAAGCAGCATCCTCGGATGCATAGACAAGGAAATAACTAACAGGAAACAAGAAGTGATCATTCCACTCTATAGACCCCTGGTGAGGCCACACCTGGAGTACTGCATCCAGTTCTGGAGGCCCCACCTGAAGAAGGACATAGAGTGCTTGGAATCAATTCAGAGAAGGGCCATAAAGATGGTGTAGGGCCTCCATTACAAGCCATATGAGTCTAGATTCCAAGACCTAAGCTTGTACTCCCTGGAACAGAGAAGGGACAGAAGGGATATGATAGAAATGTTCACATTCATCAAGGGTATAAACACTGTTCAGGTAGACAAACTCTTCCATGCAAATGGAGAGGCATGTACAAGAGGGCACAACTTATGCCAGAGAGGGAGAAGACTCAGAGGCAATATCAGGAAGTACTTTTTTATGAAGAGGGTAATAGGCACATGGAACAGCCTACACCCAGAGGTGCTTGCAGCAAAGACGGTGAATGCATTTAAACATGCATGGGACCAGCACTACGGTATAAACAAATAAAGCAAAATATAGAGGAAGGGGTTAGGTTCATGGGCAGACTAGATGAGCCACTCGGTCCCCATCTGCCATCAAATTCTTATGTTCTTATGTTGTTGCTGCCTTTCTGTTGTACAACCTCCTGCATGCATAGTTTAGTAAAGTTTATTTTTGATACATACTCTGCTCTGTAATATGTCTGTCACTGGTACCCTCCTCTCCCACCCAGAGCCACCCCTGGTGTGCAGCTCCATTCCTTGTGTTCTAGTCAGGCTGCACCACTGTATGATCCCCTGTATTCAGTGCTATCCTTGGTGTTATATTCAGAGCTGTGCTGCTGCACTGCACTGTGCAAGCACTTGTCATTTGCACAGCGCACTGTACACCCTATATTCATAGGGTTTAGCATTTACGTTTTCAATGCAGTTACATTTTGAACTTCTGGGATAATGTTGCCACTACCTGGAATTTGCCAAAGTTCCAAAACATTACATTCTGTAACTTAATTTTGGGGAACAGGAGCCCTCCTTGGGTTGGCTGTAATACCAATATCCTAAATGTACTTTTTCTTGCATCAAATGGGTGGATCTGGCAGTTGTGCTGCCAATATGTATTGCAGAAAAAGAGATTTCTTTGAACTGTTTAATTTTATTTATTGAGCATGATTCGAAAGACGTCAGAATGAGGGAATTAAATATCATACCAGCTCCAGTATCTACTCAACTGTGGGGTAATACTCCTTGGTTATCTTATATTGAGTGCGGAGGCTTTCTTGACGATGGGTTTGGATTTTTGTGTTTGAGCACTGTTTTTCTTTTGTCCTTTTTGCACTGTGGTGTTAGTTTGTGATTTTCAGACATATATCTCTTTATGTAATGGGTGAGCTACTTAGTTGAGCATTTATGTGATGTTTCTAGTGTAAAGAAACATTTTGCATGCAGCTCTGGAATTTATTTTTTTGATATTCTTCTTTCAATAAAAATTCCCCTACGCTGTTCAAGAAGTACCATGGGACCTTTAAGGAGTTGCTGATGCCTTAAAAAAACTTTGAAAACTATAATAATTAGGGACAATTCAGTTTCCATTCCATATATATTCTAAAGAGTCCTCCTCCATAGCATTTATTACTACAGGAGATTTGCATGAATATATGATCTTTATCCCTCAGGGTTCATCTACCTCTGCAGCTGACTCCCTACTTCAAGTCATAATAATCTGTTGTGACATCACAGCTTGTTGCCATGGGAGTAACTGTGATGTCACAAGCAGTTCATTATGACCTCAGGTAGGGAGACAGCAACAGGAATAGATGAACTCTTTAGGAGCAAAGACCCTGTTTTCATGCAAATGACCTCAGTAATAAGTAATAGGGAGGAGGGGTAGAGAACTAATGTGAAATACAAGCTGGACTGCATCTATAGTAAATATTATTTTGATAAAGTTCTCCTAAAGGCGTCAACTGCTCTTTAACATCCACCTGAACAACCACTAGAAAAGGTAGGTAGGACCTCGGTTTGATGCAAATGATTGGGCAAGTGTGCATCAGTCACTCTTTACAAAACAAGAGTGTCTATCATTGCTAAAAAGTGGTCTGCTGTGGAACACAACTCATGAAAAGCCACAGGCTTTCAGTTAGAGTAACTGGCTACTAGTACAACAGTTACTGTAGTACAGAGAGTACTTCAGCATCATCAACATTTTAAAGAGTAATTCTGTTTAAACTCCCCAGGGACATGTGTTAAGAATGCTGAAATTAGGCGAGGTCCATCCTGGTGTAGATGTAGTGACCTGGGAAGGAGTGCTACTTACAGCATTGGCCAATCTGGATCTGCCATACAAAGTGGCCAATGGTAGTGTAGGGACTACACACCAACAAGCACAATAGTCATAATTATACAGCAACAAACGAAAGCCTGGAATTTATTTTTTTGATATTCTTCTTTGAATAAAAATTCCCCAACGCTGTTCAAGAAGTGCCATGGCACCTTTAAAGAGCTACTGATGCCTTAAAAAATACTTTGAAAAACATAATTAGGGACCATTCAGCTTCCATTCCATATATATTCTAAAGATTCCACCTCCCCAGCATTTATTATGAAAGCCTTGTAGTGCAGGAACACTATGCAGAAAAACACACCAGTCATTATACAGTAAGGAGTTAGATACTGGTAGTGTAAGGACTGTATGGTATACAGATAAATAACAGTTCTTATTATACACCAGAGTTTATTTATCCAGGATGCAGCATCTCATTTCTCATGGGGTGCTGCTTTTGCCCATTTCTACAGCTGGGTGAATTGGAGCACTGGGAGATTAAGTGACTTACCCAAGGTCACATGGTAAGTATTTTGCTCTAGCAGGGATTGAACCAGTGATCCACTGGTTCCTATGCCAGTTCTCTAACAACTAGACCACATTACTCCAAAAGGAGTTAGTTGCTGGTAGTGCATGGACTGTATGCAAACAAATATGACAGTCATTATTTACCAGTAAGTTAGATACTTTTGCATCATTTTCCTAGTGTGAGTTGCAGTCCAGCACCTAGGAAGACTGTTGTTGTTCTATAAATGAAACTTGCGCTAAAACTTTGTATGCGAGTAGCTGGAGCCCTGTAACCATATTACAGGAGGAGGAGCTGTAGTCCTGTCATTTGCTCATGGACTACAACTCACGGTCTTATTCTTACTTTTGTGTTTGTGTACAGCCCTCTGTGTTTTATTGACATATTGACCCTATTCAGGGCACAGTTTTACTTTTTATTTAATTTTAAAGCTGGTTGTATCTGAGGAGGATCCCATGACCCCGGAGAACACTTCCAGGTCACTCTCAGCATATTTACTCGCGGTTTTGCGAGCAACAGCATTTGCATCATTTTCCTAGTGTGAGCTGCACTCCAGTACCTAGGAAGACTGTTGTTGCTCTATAATTGAAACTTGTGCTAAAACTTTGTATGTGAGTAGCTGGAGCCCTGTAATCATATTACAGGAGGAGGAGCTGTAATCCTGTCATTTGCTTGTGGACTACAACTCACAGTCTAATTCTTACTTTTGTGTTTGGGTGCAGCTCTCAGTTTTTTACTGAGATATTGACCCTATTCAGGGCATACTTTTACTTTTTATTTAATTTTAAAGCTGTTTGTAACTGAGGAGCATCCCGTGACCCTGGAGAACACTTCCAGGTCACTCCCAACATATTTATTCCCCCTTTTTGCAAGCAGGACGAGCAAGAGCAGGGTGGGCACACAGCTCCATGTGCGAGGACGGGTGCAAAGACATGCGCATCTGCACGTGTGTCTAGCAGGATAGTGGGATATAGAGGCACAGTAGAAGTGCAAGGTAAGCCTGTTGCCTTCATAGATCTACAGCAACATACTGGGGATTGTGCTGTTAGGACATCGTTGTACCCACGGTAACAGTGGGTTAGACTGAGTCTTGCTGTATATCAATTCTCATAGAAGTGTCTTAGAAATATCCTGCTTATAATGTATAATACATAAAAAAAGATGAAGCAAATAGTTAATATGGATGGTGATACTGGGTACTTATGAGTGGAATGTGCTATGTACATGGTTGCACAGACAACAGTCGTGGGGCCCTTTACATGTAATAAATGCAGGTACAGTCTAGAGTTACAAATTGAGATAACTATGTTCTCCCTGAGACTCAAAGCTATTGATCAGGCACAATTACAAATGGCACTAAGATTAAACATAAATATTGACACTCCTTTTCTGACCAGTAGTCCTATGGATCAAACCATGTCACTAGAAAATGATGATAGTAGTGTAAAAAAGAAAGATCCTAAACTAAGCACTAAGAAGGGGAAAAAGGCAATACAGAAAACAATGGGTAAGAAAAGGACCTTAAATACAGCACTATCAGGGACTACTGACAAATTACCAAAACAACAAATGACATTTAACAATACAAGTATGACCAAAAACAAAAACAGGATGAGAGAAATTGAACATCCTGATGGTAATGAAAAATTATAATGACAATGAATGGTTTGACGTCCAAGCTAATAAAGTGGCAAAAAGAGGTAGAAGGGCAGGCCATTTTGAACTTCCCCTGTTAAATCATTTTGACCCACTAGTAGTATTTGAGAACTCTACTGAAACTAACAAGACCCATGATTCTGAAATACCTTTACAGGTGAAACCATATAACAATAAGGAACAACAAAATACTTTATTATTAAATAATGAGAGTACTTTGCTAGGCAATGAACTATTACTAGACCTCAATAGTGAGGGCAATCAGGCAACGACACTCATGCAGATTGGTGAGGTACCATCAAATAGGGAGGTGATAGTCGTAGGTGATTCTATTACAAAAAATTTTGACCGATTCATTTGTAACATTGACAAATCTACAAGAACCATATCAAGTTTCAGTGGAGCTAGATTAGGTGACATTACTGAAATGATGGACAGTATATTGAATGGTGCAGGTACTAATCCCCTGGTTATTTTTCACACAGGATCCAATGATTCATGGCAAGCACCAATGCAAAAAAATCAAACAGGATTTTGTATCATTTACAAATAAATTTATTGATAAAGGGTGTGAGGTGATTGTTTCAGAAATCCTCCCTATTCCGAGAGTGCCAAGCCAGCATCAAATAAAAATCAGAGACATCAATAACTGGCTCCATATTTGGTGTATGAAACATAGTATAAAATATGTTACACATTGGGAAGAATTTTATGGAGTATCCAATTTGTACTCTTATGATGGCCTTCATTTAAGTAGAAGGGGTAACAAAGTCTTAGGAACACAGCTCAATAAAATAATAAATACAAGTTTAAACTAAAGGACTTGGGGAGAGGTGTTCTAGGAACATCTTTCTTGAAAACAATAAGAATAACATAATCTCATCAAATAACACATTGCTGATAAAAGGAAGTAATAAAATGGAAAATAACTATGACCAAAGTTTAGGTATGTTACTACTAAATGCTAGAAGTTTACATTCCAAAATAGATGAATTGCAACATTCTCTCAAGGATGACAATATAATTATTTATGGTATTACTGAGACTTGGGGCACAGACGATGCTTGGAATATGGACATTAATGGCCATAATAGATTTTTTTAAAACAGGAAAATCACTTGGGAGGTGGTGTAGCCTTATATGTAAGAGATGATATCAAATCCTTTGAGATCCTTAACACCGAGGACAATGAAAATGAATGTGAATGTATTTGGGTTAAATTACTGTTAAACAACAATCATTTGACTATGAGCTTGGTCTACCACCCTCCAAATTTAACAACTGAACAAAATAATGACCTATTATGAATTATTGAAACTAGGAAAATTATAGGTGATTATGTGCTTATGGGGGATTTTAACCTACCTTATATTAATTGGATCTCATTAGATAGTAAAGTAGCATTAGAAAGAAAATGTATTGATCTATTTATTCAGTTAAACCTAGTACAACTGGTTCATTTACCAACTAGGAGAAACAACAGTTAGACCTAATCTTTAACTAATTGTGATGAGAAAGTACATAATATCCAACTGCATCCACCACTTGGTGATTCTGATCATAATATGGTAATTATTCATTATAAAAATAATATTGAATACACTAAAGGAAAGACAGTGGTACGTGATTTCCACAAAACAGACTATCAGAAAATGAGGAATCACCTGGGTAAATGAAATTGGGAGAAAAATCTCATAGGTAAAGATCTCAAACTCATCTGGGAATTAATTAAACAGCAGCTTATGGATTGCATCGAGAAATATGTACTAAGAAGAGTCAAATATAATAATAATAGACGTATTCCCCCATGGTCCATGGTGGAATAACAAAATCAAGAAACAGATTCGAAAAAGAAAAACATATTCCAGAAATACAGGAAGTCAAACACTCCAGAACTACTAAACAAACTTAAACTGTGTAATGAGAACATAAAATGAATGATAAAAAGAGACAAAAAAAGAATTAAAGTTAGCTTCTGGGGTTAAAGACAACAAGAAACAGTTCTATAATTATATCGGTGCATTAAAGGGCAATCAACATACTATAGGGCCCCTAAAAATGGATAAAGGTATAATTACAGGTGAGGAGAAGATTGCAGAAACTTTAAACAGGTATTTCCTCAGTGTTTTCAAAAAAAAGACTCAGAGATTCAACAAACTGATTTGACTAATGCGAACTTACCTAGTATTAGTACCACAGAAGTCTATGATACAATATATTCACTGAAAGCTAATAGTTCACCTGGTCCTGATGGGATATCTCCAAGACTTATCCAAGAATTAACCCCAGTAATAAATGAACCACTTACTTATCTTTATAACAAATCTATACAGGATGGTAGCGCAACGAATGATTGGTGTATAACAACGGTGACTGCAATTCACAAGGGAGGCAAAAGAGATGCACCCAAGAACTACAGACCAATTAGTCTAACATCTGTAGTTGGTAGAATCATGGAAAAATTGTTACAAAGGTGAATTAATGAACATATGATAAATAAGGGATTAACGGATCACAGCCAACATGGATTTGTTCCTGGGAAATCATGCTTGATGAACCAACTTTACTTCTTCGAGACCATGAGTCAGGCACTTGATAAGGGCATTCCCAGTGATGTAATTTATCTTGACTTCGCTAAAACATTCAACAAAGTATTCCACTACATATTAATAAACTAACTGCTGAAGATTGAATTATCACCCAATATTGTAAGCTGGATTAGCTCCTGGCTAAATAATAGATACCAAAGGGTTGCTGTTAAAAGGAACTACTCCACTTGGGGTAATGTGACTAGCGGCATTCCCCAGGGATTGGTTTTGGGACCAATCTTTTTTAATATATTAGTTGCAACTATGTCAATTTTGGACAGAGGTACACATAGGGACTAACGATCTCGCCAGCCGGACAGTTGTGGAGACCAAGGAACACCTGACCAGACTGGGTGACAAACTATCATCCATTTCATCTGGTATCTCCTTCTCTGAGATCCTTCTAGTCTGGGAGAGGGGAACAGATGGACGGAAGGTCAGAGAAGGGGAGATAGGGGAGCTAAACATGTGGCTCAAGGGCTGGTGCCAGGAAAAAGGGCACAAATTTGTAGGGAACTGGCAACAGTTTTGGGAGTGAAAGTCCTTTAAATTTGATGGACTGCATCTGACTAAGGAGGGAGTCAGTGCATTGGGGCAGAAGTTTGACATCTTTGCAGAATATTTAAACTAGCAAATGGGGAGAGGGGTGCAGCACCCCATATGTCGAATGGGAAGAACACCCTTCCCCCTTCAGCTACTGGTCAAACAGGAGTTCAGCATGTTTGTAGTTCATGTGCATCACCAGGTAAAGAAAAAGGTCCTGTTCCCCATATGGCACACAGGGGAAACGCTGGACCTCACCCAACAACTAACACACCGAAATCTGACCAATGGAAAATCATGTACACAAATGCTCGCAGTCTGGGAAATAAAATCCCAGACCTGCAGGCAATAATGATAGAGGCTAAACTGAACATAGTAGCCATTAGCGAGACATGGTTTACCAGTAACCATATTTGAGAGACTTCAGTACCTGGTTATGTACTGTTCAGAAGAGACCGAGGTGCAAAAAGGGGGGGAGGGTGGAGTGGCCTTTTATGTCAATGAAAATATCAAAGCTACAGAAATTCAGAATACACATAAGGAGCCAGAAGAACTGTGGGTCACCCTGGAAACAGGAAATGGGACAGCCATATGAACTGGGGTTGTGTACAGGCCTCCAGACCAGGGGGAGGACACTGACACGTTACTGTTAGAAAATATACAAAACATGACAGCTAAAGGTGAGGTTCTGATAATGGGAGACTTCAACATGCCAGATACAGATTGGTCAATACCAGCAGGGACATCTGCCAGAACTAGACACATGGTGGATTCCCTGCAGGAGAAGGGCCTCAAACAACTGGTACAACAATCCACAAGAGACAGGGCTATCCTAGATCTAGTACTGAGTAACAGGGAAAGGATCACAGATCTCCAGGTAGAAGGCCACCTGGGTGCCAGTGACCATCACATGGTATGGTTCAATTTGCTACTAGAACAAAATCATCCCATTTCAAGGCAAAAATATGGGACTTCAGAGGGGCTGACTTTGATAAGATGGTCAACAGAGTTAAGCTAGCCCTGGCAAAAAGAAATACAGGTGAGGGGGTACAGGCAAAGTGGGCAAACATTAAAAATGCAATACTTGAAGCAACATCCCGTTGTGTTAGTGAGAAAAGGAAGTGCAAAAGAAGAAGGAACCACTTTGGTTCTCAAACACAGTAGCAGAAAAGGTCAGAGCCAAAAGGCTGACCTTCAGGAAATATAAGGGAATGCAGCAGGATGAAGATAGGGAGGCATACCAAACTTCCGTAAGGGAAGCAGGGAAGGCAGTAAGGCAGGCAAAGGCCCAAACCAAGGAAACACTAGCACGAACAGTAAAAGAAGTTGACAAGCCTTTCTATAGATATATTAGTGAAAGGAGAAAGTCCAGAGGGGGGTATTGCTAAGATCAAAGGGGATAAGGGGGAGTGTGAGGAGGAGGACCATGTAAAAGCATCTATCCTAAACAGATACTTCTGCTCAGTATTTACTGAAAAGAAGGTAGGGCAGGGCCCACAGCTCAGCACCATGGACACGGGGGGGGGAGGGAGGTGTGCACTAGTCCCTTCACAAAAGAAAGGGTCCTACAAGAGCTCGATAAGCTCAGGGTGGACAAGGCAATGAGACCTGATGGCATACATCCCAGGGTACAAAAGGAGTTAAGGGTGGAACTAACAGAGCCATTATCAGAACTGTTTAGTGAGTCTCTGAGCACAGGAGAGGTCCCAGAAGACTGGAGAAGGGCTCATGTGATCCTGCTCCACAAGAGTGGTAACAGGGAGGAGGCAGGGAACTATAGACCAGTCAGTCTTACCTCAGTAGTGGGCAAGATTATGGAGGCACTCCTTTAGAAAAGGATAGTGCAACACCTGGAATCCATAGGAGCTCAAGATCCAAGACAGCATGGGTTTACAAAAGGAAGGTCCTGTCAAACTAATCTCATAGATTTCTTTGACTGGGTAACCAGAGTGGTGGACCAAGGGGGAGCAGTTGATGTTGCCTACCTTGACTTCAGCAAAGCTTTCAATACTGTTCCACATAGAAGATTGATTAATAAGCTGGGTAGGCTCGGGGTGGGTCAGACGTTGGTCAACTGGGTGGCAAACTGGTTGACGGGCAGAAAACAGAGAGTGGTGGTGAATGATATACAGTCAAAAGAGATGCAAGTCACAAGTGGGGTACCTCAGGGATCAGTCCTGGGGTCAGTCCTCTTCAATATCTTCATCAGTGACATTGCAGATGGACTGGAGGGTAAGGTTTGTCTGTTTGGAGATGACACCAAGATCTGCAACAGAGTAGATGATCCAGATGGGGTGGGCAGAATGAGAAGAGATCTGGATAAACTAGTAAAATGGTCAGAAGAGTGGTACCTGGGGTTTAACGCAAAGAAGTACAAGATCATGCACATAGGGAAGAGAAACCCTGAAGCCACCTATAGGCTGGGAGGGGAGTTGCTGGCAGTCACAAGGGAAGAAAGAGACTTGGGCGTCATCATCACTGATCACCTGAAATCATCCAAGCAGACCACTAAAGCAGAAGGTAAGGCTAGAGGGATGTTGGGGTGTATTAGTAGAGGTATCACAAGTCGGAAGAGGGAGATAATAATCCCTCTTTACAAGACACTGGTTAGACCCCATCTGGAGTACTGCATGCAGTACTGGAGGCCACACCTTCACAAGGACATTAACCAAACTGAGGCAGTCCAGAGAAGGGCAACCAAAATGGTACGGGGACTGCATCAGAAAACATATGAGAACAGATTAACTGAACTCAATCTGTATACCCTGCAGCAAAGGAGGGAGAGAGGTGATATGATTGAAACATTCAAACACCTTAAGGGCATTAACAAGGTGAAAGAGTATAACATGTTTCAATATAAGAAAAATAGCAGGACAAGAGGACACAGCATGAGATCAGAGGGAGGCCGGTTAAGGGGTAATGTGAGGAAGTTCTTTTTCACAGAAAGGGTGGTGGATACATGGAACGGCCTACCTCAGGAAGTGGTGGACATGAATACAGTGCAGGGCTTCAAACAGGCATGGGATAGGCATAAGGGAGCAATACAGATGAGTATGAATAGATAGGCCATTGACAGAGCAAAGGCCAATGGCACATTCATAAGGTAGAAAAAGAAATGGGCAGACTGGATGGGTCTTGCGGTCCTTATCTGCTGTCAACTTCTACTGTATGTTTCTATGTATGGTTAGCCAAATATGCAGACAACTGCAAGTTAGGGGGGCTTGTAACTACCATAAGAGATAAGAACAACATACAAAAACAGCTGGATTTACTTATGGATTGGGGGCAAACTATGCCCATGCAATTCAACTTAGAAAAATGCAAAGTTATGCATATACAGTAGGAAAGAACAATCCAAGTTATAGTTATAACCTAGGATCTTCCTTACTGCAGTCTGCATGTGAAGAGAAAGATCTCGGCACAATATTAACAAATGATTTCAACTTTGAAAAAACACCACTCTAGAGGTTTAGAAGTGTCATAAAATAATAAGCTCCATACTGGCAAATATAAAAAGTAGAGAGCAGGAGGTCTTAATGCCATTGTATGCTAGTTTAGTGTGACCACATCTTGAGTACTGCTCCCAGTTTAATAAATCTCATTCTATAAGAAGCTGTAGACTGGTTGAAGGTGTCCAGCCAAAATATACAAAAAAATTAAGAAATCAAGAGAAACTGGACTGTAGAATGAGATTAACAAACTTACATCTATACTCTGCAGGCTATAGACAAATCCACGGGGACCTATGTTTCACATAGAAAGCACTAAAAGATAATTATTTAGGAGTAACTATAAGTCTGACACTGAGTGACATTACAGCTAACACCAGAACTAACAGACTCAAAATTACAGGTGAATTCATAAAAACTACAAAAAGAAGTAAATTCTTCACCCAGAGGATTGTCGGAATATGGAATAGTCTGCCAGCACAGGTTGTGTCCAGTCCGACTATAAACACCTTTAAAGCTAGACTAGATCTATAAAAGGGAAACAGAAAATACGCATACCACCCATAATAAGGTGGTGAGTTCTTAAAGGGGCATTAAACCTATTGAACTTGTATATATTCTATACTGCTAGCGCAGGCGATTTATTCAGACTCCCACAGGGAGGCAGTGTAGTCTAGAGGGTAGAGCAAGGAGCTTTGAACCTGGAGACCCAGCAGAAACCTGGATTTGAATCTCACATCCACCACTTGCATACTCTGTGACCTTGAGCAAATGAAGTAACCTTCCAGTGCTCCTGTGAAACCCATGGATACAAGCTTCAGCTCAGTGTGCCTTTCCTGCCCAAAAAAACATTGGAAAAGACACAGCTTTCTCCAGACACTATAAAAACTCTCAATTAGTGTTTTCAGACTGTAACAACTTTTTTAAAAATGATTTAAACAGTTACCCACAACTTCCACTTTCTATTGCTGGCAGCCACATCTCATGAGCAGCAGTGAGCTTCACTAGCTCACTTTATGCTGATATGTCTGGTGACCCCTGCTATTGGTCGGTGTGACAGGGTAGAATAGGACCCTGTCCAATTTGTTATGGAGAAAGGATTTAAATGCAAGGATCCTTCCATTTCTGTCTCTTCTGGTTGCGCAACCAAATTTTCCTGTGAGACCTCAGACTTGATCAACCCGAACAGTCTCACAATTTTTTGCCTCTCACTGTCTCTCAGTTTTCTCTTGCTGTCTGTTTTTCACTCCCTTGCATATCTATATCGTACTTCGACAAACAAAGCTGGAAAGTATCAGCATACAAAGCTGGAAAACATTGAACAGTTTAGAGATAGAAAACAGCGGCTGTAAGCGGGAGTCAAACCTGAAACCTAGTTTAATGTAAGAAGATAGAAATTATGAACTGAAAACTGATATAGTAAACCAGTTTCCTGATGAAGGATTTACCCGAAACGTCGACTACCATTGTTTAACTGGAAGATACACGATTAAAACCTTTGTTTGAAACATAAGAATATTCTGATTCATTTTTTAGTTGGGTGAGTGGGCCTTATTACCCAATATCAGTTTCTGTTTATTAAGCGTCAGCTATATACTGGTGTTGAGAGGTCTCTCCCCAAGAATAAGTTACTAATATTTGTTTTACATATATTTTTTGAGGAACATTGCTGTACTGGATGAATCTTTTTTCTGATGACTGTAGAAAGCTAGAGGTTACTTAGGTGCAAATGTCTGAGCCTTTTGCAAGGTCTGTAGGGGCCTCAGGAAGCATACTCTGTTCTAGCAGCTCCTGATATTTACGAGAACAGAACATTTTACAAGGACAGGATGTTTGCTAAGGTGGGGGGTTGAAAAAGACTTATAAAAAACTAAGCTGCTACTGCAAAAGAGATTACAAGAAATATTTTATTTTGCTTCTGTACATAGTTATTATGAACAAGTTTATTTTTTTTTATTACTGCTACTATAAATAAAGTGTTGGTGAATTTTACAACTGCTCCTGGGTTTTCCCTATGCTTCCTGATCTGTGCCTCAACGGCAGTCGGCAGGACACATTATCATAAAGTGAGCTAGAGAAGCTCACTGCTGCTCACGAGTTGGTGGCTGCTAGCACTAAAAAGTGGAAGTTGAGAGTCACTGTTTAAATCATTAAAAAAGCATTTAGAAGTAATTTAATTTTTTTTTACTGTCTGAAAGCATTAATCGGGCATTTTATAGCAATTGGGGAAAGCTGTGCCTTTTTCAGTGTTTTCCTTTAAATTGAATCTACTTCAGTGCCTCCCACTCTCCATGCTGGATTGGAGAGCTGCTGCAGATTCTTAAGGGGACTATTGGGAGTACTGAGTCTGGAGCAAGCAGCCAGAAAGTTACAAAGGATTTATGTCAGTGCCCCTTCCCCCAATATGTCCACTGTTCCACCCTTCAGCTTTCTGCAGTACACCTGTCATGTCGATGGTCACACACATTATAACCTTGCCACTGACTAGCTTGGGATCAGGTTAGAGGGGAAACTGCATCATGAATTGTTTTTTAAATAGAAATTTAGAAATTTTGCAGGCAGATGGAGACTTTGAGTCCATCAAGTCTGCTCTGTTCTATCTATACTCATTACAGCCTGTCGTCGAATGTCTTAGTTTGTGCCCCCATATCTGAGCTCTGACCTACTTGTAATATTGACCCCCTCCCCAACCCTGAACTCACAGTCACTATGCCCCTGTACCTGTCCCATCCCACCTTAAACAGTCTTGGATCCTACTGCTAGGGGCTCTATGATGCCAGTTCAACAAATATTTTGTTGACTGACGTTACAGCAACGGATTTATGTCGACCACAATTGCAGTTGGCATAAATCCATTCATGAACACTTTTTCTTTTGTTTTTTTGGCTCTGCACCCCTTGTACTAAATATAATCAACTCTGAGTCGGAGTTGATTTGAGGTGGGGGTGCAAGACCCCAAGAAAGTAGGGCCGGGGTCCCGCAGTGACACTACTGCGATCCATTGCTGTGTCGCTGTACTGTCATTCGCAGAAACGGTGTCACTGTGCGATTGGCATATGCTTGCTAAGCGGCCTATTCAAACTGTCCACCACCCTCTCTGTAAAGTACTATTGCTTACATCCCTTTTAAATTTACCCTCCAACTTGTACTCATGGTTTCTGGTGCCTGTCCCCTCACTATGCCTGAAAAGCATTGACCAGACTCCTCGGTTGACCTCACTGATGTTTTTGTAAGGGTCTATCATGCCCCCTTTCCTATCTTGCCTTGAGAGTGTACAACTTCCACTGCGCACACACCGCCATTTTAGTGGCCCTTTTCTGCACTGTCTCCAAGCAATCGCAGTCCTTCCTTGGAGGGGGGGTCCAAAACTGTGCAAGTGCGCCAGGTTTGGCCTCACCAGGGACCTGTAGAGTGGCAGGATCACCTCTTGCCTCCTGCTCGTGATGCCTCTACCAATACTGCACATCATCCAGTTGGCTTTCACATATGCCCTGTTACACTGGGCTGCATGGTTGAGACTATCATTAATTATGATCCACATATCCCTCTTTTCACCAGTTTGGTTAACACACACCATATCAAATACTGTTTTGGGGTGCTTATTTCCAATATGCATGTCCTTGCATTACTTTTCATCTAATCTGAGTTACCAGACCCCAGAAAACTTGTCCAGTTTTGTCAGATCGCTCAGTAGCACCCTGATTACCTCTTCTGTGCTGACCCTACCACATTTATTTATTTATTTATTTATTTAAAAGTTTTACGAGGAAAGACATACTGAGCAGACTACCTCTTGATTCCAGATGTGTCCTGGGGGAGGAGGGAAATGGGATATAACATACTAGTAACAATAAATTGTAGAGACAGCAAAAATTACATAGGTAACATACAATATGTACAAGGTTTCGTTATTACAGTGAAATACAATAATCTAAGAAATTGTATGTACAGGAGGCAAGAACCAGAGTGAACAGCATAATAGTAGGCAGAAATAAGAAAAGGAGATCATCAAAAATTTGGTAGTTAAGCATTTGGGTGGGTAAACTAGATATATATTGGGTGGTTGGTCCTTACATTGTGCACACCAGCTTGACAGGCCCATGCTAGTGTACGTCAAGTTGACATATGCAGCCTGTGGGGACTAGACCTTTTAGAAGGGAGATTTGTATCCGAGGGGAGGGGGAGAGCCGGATGTCAGCCGGCAGGGAGTTCCATAGTTTTGGTAGACGGACACTAAAAGCTGACTGTCCAGCAGAGGTGGCCATGTGTGGGATTTGCAGTAGGCGAAGTCGAAATTTCTGAGTGAGTAGGCTGTTGGTATTTGGGCTGTTAGTGTAGAGGCTAAGTAGGAGGGTAGTAACTGGGTCCAGAATTTGGCTGTGAGTCTATTGCAGTGGTAACGGCGTCTATTTGCGAGGGAGGGTAGGGTTAGGCGACTGTCTAGGTCGCAGTGGTGAGTGGAGGGGGACAATCCAGTGCAAAGCGGCAGAAGGAGTTGAAGAGAGGGTCCAGTCTAGCCAGAGTGGATTTAGGGGCAGAACAATAGACTACGTCCCCATAGTCAAAAATAGGGAGGATCATTTTCTGTAGAATCACTTTTCGGGCAGGCAGTGGGATGCAGCTGCGGTTCCGGTATAGTGCCCCCAGCCTAGGGAGCAGTTTTTTGTGTGTAGCATCGATGTGTGTGGAAAAGTCAAGGTGTTGGTCCAACCAGACCCCTAGGTATCTGAAAGAGGTACAGACTTCTAGAGGGGTCCCATTGAGTGTTTTAAGAATGGGGAAAGCGGGGAGGCGGGAGAGTCTTTGTCGTGTGCCAAAAGTCACGGCGATCGTTTTTTTGGCATTTAGGATAAGTTGGTTTTGTCAAAACCAGTGCTGTACTTCAGTGAAGTCTTGCTGGATCTTAGAAGCAACATCCTGAGGGGAGAGACCTGATGCGTACAGGACTGTGTCGTCTGCGTACATATGAATGTCAGCATGCCGGCAGATTGAAGGGAGGTTGTTGAGAAAAATGGAGAATAAGATAGGACCAAGGACAGAGCCTTGGAGGACACCGATGGAGACAGGGAGCGGGTTTGAGGTGGAGGCACCAATTTTTACCGATTGGAACCGGCCACACAGGTATGAGTTGAACCAGCGCATGGCCACGCTGGAAAGGCCTGCCTTAGAGAGTTTAGACAGAAGGAGGGTATGTGAGACTGTGTCAAATGCCTTGGCTAGGTCGATGAAAATGGCAGATGTGATGTGCCTTTTATCCATGCCTGTGAGGATGGAATTTGTGAGTCTGAGGAGGGAAGTGACAGTGGAGTGTGATTTCCTAAAACCAGACTGGTAAGGGGTGAAGAAGGAGGAGGAGTCAAGGAAGGTAGAGAGTTGCGAGAGGACGAGGTGTTCCTGGATTTTGGCTAGGGTGGGTAGAAGGGAGATTGGGCGGTAGTTACTTGGAGAGGATGGGTCACCACTTTTCAGTAGGGGGATAACTGTGGCGTGCTTCCATTTTAAAGGTATAGAGGCAGTGGTGAAAGAGAGGTTGAAAAGGAATGCTAGGGGCATGGCAATGGCAAGTGCAGAAAGGTAGAGCATTTTGGCATCCATGCCTGTGGTGCATCTACCTTTGGAGGGATTTAGGGCAGTCAGGGCTTTGAGTACTTCTGGTGGGGTAACCAGACAGAAGGAGAAAACTGGGAGAGGGATTGGCGTGGGAGAGGGTGAGGGTGTTACGTTTTGTATGGCAGGTGGAGGAATGGAATTGCGAGGGGACCCACTGCTTGAAAACACCGAGTTGAAAGCCGTGGCAACTGCTAGTGGTTCAGTTAGGATGGAGCCTCCCACATCTAGGGCTGGAGTGGGTGGCTGGGTGGGGGGGAAGAAAAGTGATTTTATAGACCTCCAGAATTTGGCTGGATGTTTTAGATTGTTTTGGAGGGATGAGGTGAAGTAATGAGCTTTAGCCTGGCGGATATGCCTGGTGCAGGCATTTCTAAGCATTCGATAGCGTAGGTGATCGACGTGTTTCCCCGATGTCTTATATGCTTTCCATGCTTGGTCTCTGGCACGGAGGTGTTCCATAAGGTTATCAGTGATCCACGGCAGGTGAGCTCCTCTTAGTCTAACCTTTCTTGGTGGGGCATATTTATCCCAGACGGCAAGAAATTTAGTCCTAAAGAAGTCAAAAGCGAGATCCATGGAAGGGGCCTTGGATATGTAAGACCAATCCAAGTTAGTTAGGTCTTGTAGGAGACCAACGAGGTTGAGAGATTTATAAGATCTAATAAGGAGGGTTTTTGGAGGGGGAGACTTGGCTTTGTATACTTTACGTATTATATATATCATATGGTGGTCGCTCAGTGAGTCTGGAAGGAGGCCTGAGGTTATAATCCTGTGAGGGTGAGAGGTGAGGGCCAGATCGAGCAGGGAGTGATTTAGCATTTTGAGGTTTAGTCGTGTGCGCTCAGTGATGAGTTGGGTCAGATTTAAGCTAGCTACATGGTTTCGGAGTTTGGAGCTAGCACTAGTGAGCCAGTTTAAATTGAAATCACCTAGGATGTGGAGCTCTCCACCCGAGGTGATTGTTTTTAGGGTGTCCAGATGAGTAGCTACGGAATTTAAGAGGGAGTCCAGGGAGCAATAGGACCCAGCTATAAAGATTGGGACCCAATGGGGTATTGAGATTTTGATTAGTGCGGAGTCAATGTTGTCCGGGGATGTAGGTAGCAGGACAGGTGAGAATAGTACTTTGGAAGATACATAAATGGCTGTGCCACCGCCTCTCTTAGTGCCAGGGCGGTCCTGCCGGTAGATGGAGTATCAAGGGAGAGCTACCTCAGCATCCAAGTTGTGAGGTTTCAGCCAGGTCTCGGTGAGAATTAGGATGTCAGGGCATAGTGATTGGACTAGAGTTTGTAGTAGGGGCATTTTTTGTAGGAGACTGCGACTGTTTAGATGGGAAATTGTTAGGCCTTTGGGTAAAGTACCAGAGGGGGTGGGTGTTTGGTAGGTGCTGGTGGCAGGTCCGGGATTCAACTCAATGCCCCCAGTGAGTAGGAGTAGTAGGGTTAGTGCCAGTTTTAGGTTAGATAGTGTTTTTATAGGCTTGCGGTGGGGTGGGTGCGTCTGGGGATGCTGAGGGAAAAAGCCAAATGAGTGTAGTTTTAAAATGGCCAGCCCAGAGAAGAAGGATGGGGGGATGATGGATGGGCCAGGAATCCAGGAACAGAGTGTCCCCAGGGAGGATTGGCCATTTATGGTGGTGGAGCTGTGACTAGGGTGGCAGTATAGAGGTGAGAGGTTTGGGGGGCCAGGCAGTGGATTTGGGTTAAGCATGGGTGGTAGGGATGCAAGAGTAGCAAAGAGTGAAATCCCTAACATTTGTTTCAAGTCTATGAGCAGCATGATGCAACAAGAGGGGTAATTTAAATGCAGCCAGAAACAGAGGGAATTGCTGTAGTGACCGCTAGTGGAGAGCTCTGATAAGCTGCGGGTGGAAAAGTAGACTGATAGGTTAAAATCAGTCACATGCTCGATATATATAATGGACTGCTTTCGCCAAGGGTGGTGGTGGGAAGCGGGGCGCTGACCGCAGCGGCGTCAGCGGGGCAGCAACACAGTCTTCAGGTAGCCGAGCAGCGTGGCTTCTTAGCCAACAACGGGATGTACCTGGGCACGGTTTCGTTTACGGTTCCTCGGGGGAGGGCTCCATGCACCCTCAAGACCACCAGCGACGATTTTCTCCGTGGGGCTGCTGGGCACGGTTTCATTTATGGTTCCTCGGGGGAGGGCTCCATGCACCCTGAAGACCACCAGCAACGATTTTTTCTGTGGGGCTGCTGGGCACGGTTTCGTTTATGGTTCCTCGGGGGAGGGCTCCATGCACCTTCAAGACCACCAGCAACGATTTTCTCCGTGGGGCTGCGTAACATAACTTTGTATCATCTGTGAACAGACTAATCTTACTCTGAATTTCCACTCCTATGCTGCAGATGAATTTGTTGAAGTGTACTAGTCTAAGAACTGGCACCTGAGGCACCCTGCTAATCAACTTTATGGCCCCTGAGTGGCTCCCATTCATCCCCACCTTCTGAGTCCTATCCCCTAACACGTTCCTGACCCATTTAACCAAGCTGTCCCCACTCTCCGTCTTTTCAGATTTTTCACTAGCCTTCTATGTGGGACCAAGTCAAAGGCCTTTCTGAAGTCCAAGTACAGGGCATCTACATTCTGACCACTAGCCACCATCTGAGATACTATATTGAAAAAGTCAATGAGAATTATTCGGCATGACCGCCCTCTTACAAAGCCATGCTTTCTCCCATCCTGCAGTCCCTTACTCTCAAGAAATCCTACCATACACTCCTTTAGGATGGTTATGAGCAGCTTCCCAACCATAGAAGTCAGATTAACTGGCCTATAGTTCCTTGGCTCCCCCATATCCCTTCCCTTTTGCAGTGGAATTACATGCATCTCCCTCCAGTCCCTTGGAACTACCCCTATTTTGTTTTCTGGCCTTGCCTACCATCCTCATGCAGCTTTGTGGTGCCTCAAGGACTACTCACTAGATGGCCTCCCACTTTGCCTCAGCGCCTTCCACCTTGCTCACTCCCTCAAGCTGCACCCTTAGTAACCTAGCCATTTTAACAAAGTCTGCTTTGCAGATATCTAAAACGTGAGTCCTGTATTTGGTGTATCCTGGTTTGAGGGAAAAGGATAGTCCCTAGAGGGGCCACAACCCTAACATTGGCCAAGGCATCCAGATTAGTGAACACTAGATCAAGGATAGCTCCCTGTCTGGTGTGATCCCTGACATGCTCTGTTAAGAAGCAGTCCTAAACTTCATCCACCAGTGCCTGACTGTGATTGTTCTTAGCCACCAGAATGGCCCAGTCCATGTCAAGGATATTTATCTCTCCTACTAGGATCACTTTCCTCATCACTGCAACACTCTTAATCTCTTCCCTTGGGAGCTGAACTCCTGCTTCCCACTGGTTGGGGGATCTGTAAACCACTCCCGTTGTAATATTTTTCAGCTTCCATCACTAACTGTCCCCATAGTGTTTTCACCCACTCTGTTCCCAAATGGATATCTTCTCCATGCTCCCATGTGTTCCCCTACATACAACAATAGCCCTCCTCCCTTTTCTGTTTTTCTGTTTTTCTGTCTCTCGTGAAGAGGTAATAAACAAGAATCATGAGATCCCAGTAGTAGTTTGGTGAAGTCAACATCTCCATTACTGAAAATGTATCAGCCACAACAGTGGCCAGCACCAGCAGGTTGCAGATCTTGTTCCTCAGGCTCCTAGTGTCGAGACTGACTACCCCTTAAGCTATTTTCCCCCTTTGATTTCTGCCTGATACCCTACCTTTTAACCATATCCCTAGTTAACTTTATCTAACTCCTAGAGTCCACCACCGAGATTCAAACCACTGACCCTTCACACTGTAGTCAGGGACTCTAACCTCTAAGCCATCCCATTGGCCACATTTTTGTCTCACTTTTTCCACTCCTTATACCTCATTTTAGCCACACCTCATTTCATTCCCAGCCCAGCCTGGTGGCTATCTGAATGCCCCTGCTACTGAGCTAATCCCCCCCTTGCACTCTTTTGTCTCACCACAGAATTACACTCCTGATCCGCCTACTCCCCCTTTTCTTTCCCAGTCCTCTCTATACAGCATTCCCACTCCCTCTCTCCCTCTCCCTTATTCCTATGGCACAAAACATTAACCTTGCTGTGCTCCCTCTGATGGCAACCTTCCTATTATGCTCTCTACTCATTACTGATTTCAGTGCCTCTACACTTGCTCCAGACCAGGAATGCCTACTCTCTTGTACTCCTGTCCTCAGACCTGTCCTCTCCCCCTCACCATAAACAGATGGAAACTTATTCCAATGGGCTCTCTATTCTATGCGTGCCTATTAGACCTTGAGCATTGCCAACTCAGTTTTTTCCTGTTCTGCCTTGAACTTACCCCATCCTCACTACCCTGCCCCTACATTCTGGCCTGTTCTCTGCTGCTACTAGCAGGGGACATAGAAAGCAACCCGGGTTCCATTGACTTACCTACGGCCCCTTCTGACAATAAATGGCACAACCTCACCGGTCTGAAAATTGCCCATATTAACCTATGTAGCCTCCCATCCAAAATTCCTGACCTAGAGGCCTGGATAGCACTCCATAAGCCCAATGTCCTCGGTCTTTCAGAAACCTGGATAAAACCTCATATTCCTAATAGTACCTACCACCTACCGGGGTACTCACTGCTATGCCAGGACAAAACAGGCAAAAAGAAAGGTGGGGATGTAGCTCTTTATTACAGTGAACCCCTATCTGTCTCCTCTGTGCACTACTCCAACCCTACATCCCCCAGTGAATGGTTCATAGCTAAACTGACCCTGGGCTCTACAAAAAAGATGTATGTGGGTTGCTGCTACAACCCTCCAATGGGGGGCATTCCTGATCTTGTCAGCCACCTGCTAGCCTAGGCAACCTCACCCCTCCCATGGACACAATCCTCCTTGGGGAGTTTAACCTTAATTGGTTGAGTTCCCTTGGTACACACTACCCTAACCTGTTAAAACAGCACAATCTGGTCCAAGTTATCTCTGTCCCCACCAGGCACAACACTCGGACCCGAAATCATTCTCTCCTAGACTGGGTGATCACAAACAGAGAGGACAAGGTGATCCAGTCAGGAATCCTGTCTGACTCAATCAGTGATCACTCCCCCACGCACATCACCTGGGCCACCAAGTCCAAATGCCCCCCAAAATTTTACTTGTCCTGATACCTCCTCCCTCCTTCAGGACATAAGGGCAGCAAACTGGGCAGCTCTATATACCCTTGCAGATGTATCTGAGGCTGTGGGCTTTTTCACCAGTGTCCTCCTTCAGATACAAGACCACCATTTCCCTCTCATCACCCGGAGAGTAAAAGGGGACTGCACCTGCTGGGTCTCCCAGGAACTCTTAGCCTTGATGAAACTGAGGGACAAATCATGGGCTGCCTACAAAAATGTCCCTTCCCCTGCCCTCTGGAATGAATTCAGGTGCTTAAGAAATCAGTGCAAACAAACCGCCAGGGTCCAGAAGTGCAATTTCCTCTGTAATTAGCAGAGGGATAGCCTTGGGGACGAGCACCACTTCTGGAGTGCTATTGGTTCCCTACTCAGCCCACATACCCATAACTCTAAAATTCATCTTAGCTCACTCACTGGCACCCTAATTGGTCCCGTAGAAGTTGCCAAAGCATTCAACTTAAAGTTTGCAGATCTCAAATCTCACCTAAGCATGTTTTCTTCACAACCTCCTGCTGGTCCTGTTTCTGGTCCCACTGATCAGCCCCCCTCCCCCACCAGCACCCTTCCTCCCATCTACCTTAGCATAGTCTCAATCAAGGACACTGCTAAGCTCCTTAAAAGTCTCCCCAATTGTGGCAGCCCTGGCAGCAACAGCCTCTTCCCTTCGATGCTTAAGCTAATCTCCCCTGCTATCTCCAAACCACTCACCTTTATTTTTAATATGGCTCTGACCACATCCAGCATGCCAGTTTCTTTTTTTTTTATTATTATTTCTCTTCCAGAGCTCTGGCTGCAAGTCTGCTCTCTGTTGTCCCCCAGCGCCAGTCCCCGAAGATCAAACCCCCTCCCTTATGCACCCTGCAACTTACCCTTTGCAGCAGGGTGGTGGGGAGCGACTCAACCCACCCCAATGGATCCATGCCAGGGAGGTACCTTCTCGGGGACAGCGCTGCGGGGCACAACTTCATTCTGCCAGGCTCTTTTTCCACTTTTTTTCTCCCTGCGGGCCACGGTGTGTAATGACGCCAGTGACTGGGTGTGTGCATGCTCCCGTGCGTGCCCCAATCAAGCGTCTGCCACGTCCCACCCCCATGGCTTGCGGCTACGTGCCACTGACCCCCAGCTTCCGCTAGGGGTCAGGCAACCACCGGAAGCCAGAACCCCCCCTCCCCGGAGATGGAGAGCAGTCCATTGGACGCTCAATCCATCTCCTCCCTGCCAACCCACGGCAACCCGTGCCCATTCCCAAACATGAGTTGCCGGCGTGGCACAAGGTGTGGCGTCCAGTGCCTCAACCCTCAGCGCCACCGGGCTGGTGCATGCCAGTTTCTTAGTAGCATTCCAAGGTGGTTCCCATTTTTAAAGCTGGGGACCCCCTCTCATCCAACAAGTGTAGCCCAATCTCCCTGCTCCCCCACCTGAGCAAGCTCCTTGAGAAGATATTCCATTTGCAACTGTCTGATCATATTGAGAAACATAATCTGCTGTGTGGCCAGCAACACAGCTTCCAGAAGTCCCACAGCACCTCATCTGCTCTGGCCCAGTTTACAAATCATGTGCTTAGAAACATGGACATGGGCAAAGCTACGGATACTGTGTTTGTGGACCTGACCAAGGCCTTTGACCTGGTCAACCACCCCCTTCTAAACAACACTCTTCTGCAACTTCGCTGCTCCTCGGGGACCTTACAGTGGCTTTGGAGCTACCAATCTGGTCGATCCCAGACCGTATATATTGGTGCTGCCTTCTCCCCAAACATGCCTGTCTCCACTGGTATCCCCCAGGACTCCATTCTAGGCCCACTATTTTTCTCTATCTTTATTAATTCCCTCCCCAGTGACTGCCTTACCTGTGAAGCATGTCTATATGCTGATGAGCTCATCCTCTTTTGCAGTGCTAAGTCACTGACTAACATATCTGCTACCCTCTTGCAGAACTATGGCTCAGCCCACAACTGGTTCCTGTCACACAGGCTCCTGGTTAATGTTATGAAAACAAAGACGATGCTTCTTGGGTCCAAACCATACCTGGCCAACATAGCCAAGTCCGGCTCCTCTCTCTCAGTGCTCACACCAGATGGACCCTTACTAGAAAATGTCCCACATTTCAAATACCTGGGCATAACCCTTGACCCCCTCCCTCTCTTTCAAGGAGAACATGAACTCTGTTGTATGAGAGGTTAACCAAATGCTTGGGGCCGCATATCGGCTGAAACAGTTCCCGACCAGAGAGGTCCGCCTAGCAATAGCCCAAGGTAACCTGCTCCCTATCCTAGACTACTGCTCCCACATTTACACCTGTATGTCCTCTGCCCTTTGCTCACATCTAACCTCTGTCTATGACAATATTTCAATGTCCTGCACAGCCAGTATAGTGTTATGCTTGTGCAACTGTGTTAGTTTGGTTTTGGCTGTTCACACTCTCTATTCCAGAGGAATTACCACCTTGTAGGGGTACAAAAGGCAAGGAACCCTTGAAGAGGGTTCCACCCCTAGAGGTGCCACAGGATGATTTGCATGGCTAAAGGTACCTTAGGAATCCCCCGAAGGAGAGAAGTGCTGCTGCTGGAGGAGGAGGGGAAGATGGTGGGGCAAAGAAAAAGTGCTTCGCAATGAGGCTGAGAGGAACTGCTTATATAGCTCAGGAAGTGGGAGTGGCTGGCTGCTTGTTCACTGAACTACAGGCCTAGCCTTCCAAATGTTGATTTGCACTACTGGCACCCTACTCCACCCACCACTGTAACCTGTACCAGGCTCTTGGCTGGCTCCCATTCTCTGGCCATCATGATTATGCACTGGACTGCATCGTTGACAATGCCCTAAGAGGTGGCGACGCTTTCCTGTACATGTCCCTCCTAAAAACCAGAACAGTTCCCAGGTGCCTACGAGTGTCCTCAGTCCCCCCTTTAGAGATACCTAAAATTTCCACTGCTATGGGTGGCAAAGCGCTATCAGTTACAGCTCGCTCCCTATGGAACAGCCTCCTTGTGTCACTTCGATCTGCAGACACCCACTGCACCTTCAAACTCCGACTCAAAACCTGGTTAATGAGAGAGGCCAAATGCCTCTGCCAGCCAGGGTAACCTTTCTTCAACCTGTTATTCCCTTCTTCTCGATAACCCTGCCCTCTCTTCCTTTTTATTTTTTCTCCTTCATAACTGTACTACCACTAAAGCACTTGGTTCCCTGCTCCATGAACAATAATCCAGTCGTTCCTACTGTTATTGGAATCAACATGCCATGTTCATTTGTATTTGATATTTGCACTGTTCCCCCCGTTGTCTTGTTTTCTCCCTACCCTGTTCCCCCAGTGTAAATTTGTAATGTATTCTTGTTCTCCCAACACTGTTGAAATTACAATGTATCTGTTTATTTTAACCTGACACATTTTGTAAACTATACTGTATTCAACTATTTTCTGACTGTACATTGATTGCACCTGTATGTATATTTCGTTGTATATGTTGTCGTATATTGTATATTTCATTGTGCCACTTTGTGGGCCCGGGTCATGCCTGAAAATGGTCCCCTGGATCACTGCACTTACCCGATAATGAAAAACTTCAATAAATGAAAATAAATAAAATTATTCCCTTGCTCAATACCACCCCTACATGATTCCCACCCTTCTGCTTGCACCCCTCACCCACATTGCAATGTCCTGCCCCCCCTAATTAGGGAGTACTAGCTATTTCCTCCACCACCTCCACCCTGTTAGAGCAGCTGTCAGTCCTAGTCTCCCTTCCCCTTTCTTAGTTTAAATGCCTATCAATGAAAGAATCAAATATTTGCCCCAGTGTGCTCACCCCCTCCACTACTGGATGCAGGCTGTCCCACTTGAACAACCTCCTATCCAGAAGTGATCCAAGTCCCCTATGAATCTGTACCCTCCCTTTTTGCAACATCGCTTCAGCCATGAATTGAACTCTACTAATTCTGACTGTCTCATGACCCTAGGTTCCACACTGGCAGGACCTCACAGAAGGTCACCAACACTTGATGTTGCCCCCAGTTTCTCCACTTATGGAAGTTATTCTTCACAGCTTCCAATTCCTTTCTGGCCAGATTATTTGTTCCTAAGTTAATAATCACATTTTTAACCTCTGTCATACACCTGACTAGCCCCTTGTTTGTGCTGTAGTCCCTTCTAGCTGAGGCTCCCAGGAGACCTCTACCTATTGTACCTTGGTTTGCCAGTTCACCCCACACACCACTTTCTGGGGGTCCCTGACAATGGAGTCACTGATCACCAGTGTCACCATTCATATACTCTTGAGCTTCTGGCCCTGGAGACTGGCTGGTGATTGATATGTTGTCCTCCTGGGGAGGTGATGGCTGATCCACTTTAGCCAGGATCTTGAAGCGATTTGCAATTACCATAGAAGCATAGAATTTTTCAGCAGAAAAGGATCGCTTAGCCCACCTGGTCTGCTCAAATGTTCAGGAAACCTTTTATTAAAAATGTTTGCATAGTAATTGCAGTATTACAAAACTTAACGAGTAGCAGCAGGAGAAATATGTTTAGTGTTTGCAGGTCACTTTATATAAAGAAGGTATGCAACCAGTTGGGGGTGAATTTGGATGTGTAGCAAGGGTACCAGGTCAAGAAGTCACTGGAAGAATAGCGCAGCAAAAACCATGCTGCACAAATCCTGAAACCATGTACAGTGACAGGGGTATAATAGCATTATGGAATTACCACTACGCTGTTGCTGTACACACAGATGGGGAAAGGACAAAGCAGGTGTGTATGTGTGGTGCCTGGTCAAGCCACTCCCATGGTGGAGTGGCTAAGGCACTAGCAGCTGGAGCAGAGGAGACATGGGGACCGGGATTTAGTTCCCCATCTCCCTATATTGGATTTTTTTTTTTTTAATCAAGAAATTTCTCCTTTCTGAGTTTCTCCTTGTCCCCAAGGTCCACACCCCTTTCGAGTTAATTGTGTTAATTCCAGGGGGTATGGGGTGGCAAAGCCCCCCATATCAGAGGGTGTGGGGGGAAGAGTGCCCCACTAAACAAAAAAGTCCTCATTTTACCGTATTGTTTCCTATGTTATTTTGGCATTTTGTGCCGGTCGGTGTTTTCACCTACCTTTTATTTGCTTTCACTATTTTGTTTGTGGCATTGTGTGCTGTGCTGTTTTTGTATGCAGGATTATACCCCGTGCCTGTAGTAAGTGACTGCTATGCATAAACAATTTGGTGTAGCAGTTGATGACAACTGTGTAGTTTTGTGCTATGCTATACTAGGTAAAACATTCCCTGCAGATGTTCCCTGCCTAATCTGTCTCCGCAGACCTCAACTGGTCTCTGGCGACCCTTCCTCCTCCCTGTCCATTTACTAATATACCATTGTGTCTTACCCAGTGCATGCTTGAAGCCCCTGTCATCACAGACCCCACTGTTTTTGCCTCCATCACATCCACTGGCAGTCTATTCCAGGCATCTACCACTCTTTCAGTGAAGTAGTACTTCCACAAATTCTTCTTAACCTCACCCCTCCAAGCGTCATTGCATGCCCCTGGTCCTGGTGCTCTTTCTCATTTGAAAGAGATTCCCCTCCTGCACCCTGTTCACCCTTGTGGGGTACTTGTAGGTCTCTATCATGTCCCCTCTCACTCTTATGTCTTCCAGGGTGTACATGTTGAGATCCCTTGGTAGCTCCTCTTAGGGCTTCTTGTTCAAACCCCGCACCATTTTAGTTGCCCTCCTCTGGACTGACTCCACCCTGTCTATGTCCTTTCTGGGGTGCAGCCTCCAAAACTGAACACAGTACTCAAGGTGGGGTCACCAGCGAGCAATACAGTGACAACACCACCTACCTACTCCTACTGGAGATAACACTCCCTGTGCACCCTAGCATCCCACCAGCCCTACCCACTGCTTTGCCACACTGCCTTACCACCTTGAGGCCATCATTTATGAGAATCCCAAGGTCCCTTTCCAGCTTAGTGACTGTTGGAATCTTCCACCCATTCTATACTCAGCTCCTGAGTTCCTATGCCATTGGTACCTACCTGTCCCAGACTCATGTCTGCACTCTGGATCTTTAGTTTGGCTCCCTCCCCTTGACTACACTCCAGCAACTTGGGTCAGCCAGCGTCTGTGGCAGTGGGGGGGGGCTAGTGGACATCCACATTCCCCAAGCCAATCTGCTGCATAACTGGCGTATTTCATCTCATGCAGAAGCAAGTGCCATACTGAGCACCAACATTCTCATTCATATTGGACATACAGTGCTTCTCCTTAGCAGAGCTTGGAAGATGGCCTCCTCACAGCCCATAAAGCTAAAAATGCCCATCCCCAGTCCACCATACTGCATGACTCCTCCCCAGTCCTCTCTGCCCTGCATGCCTCCTCCCCCATCCCCACTGTACTGTATTCCTCCTCCCCAGTTTCTTCTGAACTGCATATCTCCTCTCCCTCCTTCCTAAACTTCCCCCAGCCATCCTAATCTGAATGCATTAAGCTTTGTCTGCTAATTACTCTGGTTCTCTCTTCTTCCACTATCACAGAAATACCTATCCCAGATAGGCAGTTACATCCATTTTAACTTTTCCACTCTAGTCTGATTCCACTGTTGCTATATTGGACAACCCTAGATAGAGAGTTACTCCTACTGATGATTTTCAAAATTAATAACTAAAATTTAATTTTTACAAATACAGTTGAATGACAGTGATATACACAAATCAAAGAGCACAAAGGGAAAAAGCAAAAGTTTAATATCACATACATCAACTTTGATTGTATATACAATATAGTTGCTGCTATTAGGTTTATATCAAACAGATATGCTTACTCACAGTCTACACCATAAATGGCATGTTTATGAATTCAATATGTGTGTTTGTTGGAGAGGCAAATAAAAGATTACCAGTACATTGATCATTCCAGAAAGTTACAATCTAGGTTAGAAACATCAATTTATTGATTACCATTAGCTATATGATGGATGCAGCACCCAAAGTAAAGTTTGACAACAAACACCAAGAAGTATTTATAAGAAACTGTGCCTTGCAAACAAAGGTTATACATATTTTCTAGTTTTTCAATAATTTAGTTGAAATGTTTCTGCATGAAAGATGGGTGGCCCGAATTAGCACCGAGTCTATCAAAATAATCATGGCTCCTTTAAGATCTTTTAAATACACCATATCATGAATGTACAGAATGCTCCATTTATGAAGAAAGGAACATCCAATGCCTGTGGCTGGATCTACACATGCAGAGGGCTTTATTGACTGACCTCTACCATTGTAGTAATACTGTATCAAATGGTGCCAAGGTTACTTTAAACAATGAAAATGTGTTAAAGCTAGAACTTAAGAAGTGCTACACCTAAAAAATTAAAAAAAGTGGACTTCATGAATCATGATGAGAGCTGAAGAACAAACCAGAGTTAAAGCTGCAAGGTACATCTGTAATACTACTAAATGCAAATATATATATATTTATATTCTCTGCAAAAAAAAAAAACTTCATTAATGCACCATTAGGGAAAAATACAGGATGGGGTGGGTGTTAGGGATGGAAACCAGGGTGGGGTGGGGTCTTAGGGTTGGGAACCCTAAGGTGTAATTTCCCTACTTTTGACACTGGAACCCTAATGGTCCATTAACAAAGTTTTTTGCAGAGAATTTCCCTACTTTTTGAGAAAGTATAATCATAAGAAACCCTAATGGTGCATTAAAGAAGTTTTTCTGCTGAGAATGTTCTTACTTTTTGAGAAAATATAATCAAAGGCTTACCTGCTTGTGAGAGTGCAGGGCCCCGAGGGGACTGTGCTCCCAACCCTCCATACTTTTTTTTAAAGAGACTGTAATTGTATCCTTATTTCTCTGTGGAAAGGGCCCTGTATTCCGATCACTCTATATTCCTCTGCATATTTGTGTGTGGAAGTGCGGTGCCCTCTGCGCCCTGAGCTGCTATTCATGCATCAATTTCTAGTAATATCCATATTTCTGTTTGGGAGCACAGGGCCCTCCAGGCCCTGTGCTGCCATACATGCATTACTCCTTAATAGTATCCATATATGTGTGTGACTCCCATTCATGCATCAGTCCTTAGTAGTATTCGTACCCTAAGTCACAAATGTCTTTGTAACACTAACCCAAACAACTATCTCTAACCCTAACTCCAGAACAAGTGATATTTAATATGGGGCACACATGACAGAAAGTATACCTCAGCACCATGAACAATATCAGATATATGCCCCCTATTAACTCCAACATACACATAACCTAACCTTAACCTAATTCTGGAACAAGTAATATTTAATGGGGGCACACACGACAGAAGCTGTACCTCAGCACCCTGAACAATATCAGATATGTGCCCCCCCCTTATCTCCAACAGACATATAACCTAACCTGTACCCAAATCCAAACCCTAATGCTAACCAGTGGCGGAGGAAGAGAAAGATGAGCCCCAGTGCAGGTTGTAATTTTTGGGCCCCTCCCCCACAGCACATCAACCGCCCGCCCCCCAAGGGTTTTTTTTACCTGTTTATTTTACACATCTTTCACCCACTTCCCCCTCACTCACATATCAAGGAATATATGGCAATACATAACAGTGTAATATGTTCTACTAATCAATCTGAATCGCCTTTTGCACGCCTTTCGTTCTGCAAATTCATCAATGATCTGCTGTAGGTTAATTTTTCTAGCTCGTTCATTTTCAATAGATAAGATTCCCAACCCACAAAGTCTCTCTTGTCCCATACTACTCCTTAAGTAGTTCTTTATAAGTTTAAGTTTTGAAAATGAGCGTTCAGCACTGGCTACTATTACCGGGATGGTGAGAAACAGCAGAAGTACAGTGCAGACTTCTGGAAAACTGGATGCTAATACACTATTGTCAACAATGAACAGTTTTGCCAAATCTTTCACTGATGATTGTTTGGGGATTTCAGATTTCAAACAAGATCTGAATGCAAGCAACTGTCCAGGAAAAGCAAGTGAAATGTCTTTGTTGAAATAATGGGCCAGTTTTTCAGCTCCTTTATGCAGATCATCATCACTTGCAGAAATCAGGGTGCTTGGCTGGATTATGTTGAATCTATCAGCGATTGCCTGCAAGCTTTGAAATTGATTTGAATGCTGTGCAGTTATTATATCAAGACACCTGTAAAACACATTCACTTTGAAAAATTGTTCTGAGTCGGCAGTCTTTCATCTTCACATAGCTCATCAAAATGGCGTTTGACCTTTCTCATGCGCTTTTCTTCAAACTTTGCTTGTACACCCCATTTTTCTGATAATGCAGTTGCTGAATTTTTGGCTTCATCAAACTCGTTTCGAAATGTGAGTAGGTCTTCATTGGCTTTGTGAAGTAAGTTTTCTGCTTTGCAAAGGTCTGTGTCTTTAGACTGTAGCAGTTTTGACACAGCATTAACCGTTTCCAGAGTCTTTGTTTGGAGTACAACAAGAAAAACAAAACTAAAATTTTCCAATAATTTCTTTAATGCCAAAGCCTCATTGCATTCATCTCCATTTTTGCTCTGAAGAACTATTTTTGTGAGTGCCTTCATAATATCTATATACCGAAATCTTAGAGCAAGGAGTGATTCATATCGGGATGACCATCGGGTAGGGCAAAGCCTTTTCAAAGTAATGTTGCTGGAAAGCTCTGATGTGGAAGCGAATGAAGATAACATGGTCCAGCGTTTTATACTGTGGCCAAAAAAAGTGTATAGTCTTTCGATCACATCATAAAAAATTTTCAGTTCTGGTATTCCTCTAACGGAATCATTCAATGTGAGATTTAAGTTGTGAGCAGCACAGTGAATGTATGCAGCATTCGGTTCCTTCTGGGATATTCTTGCTTGCACACCAGAGTACACACCACTCATATTAGAGGCCCCATCATACCCCTGACCACGACATTTAGATAACTGTAAACCTTTCTGTTCGATGCAACTGATTATCTTCTGAAGTCCACTAGTAGACTGATCACTAATTTCCTGAAAGCTAAGGAAAGATTCATTGATTTTCACCTCTGTTGCCATGTCCCTCTCATCCCTTTCTATTGTGACATACCGAAAAATATGACTCAGTTGGTCAGTCTTCGCAATGTCTTGGGTGGTATCCATTATTACAGAGAAAAAAGGTGCAGCTTTTATTTCATCAATAATATCTTGCTCAATACTCTTTGACAAAACTTCAATGAGTTCGTCCTGTATAGTATGACTAAGATAACGAATTGATCCACTGGGCATGGCAATGAGTTGCTTTAACACGAGATCATACTTGGCCAACAGTTCCACGACTGAAAGAAAATTCCCACTATTTACTTGCCCTAAAACCTCTCTGTGTCCCCTGAAAGGTAAATTGCACCTAGCTAATGTAAGAGTCACATTGATCAGATGCTCCAAAACTTGTCTCCAAAGGTTTTTCTCCTTTTGTATTTGAGTTTCAAAATCTTCATCGATTCTGCCATGTAAGCGCCACTGCTCATACACTAAGCAAGATTCTAGATGAATTGTTGATGTTTCATGATATTCAATTTTGCTGCTTAGGTGACGCCAGTCTCGAACTCCTTTAACCCATGCAACATTATATGCAGGTGCAGTACGATCAGCAAACAGCCAACATGGCTCACAATATGCACAGTTTAATTTAGGGGAGTAACAAAGCCAAGTACATGGTAATGTAACTCCTGCCTTTGTTGTAATATTGTAATAGCTTCTGGAGAAACAGCGCTCATCTTGATTTTTGTCTCGTGGAAATGGTCCATCGGGTTTACACGAACCTTGTGATATGATGTATCTTTTTATTTGGCTATCCTTTATATCTAACGGAAAATGACCTCTGTCTGTGGGGTTTTTGTCATCAACAGGAGGAAAACTTGGAAAATCAGGTTCTTCTCCTTCTTCTTCACTGTTAAAAGCAGCACTGGCTGTTTTGTCAAGTTCTTTCTCCAATACACTTTCAATGTCCAGTTCTTGTTTAGCAAAGATAGTTTCAGGATCAACATGATCAGCACAGGCCATCTCAGCCAAAGCACTAGGTTCACTGCCTTTCTCGGTGTCTGTGTCATTTCACAAATTTCAGTTTCAGTCTTATCAGGTGTGTCAGAAATAGAATCAGTTGCAGTTTGGAAAAAAAGCATTGATTTTAGGAAGCTTTGCAGCCAACAGCAATTCTTCCTTCCTCTGTTTACGCTTTTGTGCACCACTTTTGTATTTTGGAGGCATCTTTTACCAACAATAAACTGTATTTATCATTATAATCTTATCTACAGTATTGTATTTACAACATACAGTGCTGTAATTGTAAATCACAATATAAAATTATTCTCCACTCACTGAACAATTGCAGCCTTGTTGCGCTGTGATGTGTTTCTGAACTTTAACCTCAGACTCTTTTAAAGTGCAGCACAACTGAACTAACTGGTACAGTACACACAAGATTCCCAGTGAAGTGCCCCACCAGTTGCTACAAGCTGTTGCTTTGAACTCACACACCACTAGCTTAGCAGAAAAAACCTTATATTTACTGAAATAGTTATTTTTGTTTGCTTCAATCTGGAGTAGCTAGGCAGCTAATGACAAAAGCAGAGCAATACAGGCTCAGTCAGGGCACACAAGACAGCAGAAGAGCACACAAAGCAAGATACAGGCTGGTCACTGCCTGGCAGGCTGGAGACACACAGGAAAAAAAGTCACAAGCAACAGGCCTCCTCCTTTCAGTAGTCTCACATACTGCTGCTGCAAGGCAAACACAGTGACACTACTACAGACTCACTTTCACTGTGAGTACATAACAGTACTACTATAACAACTGTAGACTAAAAAAAGACGATTGATAGTCACCGAGAGAGACTTTACTGGGTGGGCCAGCCAGCAGACTGTCAAGCAACAACAAGTACTAGCAGTACAATATTATTTGTATCACAGTATTATTATTTGTCTTCACTCACTTAAGTGACCTCACCCATGACCCTCACCCCACACCACAGACACAGTCCTGACTGACTCACTCCCAAGCTCAGACAAACAGGAACAGCTTCAACTACAGTGCTGTGCCACCCAAGAAGTTTTTTTTTTTTATTTATAATGATAACATTTCCTTGTTTGCTGGGGGCTAAAGTGGCTGCTGCTATGCTAAATGCTGCTATATGTAGCAGAGTGAGTCCAGTCCCTATGCACGCCCAAGCTCAGATACAGAGGAACAGCTAGCCTTCAGCAGCGCTGTGCAGCCCAATAACTTTTATTTTTTATATTGATACTGTCCTTGTTGTTTGCAAAACACAAATACCCAACTCTGTCAGCTGGGGGCTAAAGTGGCTGCTGCTATACCCTACCCTATGCACTCCCGACAACACTCGACTGTCTTACTGCCCAGTTAGGTTTCCTTTTTTTTTAATTTCCTTATTTGCAGCAAAAACCCTCCCTACTACCCAGCTAGGGGCTAAGGTGTATTATCCTGCACTGCTATGCTAAAAATGCATTCCTCAGCTCAAACAGGATTTGAAGGACAAGGATTGAACAGCACTGAATGTGCTGCCTCTGCCTGCCCAGTAAGTTTTTTTTTTCCTTGTTTTTAGTAAAGACTACAAGCAACTGGCAGTTCAGCTGTGTTCTCTGCAGTGTTATCAGGCCCAGCCAGCTCCTGGCAGCACTGTGCCCACTGCCAGCCACCCAGCCCCAGCTCAGGCCCCAGGCAGCAGCAAGCAAGGCAAGCTAGGTCCAAGGCCCAAGTCTTCTTTCTTTCAGTTACAAAATCCTAACAAGTCATCCAGTAAAATAATCAGTCAGTGTCAGTCCTTCCTGCCTAAACACAGTTAAAAGTCAGTCACATAGATAACGTTCAAGATTTAGAAATAATAGAAAAATATTGTGTTTTTTGTGTGTCCACACGGCAGCCACACACACACACACTGTCTGCTGCGTATCAGCAACTCACTCCATTCCTCAGCTTAACACCCATGTGACCCTCTCTCTTCCTGCTGCAATCCTCTATAGCCCAACTCGGCCCTGCCTACCATTGACTGAGTGACTGACAGGGTCCCTATCCAATGGGACGTGTCAGCCAGCAGCAGCCAGAGTTTGAGCTTTAAAGACCCATCATGCTGCCCCTTGCACGCCAGAGAGTTGGTCCCCATCTCCCAAAAAGAAAAGCAAGACACAGTGGTGTCAGCAAGCCGCGGTCTGGTGACAAGCAGCAGCAGGTAGGTCAGAACTTACTTGAGCCGACGGACTAAACCAAGGTTACTGCTGAGGCTGAGCAGTAAGTGTACACCAGTGTGTGTTTTTCCAACTTGTCTTGGGACTGACTGGAAGCCGGCAGGAGGGAGCGGAGGGACTTGGGTCAGCTACTCGAGTGACCGAGTCTGAGAGATTGAGGAGCAGGCGTGTCAGTTCAGGGCACTGGGCTGCTGCTGCTGCTGAGTTGGCCTCAGCTAACCTGCTGCTGCTGTGCTGTCAATTTGTGGGGGTCAGGGATAGGGGAGGAGCCAGAGGGATGGCAACAAGGCGCAAGCACAAACAAGCACAGGCAGGCCAAGGGATCGTCTTGGAGGTTGGAGCCGGAACACCTGCTGTGCTGCAGCTGTCAGCTTGTGGTGACGGCGCGGGGGGGTCAGGGATGGGAGACGGAGCCTGGGACTCAGAGATGGCAACAAGCACACAAGCAGGCAGGGGAAGTGGGAACCGTGGCTGGGCTGACCTGCTGTGCTGTCAATTTGCTGTGGCGGGGGGTCACCCAGGACAGGGGACGGCAACAAGGCAAGCAAGCAGAGACTTTTGTGTAGTTGGTCCCACCCAATCCCAATCCCAGTCCCCCCTCCCCAAGTCCAACGTCCCCACCTGGCTCTCTCTTACTCTCTTTCTCTTTCTTTCCCAGTCGGGCATCGCAAGTCACTCTCTGCTGCCATCTGGAGTACATCGTCGGGCAGCGCAGCACACAGGTCGGTCTGTCGCAGCAGCCACTGACAACTCAGTGAGCAGAGCAAGCAGGCAAGCAGCTTACTAATACTTAGCTGCAACTGTGACTGTCCGTTTTTAAAAGTGTAAAAGTGAATATTTTATTGGGCTCCTAAGAGTGTCGGGCCCCTGTGCAACTGCACCAGCTATTCCTCCGCCACTGATGCTAACTCTGGAACAAGTAATATTTAATGGGGGCACACACGACCTACAGCAACTGGACTCCCCTCAAGAGCTCCCTCCCAGAGCGCAGATTCACGCAGGCGCTAGGAGGTAATAAACTACCTCCAAATTGTAGCTCCCTTGTGAAGGTTGTTAGCCCGTCGACCCCTCCACCCACCCACCCTGGCTCAGCATTTCCTTTATAGGCTCCTCCTAGTGACATCACATCCTGTCACTCATTTAACTAAGTCCCTATTTCTCCATTTGCAGGTTATACCTGCTAGCCACTAGAGGGACCCTCTGTCCCTACCTCCTATACCCCCTCTACCTGTATTACTCTCTCACTCCCGATTATCTCTCTACCTGCCCAGGCCTATTCCTTTGGCTGCTTCCTTGCCTCTCTCTCCCACTCCAGCACCTTCTCCCTCCATCCAGCCCCCTCCACTTCTGCCCCCACCCACGGAAAGGCTAAATCCCGGCCCCTCCACATGCTACGCTGCCACTTTACCATTGCACTACTTCTCCTGGCAGCTGGGGATATACACCCTAACCCCGGCCCAACCCCTACCCTACCCCATGCCCTACCCATCCCATATTAACCCCCAGCCAGAGCAAGCTCCTCCCCATCCTAGCTTCCTCCCCATGGCCTCGTCTTTACTCCACCTAAATATTACGTAGCCTAGCCCTAAGCTCGATCAGCTCCAGGTCCTAGCCGTACACCACTCCCATGATATAATCATCCTTTCTGAGACCTGGCTAAAACCTAGCCTACCCGATAATAATTTCACTATTCCAGGGTTCAATATCATACGGCAAGACCGGCACTCCAGAGGCGGTGGGGTGGCTATCTACACCAGTTCAGCCCTCCACTTCACTGTCTCCATTACAAAAAACTGTACCCAAAGCTTACGAGCTCCTGATGGTAAAACTGTCCCCCCCTCCTCAATACCTATCTTTGTGGCTGGCATTTACTGCTGCCCAGGCACGCCAACCACAATAGTCACTGACCTTCTGGGCCAGCTGTCTTCCCTTGCCCAATCGGGTGAACTATATGCTATGGGTGATTTTAACCACAATTGGCTAGCACCCACTTTTAATAAAACCCAAACCGAGTTAACTGCTCTTAACCTCTGGCAAACCATTACTGAACCCACTCGCTCCAACCTTAAGTCTGGTAATCACTCACTCCTTGACTGGGCGCTTACTTCCCACCCACACCGCGTCATCAGCTCTGGTCTTCTCCCCGATTCCATTAGCAACCACCACCTAATCTACTTAGTCCGCAAAATCCACAGAGTTAAATCCCCTCCCAAATTTATATTCCAGCATTCTTACAAATCCCTCAACCTCTCCCCCCTTTTGGATGAGCTTCACCACTCTAATTGGGTCCCAAGCACTAACTGCTGTAATATGGATTCAGCCCTTATGCACTTTCAGAATATCTTCCTCTCCTCCTGGGACAAACACGACCCCCTACGCTGGGCTAGAGTACATGGTTCCCACCTACCCTGGATCACTCCCGAGCTGATTGCTTGCCAGCAAGCCCATGATAAGGCCTGGTGAATCTACAAATCCTCACTCCTCCTCGGCGACTATACCTCCTATCGCATGCTCCGCAATAGGTGCACTAAGGCCACCCGCCTAGCTAAGTCTGAATATTTTAATAACACACTTAATGCAAACCTTGGAAGACCTTCCAAATTCTGGAAAGTCATTAGCTCCCTTTTCCCCCCCCCCCAAACAGTTAACCCGCCACCTCTTCTCCTTGCCCAAGGTACTCTCCTTTCTGATCCCCTGGCAGTCGCCACCGAGTTTAATTCATATTTCACTATCTGTGCCCAGGCCCTCCTTGAAGCCCTTCCTCCTGCAAACACTCCATCTCTTCAGTCTCCCATCCCCCACCTATCCGGCATGAACCTCTTCTCCTTTAGACACATTTCCCCCCTCTAAAACCTTAGATGCCCTTCGCGCCCTAAACCCCTCCAAAGGCAAATCCCCTGATGGTCTTGACAACAAACTCCTCTTCTTATCTGCTCCCGCCATCGCTACCCCCCTCGCAGCCCTACTAAATCTATCCTTCAGTACCGAGTCACTCCCCTCCATATGGAAGCATGCCACTGTTCTACCCCTCCCCAAAGGCGGTGACTCTACCTCTGCTTCCAACTACCGCCCCATCTCCCTCCTCCCCACCCTCGCAAAACTCCAGGAACACCTTGTGCTATCCCAACTCTCCCACTTCCTCGCAAAACGAACTTCTTCACCCCTTTCCAGTCCGGGTTCAGAAAACACCACTCCACTACCTCCTCCCTGCTCAGACTCACAGACTACATCCTCACTGGAATGGACAAAGGGCTAATCACTGCTGCTATTTTCATCGACCTAGCAAAAGCCTTCGACACAGTTTCCCATTCTCTCCTACTATCCTGCCTTTCCAAAGCTGGTTTAGCTGAATCCGCCATTAACTGGTTCAACGCCTACCTTCTAAATAGAACCCAATCCACCAAAATAGCTGACCGCATCTCCCCCCCCATCACCTCCGGCGTTCTGCAAGGCTCAGTTCTCGGCCCCATCCTCTTCTCCATCCTCCTAAATGACCTGCCAAACTCCTGCTCCTCTTCTGCCATACACATGTGTGCAGACGACACAGTCCTCTTCACCTCTGGCCAGACCCATGAAGAAGTCGCTCCAAATTTCAAACTGACTTCAACAAAATCCAACTCTGGTTCAATAGCAACCAACTCTCCCTAAATGCTAAGAAAACCAACTCTGTGACTTTCGGCACCAGACAGCACCTTTCCAAACTCAACTCCCCTCTGAGATTCCACACCCTAAATAATATCATCCTCAAAGAAGTACCCTCCTTCAGGTATCTCAGGGTTTGGCTTGACCACCACCTCTCCTTTTCCACTCACGTCGATGCCATCATTTCCAAACTGTGCCCAAAACTTGGTGCCCTCTATAGAAACCTCACTAGTCTCCCTCTTCCTGTCAGACACGAAATTGTTCAGAAAATGATTCTACCCTCCTTCGACTACTGTGATGTAGTTTACAGTTCCGCTGCACAGACCACCCTAGCCAGACTAGACCCCCTCTTCAATGTTTTTTGCCGCTTTGCCCTCGATACCCCTCATCGATCACATCACTGCATGCTTTATCATTCCCTGTCCCTACTTTCTCTGAACAACCGGCGCCTAATTCATTGCACTAAATTCACTTCCAACTTCTGGTTCGGCTCCTCCCTCCCTCCTAACTTCACCTGCCCTAACCTCCCCACCCACCCCTCACCACGCCCTCAGATCCACCACCCTAGACTACTTTTCATTCCTCATCGTAGGACCACCACGGCCAATCTGCATTCTCTTATCTCTTCCCTAAACTCTGGAACGGCCTGCCCACCCAGGTCTGACATTCTTCATCCAAGCTCTCCCTTTCATATGCCCTCTCTAACTTCCTTGCACCTAACTGCTGCTGCCCCTGACCACCCTCCCATTGGTGCCTCCCCCCTCCCCCTGTGCCTGACCAGCGGCCTGGCCATGCCTAATTGTCTGGCTTATATGCTACCCTGCACACTTATACCCTCTCTATTACCTACCCCGCACTCACAATTTTCTCCCTTCCCCCTTCCCGATCAACCTAAGCTCCCATCCCCATTCCCTCCCTCCTCACCTTGTCCTCTCCCCCATACACCTACGTTTCTACACTCTCCATCTCTCCCCCCAATCTTGCTCTCCAAATGCTTCCTTTCTACTTTATGCATCTCCCTGAAGCTCAACCTCTGCTACTGACATTCAAATTCTGCTACTATTACCTCTGTTCTGTAACTGGCACTTATGTATTTCATGTTTAGCCTCTAGGTGTACCCTTGTATTGTATACCTTGCCTTACGATCATGTTCTGTACTGTTTACCTCGTTGTGTAACCACGATTTGTATAACCTGTACTTGCTGTACCTGCGCTGTGCTGAACTGCACTGCCTATGTAATAAGTTCAAATGTAATCCCTCCCAACTATGTACATTTTCCATATTATGCTACTTAAGTTCAACTATTGTCTGTATACCTGCCTCCTCTGTAACCCCCCCACCCAAGGTCGCACCGTGAGATGAGCATCTTTTTGCTCAGTGTGCCTTTCCTGGTGAAACATTTTCAATAAATAATAAATAAATAAACGACAGAAAGTGTACCTCAGCACCCTGAACAATATCACATATGTGCCCACAATTAACTCCAACAGATACATAACCTAATCTTAACCTAACTCCAGAACAAGTTATATTTAATGGGGAGCACACACAACAGAAGGTGTACCTCAGCACCCTGAACAGTATCAGATATGTGTCTCCCATTAACTCCAACAGATATATAACCTTACCTGAACCCGAGTGGACACAAAAATTCCTATAGAATAACATTAGGAATTTCACAGGCCATAGCTCACTCAATATTTAGAGTTAACTATAACATTATATATGAAATAAAACAGCTCACTGAGTACTACAGTATTAATGCATCATACCAAGGACAATTATCACAGGGTACCCACAGCCTCCAATATTTCAGGGTTTTATTTAACTCTAAAAATTGATTAGCGTTTTGCTCATAAAAGTTCAAAAACATTGTGAAAATGCATAGCACTTGCCTCACTGTGTTTAATAAACATAACACTTCTAGAAAACCTATATAAATGCTTTCTGTACATTTAGCATTGTCCCAAGAAAAAAACTGCTAATCAATTATTTAAAACCCTGTATTTCCACCAAAATTAAACATGGTGCCATATGCAGAATTCAAGGTCAATCTCCACGAAACTTCATAAACAAGTGTACTTCCTCTTGGACTACAAACTCACCAAGTTTCAGAGTTATGCCCTAAAGACCCCAAACCAGATTTTTTACCCATAATTCCTAAATCACTGGAAGTGAAGCGTAAACCTAAATTTATGTTACTCTTTGGGGTGAGCCCCATAAACTAGAGGGGTCAAAGCCCCCCTCCTACCCTTTCCTGAATGTACACATTTCCCTTGACCATAACAGTAACTCTAACCCTAATTCCTAAACTACAAGGAGTTAAGTGTCACTCAACATATATGTTACTCTGTGTCAAGCCGCACAAAGAGTGGGGCAAGTCCCCCTCCTAAGCTTTCCTGAATGTACACATTTCCCTTAACCTCTAACCCTTCATAATTTTTTTTAAGAGATTGTAATTGTAACCTCATTTTCCTGTGGGAGTGCAGGGTCCCGCACTCCCATCACTTCATACTCCTCTACATATTTATGTGTGGGAGCACAGGGCCCACTATCCATCCATCAGCCCCTAGTAGTATCCGTATTTCTCTTTGGAGAGCTCTGCACTCCCATCCATGTATCAATCCTTAATAGTATCCATATTTCTGTGTGGGGCCCTGCACTCCCATGCATGAAGTGACAAAGAAACGCTTGGGTACACCTCACATTACAATATTATCCTATGGGAAATTAGGCAAAATCTAAAGTTGCAGAATTCCAGAGCAAAGTAATATATTTTCACCAAACCAGCAAAAGGCATATCTGTGAGGGAAGCCCTCTGTAACCCTGAAAAATTTCAGAGCAAAATTGCAAACCGTTTCTTAACAACATAGTGACAAAGAAATGGCTCTGTAAACCTCCCAGTACAATATTATCCTATGGGAAAGAAACCAGATTTCAAATCCACAAAACTCCAAGACAAAGTAATATATTTTCACCAAATCAGCAAAAGGCACATCTGAGGAGCAAGCCCATTCTACCCCGAAAAGTTCAGTCCAAAATTCCAAACTGTTTCTTTGTTATGAGTGGACAAAGAAACAACTATATAAAATTAATGTTTTCTCAAATTGTGATCAAGAATCCTGTTTCGCAAAACAAGAATCCTGCTTTGCGAAACAAGAATCCTGTTTTGCACAGCACATATAACGTTTCCCATAGGAAATAATAAGAAATTTTGAAATGTAATAACTTTTGAACAGATTAATATTTTTTCACCAAACCATCAAAAGACACATCATATGTCAGATGTCAATGTTTGTAACTTGTATAGTTTTAGCATATGTTGTACTCTGTGTATAGTATGTTTTTTTTATGTCAGGTGTGACTAAAAAAGGGCAGTGCCCAGTCCACCTCCTGATAAAAATAAAGAAATGAAATGAAAAACATAGCAGGCTCCATGATGCCAGGTGATAGGGGTTCGCCTGGCATGCTGGCAACCTGGGTTCATGTCCCGAGCCCAGAGCAGCAGGAGCAGAGGCCAGCAGGGAGGGTTCAGAGCATCCATTGGATGCTATCCTTCTGGGGGGGGAAGGACAGGGATGCACCATTCTTGAGCGGTTCCTTGTGGCTAAGTTTAGCACCATACAATGCATCGTGGGTGACCATGTTGCAGCGCACGCCCAATATGGGAGGGTGGAAAGCCAGGAAAAATGGCCACTTGGCCACCAGATGATGATGGCCCCCATCCTTCCAATGTTGCAGTAGCCAGGATAGCCCCAATAATGCACCCCTTGCTGTTCTGACCCAGATGACAGAAGGCACCTCTGGGCCCTGGATAGTCTCCTCTCCCGGTTGCCCCCATGGGTAGGGGGGCCCCATCAAAGGGCCATGGTGGTACAACCAGAGTGGCAGGATGAGGGGGCAGCAGATAGCAGGAATGGAGAATCAGGGCAGCGGTAGGAGAATGGCTGCCTGAAGGAGAGGTTGGTGAGGATGGCCACTGGTGGGAGGTTAAAAAAAGAAAAAAAAAGAAAAACATGATTGGCACCATAGATACAGAGGAAAAATAGAAGGTGATGGCAGAAAGGGACTTCAAGTTCCATCTAGTCTGCTGGCGTATAAATTACTATCCTCCACCCTGTTATCCCCTCTTTTGAATGATTCCTCTGTGCTTATCCCAAGCTATTTTGAACCCCTCAACCATTTTGGCCCCCATGGCCTTTGAGGGTAGGCTGTTCTAGGCCTCCACCACCCTCTCTGTGAAGAAGAACTTTGTAACATTGGTCCTGAACTTTCCCCCTTTCAGTCTAAGATCATGACCCCTTGTTTTACTACCCTCCTTGGAATCCAAAAATGTCATGCACCTGTACCTTATTTCTACCCTTAATGTATTTGAAGGTCTCTATCATGTCTCCTCTCTCCCTCCTCTGTTCAGGAAGTATATGTTTAATTCCTTCAGCCTGTCCTCATATGATATTTGGTGTACTATCTGTACCATTTTTGTTGCCTTCCTTTGTACTGCCTCTATTCTGTCAATGTCCATTCTGAGGTGTGGTCTCCAAAACAGGACACAGTATATTAGGTAGGGTCAGATAAGTGCCCTATACAGCAGTAGCAGTACCACCTCTCTTTTCCGGCTTGTGATTCCCCTCCCAATGCATCCCAGCATGCTACTGGCTTTAAGTGCTGCCTTCTTGCACTGTCTACTCACTTTCAAGTCATCCAATATTACAACCCCCAGATCACGCTCTTGGCTGGTCATTGCTAGTCTTTCTACTCCCAAGTAGTAGTCCCTTTTGGGGTTCCCTCTTCCAATGTGCATGACCTTGCACTTTTTGGCATCGAAATTCAGCTGTTATGCTCTAGACCACTCCTCCAGTTTCATTAGGTCTGATTCTATTTTCATTTGTCCTACTGGGGAGTCCACTCTGTTGCATATCTTGGTGTCATCTGTGAACAGACACACTTTCCCCTCGAGCCCATTTGCAATGTCGGCTATGAATACATTGAATAGTGGAGGCCCCAACATGGAACCCTGGGGTACCCCACTGGTTACCTTCCATTCCTCTGATAATGTGCCATTTACATGCACCCTCTGCATTCCACCATGCAGCCAGTTTTTCACCCACACTACCACCTCCTGCCCCACCCCCATGTCATCCAACTTCTTTACCAGCCTTCTGTGTGGGACAGAGTCAAAGGCTTTGCTAAAGTCTAGGTAGACTACTGTACATCCAATGACCCCCTCCCCATTATCCACTGTCTTGGTAACCCGGTTGAAAAATTCAATTAGGTTAGTTTAGCAAGACCTCCCCACCAAGAATCCATGTTGTTTATGATCCTGTTGCCCACTGGTTTCAAGAAATACTATTATTCTCTGTTTGAGTAATAATTCCATCAATTTTCCCACCATGGAAGTGAGGTGGTAGTTTCCTGCATACTCCCTGCTACCAGATTTATGAAGTGAGACCACTGTTGCCCTCTTTCAGTGTGTGGGAACCTCCTGAGTCACCAGTGATTTGGTGAAGAGTTCCTCTAGGGATGCTGCAAGGTCCTTCCCCAGTTCTTTTAGGATTCTGGGATGCATGTCATCTGGTCCCGTGGCCTTGTCCACTTTTAGGTTGTTAAGTACCTTCAAGACTTGGCCTGCTGCGAAGGGGCTTGTATCAACCCCTAGTCCCAGGGTACTGTTCCTTCTTGGTGCTGGTCCATTTCCCTCCCTCTCCTCCATAAATACAGAGCAGAAGTACTTGTTTAGGACTTCTCCCTTCTCCCTATCACCCTTTTCTAGGTTGCCCCCTTCTGTTTATAGTCATACTATTCCCCCCTTGGTCTTCCTTTTTTCCTTTATGTACCTAAAGAAGTTCTTGTCCTCTCTTTTTACACCTTCTGCCATCTCATCTCAGTTTGTGCTTTTGCCTTTTTTATTAATTTACCAGCCTCCTTTAGTTTCTCTTTGTATGATTCCCCATCTTCTTCTTTATTTGTTGCTTTGAATTTCCTGTACACAACCTTTTTCTTTTTCACTATAGTTGCCACCTCTTTGGAGTACCATAGTGGATTCCTTTTCTTTTTTGCTTAGCATATTTTTCTGGTGTATTGGTCCATGACCTTCTTGATAGCGCCCTTAATGTTTTTTCAGATTTCCTCAACCCCTCTCCTTCTTTTAAAGATTTCAGCTAGGCCATGCCTAATTTTCTGAAAGTCTGCTTTCCTAAAATCTTGGACCCTAATGTTGGAGTGACTGGTGTGCTCGGCTGTGATATTGTTGAAACTGACCATATGATGGTCACTATTCCCTAGATGGCACCCTACTTCAGTCTCATTTACCCACTCACAATTTGTGAGAACAAGGTCTAGTATGGCTTAGCCTCTTGTTGGAGAATCTACAAGCTGCCTCAGACCTGCCCCCTGCAAAGCCATTAAAAAGTCCCTGCTTCTCACTGATGCTGTCAATTTTGTTTTCCAATGTATGTCAGGTAGGTTAAAATCCCCTACCAGTATCACCTCACCCTTGTCTGCCATTTTGTATATTGTCTCAAGTAGTTCCTTGTCCCCATTTTCTCCCTGTGACGGGGGTCTATATACAATTCCCATTCTGGTCACCCCGTTACCATTGTCAGCTGCCAGCCATAGTGGTTCAGTTTCACTGGGAGACCCCTGTATCTCTGTGGTGTTTATATCCTCCTATACATATATTGCCACCCCTCCCCCCTTTATTCCTTTCCTGTCCTTTCTGTATAGATTGTATCCTGGGATTGTCGTGTCCCAGTCATGGTTATCTGTAAACCAGGTTTCCATCACAGCTACCCAATCTAGTCCCTCTTCTGCCATGGTGGCCATGAGGTCAGGAAGCTTGTTAGTTAGGCTCCTTGCATTTGCAACCATTGCCCTCCATAACTGCTCCCCCCCTTTTTGTATGGTGGTGTTTTTTCTTCTCTTGTTGCCCTGTTTTGCTGGTGTACTTTGCCATTTCTTTTTAGTTGTAATGGTTTTATGGGGAGTGGTGACCTGCACACTGGTCTCCGTGCTGTGTGTTGTTTCCAACTCCCCTTTTCTTTTTAGTTTAAATGAATGGCGTATACATCTATCTTTTTACCGAACACCCTCACCTCTTCTTTGGTGAGGTACAGGCCATCATATTGAAAAAGTCCTCTCTCCCAGAAGCTCTGCCAGTTTCATATGAAGTGGTAGCCCTTAACCTGGCACAATTCACACAGCCATGGGTTGAGTCTGTTTATCTCATCTTCTCTAACTTGCTTTGTACTACTGCCTCTTTCCCATACTGGCAGAACTTCTGAGAAGGCTAAGGTGGATGAAAGGGAGTTCAGTCTGTTTGCTAGCTCCTCAATGTGCTGTTTGGCCTCCTCCATTGTTTGATTGGCCAAACCATTTGTCCCAAGGTGGATTAAAACATGTGTGTTTTCTCCTTCCTTATGTACGAGTCTCCCTATGCAGTTTGTGCCCCTTTCTGCAGAAGCTCCTGGGAGACACTTTACCACTATCCTAGTTTCGACATTAGAATTTGGGTGGGGTTCTTGTTAACAATTCTCATGAACTAGCTTGTATACTTGCAGGACTTTCAATACTGTAAGTACAGACAAGAATCATTATCTCTTAAATTATAATGGTTACATATGTCAAGTCATTTAAAGGATATATAACGAGAAAACTGAGACATAGTGCCAGAAAAGACATTGAAATGGTGGAAAAATCATGATTGGGGCTGGCAGTATAGCCTAGAGGTTAGTGTAATGAGCTGTGAATGAGCTTGGTACATCCAGAAGACCTGGGTTTGATTTCCACTTACACACTGTGTGACTCTGAGCAAGACACTTAACTACCTCAGTGCTTCAATATACAGTATGTATCTCATAGGCATCCTCATGGAGCTGAACCAAGGAAAGGCACTGACAAATATTTGTTTCCAGTCAAACAAATCTAACATACTTTTAGCTAGATATGATAAAAAAAGTAGCAAATCTGGAAGCAGATGTAACCCCTGGACCAGACCTACTTGGGTCCTGCAACCCACTCAGCTAAGGTTGTACTATCTCTCAGCTTAGGCTGGTACCACATCATAACCCTCTGTTGGTGTCAACAGGGGCTAGATATAGCCCAGGGATACCCTCTTAGTCTGGGGGATAAGTGACATGCTAACAAGAGGTTCCCTGCAACATTAAAGCATACTTCAGTATCTTCCTTCAAAATCATAGTGTGCACTCAGTTTAAACCTCTGCATGGACAGAAATAATACCACGTGGCAATGTGTTCAAGCAGTAGTCACTCTTTTTTTTCGTCATCTGTTTGTGTCTCCAGTTCCACCCCAGTGGCTTCCTTCAGTCAGTGACCCCCAACACCATCACTCACCTCAACTCACCCTGGACTGACATCTATCTGCTTTTACCACTGGGATGAGTAGGTGGTGCAGAGCTGGTGTGGTCACCACCATCCTCCCACCACTGCATGTGCTTTTTCTCCCATTTGCTCCCTGACCAGGGCTGAGATGGGTGCCCATGTTCTGCATGAAGACCTACACTTTAGCACAAGCCACCTGACAACTAGGTGACTGATAGCTGCTGTGCCACCTAGCCTCCACTAGGTGACAGCCAAACAGTGGTACGCACTGTCCCCCCGAAGGAGGAGAGTAGTCTATAAACACCCAATCCTCCTTCCCCCAGCCAGCCCCCAAGAAACCCTTGTTCATTACCAAACCTGAGTCACTGATGTGGAAGGCAGTGTGACACTGCACAAACAGGTTCAATTTTGACACCAAACATGAGTCAAAACCTATAGGGTCCTCTTGTATAGGTTGCACCCTCTTCTTATTTCAGCTGGCAGCATAGCCTAGAGGTTAGAGCAATGAGCTGTGAATGAGCTTGGTACATTCAGCAGACCTGGGTTTGATTCCCACAACCTCCTCTTGTAGACTGTGTGACTCTGAGCAAGTCACTTAACCACTGCAGTGCTCCCAGGTTGCCCCTGAAAACAGGCACTTGTGCCTAGTGGGCCTTACCCGGTGACCAAAAAAGAATAAATTATTTCTCCTGGACCACATGATCCCTCTTATTTCTCATTAAACCAGTGGGTGAGGTTATACCGAGCCTAGCCTACTCGGTACTGAAGTTATTCACTAAAATTACCACCAACAGCTTTATTTGGTTCAATGTTAGTTGGCATCCTTCTGTATCCCCCTCCTCCGGGGCAAGGCTGAAAATAGGCAGAATTGTTGTCTAGTCCTCCTTCCCGGTAAACAAAAAATAAAATTAGAATCTTCCACCTTACTATTAGCTCTTGGTTCAGAACACATCCTTACACATACACCTTGTGACACTGTAGCAGCTAAGTTGGTGTGCAGAGGGCAGCACCACTGTAGGGACTTTCTCTCTGACATCTTTGCTTTATGACTTCCAGAGGCCCTAAACCAGAATTCCATAGCTCTCTTCAGTTCAGTCTGCCTTCCCATCCTGAAGGCCACTTCTGTGGTAGATGTCTCTCTTTAACTTTGTACCACTCACTGAATGGTGAATTGGGCACAACATGGCAATGGTACTTCAGCCTGCCTTCTGCAGCAGTTGGCAATCTCCCAATCCCCTCTGAATGAGGCAGTGTCTCAGAAGTCCATCCCAGCTCAGGACTCTCCTTTATATACTGTAGTGTTGCACCAATAAATATGGTCAGATGTCTCCTAAAATTTCTGTGATATCACTAAAGGAAATGCCCTGCCTTCTTGCAGTATCTGTAGAAATATTGTGAAATACTTGGAAATATCTGACCATGTCTATTACTGCAACTGTACAGTAGGCTTATCTCTTACCTTAATGTGCAGTTTACTCTCTCCCACCAGGTCTGTCTTCATCTTCAGCTTGACTGGCAGTATCTCTCAGATACAGGATCATGATCGCCCCCAGAAGGTGAACACATCCTTTTCTGTAAAACTCTCTCTGCACTGCAAGATTACCAGGAACTTTTCTTGAGAGGGAACTCCTCAGGGTTCCCACATCTTCCTGGTGTCTCCCTTACCTACTCCCTAGAGTTAACCATGACTTACGCTAAATGCCTTCATACTCCAAAACCAGTGGATTCACCGCTGTTGTCACAGTGCCCATCCCTGGAGGTGACCAGCTGACTGGTCAAGTCCTGTTGTTTTCTTTCACTGAATCCATAGACAATTACTGCTGTGAGGGGCTCTTGCCTCCTCAGGTGACCTGACAAGTGACCTGAGGTAAAACTGCCCCAAAGGCACACCTGGCACTCTCCTCTCACACTGCCATCTTCCTCCAAACAACTGCCACACTACTGGCATTCTAAGAACCACCAGCAGAACTCCCTGCTGGAGACTCTACTAGCCAGTATGCTCTGTGGCTTGGCATTCTAGTAATCAATCCCCTTCCCTGCTAATGGGGGGAAGGTGTTACATAAAATTATTAGGACTGTAAAATAGGCTCTGAGGAGACTATGCTTTACAATATGTTATTTTGTCCCTGTTAAGCAAAATCTTGAAACTATATATTTGATAGGATTTGGGGAAGGATGACTTATTCATCAATAGCCAGTACAGACAATTTAAAAGCTTTGTTGAATTCATCTGATCCATATGTAATAAAAAGGTGGGTGCCTTCCCTGCTCTGGTAACTGAAAGAAGGCATTTACTTAAAACCTATAAATTAAAAAGATTATACTGGCATTTCAGTTGTAATAAGAAAACAATATGATCTAGGGGGGAATTAAAATCTATATTTTTCATCAAAATTATCCACATAAATTATAATATTATTTTAAGAAGAAGCACTGGACTAGTTCTTAGAACAGTATTTTAGTGATGGGGCAGTAGGACTGACTAGATAATACAGCATGTAATAAGATCACATTAGTGCTTTATTGTTGCTAAATTTCTCATATTTAAACTAGATCTATTTGTCTGGGCCGGTGGTGCTGAGGGCTTAGGCACTGGATACCTTACCTTGTGCTATGCTGGTGACCCATGTTTGGGAACAGACTCGGGTTGTCAGGATGCCGGCACGGGGGGGGGGCACAGCAGGACTGAGCAAGCTGGAAAGCAGCTCTCCTCTCATGGTCACTGCCCCCCCCAGCAGTCCTGCTGCCACTAGGTGGATGTCTGGTGGTTAGCATAGGTGGCAGGGGTGACACGAAGGGAGGGCACCTTGAGACATGGTGTGCACATGCCTCCATGTACATGCACGCGCATCCAAGGTAGGGGGCCGTGATTGGGGAGAAAAGACAAAATACCATGAAATCTGTATGGAAAAAAAAAACTAGATCTATTTGGGACATTACATCTAAAAGCATTCTTAGGAGTCTGATTTTAGCTTTTTGTGCAAATTTCTTGGATTTGTGTCTCATGTGAATTAAAATGTTTTTAACTTTTTTTTTCCAGTATCCCTTTTTGTTTGTTTTATTACTTCCATATGAGTATCAGGGTACAAAAGAATAATCCATAGACATCATAAAATCATGCAGATACATATACTATTGTACTATCAGTAATGCATATCTGATATTAACGGCAGTAAGAAGTGCATATTATGATACTATACAGTAAATTCACCTACTGGTAACACAACTGTTTTTAACTTTTTTATTTTGTATAGACATTTTGTAACACACTGAAATGGCCGTAAAAGTCAATCAATAAAAATGTACCAAACCGTATATCAGGTTTGTACTTGCATAATCAGCTACAACTGAGAAGTCAAGAAAGGTAATTTTTATTAAGAAACATTAATACTAAAAGGGGATACACAGATTTAAAAGAACATATTTCAAAACTGGACTGAACCATGACTCTTTTGAAACTTGAACGATTTACGCTGTTGATACAGCAATAGGAATGCAGCTCACAGTATGAGACAAAGGAATTTTTTCCAATATTTAAAATGCATGGTATGACAAACCTAAAATATACACAGTGGTTTCTTCTACTTTATTTTGTTTGGAAAATGTTCAGAAAAAATAGGATGCTTTTTCAAAACTGTAGGATAACTAAGAAAGTTTTTTTTTAAATATTTTCTCTAAGATTAAGTCTGCTACAGTAGATTAATAGGACATTTTACAATGTTCCTTTAATGATGACTAATACAGGACTGCTCTATGGGATTGTAACTATATCCTACAGAAAGTTATATCATGGTGGAGAATCCTTAATCCAAATGGACCTAAAGCTGCATTCCTGCAGAAAATTGAGTGCACCCCTTGGTACAGTATATGAGTTGAAGGGGGTGGGTTAATTTTCTGAGTTTCAAACTGTTCAGTCAACATCACCCGGTTTACAACAGGTTTGACATTGTGACTGAATGTTCAGGGCACAGGCAGCAGAAGTTTCAATATTATATTTTAAATAAATAGTGTTTTTCATAAATACACCTTAGCTGTGAAAATAAAGAATTGTCCATTTAATATTTTAAGGTATATTTTAAAAAGCTATTGCGATACCTCTGCACAAGGTGGGCCCCACCACTGACCCTAACAACTACTGCCGCATCTTAATGTTGTTGACACCCAATAAAATATTTGAGAAATTAGTATGCAACAAACTCATGACCTACATTCTCAACAAAAACCTCCTCACAGAAGCCCAATACAGCTTCAGTCCTAATCATGGGATATGCACTGCTCTTCTATAAGTGACTTTGAAATGACATTAAACAAATGATATCTTGTTGGTGTAATTTTCATTGATTTAACTAAAGCATTTGATACGGTGTACCACAATTTCCCAGTCAATACATTATACCACCTGGGTCTATCAAAGAACTCAGTTTCATGGTTCATGGACTACCTCACAGGCAGAACACAGGTACTGTAGTTAAGGTCAACTGAAATATGTCTGAGCCTATGCCTCTGAACCTTGGTATGCTGAAAAGTATGGTTCTGAATCCACCATTGTTCAGTCTCTTCATGAATGGCCTTCCTACCATCTGTAACAACTCTGACACCAAAATACACCTCTGTGCAGATAAGTTATATACACAGCTGCCAGTTCAATAACTGACCACAACAGTCATCTACAATCCACTTTTAACATGGCACAACAATGGTGAGCAAATATAAATAGATAGAAAATTTCTGAGTACAATTTTAGTATTAGTCACTGCATCCAGCATCACTGTTGGTAAAGATTCAGCTTGACTGCAGTGGGCTGAGGTGCAAAATACCACTGCTAGTCAAGTTTGGTTCTTTGTTTTCTTCATTTGAGAAAAAAAAAAGGCAGGCCAGAACACGTATGTGGTGGTCAACAGGAGGGAGGGGGGATATGATCAAAACATACAAATTTCAAAGGGGAATAAACAAGGTAGACAGAGGGGATCTCTTTACCAGGAAAGAGAGCATAGTGATGAGAGGTCATAGGTGGAGACTGGCAGGGGGAAGATTTAAGAGGGATAAAGTACATCTTCTCAGAGAGTGTGGTGAAAGATTAAATGGATTGACGAGGGAGGTGGTGGAAGCAGGGTTTATTGCCAGCTTCAAGGAAGTCTTGGATAATTTAAAGGGACTGGCAATCCCTTGAGGAGAGGATGGGTACAGGGAGGGGAGTAGTAGTGGAGAGTTGGCACAAGGAAGGAGGTAAAGGAACATATGGTAACTACCCTAGCTGGTTATAGGCCAGTAGGGAGTTGGCAGGGATCGTGCACAGACGGGGTGGACACCGAGTCTTTATCTGCCATCATGGTTTCTATGTTTTGTTAGCCAGGATCGGTTCATCTTCATTGTTGGTTAGTCAAGTTCAGTGGTTCCTTTCCCAGTCTTATTCCACAGCTGAAGTCGAGTAGCAATTGGGTTTGTTCCACTGTGTGTCTTCCATTTATGTCAGGAACCAGGAATTGGAGTACACTGCATCACCTCCACTGAAGTTTACAAGTAAAGGCTGTGTTATGTTTAACAGTGAGGATGTTTTATGTTTAAATATGCAAAATTGTGATTACATGGATTTTTAGCATACACAGAAAATGATTTTGACTAATGATGAGAACACAGGTGAAACTGTTTATTATAGTGGGTCATAATACATGATTTTCCAAAGAATCAATGTCTGACCCCCAAATTACCACTGAACCACCAGGGCTATATAAAAATATAAATATTGCCATCACATGAATATATTACATATAGGCACAGTCTGCAATAGAATATATACAGTAGTTATTATTTATTCTTTTAAATACCCTGGTCTACATTGTGCTATTGTGGAGATGTTGAGCACCATGCCTCTATCTCTGGTGGGCCTCTCACAGTTACATACACACACATATATTCCCTTTTAATTAGCACCTACTGTGCTTAAATTGCTAGTAATATGAGACTCTCTCAATTTATCTAGGGTCCTTGATCTCTATGCCTCCTACCAGCCCTGGGCCAAGTACTTCCACTGGTGGAACGTGCACTGTGTATTGTACATTTTAACTGTCTCGTATATCAGTTCTGATTATACCTGTTTCTGTACATATGGAGAATGAAAGGTTTATAAATATGTACAATGAACAGCTTTGGTTGTGTCAAATCAAACAATGGCAGCACTGTTATAAACAAAAGATTGTTAGCTATATTTCTTCCAACCTGGCTCTCAGTTCTGATGCTGAAGTGTTATATCGCAGCTTCTATGCCTAACAGGGGGCTTTGCTAGTGGTAGGAATTAAGGGTTTTAGCCTTTACTATTTCAGTAGCATAATCATATTTTTCATGAAACTAGTTGACCCAAATGTTCCTCATTTCAGTCAGTAAACTGTGGACAAAGAACACCTTTAGCAAACGTTCATTAAGTAAAAACAGTAGATACTGGAAGACAAGCAGCACATAGACATATTAAGTAGGGGCATCAGTAAAGTAATGTAAAACTGTTATGTCAGCATGAGAAAGCAATGGCCTCTCAAAATAGCACAACAAAGCATCAATCAACAGCAACTCAGGACTTTGGTAGGCCAAGCCTCCTGGCCTATTCAATTTTTAACCTTAGGTTTAAGCCACAGATCCTTTCACTTGCTAGATTCACCCTGGATGTTTTGTTCATGAAAGTATTTTTGACCATGGATGATGTATTATGCATCACGCAAGAATTATCTCCAAAGTTTCGTGTGAGTGAAAAATGAAGTACCAATTTACTTAAAGTCATCTTTTTTTAGCATTTCTGTCTGTCTGTCCGACTGCTGATAACATTGTCAAAGCTTCTCTTATTGGGGACAGAGTTCATTCTTCCTTATGGATGTCTTACGAGTGAGGGATTATTTACAATGCTTATAAGGATTTTAATGCAGCTTAAAATACAATGGGGATACAACGCCTGTGGCTACTAGCTGAATAAACCTGGGTGCTCTGTCTATGGACTCCTGAACTTTCATAATCATTCATGGAGTGCTCTATTGTTTCGACTGAAAGCCAAACATCTGTTTTGAACCAATGGATATACACATGTTATTGGGTAGGCCCAACATACAAAGGCTTTTCAATCCAAGCTCAACTTACTTCAGCAGCTTTAGTGCTTGGCTTTTCTATGCTAGAATGTATATTTTCCCTGATGTCATATTGCAGCAAATGGCCTTCTTTTGTTGCAGGATTAAATGTTGAGCAGAACAGGATGAGTTCAGTCACAACAATTTCTGCATAAGTAGGCACTGAAGATCATGTTTCTTTATGTTCTTCAAGCAAGCCTTTATATTTAATAGAGTCATTAATTGTTAATTTTCACACAGGCCTACAGTAAAAAAAATATACATCAATTTTGAGTGGAAATCCATAAGAGCAAGTCAGTGTATGAACATGAAAACTGATATTTATCATGGACAGAAAGTATTTGCACTGCAGTCATAAAAAGGAAATTTCTCACATGACCGCAGACAAACACTTGATATTACTATGATGTTATTAAGCAACTAATGTTTGTTTTGCTCTAGATATGTGAGCTCTCACTTTAAAGGGAAAGGTGAACAGTGGCCCCAAGCTAATTCATTCATTATTATTTATCCAGAAAAGAGAACCCATTGAGATTAAAATCTCTTTGACAAGGGTGACCTTGACCTGGTGAAAGTTTGCGCAATAAACTCTTTTAAGAGCTGCAGATGCCATTCGTTAAAGTTTGAAAAATGTAAGATTTAAGCACAATTCAGTTTATTTTTTATATATTTTCTATAAGGCTTTCTCCATTTTTCTTTATTACTGAGGACATTTGCATGAAAACAAGATCATCGTACATTAGACTGTCTGTTCTGGCTACTAGTCTACTAAAATCATCATCTCTTGTTTTTAACATAATAGTTTTCACCACAGTAATAGACTGTGATGTCACAAAAAGAACTGGGATGTCAGGGTAGACAAGCAGCCAGAGCAAACGTAATCCTGTTTTCATGCAAATGTCATTATTAATTAAAAAAAACAACTAGGGTGAGAGTCACTGAAAAAAATAGGCTGAATCATGTCTAAATATTACATTTTTCCAAGAGGTCCCCGAGCAGAATCAACAGCTCTTTATGCCACCAACTATAAGCAGTGGCTCTAAACAGGAGTTACTCTGTGTAGGACAAATGTGGAACACATTGTAGGAATTAATAATAACTGAAACAATGGTAAGAATATGAAATGTATACCTTTTTGCCACTACAAATATCTCTGTATAAAGCAAAATCCGGGCACAACCATTCCAAACAGTCTAAAATTACAGTATATGGATGGAGGGGTAACATCAGTGATATGTTTGCCTTGGCTCACTTTAAACCAGATCCCTACTGTAAGTATACAGTAGTAGACAGTAACATGATGAATATTCACATGTATCATGATATAGCACTGACAATCCCCATTCATTTGAATTTAATTTCTGTGATATTCCCAGATAAATCCAGATATAAGAGGTATCTTGTGTCTTGTCACTACTGCTGTAGAACATGTGAGCAACACCACATGTAAAAAAAGTAGAAAGAAAATAATACTTCATTTGACCCAAGTTCTTGAAACACATTGCAAGCATTTATAAAGCATGCTGCTTTTTTGTAATTATCTTGTAACTAAACCAGGACTGGGTATAACCCACTAATGTTCCTGGTACAGTAATGCGACTTCAAGATGTCATGGTTGCCTAGACAACTCCAAAGAAAACAAATCAATACAGCCCTAACTCCTGTTCAGTTTCAAACAACTTTTAAATTAGTTTACAATTTTAAGATGTACGTATTGCAAACTCTAAGTGCTCACCTAACTGTGATACACTTTTTCCTATATTCATAAAGATGAATAGATGGAAATAAAATGATGGTTAAATGAAGGAGACTCACAACAGTCCAGCACATCCACAAATTGTCTGTCTATGGTGAAGATGTGGGTTTAGATGGTCTTCTGTGTGCACTGTAAATCTAAGTGATAAACTACAAAGAATACTGTGACAAATTCGTCCCCATAGATGTATATAAAGTATACAAAATTCTTTCTCTTCATGGATTCCTAAAATATTTGTTTCTGTGTTAAAATGCTTATCCTTGATAATCAAGTTGAATGTTTAACATTTCTTGTAGCTGCTGCATAAAACATAGTTATGAAATGGATACAAAGAAACCAAAAAACTGATTGGCCAAGGAGCTTGGAACCCAGTGCTGTTATCCCAGCACAATGGCACTGGAAAAAGTTCTGTCACTTGTCCCACATCTTTGCCCACATAATCATTGCACTGGCAAAACTATAGCTTGAAATGCCCACACCAACCCTGACATCACTTCAGTTACTGTACTGAAAAGAAAATGTAGCATCATTTTACCCCCCCCCAACAACAGCCCCAAACTCAGTTAAATCCTTCAGACAGCACACCAGTTCTCTATTTGTGTATTTGCTGAACTTCCATTATGGGCTCCTACCAGCTCTGCTCTTAAGCTCTCAAAGGTGGTCTCCTAGCTGTCTTGCTCAGGTTGCCACCAACCAAAAATTACTTGTTTTCCCAGTGTCCAAACTCTCATCCCTACTTCTCTTTTCTTTTGCTGTCACTGTCGGAACTAATTAACTTGCTGCCAATTGTGACTTGTCTCACAAGCCCCTACAGGCCTCAGTAACCAACCACAAATTGGGAGCACTTGCTACAAGACCCACAGTGGCCTTGCAAACACACTCTGGCTATTCCCTTCTCCAGTAGACTGTCACTTAACATGACTACAGATTGTAGCTCCTCCTGACTCCAGCAAACTGTTACCAAATGCAGATACTTGAGGCTCCTCAAATAGGTGAATGTGGCTCTTGCCTGGTATCTGGTGACATGGGTGAGTCAAATTGAGTAACTCACTCAATATGAGTGACTCAATTTGATCACCCGTCTGATGAGCGAGTATAGAAATATAGCTAGGTGCGATATGAGCTATCGTGAAAGGAAGTAAATGGTGAATAAGCAAGAAAGCGACTGGTACAGAGAGCTATAGATGAAAAGGATATGGTACGTAGTTGGGCTGAGAACCACTGAGCTGGCTGCTTGGTGTTTTGGATTAGGACATTGCCTTCAGTGCAGGAGGTTCTGGGTTCAGATCTCGCTAGGTCCATGTATGTATGTTGAATATGTGTGCGTTCCTGTAGTTAGAAATTTTTGTGCAACTGGTCCTTATCCAACATTTTCAGTCCCATGTAGCAAGACACACCTGAACTGTGCTGTGATGTTCCCCTTGCCCCCACCCTGAATTGCCACCTCCTGTGTTGTCTTCTTTCCTCAGTGTCAGGCCCCCCCTTTGGAGTTGATTATAATAAAAAAGGTGGTGTGGGGGGTGCAGCCCCCTGCATAATATAATAAAACACTATTGCTCTGTTCCATGTGTTGTGGTCGCTCATATTGTGGTCAGTGTTGTGTATGGGTGCGGTTTCTGTTTTCGGCACTGTGTAGTTGCTAATGTGTAAGGCACTGTTAAATCCTCACCGTCATGACGTGGAACCCTCTTGCCTACAGAAAACTGCTACAAAATGTAGGTTCCCCACTCTAGTATCTGCCACCGGCATCCCCTGAGTTAACAAGGTCATATGGGATTCTTTACTTCATGCAGGGCCTACAGCTCTTCATCTGTAGCTCTCTGTACCAGTCACTTTCTTGCCTACTCACCATATGATATGATAGAAGGCATTCTTAGGATGGCAGAGAAAGGAGAGATACTGTTGATGGGAGACCTGAATATGCCAGATGTTAACTGGAGCACATTTGCTGCAGCCACATCCAAGAGCAGGGCCATTCTCGATGCCCTACAGGTGGCAGGCCTCAGACAGCTAATTTCAGAACCCACTCATGAGGGAGCAATCTTAGACCTCATACTCTCAAACGGGGGGCAGTGAGAGGATCTCAGATCTAGAAGTGGGTTGCCATCTGGGAACAAGTGACCATCAAACAGTGTGGTTCACGTTAAACTCAGCTACAGAGTCAAGCCATACAAAAGTGAGGGTACTGGACTTCAGGATGGCTGACTTTGGCAAGATGGGAGAGTGCCTCAGAACAGCCCTAGCAAACATGCTAGAAGGAGGGGTGGTGCAACAATGGGGAATCATCATAACTGCCATCACAGAGGCAACAAGCCTTTGTGTGAAGCAAATAAATAAATCAAAATGAAAGAAAAAGCCACTATGGTTCTCAAAAGAGGTGGCTGGGAAAGTCAGGGAGAAAATGATTGCATTCAGGAAGTATAAGGAAACACAGAAGGAGCAGGACAGAGCGCTGTACCAGTTAAGGCAGAAGGAAGCAGGGAGGGAAGTCAGAATAGCAAAGGCCCAAACTGAGGAAAAGATAGCCAACTCGGTTAAGAAGGGGGATAAAACCTTTTATAGGTATATCAGAGAGCGTAGAAAGACAAAGGAAGGGATAGTGAGGCTGAATAGAATGAATGGTGGGTGGGCAGAGGGGGTCAGTGAAAAAGCAGGGATACTGAATGAATATTTCTGCTCAGTATTCACAAAAAAAGAGGGGGAAGTGCCTAATCCAATTAACAGAAGCACTCTTGATAGGGGGGTCGATCCCAGCCCTTTCACAGAAGAAAAAATTACTCACCTTAGTAATGTGGTTTCTTCTAATGGAGTCTTGCTATATTATGACAGTAGCAGTTTGTCCCACCACTAGAACTGCTCCGGAGGTGAAATGGTTAATACCATTTCAAAATAGAACTTCGAGCACAAGCTCCAAGAAGCAGCTCTATCTGTGTACTTTCAAACCTGAACTGTCAGATCTTTACGAGCAAAAACTCACTAAGGTCTGTGTGGAAGCTGTAACCTACACTAGCCAAATGGCTACCTAAATATTAATACCATTGCTGGTCCCAACACCCAAGACTCAAGTCAGGGGACCAGAACTACTAACACAATTCTAACAACATGAGAATAAAACAACAGTATAATAAAACACACACACCCCAAACTCCCAAAAGGGAGAAATGCTAAAAGGGCATAAAATAGTGCCCACACTAAGTTGCCCGCACCCCACCCAAGTAGAAGTTCTGAGAGGGCAGGCTGGGGGGAGGTCATAATATAGCAAGACTCCATTAGAAGAAACAACATTACTAAGGTGAGTAATTTTTCTTCAAACAACATGAAGTCTTGCTATATTATGACAGTAGCAGACTACAGCAGTACCTCCATGGAGGAGGGGCAGAACCTACTTAGGAATAGGCTTTGAAGAACAGCTGTGCCAAACCGAGCATCTCTCCTGGCCTGGACATCCAGGGAGTAATGCTTGGTAAAAGTGTGCACCGTTTTCCAAGTAGCAGCCTGGCATATCTCTAATATAGGGATGTCTCTGGCAGCAGCTAGAGACGCAGCTGTACCCCTGGTAGAATGAGCCCTCAAGCCAGAGGGGGGATCTCTGCCCAGTTTCTGATAACAAAATTGGATACAAGAGACAATCCACCTGGCAATTGATCTCTTAGTGGCAGGTTTGTCTTTCCCAACTTCACCATAGGTAAGGAAAAGTTGGAGGGATTCGAACCTGGACCTTTGGTACGCTTCTATAGTAACTAAGAGCTCTCTTAACATCCAGGTTGTGCAACCTCCTCTCACCAGAAGAGGAGTGATCAGTGAAAATACTAGAAGGGAGATAGATTGGTTAAGATGGAAATCTGAAACCACCTTAGGTAAAACTTCCTATTAGTCCTAAGGACTACCTTATCCCTGTGGAAAGAAATAAAGTCAGTTTCCACTGACAAGGCTTGCAACTCACTTATGCGTCTAGCAGAAGTGATAGCCACCAGAAAAACAGTTTTCCAAGTTAGATACTTAAGCTCTGCAGAAAACAGAGGTTCAAAAGGGGTTGCATTAACTGGGCAATACAAACATTAAGGTCCCAGGCAGGGCGGTTCCAAAGGGTGGATTAGTATGGAGTAATCCCTTAAAAACTTGGAAAACACAGGGTGAGTGGAAAGAGGGATGACTTTCCTGCTGACACAAAAGCAGATACAGCTGCCAAATGGACTCTCAGGGTAGCTGGTCTGAGACCCAAGGAATTAAGATGGACCATGTAATCTAATACAATGGGCAAATCAGCAGATTCTGGAGAAATATTTTTCCAGCACACCAAATGGAAAACCTTTTCCATTTAGAACTATAAGTAGCTCTAGTGGAAGGCTTTCTGGAAGCCTTTAGATTTCAAGAACACCTTGAGAGAGGTGTAAATCAGCAACTCTAACTCCTCAAGAGCCAGGCCTTGAGGTTGAGGGATTTGAGGTCCGGATACCAAACCCTTCCTGGGCACAAGTTAACAGGTTGTGAATCCTGGGAGGCAAAGGAAGATGGATTGTCAGTGACAGAAGGAGGGTACCAGGGCTGCCTGGCCTAATCCGGGACAATCAGAATCACCCTGCAAGGCTGAGATCTGATTTTGACTAATACTTTGAATAGAGAGGGAAAGGAGGAAAGCATAAAGAAACTTCCTCCCAATCCAGGAGAAGGGCATCCAGGGGGACTGAGCCCAACACTGGAGGCCTGCAACAGAACAGAGGAAGTTTGTGATTGTCTGGGGCTGCAAAAAGATCTATCTGAGGGGTGCCCCATCTGGCAAAGGCTATCCCCAGCACTTGAAGATCCAGGGACCATTCGTGATGGCCCTGGGAAATCCTGCTGAGAGCATCCGCTAGAACATTATCCTTCCCTGGAAGATGAACTGCTATGAGGGAAGTGTTCAGGGAATAGGCCAGAGACCACAACTTCATTGCCTCGGTGCACAAGGCTGAAGACCGAGTGCCCCCTGTTTGTTGATGTACCACATTGTTGTGGTGTTGTCTGTTCTGACTTGTATCACCTTGTTGTGGACAGATGCAGAAAATGCTTGAAGAGCTAAAAAGACAGCTCTGAGTTCCAGCAAATTGATGTGGAGCAGAGATTCCTGGGGGGACCACACTCCCTGAGTGGAAAGGTCGCCCATGTGGGCTCCCCAACCCAGAAGGGAAGCATCTGTAGTGAGAGTCAAATTGTGAGCAGGGGGAATGAAGGGGACCCCCAATCTTAAATTGCTCTGATCCTGCCACCACTGGAGGGCCTGGATCAAGGTTCGAGTCACTGGGACCAACTTGGAAAGGGGGTCTCTTCTCTGAGACCAATAGGTTCTCAAGTGAAACTGAATGTCTCTCTTCCTGAAATCTTGCTCCCTGCACAACAGCTGTGGATGCAGCCATGTGTCCCAGGAGCTGCAGAAAGTGTCTTGCTGGTCGAGAGACCTGCAGGGTGAAGGAGGAGGCCAGAGTCACAAAATTTGTCACCCTTTCTAAGGGAAGAAAAGCTCTGGATAGCTTTGTGTCCAACTCTGCCCCTATAAAGGTGAGTACCTGGACAGGTTCCAGAACCGACTTTGGTAGATTTAGCAGAAAGCCCAGGGAGGTGAGAAGCTGCTGGCTAACTTGCAAGTGAGATTTTACCTGTTCTGGGGACTGGCCTACAATGAGCCAATCATCTAGATAGGGAAAACAGCAATCTTTGCCTCCTTAAGTGAGCCACTGCCACTGCTAGACACTTTGTGAATACCCTTGGGGCAGAGGTAAGTCAAGGGCATTGCTCTGAACTGGTAATGACCTGAGGGTAGTTCGAATCTGAGGTACTTTCAATGGGAGCTTCTGATTAGGACGTGGAAATAGGCATCCTTGAGGTCCAGGGAGGCTAACCAGTCCCCTGGCCTTAGGGAGGGTAAAATCATTGCCAGAGTTACCATTTTGAACTTTGGTTTCAAAAGATGCTTGTTCAGATATCTGAGGTCTAATATGGGTCATTCTCCTGTCTTTTGGGGTAAGGAAGTATCTGGAATACAGACCCCTGCCCTGGTGCAGGGGAGGAACCCTTTCCACTGCTCTGAGAGCCAACAGGGTTGAGACCTCTGCTTCCAGAGCAAAGGTCTCTGAAGCACTTGCAGGTAGAAAAAGTCTGGTTCTCAACTTGGGAAACTTTTTGAAGCTGGAGAACCAGACCCTGGCTTATTACTTCCAGAACCCACTTGTCTGAGGTTAAAGAAGCCCAGTTCTGACTGAAGTAAGCCAGCCTGCTCCACCGGTAAAGGAGATCGCCCTGGCACCCCATCAGGGTGCCTGCTTAGCAGGAGCTTTAGACTGAGGGGTGGGAGCAGGCCTGCCCACCCCTCGCTGCCTGCCTCTGCCTCTGAAGAAGCCCTCTGAGCATAGGCAGAGGAGGCCTGAGTCTGGTAAAAGAGCCTGTGAAAGGCCTACCCCTACCCTGGGGTATGCCTCTGAGGAGTGGCTTGCTGCTCGTTAGCTTGGGCACTTTGTAAGTAGTCCTATATTCATCCATCTTTTTCATGTAATTTCTGTCTGCTCCCAAACAGAGAATTTCCCACCCAGGAAAATCCATAGCCTTAGTCTGGGTATCCTGTGACAGACTAGTACACCTGAGCCAGGCTAACCTACAAAAGCTACAGATGTGCCATGACCCTAGAGGAAACATCATTAACATCCACAGCAGCATGAAACTGTACCTTAGAAGCCTCAATGTCATCAGCAGCCACCTGTTCTAGTTCACTAGCCAGGCCATGGGCTTGCTTAGCTAATTCCATAACAGTATCCCATCTAGATTTCTGATACCTAGCTACATAAGCCATATAATTTGCTTGCCTGAGTCCCAGAGAGGCTGCCATATACTGTTTTTTCGCCATGGCATCAATCTTCCTGGAATCCTTGCCAGGAGGATGTGAAGCCAGGGGGATATTAGCTTTATCACAGGCTGCAGCCTGAACTACCCCAACATGACTGCATTGCTGAGAAAGGAATTCTGTATCAGGACCTGACAATGTGTACCTTCTTTCCATCATTTTATCTACAGGAGGCACAGAATTAGGAGCTTTTAAAATTTTTATTGTTTGCTTCTTAAAATACTTATGCAAAGGAATAGACAATCTCCTAGACTCTGGAATATCCATCATTTCTACAAAATCAGGCTCCTCTTGCTCATCCACAGCTTCTTCCAAGGGAAGCTGGAGGGTTTCAGCAACTTTTTTGTAAAACATAAAATGAGATGGGGACTCAGATAGCATAGGGGGAGATTCTAGAGGTCTGTCTGGGGAAATGTCCGGTTCAATGGGCACACCCAGACCTTCCCAGCCACATTCATACTGTTCATAATCATCCTCCCCCTCCTCTGGTTCATAAAATTCCTCAACATCATATTCCTGAACCACTGGAACCGGACGAACCGACCTTTTGCCAGATAGTGGCGGTTCGGACGGAACCTGAGACAGTGACTGGACAATTTGTATGGCTTTTGCTATCTCTGCAGCAGTTGGAGAAGGGGTTTTGGACTCCAAACCTGCTGACTTTCTTGTTTTCTTTACTGGAATTGGTTGCTCAGAACCAGCTTTTCTTTTGCCCGAGGAAGTCTCACTTGGTCAGAGATTCTTCCGGTTCGGTTGGCACCGAACCGGCTGGCCATCTGTGTCAGCGGACTTTTGCCTCTTGTTCCTGAGCCTGCCCAATCTCTTTCCAGGGTGGCTGCAGGAATTCTTACATATCTGGCAGTCTGACTGGAGGTGGTCAAACCTCAGACAATAAACACATGTGGTGTGTGGGCAGCCTTGGCAAAGACTTCCCCACAGACATCACAGTGTTGAAACTCCAGTGGCCCAGTTTTCTTTTGGGTTTCTCAGACATAATGCCAGCCTAACCAGAAAACTTGCCCTTTAAACGGCAGTGCCAGGCAAGACACCCTTATCGGTTCCTAACCGTGTCACGGGTATTGGAAAAACGTATAAAATCTGGTTTTTAGAACCGATAAGAACCGGAACCGACTCTAAAATGTTAAACTTTAAAGTTAATAAGTTTTAAACCCAGCTGATCGGTTCAAAACCAAACCGATAAACTTACAAGTTCCACACAGACAAAACCTTTAATTTACTTACGATTACCACAGACAGAGCTTGAACCGAACGGTTTTGCGGTTAAAATAAAACTATTCTTGGTTGAATCGAACCGAGAAAACACTGTTTAAACCGAGAAATGAACCGAGCAGTAGGAGAAATCTCCGGAGCGACTGTTCACTGAGGCGGAGTAAAGAATCTGACAGTTCAGGTTTGAAAGTACACAGATAGAGCTGCTTCTTAGACCTCGTGCTCAAAGTTCTATTTTGGAATGGTATTAACCATTTCACCTCCGGAGCAGTTCTAGTGGTGGGACAAACTGCTACTGTCATAATATAGCAAGACTTCATGTTGTTTGAAGAAAGGGTTCTGCAAGAACTCCTAAAACTGAAGGTGGACAAAGCAATGGGGCCTGATGAAATTCACCCCAGAATTCTAAAAGAATTAAGGGGAGAACTAGTGAAACCACTGACTACTCTTTTTAATAAATCATGGGAGGATGGTGTGGCACCCGAGGACTGAAGGAAGGCGGATGTGATTCCACTTCACAATAGTGGGACCAAGACAGAGGCAGGAAACTACAGACCTGTCAGTTTGACCTCTGTGGTAGGGAAAGTGATGGAGTCACTTCTGAAGGAAAGAATTGTTGAGTACCTCGAGGCCAGTGGGGCACAGGACCCAAGGCAGCATGGGTTCACAGCAGGAAGGTCATGTCAGATGAATCTAATAGATTTCTTTGACTGGGCGACCAAAGTAGTAGACCAGGGAGTGGCTGTCGACATGGCCTACCTAGACTTTAGCAAGGCATTTGACACAGTCCCACACAAAAGATTAATAGTCAAATTAACCAGCCTGGGAGTGGGTCCCAGGGTGGTAGCCTGGGTAAAACATTGGCTGGACAACAGGACACAGAAGGTAATTGTAAATGGAGTCCACTCTGATGAAAGAGGGGTTATTAGTGGGACACGCGAGGTTCAGTACTGGGTCCAGTCCTTTTAATGTCTTTATAAGTGACATTGCAGAGGGACTGGAAGGAAAGTATGCTCTTGCAGATGACACAAAGATCTGCAACAGGGTTGATACACAAGGAGTGTGGAAAGGATGAGAAGGGACTTGGCAAGGTTGGAGGAATGGTCAGAAGTATGGCAGCTAGGATTCAATGCAAAGAAGTGCAAAATAATGCACCTGGGAAGCAAGAACCCAGGGGAAGATTACACAATGGGGGGAGGTAGTAGCAACAACAAAAAAGGAAAGGGACCTGGGGGTAATCATATCAGATGACCTTAAGGTTAGCAAGCAATGTGAGAAGGCAGTAGGGAGGGCTGGGGGGATACTGGGATGCATAGGGAGAGGCATCACCAGCAGAAAACAGGAAGTTGTTATCCCTCTGTACAGACAGTTTGTGAGACCCATCTGAGTATCAGGCCCAGTTCTGAGACTCCATCTCCGCAAGGACATAGACAGGATAGAGGCAGTCCAGAGGAGGGCAACTAAAATGGTACAGGGTCTGCAAGAGAAGCTGCACGAGGAGAGACTAAAGGAGCTTAATATGTATACCCTTGAGGAAAGAAGGGAGAGGGGGACATGATAGAAACTTTTAAGTACCTCAGTAGAATCAACAAAGTCCAAGAGGGTAGCATCTTTCAGAAAAAAGAGACATGCAAGAACAAGGGGACACAATTTAAAGATGGGGTGGTTCTGGGCAATGTGAGGAAGTATTTTTCACAGAGAGGGTAGTGGATGCATGGAACAGTCTTCCTGAGGAGGTTGTGGGGTCTAAAACTGTGGGAGAATTCAAGAATGTATAGGACAGACATAAGGCAGTTCTTGTGAGGGGTAGGAAGAAATAGGCTGTTGGTTAACTAGGATCTGCGGCCTATCCTGTAGGTAGGGAAATGGGCAGACTAGGTGGGCCAAGCGGTCCTTATCTGCCGTCGAAGTCTATGTTTCTATGTTTCTACAGGGCAAATTGGTCAAAAGTCTGGTAGTTGAAATTCAATGCCAAAAAATGCAAAGTTATACCCTTAAGGAACACAACCCCCAGAACAGAGTACTGGATTGGTGGTGGGGGGGGGGGGCAAAGCTGGACATAATAACAGAGGAAAGGGATCTACAGTAGGAGTCATCATTACTGACTCCCTAAACTAACCAGCCAATGTAGCAAGGCCTTCAGCAAGGCAAACAGGATGCTGCAGTGCATCAGGAGAGGGTTTGACAGTGGAATGCTGGAGGTACTGTTACCACTATATAAGTCGCTGGTGAGGCCACACCTGGAGTACTCTGTCCAGTGCTGGAGTCCCCACCTAAAAAAAGACAGAGGCATACTTGAGAAAGTACAACATAGAATGACCAAGATGATTTAGGGTCAGGAAGGCAGATCCTATGAGGATCAGCCAAAGGCAATGAATATGCATTCACTCAAAACCAGAAGAGGAAGGGGGGATATGATAGAGACCTTCAAGTTCTTGAAAGAATTTAACAAGGTGCTTTGTGAGGAGCTATTTACCAGAGACAGAGAAAAGAGAACAAGGAATAACTAGTGAAAGTTAACAAGTGGGAGATTTAAAAAGGATGAGAAGAAGTATTGTTTTACAGAAAGAGTGGTTGAGCCATGAAATGGTCTACCTGCATGGTATACCTACAGGTACCCATCTTTCACACCTGGAAGGTAAGATGTGGTCAATGTGCTGGATAGGTACTTGTCTAAGATCCAGGCTTTGATGTCATCTAACTGGTTGGGACTCAACCCCGGGAAAGACCAAAGTATTAGTGGTTGAGCTGGGTCGCATGGGGTGGGGGCTTCTGGAGAGGATTTAGGGCTATTTATTGGCTCAGCCAAACTGGAGGCCTCCACTAAGGTGAGGAATTTGGATGTCCTTCTGGACAGCAAGCTGACACTTTATGCTCAGGTGTCGGCAGAATGGATTTTACCATCTATGAGCATCACCCAAATTAAATCCATTATCCCCTCTGACGATCTGGCCACTCTGATATACGTGTTCATCACCTTGAGGCCTGACTATTGTAACGCACTCTACCTCATGGTCAGAGGGGGTGCCATGCAGTGCCTGCAGCTTTTGCAGAATGCTGTGGCTCGACTATTGATAGGCCTTCTGAGGTCTTGACATATTACGCTGAAGCTGCACGAACTGCACTGACTGCCGGTGTGCTGGCGCATCTCCTTTAAAATAGGTCTTTTGACCTACTGCATAAGGCCCTACACAGATTGGGTCCGGGCTACCTGAGGGAGCTTCAGTTTCCCTACACCCCAGTATGTTCTCTCCATTCTGCGGGGGAGTTCCTCCTAGAGATGCCCAGAGCAAGGCTAAAGTTGGCAGAGGATTTGGCTTTTGCAGTAGCTGCTCTGATCCTTTGGAACTCCTTGCGGTTTACCTTTGGGAGGCTCGCTCCCTTGAAATCTTTAAGAAACAGCTGAAACATTATTTGTTCGAATAAGCCTTTGGGGTTTAAATTAATTTATTGTTGATTAGAAAGTAATTTATTGCCTAAAGTCTGATATGATATTTATTTATTATTGCTTTATATTTAATGTAATTTGTTGTTTGCTTATTGTTTGTTGTTATGTTTTATTTTTATTTGTAAGGGCACTCTGAGCTTTCGGGGAAGGGTGCCCTAAAGAAATAAAATCTACTACTGTACTACTAATACTACAGAGTGGTGGGTGCCAAAACCATAAATGGCTTCAAACACAGCTGGGATAGAGTCAAGAGAATATTCAAAAGTTCCTGTCTTCAACTTGTGTACTACAGTAACATGTTTGCCTCTCCACCTTGTAACCTCCCAGGTCATACCTGAAAATAGTAATTTATTTATCTAGTGCGTTTACCTGGTCAGTAAAAATGAAATAAATAAATAAATTAGGGAATCTTAGCTACTCAACAAGAAATGGGGTTAAAAACATGGATAACAAAAGGGAGAATTGTGTGAGTGAAGACCCCACAGACACAATAGATCTTGGGGTATAATAGGGTAATAAGGGCAGACAGGATGGACCATTGGTCCTTTTCTGTTGACATCATCTGTGTTTCTATGTTATGTTTCTGTGATTTTGTTGGCAATATATGGTGAGACATACTTCTCTTACCTTGTGCTTTAGACAGGAGGCTACAGGTTGGGGGAATGAGGTGGGCATTATAGTTGGCAACTCCAAGGAACCTACCCCACCAATGATTTGTCAATACTCTTGAGACCCCAAACCCTAAAGGTTTTAATTTCCTACTTTATGAATGTCACATTCTTTAACCCTAATGTCTGCATTAACAAATTTTGTTTTAGTGAATGATAGGCATTTGTTTTTGCCTGACGAAGTCTGAACATGGCCTCAGTACCAGTATTTTTGATTTATTCATATTTAGCAGAAGTTTTAATTTTTTCTAAGGTTATAAGAACATAATCTATGTTTTTTGTTGTTGTTTTCTTTTTTTGCAGACCTGCCACTGTTTTGAATATCAATAATGCATCATTTGCATATAATAAAGCATTTACATTATTTTTTTTGTTCTAGGAGTATCAGTATATATTAAGTCTAACTCAAAAAGAAGCTAGTCAATGTATATGTTAAAAATGTGGAAGCCAGAAGATACTTTTGTTTTACACCCTCATCTACCTTAATTACATTAGTTAGATTACTTCTTCTTGTATTTCTTACTCAAATTTTCATATCTGTATGTATTTTCTGGAGTAATGTACGCAAATTAGTATCTATACCCAAATCCTTTAGCATTTTACATATGATTGAATGATCAACATTTCAAATATTCTGGAAATATCAATAAAAGCTAAGGCTAAACCGGTAGCATGTCATAATGGCAAAGTTAAATAGTTTATTTTAGTTTATTTAGTTTATTATTGTTTCAGAAGACACCTTTGAGCCAAGGCTCTTTTACAAAGGTTCCACATCAGGGAAACAATACAGAACATAGTGAGGACAATAACAAGTACAGTAGTTTGAAGCAGCCATAGGCTTTGTTGGGTACATTAAAGCTTTCATATGGAATTACTGTAATATGTGCAATGATTCACAGTATGTATGTTAAGTTACAGTAATTTGTGTATATTATTCAAGAACATATGTACAATTAAAAAACATAGTTGTAATATGGTTCATTAGAATAAATTAGAAGCTGCTAGGAGAGATGGTAGATACATGTAGAGGAAGCTATGGGGAGAGAATGTAGATAATAGTGGGGAAATAAAAAGATAGAGATAGGAGAAAGTGGGGGTAAAGGTGAGAGGGACTTAGAGGGGGGGGAAATTAGAGGGAATGAGAGCAAGTTTAGTTAGGAGAAACATTCACAGGAGGCCACTGTGACAAGGTGCTGACGCAGGTAGTACTTGAAAGTGCCCAGGGTAGTGTCATTGGTAACAACAGGTAGAAGTGAGTTGTACCAGGATGAGGCTCTGTATGTAAAGGAGTGTTATTCTTGGGTAGTGTGGCAGTGTGGAACAGAAAAAGTAAGATATTCTGAGCCCCTGGTTAGGCTGGGGCTGCAGCTGAGGGCCAGTAAGGACTGAACCCTTGAGGGTAGGAGATTTAAACTAATCTTTTTTGCTAACATACAGGTCTGGTACTTGAGTTTGCTCTGGAGTTGGAGCTAGTTTGCTTGCTTGTAGATGTCACAGGTATTTGAGAGGTGTGGAGCAGAGGTCAGTAGATGACATGCCTTGTTAAGGGCAATGGCTATTCGTTGAAGTGCAGTGTCAATAGGTGACTCAATAACGGCGACTCTTAAATCACGACAGCAATAACGGTGACCCTGATTAAAGGGCAATGGGGAGTAAATGGCGACTCCTAGGTGTTAACCTGCCCCTGTGTCCAAGTGCACCTCGGAGTAGTAATCCTAGAGATAGCGGGGGTCTGGGGTGTGTGGGGGTGGAGGCCCCCACTAGCATAATAGGCTTCCAGGTGCAAGTATGGAATGCATCATGACCACGTACCTGGTGGTCCAGAAAAAGAAGAAGAATCAGCATTTATATAGTGCTTTTCATACACAGTGTATCCCAAAGTGCTTTACAAGCAATGCTGGACTGGTAGTGAAGTGGCTGAATGTGTAGTGGCAGCCATATCACACAGCATCATCCACACACAGCCTGGATAATTGCATGAACCAGTTTATGGGAAGGGGAATGTTGGCCAGGACACTGGGAATGTCCCCTACTCTTTGCGAAGAGTGCTCTGGGTTATTTTACTTCCACCTGGACAACACCAGGATGAGTAAAAGGGACCTCGGTTTAATGTCTCATCCGAAGGATGGCACACCCCAGCAGTACAGCACCCCCCTAATACTGCACTCAGATGCCAGTGATTTTTTGGTGCAAGCCTAATCCCAGTGTGGGACAAGAATCCATGACCTTCTGGTCCAGAGGCGGATGTGCTACCAACTGAGCCACGCTGACACCTAGGAAGGGACATCCGCTGTTGCACCATGCCAGTTTCCTGTATTGGGGTGAACTGAGCAGCTCAAGTAATACTTTTACTGGTATCCCATTAAAAGAGAGAGTAAATTTAAATGAGTCAGTAGGTACAGGTATAATATAAGTATGATTTGCTGAAAAAAGCATGTCGCCAAAATTTCTGTGCGCTGTTATTGCATGCGCTATAAAGGATTCGCCATTTAGGATCTCACCATTATTTCATTGCCGTTATGACATGGCGCTGGCTAAACTGTCCCCACTCTGCATAACAAATTTTTCCTTAAAAAACTCCAATAGAAAAATATTGTCGATTGTGGAGAATTTTTGCCAGAATCTGAATTGTTTGTTACTTACTGTGTTTTGTCTGCCAAGTAAAATCTAGAATATATTTTCACTGATATGCACATACTGTAAGTGAAATTGGTCAACAGCAATTTGGATTTTTGATGTCATCTTTCTTAAAATGTAGGAACAACCACACTAGTAAGCCATAATTCAGGGATTTTCATGGTCACATTAATATTGTTAAATAAAATCATGAATATTTCAGCCCACCACCTAGGATTATAGCTATAGACTTCTGCAGGAATTCTGTCTAGTCTGGAGTATTTATCACTTTTTGACACAATATATAACTTTCAATTTCTTCTGTTAAGAGTGCTCAGTCCATCTAGAGCTTCAGCTTAGTATGGAACGTGACTTATACTTTCATAGTTAGTCTTACATAAATCACCAAAATAGGTTGTCCATTAGCAGACTTGTATTAGGGCCTCAATGTTTAGTCTACTAATTTTAGTTCCATAAGCAATCAATTTCCAGAGTGCCCTGGAGTCCTTACTGTGCATTGGTGGTTTTTAAAATTCTCCCCATGAGTTGCTCTTTTATCTACTTTTTAAGAATAAGTAGATGATGGTGCTGTTTTTTCAGATTAATCAATGATGTCCTGTAGTGAAGAATATAATTTTTTTAAACATCTGGCTATTTTGTTAAGTGAGCTTTGTGCTTTTGACAATGCTTATGAGACTTGATTTAATGACTCTATTCACAAGTTTTTCTTGCACTGACAGCCAATTTATAGTTATAATAACTGATCACATTTTCTCCCATAGTAAAACTTAGTTATAATTAATGGCTTCCCCTTTTTCCCATAGGGAAACTGTAGTGTAATTTCCCATTATACATGAGTGTGTATAACGGCAAACCACGCAAAGCTGCATAATTGCGCAAAGCTGTGCTGTTGCGCAAAGCTGCGCTAACAGTGCAAATCACCATTAATTATAAAAAATAAAATATTGGGTGTTGTGTGTAAGCTTGAAGTTTACACACCCTCGGGTGCGTTATCTTCTCATTACACACACCACCCCTTACATTATTCTCTATATAATTCACCATTATAACCAGCTGGTTACAACAGTGAACATGAGCCAGGTTTCCCTCATGTGCATACACACAGTGTCACAGGATGGAGTTGTCTATGCTATGGGACAGAGATATCAAGCGATGACAGGGCAGAAACAATTCAACCAATGATGCTCTCTTACCTGCCCACATCAGTCTTCTTCCTGGTATCAGTCTGTGGTTCTCCCAGTTAGGGGTAAAAAAAAAGATGGAAGTAAAAAAAAGCAGTTCAGCCCGTCTGTGGCTGAACTACTACTAGCTCTGTAGTTTGCCTACCTAGAGAGAAAGAGAGAAGAGCAGAGGACAGGAGAGAGAAAGAGGGAAAGGATAGCAGGTTAATGATCACCACAAACTTGTGGTGTGGGGGTATTTCAAACAGCAACATCAATGCTGCTTTAAGGCTATAAACACCAGCACTATCTACTGACCACACTGTTCTATTTGTATTTATATAATTGCTGTGGTGAGAAAATTCTCCCCACAGCAATAACATGGGGCAGTGTGTAAAACTCGAATTTTACACACGTCCTCAGTGTTGGATGCTTAGATAACCCCCCCCCCCCCAAGTTTCGCTCTCATGGCTTATGTAGCATCTAACACCTTGGCTATGTGTAAAAGTCTTCTTATACACACCACCAATGTATTATTCTATCATCTACATATATCGACATATCAAAAACACTGCAGATTGAACTTTTTCCTCAAAGGAGCAATATGTCTTTGATATTGATTTAGATCCAGAATTTCACTTGAGTTTTGTATGTCATAGATATATTTTTTTCTGACATTATGGGGTCTCACTTTATTTTGCCATTATTTATTACCATATGTGATTTTGCTTTTTCTTCAGTCATCTCATTTACGTACGCATTACTATTTCTAGGTAGATAGGAATTAAGCAGAACAACGTGGAAATGGTCACTAGAGGCTTCAGCTAACACCTTAAACAGTCTGACTTTAGAAAATATCCACTAAAATCCGATCAGTCATGAAACCACAGATTTAGAAGGACAAGTAATGGCACCATTCAAATCACCTGTTGATCTTCCATTTAATGTTTTTAAATTGTTCTTAAACAGGAAAGAGAGAAGTCACTGACATTGTATAAGAAATTTGCTATCCTTTGTATTTCTACATAACATCCCAACATTCTCATCCAGATATCAATATCAGAAATGTTTCCAGTTCTAGCATTAAAGTCCCAAGGATTATAATTAACATTGAGGTGATAAAGTTACTATCTTTTGGCACAGGGTAGCAACTTCACTACAGATAGATTCCAAAATTCTCAGAGTTACTTGGTAGAATATAGGAGTTAATTTTCAAAATTTGTCTCCTTCCACTGATGTCAGAAGATTTGCAGAAAACAATCCTTGGTCAAAACCAGTTGGTTTGAGTCTAATTTGGTCAAGATAAGAGTAACAAGCCCCCCCCCCCCCCGATTCTACTCATCTTATCTTTATGGCCCACCATTTCATCTTTCTGAATGCCCAGGCAAACTATTCCTCCTCACCTTGTCCAGGTTTCTTGGAGTACCACAATACCAAACTTTTTTTTCTAAAGCTTAACCAGGTGCCATAATTGGTTTTAGCCTCAATATCCAAAATATTCCAGAAGATTTATGGGACTTGTAACCCCAGCTAACATTTAGTCTGCATCTGAACATTAATTTAACATGTCATGTTGATTATTCACACTTACCTCATAGTCATACTGCTGAGACTCCTCCTCATAATCACATTCTACATGTGATGCCAAAATTAAACTGATGATTTTATTCCCTCTTTTCCTCATTCTGCTAATACTTTGATCCAGAAATTCAGAACCATTAATGTATGTTCTGTTACTTGCTCTTGTTCTTGTTTTTCTGATTCATTATTGGTCTTTACTTCTGATTTGCTCTTTTTACTTGATTCATATTTATATTTTTACCCCAATTATTGCTTTTATGTGTCTCTTTCTGCTTGGGCTTTTGTGCTTTCTTCATAATCTCATGAAACAGTTTCATTTAATGAGATACCACTAGTTTTTAATAGGCCACAATTTTCAAAAATAAGCTTTCTCATCTCAGAGAATTTAACTACAAGACAAATCTGGTTGTTTGCAGAGGCTACACAGTAATTATATGTTTATTCAAGATCCTCCCATACTATATCCTCTTTTGTTATTTTAGGTCCTTTGATGTAATCACCAGTTTTTGGCTAATCCTTCCTGATGTGATCAGAAGTACTAGTTTCATTTATAGCATTGGTTCAATGCCTAATGGTATTCTGAAACCTAATGACTTCTAGTATTTCTTTTAGGAGTAAGATGTTTTGTAAGTTTGCTGATTTAATTTATCTAGTTTATTTCCTATAATTTCATTAGCTTGTACTGCTACATTTTCTAACAAATTTGATGTTAAGGCAACACCACCATTAGACAGACATTCTTTAGATTTGATTTTGTTTGTTCTGAATTTGCCATAGAAAATGTAAATCTGGAGTATTAGATGAGGGTCCAACTTAGCTGTTTCCATATAAGGTGTGGGAAAATTGTCACAGTCTGCCAGATAGTGATTATTTTTACTAACCTGTTGATTTATTATTGTTTTATTACCAGGGAAATCTTGTTCCAGTAATTCAACATCCAAATCAGTATTATTATTGCCCTTCCCAGATTCTGCTGACTTACTGGGAGTCTTTTCCTTATGCTGTACTGTTACTTTAATTGGCAAATAATGATTGGTAAGTATTGGATCTGACTTGTTTAGGAAATGTCCTTGGGTTCCTGATCTTGTGTGTTCTGTGATTCTAAATTTCTAATTATTTCCATAAGATTATTTTCCTCCTTTCTATGGGACTTATTTTGTGCCTTAGGAGATGAGGTATAGGGTTCAAATTGTGCTGTATCCCCTCCTCTCCTTCATTAGCTTTTTGCTGTGCCTTAGTAAGATCAGTTATATTTTGTTACAGTTGCAGTTGCAGCAAAAGACTTGGTCAGATATTTCCATATATTTCCCAATATTTCTAAAGAGATTTTCTCTGGTGACCCTTTAGTGGTACTTGAGCCAGGCAGGTAATGTCTCTAGCAATAGCACAGAAATCTGAGGAAATATCTGACCATGTCTTTGTCTGCAACTGTATTCTCAACATCCAATTTTTATGCACTTTAATCACCTTTTCATTTGTTTAAAGCATATCTGAATGGTTTCCCAGTATAAAGGGATGCCGAGATAGATTAGACAAGAGAAGGTAACCGGTTATATTAAGGCAAAAAATAGAAGGGCAAATTCTAAGGCAAAGCCCAAGGGTTTGAATGGACATTAGGATATACTGGAAAAAAATAAGGAATGAATTAAGATCACAACTGCCTTAATAGTGGAACAAGAAGAGACTGCAACACAAAAATTGGTGAAGTATATTAGATCACTTGGGAAGGAGAGTAAAAAGGAAAGAAAAGGATTGTAACAAGTTTAGCACTAGTAATAGATTAATGGCAGTGTCAGTGGCTCAGTAGGTAGCACACTCACCTCTGAGGCCAGGAGATCAGAGGGCTGTGGGTTCAGTTCCCACATCTGGCACTTGGGCTAATATCCCAGTACTGACACTGTAATGCAGCATGAGAGGGGTGCTGCATTTCTGAGGTGCTGTCTTTCAGATGAGATGTTAAACCGAGGTCCCATCTGCCTGGATTGGTGGTAGTTCAGGTGGATGTTAAAGATCCCATGGCACTTATCGAAAAAAGAGTAGGAGAATTTCCCCGGTGTCCTGGCCAAATTTCCCTTATTCACTAAAAATACCACCAACAGCTTAATCTGGTTCAAGGTCAGTTGGCATTCATCTGTATCCCCCTCCCCCATCGTGCCTGAAAATAGGCAGGATTTGTCTAGTGCCCTTACCCGGTTAACAAAAACTAATTAAAATAAATAAATTAAGACTTTACCCAAAGAAGATGATCAAGATAGGGTAAAGTTGAGAAGAGGGCAACAAAATGGTAGCCACCCAGCTAACAGAGTAAATAAAAACATCCAAACTAGCAGGATATGATCATTTGACAACACCGAGCAACAAGGTAAGGTTGGGCAGAGAGCCCAATATACCAGGGCTGATCACTCCAAAATAAATAATGGCAAATACTGAAATTGCCCAAGGGTTAAGCTTCCAACAATTTTCCTAGATGGCATCCCTAAAAAGAAAAGTGAAAACGTGTTTACTCTTAAACTACTGGTTTATAACTTATGTAAAGGGGTATGAGGACAAAAGTTGACATGGAGTGATATTGGTTCAACTTATAGATATCAGACAGGTCCAGCCAGAAGTATGGTCTGTTTAGTGCTGAAATCAAACAAAATGAGAAGACTTTTGCTAAGTAAAAAAGAGGAGTTTAGGGATTTAGTAACATATCTAGATGATACTATGATTAACTTAGAAAAAGATAGGAACCAAAGAAGTAGTAGATCCAGAAATATCCAGAAAGCAGGTAGCAAGAGAGGAAACCTAGAATGAAGTAATTGCAGTGCTGATAATTTAATGTCTACCCCCACTAAATTGCAGACTATAATCACTGACTATATCAAACCAGTGGAATTCACACATCCATTAAAGGGGGAAGGAGTAATTACTGTAGAGGAATGAAGATCTTAGGTCAAAAAATAAATCCAGATCTGGTACTGAAAGTATCCTCCTGCCTTGAAAATTCTGTCTATTCATGTGAAGAGCCTAGTATAGAAAGTGATAGTGCCAAGGCAACAATTTTCATTAATTCTAACTGACAACAGAGGGCCCTTTCAATAATAAGTTGGAATATTGCGGTTCTTCCAGGAAAACTAACAGACTAGGGCTTGTTTAAGATGTTAACAGATTACGATATAATTTTATTGCCCGAAACTTGGATGTTAAAATGTGATTTCTGTTTGCCAGAATATTCAAGCTGGGATAAGAAAGTGATAAAAACACATAATTTTGGAAGACCTAAGGGTGCACTAATTACCATGGTGTCAATTAGTAAAATCAGTGAATGTACTCATATTGAGTTTGAAAGTTCAACAGTACTGCTAGTCAAACTTAGGCTAGCAGACCATGACTTACTTATAATTATGAATGTTTACTGCCCCTGATGGTATTCTCTAAATCAAAAGAGTTGTTAGACACCTTCCAAGAGGCAATTTACAGACCAATTACCCGGCTGCTACAGTATTAATTATGGGAGACTTCAATGCCAGGATAGGGTCTTTGCAAAAAACATATTAACCTGGATGGCATCAAGATGACATCTTTGGGATACCTTTAAGGTAATCCAAGGATACCATGGTTAATAGTAAGGGGAAAAGATTAATGAATATTGCTGAAGAAACAAACTTAAGAGTATTGAATGGCAGAACGAGGGGCAATAAGTCAGGAGAATTTAATTTCCTACATCTAGAGGTGGCAGTGTCCTGGACTTGGCTCTCATCGATATTTTTCTTTCTCCTGAGTGGATAAATTGTTTATTACCTCTATGTGGGAGAGTGATCACTTTCCCATAATTGTGCATCTCAGGTTTACAAGGGTTGACTATCTAGAGCAATTAATGGATCCGCAGGATGCGAAGGAAAACCTTATTATTTATAATAAGAAATTATTCAAATGGACTCCTCAATCAACATCCCTTATAAAGACCCTCTTAGATAATTGGGAACTGGAAAATATTGATCAGGAACAGGAGATGCAGACAACAGTAACCCAGTCCAGGATTATAACAGTTTGGTGTCTTACCTTATTAATCATATTCAACAAAGAAAAGTTATTAATATTGGCACTAGCAATAAAAGATCAAAAGTGCAAGCTCCCTGGTTTGATAAGGAATGTGAAAAGCAAAGGAGGTTATTAAACAAAATAGGAAGATACTCTAAAAAAATAATTTGATTGGTTCACACATATTTCCTTGAAATGGTTCAGAAAGGAGTACAAACGCCTCATTAGTAATAAAAAGAAACATTATTAAATGGGCCTATGGCTTAGCTTACAGGAGAGTGTAATCAATAAGGATAGTAAAACCTTCTGGGAGCTGGAGGCCCTGGGAACTAAGAATCTTGCTATCAATACACACTCAGTTATACCCGCTGATGTTTGGCTGGATTTCTTAAAGGAAAAATATGAAGTAACCAGGAATCTTTCTATGTCTTTTCTGCCACCCTTAGAGTTTAACCAACAGATACCTATTGATCTCATAGTGACAGTAACTGAAGTTAAACAGACCATTATGGCACAGAAGAAAAACAAAGCACCAGGCATAGATATACTAGGTGCAGAATTTTTCCAGACATTCCTTGACTAGTGGGCTAACAAACTGACCTCTCTTTTTAACTTCATTTTGGAGAAGGGGGTGATGCCTGAAGAATGGCTTATTAGTTTAATAATTCCCATCTACAAAAAAGGGGATCTTAATGATCCAGGGAATTATAGGCCTTTTAGCCTATTTTGTATAGCTGAGAAAAACTTCTCTCAAATTATTTTGGAGAGACTGGAGAACTGGGTCACTGTCAATAATTTAATCTCAGAAGAACAAGCAGGCTTCAGGAAGAATAAGGGCACTATTAACAACATCTTTATATTGAATTACCTTATTGACAAATACCGTTTATCACAAAATGGAGTTTTATACACGGTATTTCTGAATTTGAGGTCAGCTTTTGACAGTCTTAACAGAAATCTATTATGGGATTTCCTAAAAGAGCTTAGCATACAATTTGAATTGTTGAACATATTAAAATGTTTACATGATAATAATGTTGCCTGTGGCAGGTCTTCGAGGCATGGCCACATTACAGACTCAATACACTTAGGTAAAGGGGTAAAATGGGTTGCCTCCTGGCCCCATTACTATTTAATTTATGTACTGAACATTTAATAAGGGACTTGAAAGCAGTTGATTATTCAGCTCCAAGTATTTATGGGGAAAAAGTGAGAATTTTACTGTACACAATGATATTGTATTATGTTCATTAACTAAAACTGGATTGATACATGCAATAAACAGCTGCATTCTTACTCTATGGAATTTGGATCTATCAATTAATACACAAAACACAGCTATTCTAATTTTTGGTAGAAAAAAAGGAGAGATCAATAACAGAATTGTGTTATTAACGACTTAACCTTTGAAATCAAGAAGAAATACACTTACCTAGGAGTTATTTTTGATACAAAAATGTCCTGGAGTCCATGGCTCATTAGAGCTAAGAAACAAGGTATAAGTACTGCTCGCGCCGTTTTGAGATTCAGCCAAAATTTCACTGGTAACTCATACATGGCTCTTAAAAGGGCATTTGAATCAAAAATCATTAGCACCTTATTATATGGGTCAGAAGTGTGGTCTTTCTCCAAAAAATGCATTGATATTAGAGATGGTTCAAAATATGTTTTATAAGTTGATCCTTGGTCTTCCTTATCGAACTCCAACTGTTCTATTAAGAATCAAATTGTATTTAATTTCTATAGCTACTTGAGCGCATCTGAAGGCCCTGGCTTTATGGCAAAAAATTGTGTTGGCCCAACCAGACACTTTATTAGCAAAATGTTGGCTGGAAGCCAAAGGGTCTATTCCGAATGCTGGCTGGTTCTATGAGCTTAATAATTGTTTGGTCAAGTCAGGTCTGTCTCAAATGTGGGATCCCCTGGCAACTACATTTTCCAGAAATATCTGATGCTTTTTGCATTTAAACAGTAGGAGCAGCAGAGAGAAACTCTTCAGAAATTTCGTGAAATATTTGGAAATAGCTTGCAATGTCTGAGGCTACCACTGTACAGATGCCAAACTATATACTATATATAAGCTTAGCCAAACAAAGGCTTACTGATATTCATTTCCAGACTGAATTTAGCAAAGCAAGGGATATTCCTTTTTGTAGAAGTTATCTAGATTATAAACATAAAGCATCACATGAGAAGTATTTGTCATTCTTTGAAAATAGCAGTCAAAGAAATGCTCTTTGTAAATTTAGGTTAGGACTACTAAAGGCAGATTTCAGAAAGGAGTCAATTTTGGATATCTGTAATAAACCGTGTGTCTGTAATCCACTTATTATTATCACAACTAGCCATCTGTTCTTTGATTGCCCATATCTGGCTAAAGCAAGAGAAAATGGTTAAAACCAATCTGGGGAAGTCTAAATTCTTGTTTGGAAGGGAATTTGATTAAATGTATGTTATCCTATGATAAATCAACTCACATTTTTGCTATGGTGAATTTTGCTAAATGTGCACTTTATATCATTGATGGCTGGAAAATTAAATGAAAATTGAGGTTACAATATTTGTAAAATTTTACATAAGATATGTTATGACATGTAAAATGTATTTATGTGATTTATGATTTTATTGTATGTGATTATATAATAATTTTATACATATTGAAATAAAAGAAACTGAAACAGAGATAGACTAAGCAAAACAAAGGTGCACTCTTAATATCCCACAGTAAAGTATAAAAGGATCTGTATACACTTAACATTTTCTCAGTAAAAACAAAACCTGAACATAGCACAGTGGTTAAGTGAGAGGAAACAGTCTCAAAAGTCTTATCTTCTGAGAACAGAGTAGAGTAGAGTCACTGTTCCAAGATAGGTATCCCAGTAAAATAGCTGAAAGAGATTTTTCAGATTTATTTCAAATTGAAGACCAACATGATTACTACCATACTCCAGAAAACAAATTGGTTTGTAGCACCTGTCTCTCTCTCAGACAATTAATCTCTGTGTCATTCTGTCCTCTGGTCAGCATGGCTCAACGAAAGTCTCTTCCTTAATCCACAGATAAAAACCTTTCTTAATGAAAGTTTTCAGTTCTTTCAATAGGACTCTTAAAATATGTTCATGCAATAAATGGGGAAGGATAGCTCTAACCCAAGTTTGTTGTATAATGCCGAACTGGAGTAATATGTTGACTCTGTTCAAGAGCTGAAGTTTCTTTTCAGCTCCCCTGCTTATAGGACTTGGTCTTTTATCACAATACTGGTAAATGCTATAATGGCCTGTGAATGTCTCCAGTTTATAAAGGTGAATTCTATTATTATATACAATCCTTGAATAAGAAAGAAAATGCAAAGAATATTACATGGATCACTTAACAGTTATTGTCTGTCTTCCACTGGTAATTTATTAGATTATGTCCACATATATTGCTACAAAAAAATACCAAAATCCCTTGTTTTTATGTTCTACAATTTAACTGAGTGGGACTGAGAGTTTTAAAAGTGTGATGGGCTATAACTGTGCCCAAGAATTAATATTAAATAAATATTAGGGTCAAAAGAACTTCATTGGCTTTTTTTGGTATACAGCAACATATATGGGTTCGTTCTTCCCGGCCCCATTTCATACACGCCACTGTGATGTATATTCACAATTGAGTTGGTTATCTCCAATTTGAGGAATTGAATACTATTTTGGCTGTACTATTCATAGGGCTATTTTCCCCCAAACTCCTCAGCTCTAGAGGATCTTGTTATTGTGAGGCATCTAAATGGCAATTTCTATTCAACAAATAGTGTCTTCTTAGATGACAAACTGTAGAATTAAAGTGGGTTCTAGAGCATTTTGTATAGCTGCACCAGTTTTTTTACAATCATTTAGTTCCACCTCCAGTTTTCGGTATCATCTTCATAATTGTTTGTTTTATGTATCTGAGTGTTCTTAAGTCTTGTATTTTTTGTATTTGTGTTTTTTTTTTTTACTTTGTATATATTGTGCCTTATGGACACGGTCAGGCCTTGAAAAGGACCTTGGTCCAATGCTTCTACCCGGTGAACAAATATAAAATAAAAATAATAAAATATTTACTGCTGAGTTGTAAAAGTTAATCGAATTCAGAATTTCATAGAGTTTCAGAGTTTATTGTACAAATATATAGATATTGCCTATATAAGTCTGGACATACAAGTTAAAAACACATTTATATTGCAAGAATCCATTTTCAATAAAAATTGTTTCAATTATCGTAAAATACAGAAATGGTAACTCCTTTTTTTTTAAAATATCCTGGACATCAAATTTCTTCCCCAACACATTTCATAGTTATGAAACAGGCTTAATTATTGTAATTAGCAGCCATAACAAATCTGGCAACTGAAAACAGTATGCCTAAATTAGTGGAATTTAAGAGTAAAATTAGTTTTTCTCTTATGGATTTGGACAAAACTTTTTAAAATGAGGATCTAACCATTATCTCTCTTGAGTGTATCTAACAAGGGACATTCAAGCAAAATATGCATGGTTGACTACTTCCCTGAGCATCTACTCTTTCAATCTAAGCCCTTTTTATAGCGCAACCAATTTAAGCAAGCATTTGTCAATGCTGAATGTTCACTGCTTGCATTGCTGTTGTTGTGGGTCTTGCTTGTACATATTTTTCACTATTTATTTACCCAGGATAGACCAGATGAAATACAATATCTCATTTTCAGTGGTGTCTTGTTTTCACACATTTTTAGATAGTATTTACCCAGGATAGGCCCACTGAGAGGCAATATCTAATTTTCAGTGAGCTCACACATTTTGACCCCAAATTTCAAACAGTCTTCTTATCACCTGACATCGTGATCAAGTCAGGTGGAATTTTTTAAATCCCATCCAAAAGGTGATTTTTACAATGCAACTGTAAAAACAAGTTTCAGAGGGAATTTGGAAAATGATAAATGATACCTGTTGTGTTCATGAGGTGGGGTAACACAATGGATATGTTGAACATTAGGGGCCCAAATATGCAAAAATAAAGTTATAAGTAAATGGAAAAATTCAATGTTTCTTCATAACTTGTTTTTTTTTTTTCACATTTTGACCCCACATTTTCAACAAAGTCTTGTAACCACTCCTTCTAGACATGACAGCTGTAATTTATAAAACAGATTTCACACTACAAGTATGAAGACATATTTTGGCCAGGATTTGGACAATGACAGCTGTCACATACATAAAGTGGTGTTAAAGAATAGCTATGTTGAAAATTTAGGATCAAAATACTGAAAATTACTAAACTTATGAGCGTGCATTGAAAATTTCAATGTACGCTCATAACTTTGTTGGTTTTCAATATTTTTACCCAAAATTGTCAACATAGCCTTTTTATGACCACACCTCATGAAAAAGGGTGGATACATTTTTCAAATCCTTTCTGAAAGTTGATTTTGTGCCACACGTGTGAAAACACATTTTGGCCAGGATATGAAAAATGACAGTTCATGAGGTGGTGTGAAAAAATAGCTGTGTTTGAAATTTGGGGTCAAAGTAGTGCAGGAGTGTGTATTGAAAACTTTCAACATTTGCTCATAACTTTGCTAATTTTTTAATATTTTTACCCTAATTTTCCATATAGTCTTCTTATGACCCCATCTCATGAACAAGGGCAGATACATTTTTCAGATCCTGTCTGAATGGTGATTTTGCACAGCAACCACAAAATCACCTTTCAGTGGGGTCCCAAAAAAAGACCATATTGAAAATTTGGGTAAACAATATTCAAAAATGACCAAATTAAGAAGACAAGTTCAAAACACATTGAAATACATTGAACTGCATACCTGATTTCCTCAGTTCCCGGTCCAGGTTTGAAGAGTGAAGATGTGTCTCCAGTCCAGAGAAAATGATGGCATTGGACCCCCAATAGATAAGTAATATGGGGTGCTGAGTGGGCGGGTCAAGTGGGGGAGGGTAATGGTGGCAGCAACAGACATCGATGGATGGTTTTCTTTTTTACAGGTTGCACAAAATTAAAAAAGATTATGAGGAACAATTTTCTTTATTTCAGGTACTAACAATGAGGATTGGGCACCCCAGTGTTAGTGTAATGTTTGGGGGCAGCAGGGGTGGGCTCCCAGTGTTGCACATTCAAAACAGGCAGGGGGTACTAACCAGCAGGACAGTAGCACAGACATTGATGGACTTTTTATTTATTTTACAGGGTGTATAAAAAATAAAAAAAGACCACAAGGGATGGTTTTCTTTATTTCAGGTACTGACACTGGGGATTGGGCACCCCAGTGTAGGTGTTATGTTTGGTAGCACTAGGGTGGGCTCTTTGGTGTCGCACAGTGAAAATAAGCAGGGTGGGAGTAGTAGCCAGCACTGGGTATTCAGCACCCGGTGTCAGAAAATTAATGATTTGGCAGCACTGGGCGTGGGCTCCCCGGTGTTGTACAGTGAAAACTGGCAGGATGGAGGATCCTAGTAAGCACGACAGTGGCAACAGACACTGATGGACAGTTTCCTTTTTTTTTACTGGGTTAGCTCAGGATAGTAAATAGAAAGGTGTATCATTTGATTCGGTGTAAATTCAAATACCACCTTTGATAGAAACTTAGGATTTGTATAAAAAGAAACTATCTCTGTGAAAAATCAAATACGACTCACACATTACAGCTTGCAGCTCTGAGATCCTTTGAGCAGAAGAGACTGCAACCAACAATAACATTTTCCATGACAGAAAATGTAGGCCACAACTCGCAGCTGACTCAAACAGAGTCAATGTCAATTTCTCAAGCACAAAATTCAAGTCCCAAGGAGAGACTGGTTTCCAAATAGGAGGTTTCACATGCAAAATACCTCTCAAAAAAGTAAGGGACACAACCAGTTGTGCAATCATATGTCCATCAATAAGGGCATGGAAAGCTGATATAGCGGCCAAATGCAACTTAAGGATGGAATACTGTTGGTCAGAATCCAACAGGAATATCAAGTATTCCAGCACTGCATTTACAGGACATGTGAATGTGTATAAATTCTTGGAACAGCCCCAAAATGAATCACTTCCAGTTAAAGGAATAAGTATGTCTGGTAGAAGGTTTTCTGGCAGCAACAAGAACATCAGAAACTTTAGGGGATACTCCAAAAAGTGCAAAGACTGTTTTCAGGAGCAATGTTTGCAAATGTAGGGACTTCCGGGTTGGATAGACCAGGGACCCCTTGTTCTCTGACAACAGACACAACAGTAGAGGTACTGGAGGCTCCACAACCAATTGTAGGAGTGGAAATCATATTTGGTGAGGCTATAATGGAGTAATGAGGATGACGGTAGTACCTCACATCTGCAGTTTGAAGAGGATTCTCTGTATTAGTGGAATTGGAGTAAATGCATACAGGAATTTCCTTTTTCATGAGAGGGACAACACCTCTCACCAGAAAACTCCAGGCCCTGGAGCAAATGAGCAGAAATGTGGCAGTTTTTGAGATGGAGGACAACCACTGTTCAGGCTGGCTTTGTCACACTTCTCTTTGGACTATCTTAAAAGTGTCACAAACCCTTAGGTTAAACACACCATGAAAATGCTGTATAAAGTTCAGCATAAGTTGACCCCCAGGCTGTCTCTGGGCCCATTAACTCTTTTCCTTTTTTTTCCATATTGGTGTTTGTAGCTCCTTCTACGGGCAGCAGCTGGTGTCCACCAACTTACCAGACTCCGGGGTCTTTCGGGATCTTATGACGCTATGCGTGTCCCGCCAGACCCCGGAACTGCCCAGAGGCACCCATCCTGCCAAAGCCCTCAACCTTTTCCTGGCTTTACTCACTTTCCCTGGGGCCCCAGACAGAGAGGCGCATGTGTGTGGAGGTGCGCATGTGCCCTCCTACTCCAGTGATGGCCCCATACTCCCACCCCATTGGCCTAGGACCCCTGGCTCCAACAGCTGTTCTGCCCCTAGCCTCCACTGTGAGGCAGCCAAGCACCGAGGAGGCTCAGGTCCATCCCCAGAGAGGAGATCATCACACACCCCCGTGCCGACCTCTGGCAGCCCAGGCTTGCTTCTGAAAATGGGTAGTCGGCGTGGCGAGAGGTAAGGCCTCCAGCACCTCAGCCCTCTGTGCCATGGGGCCAGCCTCACTAACTCTTTTTCATTACTACCCTGACTTCATACCCCCACGTCTAGATATGGAATACATAAGTTGGGAAAGAAAAGGCCTAACTCATTTTTCTCAACTACTGATGGAGAGCACCTGCTTAACATTTCAGGCATTATGAGATAAGTATAATCTGGAGCCTCAGGATTTTCATTGATATCTTCAAGTGAGGCATTTTATTAAGAGTGAGAATAACGAATCCCAGCTGGGATGGCCTAGGACCCCCTGGGAGGACTTTTTTTATTGGGTGGTAACCTTAAAGGAGAAAGTAAAGTGCATTTTGGAGCTATATAAGAGGCTGATTAGGAAGGGCAGAGGTGTACTCACTAAACAGGGTTAAACTGGCCTGGGGGGGAGAGAAGTCTGCAACATCTCAGAGGAAGACTGGAACCAACATCTAAAACATAGGTGGAATATCATATCTTCTCCTAAATGGTGTGGATTATTTTGGAAAGTACTTGTGAGTTTTTTTTTCCATCCCCCACATTTGCAAGGCATTTCCACCTTACCAGCACAGCTAACTCAGTCCAAAATGGAGTACGCGCTCCTATATAATTAGGGCAGTAAGGGTGGCTACCCCAAATGAACAACAGAAGAATCCAGATACCACACTCAAATAGAAACAAGGTCCACAGCAAGTTGTGCAAATGAAGACATCTTTTAATTTCAGATTGTTTTCACAACTTAGAGTTCACTGAGCAGCTATAAGCCCAGTGCTTCGCCTCTCTGGGCTGGGCTTATAGCTGCTCAGTGAACTTTAAGTTGTGAAAACTGTCTGAAATTAAAAGACATCTTAATGTGCACAAATGAAAATTACGCACCTACCATAATTATTGATCTTTCTGTGTATCTTCACCATTCATCACTATTTGGGTATAGCTCACCGGAACTAGGACCCCGTGGGAGACTTTTTTTTTCTTTTTTTTTTATGGGAGGAGTCGACATTGGGCTGGCACCACCCTCAAGACCAGCGTTCTATGTGGCGCTCGAGGGTTGGCAGTTAGCCGTTGTTGACTAAGCCCCAGCCCCAGCCCCAGTTCTGACATGCCAGAGAGTGTATGGAAGGGAGGGTGGGATGTGGCAAGAAAGCCTAAGGGATAGATAAAAGGAAAAGAAGAATGAACTAAAAGGAGAAATAAATGACTGAGGCGACAGAGGAGGAAACTTAGAAAGGAAATTGGGGAGAGAAGAGGGGTCCCACTCTCTGTAAGGAGAAGAAGGATAAGAAAGCAAAGGAAAATAAGTGAGGGAGGAAGGGGGAAGGCCAAGCAACACAACCTCAGAATGGAGGTGTACCACGTATTTATTTTTTTTTAGGCATAAGGTCCCGACTTGGACTATGAAGCCGGCTGCAAGACAAAAACCTGCAGCGAGAGTCAGAAGACCACGTGGAAGTAGTACAGGCTGAGGCTGTGTCCCAACCCTTCCCCCTCCTCACCCAATTTTTTTTTTTTAAACCAACTAGAAGTTTCAAAAAATACAAGGTGGCCTCAAAAGACGGGAAAAACATGACCCTCTTCACACTCCACAACCCCTCTGGAGGGGAAAAGGATGGAGGGGTTCTTCCAAACTCAGAAAATCAGAGGCATACCCCTGTGTGTCCTCACAATCCCCTCCCATCTACATATCAGGAAGAGGAGAGGGAAGGAAAAGACACATGGGGGGGAGGGGAGGAGAGGAATCCAGAGACTGAGGCCCAGGGGGAAGGAGGGTGGGATTTAGTGATGAATGGTGAAGATACACAGAAAGATCAATAATTACGGTAGGTACATAATTTTCATATCTTATCTATGTCAATCTTCACCATTCATCACTATTTGGGTGAGTACCGAGCCCCCCGAAAAAAGGGGGGTACCCAGAACACCCTAAGGGACCAGGTCCCTTAGCCTCCAGTGGGTGAGACACTGAAGGGGAGAACCCTTACAGGCCTGGGGAGGCCTGAGACTGATCTGGGTGAGATGGGGATCCCCCCTGTGGGGGGAGGAAGGCACCCGGAAAGTCGCTGTCTCACTCGGCAGGAGAAGAGGTGGGTTCTCCGGTAGGCAGAGTAAATCACCCTACGCCGGAGCAGGGGTGACAACCGGGATAGGCAAAGCCATGCCATCCGCCAAAGGCATATCACTGTCCCTACCACTCTGGAAGCTACTTCACTGGCATCATAAGATGCCCTTGCTTGGTGCCCTGCTAGCTCCAGGCCCCACGCAGGGAGGGTGATGGCTTGCCTGGTTTCCTCTGAATCAGGTACCGAAGCTAGGAGCTGTCCTAGCCTGGACCACAAGAACCTGTCATAGGCTGCAATGTGGGCCTGATGTGCAGCAACTGAAAGGGAGATCTGTGCCAAGTAAAAGTCTCCCTCAGAAATCGAAGTCCACAGAGTCCGAATCTGGAGGGCGGTCATGGTAGGGGGTGCAATGCCCTGAAGGAGTATCCAGGGAGGTCAACCCAAAAGGGGGGTGAGGCAGAAAACCTGAAGACCCCGGGGGAAGTGCACTACTGCTGGCTTAAGTCCCTTGGGGCTGGAACAGTGGAGAAGGGACAAAGCCAGAGCTGATGCGACGCTTCCTGAAAAGGAATCAGCCAGACGGGAGCCACCAAGTGGGCTGCACTGAATTCACCTAAAAAGGCATGCATCACATGCTTGGGATTGCTTATAGGTATGGGGGTCAGGTGACGCTCGTCCAACATCCTCACCAGGAAGCGCTGATAGGAGGACAGAACAGACGTAGGGGATATGTGGACCGATCGTTCCTCTCCCTCAGTAGAGGGAGAAGAGGAGGAAGATGAGCTCCCCAGTTCAGGGGTCGGCTACACAGGGGCATGGTGAAAAACCTGCTGGTCCAGGGCATGGAGGTAGGTGGGAAAGAATGCAGCCAATCCTCTGAATTGCTCCCAAGTAAGAGGACCCAGAGGGCCCGGAATACCTGGGACTACCAGGGGTGGAGACAGAGGCTTGGAGGGCAGGCTCCTGGCAACAGGAGAACAGTTTCTGTCGGGGCAGGGAGGCCAACAGGAAACCCTTCGCAGGGAGGGGGAACCCAAAGCCACTGCAGCTAACAGCCATTCAAACAGGTCGGAACAGTCCGAGCTGTGCCCCAAGGAAGAAATCCCCCCATGAGGTGACCGGGACTGTGTGAGTCCAGAAGGATGGCCCCTGACCTCAGAAGTAGAAGTCCCCCTCCCGGTCTCCATCAGGGAAAGGTGATGGTCTGCACTGTGGCTCCTTCCAGGACCCAGCCTGGGCCCATAAAGAGCTCGCTGCACCACACCTCTACCTCTCAACCCTTTAGAGTCAGAGAGGGACCTCGTCCTCTTTGCCACTAACCTAAGCAACTGGTATCCCTGAGTAGACTCCGAGGAGTCCACCCAGGGAACTGTACCCTCCCCTCCTGATGCGCCTCGGGCTGCCCCAAACTTGGACTGTCCAAACACATCAAGGAGGGGGAACCTCAACTGAAGCAACAGCCTCTCCAGTGACCTCAGGCTGCTCAGCAGTAGCCACAGGGACCACCGCTGGCTGGTCAGACCCCCTGACCCTGAGGTCTACTGGTGAAAGCTGAACTGCAGGAGGGGGGGGAAGAGTGGGGGCCGAGGTGCTGGAGAAAGAAGGATCCAAAGATCCAGAAGAATCCAGAAGCCAGTCCAGATCAGACCCAGAATCCACCTCCGAGGAGGTAGACTCCGTGGTAGAATGCCAGACCACCCCACGGGCCCCTCCAGTTCCTGGGCCCCGAGGTCAGGCACCCTGAGACTCAAAACCCTCAACAGCAGCAGAGGACAGTACAGTTCCATGCCCAGTGCCGACACCATTCCCGGCACCGCGAACAGTGCCGGAGTCAGGCACGACTCCGAGCACAGCTCTCACACTGGTCCCCGGCACCACCAAGAGTCAAATCCAAAGTGGTGGCGTGCCTGGCGCTGACATCCACCCCAGCACCATGAGCGATGCTGAGGGCAGACCCGGCGCCGAGCCCGGTGCCGCACACAACTCTGGTGCCGTGAGTGGTGCCAAAGGCAGGATCGATGCGGACCGCAGTGGCAACTCCATCCCTGGCGCCGCAGGCAATACCGAGGCCAAAGATGGGGCCAGCTCCCGTCCCAGAGTTGCCATCAGTGCCAAGACTAGAACCAGGCCCAGAAGACTCCAAACCACCAACCACGACACGGCCAGAAGCCCCGACACCATGAGCAGAATCAGGGGTGACGATGGTGCCGAGGACAGGCCCAATGCTGACTGTGGTGTCGCTCTCCAAGCCGATGCTATGAATGGCACCAGGACCGAAAGTGACACCGGAGGATGGCACTGAGGATGTTGCCGGTCCAGTCCCGAGTGACCCAGAGCGCAACACAGAGGGAGCCTTCACTACCAAAGTAGCAACTGCCAGGACAGTGCCTCCCAACTGACCCCCAAGAGGGTCAGCCTGGGCCTCCTGCACCGTGGAAGAAACCCCCCACCGTGGCAAGGCTAGACAAGGTGGGGGTTCCCTCCTCCATGGCCTGTATAGGACTGGGAGGGGACCTGGAGGAAGGGCTGAGGGTCCTGACCTTGGCCTGATGACTGCGAATCCACCCTCCAAAAGTCAGCGGCACATGTCCGACTTTCCACGCACGAATCGCAACAACATGGCGGTCCACGGAGAAGAAGATATCACAGTTATCCATATTGTGTCCAGGGCCGAGGCAGGAGAGGCAATGGTCATGCTGGTCCATAACAGAGTAAAGGCGGCCACAGGGGCACCGATGCATGGGGGACTGCCCCCCGCTTTCAACACCTTCTTGCCCCCCTGGACAAGACATGACTGGATGAAAAATTAAATAAAACACAGTACTCTATGCCACTTTAAACAAAAAGGAAAGATCTTACTGGAGTCAAAGAAGTGACGTCGAGCAGACGGTCAGAACCGAAGCAATACAACATGACAGACTTAGGCCGCAAAATTTCTTTGGTCTCACACGCAGGATCCTCACTCGACAGCAGGAGAGAAAGAACTGGGGCTGGGGTGGAGTCGACATCAGCTAACTGCCAACCCTTGAGCACCATGTAGAATGCTGGTCTCGAGGGCAGCACTAGCCCGACATCGACTCCTCCCATAGAAAAAAAAAGTCTCCCATGGGGTCCTAGCTCCGGTGAGCTATACCCAAATAGTGAAGAATGGTGAAGATTGACATAGATAAGATCTTGCTGTGGATCTTGTTTCTTTTTGAGTGCAACACAGCTAACTGCTGGATGGCCTGTGGAAGGGTAGGCATGATGCACTGGCACATATTCTGGGGGTGCTCCAAGCAGACTGGTTTTTGAATGGAAATTTAGGATAAGATCGAACAGATCTTACAACGTGATATTCCCAGCACTGTTATGGATTGGGTATTAGGGTTCCCCACTGTGATTCGGATGCCCCTTCCTAAGTGCAGGTTGGCAGTGGTGTTTCTAGCAGCAGCCCTAAAATGCATTATAGCTCACTGGCTTCAAAAAGAGTCTCCACAAGCTTCAGAATGGATTGCCCAGAAGATGCAAATTTCCAATATGGAAACCCTTACAGCTAGGCTTTGCTAGGAGGAAGAGTCACATTTGGATAGATGGCACTCATGACTCCAATGGGATGGGGGTCAGCAGGGGTCGGATGACCCAATCTCATAGGAAAATATGGAATGTCTGGCATTGTGGGTACATATCAGCAGCAGTATTAAGATCTGACAAGGTCCTGTACTAAAATACTAAAATATTAATATCATGGGGGGTACCCTTCACATGTACCAGAGACCCCTCTCATTAGTTTATAATGCTCTGAATCTGGTATAATAATTTTTCTCTTTCCTAGTAGCAAAGGATTAACCTTCACTGTATATTATGTGGCCCATCAACTATACTTTTATATCCTTTAAGACATGGAGTGCATCGAGTTATTGGTTTAATAGAGCAGTGTTCAATGCTTTTTTACTTCTTTTGTTAATGTTCTATATTTTAGAAGTTAATATACTCAAGGGAAATTATTGTCTAGTGGATACCCTAAGTGGTAATTGAGGAGTTTATGCATGGAGTAGAAATGTTCCTTTTTTATGGTTGTGAGCAATAAAGATGAGTTAAAAAAAAAGAAATGTGGCAGTTTTGTGTTGTGTGGGGACGCAAAAAGGTATAGCTATGGACAACCCCATCTTGAGAAAAGGTTGCCTACCATGGAGGTCAGCAGTTCCCATTCGTACATTTTGGACTGCAACCTGTGTAGCCCATCTGCTAAGACATTTTGGGTAGCTGGGAGATGCACGGCTAACAGTTGGAGGCCATGGGACAGGGCCCATTACTCTACTCTCATTGCTTCCCTGCCTAGGAGATAGGAATGGGTGCCCTACATTTGTTGATGTAACGCATCACACTGGCATTGTCCATCTGGAATATCAGAGGATCTGGAGTTAAATGCTCATGCTTTCAAACAGCAATAGAGTCTCAGACGTTCACGTAGGAACCCATCTAGGATTTAGCAACCACAGATCAGTCTGGATCACCATCAGGAAATCTAAGGAAAACAGTCATACAAAACTGAAGATCCTCAACTTTAGAAAGACGACTTTGCCAGGATGAAAGACGTAGTAAAATCCTTGCTTGCACGTAATACAGGACAAAACGTTGAAGAAAGTTGGAGGAAGATAAAGAATGCACCAACTACAGTAACATTACAATGCATAAAATTGGTTAGTAAAACAAAAAGAAAGAGGAAGCTACTCTGGTTCACAAAAGAAATAGCATCAAAAATCAAAGATAAAAAGGGCATTTCAAAAATGTAAGGTAACAAAAAAGGACAATGATAAGGAAGACTATAGAATCAAATTCAAAGAAGCAGGTAAAGAAATCAGAAAAGCAAAGGCACAAGCTGAGGAGAAAATTGCACAGGAGGTAAAAAAAGGAGATAAACCATTTTACAGATATACCAGGGAAAGAAGAAAAACCAAGGGGGGGGGTCATTCGTTTGACTACCAAGGAAGGACTACACACAGAGAGTGGCAAGGAGAAAGCAGAGATCATAAATAACTGTTTCTGCTCAGTCTTCACAAAGGAGGTTCACGGAAATGGACCAACACTAATCAAAGCAGACAGACCCAAGGCAGAGACAGACTCAGGCCCATTTACTACAGAAAGAGTCCTGAAGGAACTGAAGAAGCTGAAAATGGACAAAGTAATGGGCCCAGATGGGATACACTTGAGGATACTTAAAGAACTAGCAGAGGAGCTCGCCACACTACTAGCAGCACTGTTCAATGACTCCCTAAGTAGTGGCGACATATCACAGGACTGGAAAAAGGCCATCGTAGTTCCCCTTAACAAAAGTGGGAGCAAGGAAGAGGCTCGGAAGTACCACCTGGTCAGTCTGACCACAGTAGTGGGAAAACTAATAGAAGCACTCCTTAAAGAATGGATAGTGCAATATCTAAAGATCAGCAGACAATTAAACCCCAAACAGCATGGTTTCACAGCAGGATGGTCACGCCAGACCAATATGATCATCTTCTTCGACTGGGTGACCAAAACAATGGAACAAGGTGGGGCTGTGGCTATCGTATATTTAGATTTTAATAAGGCATTTGACTGTCCCTCATAGAAGGCTAGTTAACACACTGGACCACATAGGTGTAGGGCCTAAAATCATCAGCTGGGTAAGAAATTGGCTATGGGATAGGACACAGAGGGTTTTGGTCAATGGGACGATGTCTACAGAGGGCAAGGTGATCAGTGGAGTGCCACAAAGATTGGTCTGGGGGCCGATCTTCTTCAATATATTTATCAGTGGAATCGCTGAAGGGCTGGAGGGCAAAGTATCCCTATTTGCAGATGACACAAAGATCTGCAACAGGGTAGAGATATAGGAGATCACCATGAAAATGGTGTCTGACCTTAAAAAACTGGAAGAATGGTCAAGAAACTGGCAGTTGAAATTCAGTGCCAAAAAATGTAAAGAAATGCACCTTGGAAAACAAAACCCAAAGGTGACATACACCCTTATTGGGGCAACAGATTACGGAGACCAAAATGGAACAAGACAATAGGGTTATAATTTTGGATGACTTAAGAGTAAGAAGACAGTGCAAAAAAACAGCTTATAAAGCCAGCTGCAGGGTCATTACAAGTAGAAAACGCAAAGTAATAATCCCACTATACAGGTTCCTGGTGAAGCCACATCTAGAGTACTGTGTCCAGTTTTGGAGCCCTCACTTAAAAAAAAAAAAAAAGACATAAACGGGGGGGCATAGTTTGGACGCTGAAGAAGATGGCATCTTGAACCCGCAGCTCGTTCCCCAGCCAAGCCGTATTCGGGAATAACAAGTGTATCCAGTGGCAATTTTTTCTCTGTTCTCCTCCATAGTGCCCCCGTAGCCCTCTCCAGTGAAATTAGCAAGGCAACTTCTGCGATCGGGACGTGGTCCACTGCTTGCTTGAGACAGTCCCCTACGCAGGGCCTTCAACCTCTCCGGACAAGAGAGGGAGTTCAGCAGGGATTCAGGGTGTGTGTATAGCCCGAGATTCATATGCAACCCGGCCCACACAAGGATACTAATTTTCTGGATACAAGAGACTTAGCTCCAACGGGCTTTCAATTTCATATGGCCTCCTCCACGCCACAAGCTGAAGCCCCGATGGCGCAGGCCTTAGAGCCCCTTACTCAGTCATCCGAAGTAAGCAGCTCGCTCCTCCACATAACCACCCTGCTTGAGACATTGCTGTCCAGGGTCGACTCTATAACATCCACTTTAACAGGCACAGTCGCTGAGGTACGTGTCCTAGGTGATAAAATGAACGTTGTGGAACAGAAAGCGTTGGGGCTGGAAGTGAACCAAGCTAAAATTCTACAAAAGCTGCAGGAGCATGAGAACAGGCAGGCTACTCTACAGCACAGGGCCGAGGACCAGGAAAATCGTGGAAGAAGAAATAATATAAGAATCATAGGGATTCCGGAAGGCCTAGAAAGCACCAGCACTGAGCGTTTCCTAAATGAAGAAATCCCCAAAATGTTGGGGGATAGATGGCATGGCCCGATTGATGTAGAAAGGGCCCACTGGATCCCCTCGGCCATTGAATTCCACACCATGACCAAGAATAGCCTATCTCCTCAGATATTCTACCAAGGAGAGGGTGTTAAGAGCAGCCAGATACCTAGGTGAAGTGGTTTGGCGAGGTGTCGTGGTCTCATTCTTTAGAGATTTCTCAGCCGAGGTGGCTGCTCATCGGAAGGCCTTTAATTCAATCAAAAAGCTTTTGGCCCAACATAACTTTAAATATGGCTTTCGCCAGTTAGCCTACCTGCATGTATCCAAAGATGGGAAAGAAACAGTGGCGGAGACCCCTAACGAAGTGGAGAAGTGAGCCTCAAAACATTGGCCCAGTTTGTCCCTGAAGACTTCATCTCCCAGAAAGCTTTGGCACCCAGGACCAAAAGAACAGAGCAGGGGGAACCAAAGGCATGGAGATGGCTCATGGAGGGACCAATATCCTAGTCGGGCTGTCCCTCTACCACATAGATCCCCCAGGCAATTGGGCCCTTCACAAGTTCTGGCGAGATCGCATGATGATTCTGAGGCAAAATGCTGGGGTTCTCACGCTGCCTCCCACCCTGGTCTGCAAAGGACAATTCAATCACCCAGGATTCGGCACTGATCTCATAGCGATGAAGATACAGCTGCAAACACCGCACCTCCGGCTAAACAAACAAAGGTTGAGACTCCTAGGGCTCAGCTGGACTGTACAGAACCATCGGATGAGGTGTTAATGGAAGTAGTTTTGGAGTCCTGGGCGGATTTTTCTCCAGAACTGGACGAGCACCCTACTTCTACTGCACCTCTAGTGGAACCGGGACTATTGCCTTTTGCTACTACCTTGATGCCTGAGCTGGATGGTGCACCTGCTGTGAAGGAGTCTGTGAATCCACCGGACTGAGCGCCATTTGGGTTCCTGCTATTGATCCTCATATCTATTATACTTCCACTACTCTTCATATCCCATGGCTGCACTAGTGGTGTTTAATGGGGTTGGGATAGGGGAAAGGGAGGGTTGGGGACTTGCAGCTTAAGTCCTGATATCCAGTAGTTACAAACAGGTTGCTTTTATAGTAATTTAAAGGTATACAGAGCCTCTGACTCTGCAACTGGCCTTGTGCTAGGAGCTGCGTCATTGATGGCCTCCCCCTGGGTGCGAAATCTTGGCGTGATGTTTGACAGGAATTTGTCCACGGAGGTTCAGATATCTTCCGTGGTCCGTTCTTGTTTTTTCCATCTTTGAAACATTGCCAGGATTAAGCCCCTTGTTCCATCTCTGGACCTCTCTACCTTGATACACGCCTTAGTCACTTCTAGGCTTGACTAATGTAATGCCCTCTATCTCGGGGTCTCGGGGGGTTCTCTCCGCAGACTGCAGCTTGTGCAGAACGCTGCTGCCCAGCTCTTAACTGGGCAGAGTAAATTTTGTCACATTACACCTGTGCTGCGCAAACTGCACTGGCTGCCTGTCAGGTGGAGAGTGCTCTTCAAGGTGGGGTTTCTCACCTATAAGACCCTACACGGACAGGGCCCTGGTTACCTGTCAGCTCTCCTGGTACCTTCCTCCTCTTCCCATAATCTCTGCTCCTCTAGTGGTGGCCTCCTAACTGTTCCAAGAGCGAGATTAAAATCTGCGGGTGATCGAGCATTTAGTGTTGCCGCCCCCGCTCTTTGGAATTCTTTGCCAGCTGCAGTTAGGGAGGCCCCCACTATAACTGCCTTTAAGGTTTGCCTTAAGACCTACTTATTTCTGCAAGCTTTTGGGGTTTAATTTTGACTACATATATGTATTATATTCTTTTTATGTATCTATGTGGTATGAAATGCTATAAACATTTTGTGCGGCGCCCAGAGCCCTTGAGATTGGGCGTCTTTTTAAATAAACATGACTTGACTTGACTTAAAATGACCACTGATGGAAAACAATCCCCCTCTCTTCACCTTGGTCTCTCAGAGGGGGCCCATATGCCACCTATGGTGCTTTTTTTTTCACACCCCTGGGGTTGAATAAGTGCAGCACAGTTAGGTGGGAATGTACCTCTCTTTTTTTGTCCTATGGATGCCGAAACTGGTGCCCCACCTCATTGCTAAATTGAGGGGATGCAAAATTATATGACTGGTGAGGCTGGGAGTAGCCTTACTATATCACTTGGCTTAACTCCTCCTCCTGTTAGGATATTTGGCTAGCATGGAAGAGTGTTTCTCCTGCCTGCAGCGCAGGACTGGCACCAACGTGCATACACCAAATATTGATAGCTTACTACCTGTAAGTTTGTACAGAGTTTCTGTTAACAGTTGTTGTTTAAAGAATTGATAATACCTTGTTCCACCTATCAATAAGTGGGCATAACTGTTATTAGTTTACCAGTTGACTGTTGTGTATTTCTAGCAGTGAACTGTGTTTGTGTTCATCTTTCTTCTCAATAATAGGTCAGCTTCACTTTGCTATCCTTTAGTCTACTCTTCTTGTCTGCTTCTGCTGAACAAACCCACATCGGACACACTGTCTACTATTCCTGTCCCATCCTCCCTGTGACTTGAGGGTGAGTACCTACCCTTCTAAAATCTCTGGTACAGTGGAACTGGGTTTTAGTATGGGGTTAACACTTATATCTTGGAATGTGAAGGGGCTGAATCACCCCACTAAAAGGGCAGTGGTGCTTAAACACTTACACTCCTTGCAGGCGGATATAGTGCTCCTTCAAGAGACCCACCTTACTGCAAGAACTGTAATGTGGCTTAAAAAATCATGGGTGGGGACAGTTACTGCCAGTTCAGCACCGAACAAAGCAAAAGGGGTTGCAATACTGGTCAAGAAAACCTGTCCCTGGACAGTAGATAAAACGGTCACTGACACACAAGGGCGTTGGTTAGCAGTTAGATTCTCACATCCCAGGGGTAAAGCAGTTCTGGCCAATTTGTATGTCCCCAATACGGACACACCTGAAATACTTTTGGATTTGAACCAGGCAATAGAATCTCTGGTGGCTGGCCATCATGATATCCCCATCATGATGGGGGGGACTTTAATATTGCCCCTGACGTATTCTTGGACAAGTCCACACCCACCCCGCAAACACACCCCAAAGCGATGGGCATACTGCAAGAAATGATAAGAGAATGGGGTCTGGTGGATGTTTGGCGGAGGGACCACCCCACAGGGAGAGATTACTCTTTCTTCTCGGCTGCTCACACAACTTACAGTCATATAGACTTTTGGCTTGCTAATGTGGCTGCGGCCCAAGGCATAGTGTCCTCCAAACTACATAATATATTAATTTCGGATCGTGCTCCAGTATCTTGCATGTATATACCCGCAGGGCATGAAAGCATGGGCACCAGATGGCGATGTAATCCCATACTGATCAAAGATCCCACATTTCAAAGCATGGTCAAGGAGGTGTCTCAGGATTATTTTGCCACCAATAAACCAGACGACACATCTGTAGCCATGGTTTGGGACACCTTTAAAGCAGTTCTTAGAGGGTGAATTATTGCTTATGTGGCCCACAAAAATGGGGAGAAGGGCAGAACTTGCTGGGCTGCAAGCTGAACTGGCAACCAAGGAGGCCCGATTCAAGGTCCATGTTTAACTGCCCAGATGGGGAGCTATTCTGAGATATAGTCGGCTTAAAATATCATATTAACTCAATGCTTAATCAGCAATCTGAATGGCTTATGGCCAGGGCCAAGCACGTATACTGGGAAAATGGGGAAAAAGGTGGGAAGCTGCTGGCCTACCAGCTGAAAAAGCAACAAGCCGCCTCATGCATACATGCCCTTCGAAACGTTAAAGGACAGACGGTTTCAGACCCCAAGCAGGTTAATCTCTGTATGAGGGAATTCTATCAGCAGTTGTACCAGTCCCATACGTCCCTGACACAGAAACAAATAGGTGACCTCTTAAAGGATTTCTGCTCCACAGTGTGCATCCCTCAACTATCAGAGGTAAGATGGAACGCACTGGATAAGCCCTTTACTGAAGCAGAGCTGTGCTTGGCACTTCTCTCAACTAGCCAGGGGTAAGTCACTGGGGCCTGATGGAATGACCACCGAGCTTTACCATCTGATTAGGTTGGAGGTCCGTGCCCCACTGCTTGCAGCCCTGCAGGAGGCTCACGAAAAGGGTACCCTTCCACCAACGATGCGAGAGGAACTAATTACCCTCATTCCCAAGAAGCCTGATGATCCGTTGAATTATGCAAACTTTCGCCCTATCTCATTAATTTCTGTGGATACCAAGATTGTAGCCAAAATACTTGCTAATTGAATGCTAGATGTTATACCCTCTATAGTCCACACATTTCATGCTGGTTTTACTAAGGATAGAGCAGTGGTGGACAATATTCATCTTATGCTGAACCTTAAGTGGTGGGCCACCCATTCCTCTAAACCCATGGCGGCTATAAGTAGTCAATTTTGCAAAAGCATTCGACTCCTTGGAATGGCCTTATCTGCATGAAGTCCTTAAGCTTTATGGTTTTGGCTCATATTTTCAACAGTGGATCCAAGTCCTGTATAATAATCCCACGGCTACAATTCTCACAAATAAGAATATTTCTGATTCTTTTTTCCTACAGCGTGGCACCAGACAGGGGTGCCCTCTGTCCCCACTCTTATTTTTGGTAGTATTGGACCCTCTTACCAGGGTTCTTCAGGCCAATAAGGCTATTGAAGGTATCCGGGTGAGAGCCCACTCCTACCTCACATGTTCGTATGCGGATGACTTACTTCTTACACTCACCTACCCATGCGAATCCCTTCGCCCTGTTCTTGATACCCCGCACACCTTTGCCTATATATCGGGCCTGCAGGTTAACCAGAAGAAAACCTGTGTCACCCCGCTGAATGCGGCATGTACCAAAGATTGCATACAGGGACTGGGACTTTCCTGGGAGCCTAGCAATCTATCTTACTTGGGTATTCACATACCATTTCATTGGGGGAAGACTGAATCTAAGAACTTTACACTCCTGTTAGACCAGCTAGTGATTGAAATAGCTCAATGGAAAAGACTCAACCTCTCCCTTGCAGGAAAAGCTGCTACCATAAGAATGTTACTATTGCCCAGGGTATCATATTTGCTGAATAATCTACCATTAGCCATATCGGACAAAGTCTTTTATTCATTGGATAGGTTAGTCTCATCCTTTCTGTGGGAAGGGAATAAACCAAGATGGGGCACCCTTAAACTACGAGCCCATTAGTCCCGGGGGGGCTTGGGTATTCCTTGGTTCCAAAGTTACCACTGGTCATTTATTGCAGCTCAAGCTGTTAAATGATTCATACCTGCGGTCTCTCCATCGGTGCCATGGGTACAGCTAGAGGGGCAAATTTTGTGAAACATACCCCTCAGTCTCCTGCTAACTAACGTTAGCACCCCCAGGTGCCAACTCTCCCCGGTCATGGCTGAGACCAGGAAAACATGGCTCTGCATCATGAAAGTGACCAAGACCAAGAATCAGAGTGTTTTTCCTCCTTTCAGATACTTGAGATTATGGAACAATCCACTCTTAAAGGTGGCAGACAAACCCTCCTGTGGTCCTCATGGGAGATGAAAGGGATAAACTATGTCCAAGATTTATACATGCCAAACACCACAATGTTTATGTCCTTCGAACAGCTCAAAGCCAGCTACTCCCTGCAATCCTGGGATTTTTGGAAATTTCTGCAGCTTCTCAATGCAGTGCAGTCTTTAGATTGGACCAGCATGGAGTTGGATGTCCTCCCTACACCTTAAACCCACTTCACGGGGTCTGGCTGGCAGATTTTACACTATCATGCACGAGGCCCAATCCGACTGCACGGCTGCTTGCAGGGAGACGTGGAGCAAAGACCTGGGGCATTTACTTACACCGGTCACTTGGTCCCGCTGCCTGCAATTAGCACATTCGATGTACATGGACTCTAGGAGTCAATTGATTCAATTAAAAATTCTTCTCTGCTGGTACCACACCCCGGCTGTCCTCTACAAGTGGGGATACTCTGTCATGCACAATGCTGGAGATGCAGACATAGTCCGGCCAATACTCTCAATATATTCTGGCACTGCCCAACTCTAGTCCCCTTTTGGTCTGCTACAGCTATGGATTGCTCTGGAGTACTGGGGCAGCCCATTGACCTGACCAATCCTATGCTGCTCTTGGGGGACCAGACGCCTCTGGCACACATTAAGCTACAACAGCAAAACTGGATACTGGTAGTCTTGCTAGAGGCCAAACGGCTCCTCTTGATGTATTGGAGGCAACCCCTGCCACCTTTAATCTCTCTCTGTGGCACTCGGCCATAGCCAGACTGGCTACTTTTGAGAGATTAACTTATGCTAACAATGGCAGACTTCCCCTGTATTTCAGTAAATGGGAAGCTTATCTTAATTCAGCACTGTGTAGGGCTGTACCTCCCTGACCTAGGAACTCCCCTACTTAAACTGCAATATCAAAAGTACTTTTCTCATGATTATTGAGGAATGAATAGGTAAGGCTTTAGTCTAGTATCTATATAACTACGACCGCATGGCTTCTATTATACCGAGGTCCAATATTCCTTCTCTTTTCTTTATTCTTCTCTCTTTTTTCTACTACTCCCCCACCCCTATTTCTTTTTTCTTACACCATATTATGGTGATCAGACTTTGTCCCTCAGGGATAGATATGTGAATGACCATTGTACTAGGGATAGTGTAACTGGCTTTATTTTGAAAAAGTGATTGCTTGACCGGAACAGTAAATAATGGTGATATATTATTGATAGAAGAACACTGCATTATCAAAACAAGTTAGTTTTCAATACTGCTTTCAGAGTGTTGTGATACCTGGAATTTTTTTTTTCCATGTGGATGCAAAATGGGACTGTATTGCAAGGTTTTATTTTTGAGACTGTATAACTTTTGCAAACTCACATATGATGTCCTTTAACTCTTGAAAATAATAAAATATTATATGATAAAAAAATAAAAAGAAGACATAAACAGCTAGAAACAGTACAAAGGAGGGTTATAAAGATGGTACAGGATCTACATCATGAACTGTACAAAAGCAGACTAAAACAACTACAGTTATACTCACTGGAACAAAGGAGGGACAGAGGAGATGTGATAGAAATCTTCAAGTACATTAAGAGAATAAACTCAGTGCTCAACGAAGACCTCTTCCACTCATACGAGACTGCTCGCACCAGAAGGCACTGCATGCGACTAAAGGGAGGTAGGTTCAAAAGCAACACTAGGAAGTTCTTCACAGCCCTGGAATAGTCTGCTGCCAGAAGTGATGAAGTCTAAGACAGTCAAGGGAGTTCAAGTTAGCATGGGATATGTGCTATGGAATTTTAGTAAAAAAACGTGGTATCTCAACCCCAAAAAGACTCAAATTAGAAGCTTCAGAAAATTGATTCCTTCAGTATACTCAATATCTTCTTATTGTTCCATATATTTCTTTTTCAAGTGCTCACAAAAACATTTGCTTCCTATCATGTTTCAGGACCAGCATGTCTCTTCATCAGATAATCTGAGCTGCTTTTTATAACATAGTATCTGAAAATAAACAACAAATACTTGTTTACTATTTTATGTCCCATAATACAACCCTTGGTTCTCAATCCAACAAATAATAAAGCACAGGTGGGAACACACCTGTTATGTTGCAGTATACTTTCTTAGTTCCTGTAGTGTGAGCCCAGAAGGTTCTGTAAAATAAAATATTTTGTATGTCTTGGTTCTTTTCTAATTCTTACTTTTATCGCATCTAACTTTCAAATATATTTAAACCCATTTGGCTATTACTTTACCTATCATAGTAAACAGCTTGTTCTCACTTCTCAAAATGTTTTGCACTTTCTTCATGGCGCTTCAGTTCACTAGGCTCCTTCAAATTCAAACCTTCTGGTGTCACGCTTTACTTTCATGGTCCAATTCCCGTAGTTATCATGGTGACCCATGCCATTTGTTTAAGACGCCAGCTTGCACTGTGATGAACCTTCTTTCTGAAGGTGTAAGAGGGGTCTGACCTTCAGGTGTTCATGCTCGTGGTGTGGTGACGTCACAGCGTGATGCAAACCCTGAGTGGCCCAGTCTTAAAGAAAACTACCAAGCTCACAGCGGAGTTTGTGGCAATCCCCCTCTTACTATATCTTTTCTGTGAATACTCTTAATTCTTAACACCCATCATTTAATATTGTTATTCTTATGTCCAAACTTAAAATCCCAGCCCACTGTTGTATACCAGGAGGTGGATCACAGACTCATTATATGTATTTTAAGGGACCCATTGTTTCTATTTCTGGGAGGTCAACTTAATGGACTTAAGGTCATATTGCATAGTGGGTCTCCTGTACTAATTAAATGGTTCTAAAACTCTTTAATTACTTCTTTCAGACTCCATACTCATGTTGTTACTGTCATTCTCATTCATTTGGTTTTTAACTTTCTTACATTTAACATGTAAGAGGGAACAAGTGACCACCAAACAGTGTGGTTCACAATAAACACAGCCATAGAGTCAAGCCATACCAAAACAAGAGTACTGGACTTTAGGAAGGCTGACTTTGGGAAAATGAGAGACTGCCTCCGAAAAGCACTAGCAAACAGGCAAGAAGGAGGGGAGGAGGAACAGTGGGGAATAATCAAAACAGCCATCACAGAGGTAACAAGCCTTTTTGTGAAGCAAATCAACAAAACAAAACAAAGGAAAAAAACAATATGGTTCTCAAAAGAGGTGGCAGGGACAGTTAAGGAGAAAAGGATAGTATTCAGGAAATATAAGGAAACACAGAAGGAGCAGGACAGAGAACTTTATCAGTTAAAGCTGAAGGAGGCAGGGAAGGCAGTCAGAATAGCACAGGCACAAACTGAGGAAAGATAGCCAACTCTGTTAAGAAGGGGGATAAAACCTTTTATAGATACATTAGGGAGTGACAAAAGACCAAGGGAGGGATACAGAGACTTAATAAAGGGAAGGGAATGTGGGCAGAGGGTGACAATGAAAAAGCAGGGATACTGAACGAATATTTCTGCTCAGTATTCACAAAGGAAGAGGAGGGGGAGGTACCTAAACCAAACAAGAGAGAAACTCTGAATAGGGGGGTCGATACCAGTCCATTCACAGAAGAAAGGGTTTTGAAAGAACTCTTGAAACTGAGGGTGGACAAAGCAATGGGGCCTGATGGGATTCACTCCAGAATTCTAAAAGAACTAAGGGTAGAACTAGTAACACCACTGACTACTCTCTTTAACAAATCATGGGAGGATGGGGTGGTACATGAGGACTGGAGGAGGGCAAATGTGATTTCACTTCACAAAAGTAAGAGCAGGGCAGAGGCAGGAAACTACGGACCAGTCAGTTTGACTTCAGTGGTAGGGAAAATGATGGAATCACTTCTGAAGGAAAGAATAGTTGAGTACCCAGAGGCCAGTGGGGCACAGGACCCAAGGCAGCATGGTTTCACAGCAGGAAGGTCAACCTAATAGATTTCTTTGACTGGGTGACCAAAGTAGTAGACCAGGGAGGGGCTGTGGATATGGCTTACCTAGATTTTAGCAAGGCATTTAACACAGTCTCACACAAAAGATTAATATACAAGTTATCCAGCCTTGGAGTGGGTCCCAAGGTGATAGTCTGGATAAAAACTGGCTGGACAACAGGACACAAAGGGTAATAGTAAACGGAGTCCACAGTGAAGAAAGGAGGGTAACTAGCGGGGTACCGCAGGGTTCTGTACTGGGATCAGTCCTCTTTAATGTCTTTATAAGTGACATTGGAGAGCACCTGGAAGGAAAGGTATATCTCTTTGCAGATGACACAAAAATCTGCAACAGGGTTGATACACAAGGTGGGGTGGAAAGGATGAAAAGGGACTTGTCAAGGTTGGAGGAATGGTCAAATTTGTGGCAGCTCAGATTCAATGCAAAGAAGTGCAAGGTAATGCATCTGGTAAACAAAAACCCAGAGGAAGAGTACACAATGGGGGGTGACTTAATAACAACAACAAAAATTGAAAGAGACCTAGGAGTAATTATATCAGATGACCTAAAGGTGGGCAAGCAATGTGAGAAGGCAGTAAGGAGGGCTGGGGGATACTGGGATGCATAGGGAGAGGCATCAACAGTAGAACACAGGAAGTTGTTGTCCCTCTGTACAGACAGTTAGTGAGACCCCATCTGGAGTACTGCATGCAATTCTGGAGACCCTATCTCCACAAAGACATAGACAGAGTGGAGGCTGTTCAGAGGAGGGCAACAAAAATGGTGCAGGGTCTGCACCAGAAGACATACGAGGAGAGACTAAAGCAACTTAATATGTATACTCTTGAGGAAAGGAGGGAGAGGGGGGACAAGATAAAAACTTTCAAGTATCTCAAGGGAATTAACAAAGTACAAGAGGGTAGCATCTTTCAGAAGAAGAGATGTGCAAGAACAAGGGGGCACAATTTGAAGATAGAGGGGGGATGGCTCAGAGGTAATGTTAGAAAGTATTTTTTCACAGAGATGGTTGTGGATGCATGGAACAGCCTTCCTGAGGAGGTTTTGGAGTCAGAAACAGTGGGAGAATTCAAGAATGCATGGGAGAGGCATAAGGCAATTCTAGTGGGGGAGTAGGAGGAAGTAAGCTGTTGATTAACTAGAATCTGCAGCTTATCCATCAGGTAGGGAAATGAGCAGACTAGGTGGGCCAAGCGGTCCTTATCTGCCATCAAATTCTATGTTTCTATGTAACATTGAATCCCAGTCATTTCTTGCAATGTATGAACTGATATGGCAGGTGTAATTGTTTGTCACCAAAATGTTTTAAATACATTGCCTAAACTATATAGCAAATAAAAATGTGATGAAACAAAACATACAGTCCTAGTTACTTTAGTCCAGTTTTGAGATTTTATATTCACTTTGGTCCATCTTCACTCTGAAAATTCATTTGAATGTGGACCAGATTAAATTCTTATTTAATCCATATCTCTTTTTATGAGTTTGAAGCATGAAAATCCACCATGCCTCTCTTCTTAGCAACAGTTTTACTCTATTACTACCTCGCAATGGTGTGGTGTCTTTCTGTAGTCCAAAAAAAGTTTAATGTTGCTATCTGGTGTCTGTGTGATTTAAAATGTCTTGTGAGGGGTGACTTCTCAGCTTCCCTCCTGATGTTGCTCTTATTTTCCGTTATACGTTGTTTTAATGGGCATGTAGTTTGTCATATGTAATATAAGGAGCAGGGACACACAATGCAATATACAACATATTCAGTGTTGCAGGTGATGAGACTTCCTATTTCATATTTCTTGTTACTGTAGGTACTGATAAAATATTTTGTTTTCATTCCATTGTTGCAGTGTATACAATTCCTGCAGGGAAAGAAACCTTTTGTATCACTGTGTAACCACGTTCTAGGCGGTGAAGGGGTGTCCAGTGTTGTGTCTTGACAATCATATTTCTGATATTTTTGGTTCTTTTTGCTGTCACCCATAGTTTATTTCTAAAAATACTGTTCCCATGATCTGTAGATTGCAGAATATTCCAGTTTCCCAACATGGTCTTTTAATTCTGCCAAAAGCTGGTGAATATTTTATTTTTATTTATTTATTTATTTTATTGCATAAGATCGGAATTACAACCCTTTGAGTCACAGACTCATTTGCAAAGGCTCCACGTCAGTTACAGGGGTGGAGGGGGAAACATATTATAAGGATACATACGTAGAAAAGTAGTATATAAGAAAAAAACATACACACTCATTTTTGGACAAACAGTACTGGTATTACATACCAGGCTCTATCATAGAGATGCATAGGCAGAGGTGGGCAGTGTTCGTGGCATCATTTGTAGTGAAAGAGAGGAGGCATAGTCGTGGGGTCTAAGTAGACCCTGTGTCTGTGATTAACGAGGTTAGGAAGCATAAAAGCAGGATACAGCTAGCCACAGTCACAGGTTTCTGACTCAATTAGGTGGACTCTGAGGCCTGCTTTGAACAGTGAAATGCTGTGAGTCCAGTGGGGCGAGGTGAGCATTAAGCCACATGGAACTGCAGTGCAGTGATCTTGACCCATTGATGTCCTACAGTGGGGACCTGGAATGAGAGTTTAGTAGGGTGAGTATTGCGCCTGGTGGGGGCTGCTTGGATTATGGGGAGGAGGCCAAGTGGGGCTTTCTGGAGTTGTATTTTTTTTGCCAATATGCAGGTGTGGTAATGAAGTCTTTGTTGGAGATGTAACCACCCAGTAAGGGTAAAAAGGTCGCATGTATGAGTAAGATGGTCACTGCCGGTGACTAGTCAGCATGCTTTATCTAGGGCAGTGTTAATACTGTGTAAAGCGGTGGGTTCAGCTGATCCATATATCATAATCCCATAATCAATTAGGGAGAGGACTGAGGCAGAAACAGCTAGGTGCAAGGCCTGTGGGAGTAGACAGTGTTTAACTCTATAGAGGACTCCCACTCTAGTGTTAACAGTGGTGGAAAGCAGTTTAATGTGTCTATGGTAAGAGAGAGCAGTATCTAATGTGATACCCAGGTATTTGAAATTAGAGACGTGTTCAAGAGGGGTTCCTTGTTTGTTTTTAATTGGTAGGGCCGAATGGCTGTGTGGACTTTGACGGTACGCAAATAACATGGATTTTGTTTTTGAGTAGTTGATGATCAGACAGTGCTCATCAAACCATGATTCAAGCTCCCCAAAGAAACCCTGTAGGGCTTGTTGTAGGGCGCTAGGTTGCAGGTGTTTCCAGAAAAGTACCGCGTCATCTGCATAGAGAAGCAAATGGCCACTGCAAGCTTTGGGAAGGGAGTTTAAAAAGAGGGAAAAGAGAAGAGGGCCAAGGATAGACCCCTGTGGGACCCTCGAGCCCACTGCTTTGCGAGTGGAGATGGTAGTATTTAACCTAACTTGCTGGAGACCGCCAGAGAGGTAGTCCTTGAACCAGGCCATTGTCTCGGGGACCACGTGTAGCTGCGGCATAACACGAAGCAACAGGTCGTGGCTAACCGTGTCGAAGGCTTTGGTAAGATCCACAAAGATTGCACCTGCAATGTCTCCTTGGTCTAGGGACTCATGTATGAACGAGGTGAGCTCAGAAAGAGAGGTGACGGTGCTATGGCCTGCCCGGAAACCATGCTGTGCGTGGCTTATGAGGTTGAATCTAGTTAGGTGTTCAGTGAACTGGTCAGAGACTATTTTTTCCAGTGCTTTAGAGAGAGGACGAAGTATAGAGATAGGCCTATAGTTGCTTGAGAGCATGGGGTCTCCACTCTTCAGGATGGGAGTGATTAAAGCACTCTTCCAGGCTGAGGGAAACTGACCAAGGCAGAGAGAGAGATTGAGAATTTTAGTAAGGTGGGGAAGTATGACATCCAGAGTCAGCCGAAGAAGTTTAAGATCTAGTGAGTCATTGATGTACCGGGAATTGGAAATTGCGTTGGAAATGTAATGTTTTGCTTCCTGATTGGAGATGATTCTCAGCCTGAAGGGTAGTGGACCTGAGGTAGAAGGAGTACTGCAATGGGTGGCACCCACATATACGAATATCTTTATTGCATTGACATTGTCATTTTTTCTATCATATTTGTGGTTTTATGTACATCTTATAATATTTAGTTCCTATCCCTCCGATTATATCTTAGTTCTGCCTGATTCAGCATTCTTTCTTGATAACCTCTCTGTTTGAATCTTTGTTTCATATCTTGTATATTCTTCTCAAATCTGGTTTGAGTCCCACTCTTCTTTTTCACCCTCAACATTTGACTGTACAGTATGCTTTCTTTTAACTGTCTTGGGTGAAAACTTGCAGCATGCAGTATTGTGTTTTTATCTGATGGTTTGCGATAGAAGTCCATTATAATTATATTGCCTCTTTTATTAGTGTCATATCCAAATAGGGGATTTCCGTCATACTGTAACTCATAGTGAATTCTAAATATGGGGTGAACTGATTCTTGTATTCATGGAAATAATTTGAGATCTGCCTCTTCACCATCCCACAGAATCAATGTGTCATCAATAAAACATTTATACAATATAAGAGAGTTTTTTTGTGTAAATCAGCATCTGAATAAACACATTTGTTTTCAAATTCTGCTATAAAGATATTCATATATGTGGGTGCCACCCATTGCAGTACTCATTTTTTGTAGGTAGTTCTGTCCCTCAAATTGAAAATAATTATTCTTCAAAATGAGTTCTGTGAGTGTCAGGATGAACTCAGAATCGGTTTTATTTGTCGCTCTGCATGCTAGGGCTGCCCTCAGTGCTAGTAGGCCCTCTCGATGGGGAATACCAGTATACAGATATTTAACATCCAGATTTACTAGAGTTAAGGTCTCCCATATTCTGCCTTTGGTTCAGTGTCTCAATGATTTGAATGCAGTGTTTACTGTCCCGTATATATGAGGGAGTTTGTGGTATTAATTCTTTACAGTGATGATCCACAAAAATTGGATAAAGGTTCCATAATTGATTCCAGGCCCAATATTATTGGCCGTCCTGGTGGTTGTTTTGCATTTTTATGTATCTTTTGTAAACAATATAAATGGAGCATTTTTGGAAAATTATTAATCAGTTCTGGTTTCACCCATTCCTCAAGGATTTTCCGGTCCACTGCCTCTGTGATTACGTGTGTGATTGTTCCTTTTAGTGTTTCAAATGGAGTCTTCCTTACTTCCTCATATGTTTCTGTGCCTTTCAGTTGTAAACATTCAGCTTTATAATCTACATAATTCTGGATTTCTATTGCCCCATCTTTATCCTCTGGTTTTATTATAATATTTTTATCATTTGCTAATGTATCTTTGGCCTTTTGTTCTTCCTGTGTTAAATTATAAAGAATGTTTTCTGTTGTGGATTCCTTCACTGTTTGTTCTACCTCCCTATTAACTTTCTTTATGTATGAGGTTATATTTGGTGGTGAAAGACCTATTAGATCAAAGGAAGAGGTGGTGCCTAAGGCCTGTTTCAGTTGATATCATTCCTTGGCTTGCTGTGGATTTGATGTTGTTTCTTTCAATGAAAAGAAGTGTTTTAGTCTCAATTTTTTATAAAATGTCTCCAAATCTAGTTTAAGTTCGAATGGATTTATTTTTTCAGGTACACTGTATGACAGACCTTTGCTCAGAACCCTCAATTCTATAGGTGTTAAATCTCTTTGGGATAGATTGTACACTATTGATTCAGACCTGTTTTCGACCTGATGTGTACCTTTTCTTTTACATTTGTGTCTCCTGTATCTTTTTCTTTTGGTCGACTGCCTGATGTAGAAGGACCTTGTGTGCCTGTGGATGTTGGAAAATCCTGTTCCTAGGACCTAACCCTGTAGGTCCAATTTTATTGATACGGTTCATAATATTCATCTCTTTGGTAACTTTGACTGCATCTATTTCTATAGGGTACATATTGTCTTGGGTAGGATCTATAACTATAGCAGCGCTGTGGATTTCTGTAATTTTATCTCTTGTATCTGTTACTTCTATACTGTCGAGTATCCAGAGAGTCTGAATCAGATGTGTGTATAGATTTCTCTGTATCTTTTAGGACATACACTGTGATTTGATATTCAGACCTTTTCTGGGAATCAATATGTCTCTCTTTATAATCTGTTATGTTTCTTCAAAATGTTTGCAATTTTATACTTTTGATGTGATTATCATATTCTGATATTGATTTTTCAATAGGTATCCAGAGTCGCTAGGGTCTTACTCTATCTCTGGAACCTGTTACATATATGCAACTTGTGATTTTTTTAAATGAAATATTACTATTGCAGCTAATTCTGTGCATCTGGAGCACTGTCACTCTGTGAGGAACAAGAAGAGGGTTTGTAGTTTTACTGACACCTCGTAGGAAACTACAGCCATTGAAACCTGAATAATTTTAGCTTGTATCTACCCTAGGGAACAATTTGCTGTTAAATACACACTAAGAAACTGCATTTTAACAAGTTTGGGGTTTAAATTTGACAACATTATTCCAGCCTCACTGCGTGACCCCAGGAATACATCCAGGTCACTGAGCACTATTTCTACTCAGCCTGCAGTGAGCAGGGTGAGCCAAGCAGGGCGAGCGCGTGGCATTGCGCACAAAGACAAGCGCATCTGCGCATGTCATGCGTACGAGTGACAAATGCTAGAAGTAAGTGCACACCTTTTGTGACAAGTAGATAAGTTTTCCTAGACAGTAAGATAAAATGGATACAACATGATACCAACAATTATATTAGCGGATGGGGTACAGGCAATTGAATGTGAATAATGCAAAATGTATCAAGTTAATAAAGATACAAACACTTGCTTGACATTTGTATATGGTAAATGTAATGACAACATTGATATGGCAAATTAAATACAAATGTTTAGTACTAGACTTCGGGTCCTTGAAGAAAGTCAGCTACAAATGAGAAAAAGGTTGCAAGACAAAGACATTAGACAGAATGCTATCTGACAGATACTCAGATGGTGCTATGGAACTATGTAATGAAAACAAAGGTGTTACAGAAAATGAAAGGCAAACAACTGAAACATCTATAGAAAAGGAAAACCAAAGTAAAAAACATACATGACAGGATGAAAATACTACCAATGAGAAAACCAAATGGTTTCAGGTAAAGGCCAAAAAGGTTGCCAAAAGGGGGAGAAGGGCAATAAAGTTTCAATTGCTTATGGCAAATCAATTTGATCCCCTAAGTACATGTGAGGAGACACATATTGGAAGTGATCTATGTGAAAATGAAAGAGCTTCTCTTACACATCCAACAGAATAGGGACCCACAGGTACAAAGTATAAAAACCAAAATGTGGAAAGCACCAATGAAGGGGAAGGACCTGTATCAATTAATGTACAGTACACTTTAGGGTCATCCTCACTGGAGAAAGTACATACCTCCAGGCAATCAGAGAATTTAATTTCATTTTCAGAAAGTGTATTCATACAAGAGTCAGTGGAAATGAACACAAAGACAGTAATAACTCGGGAGACCATAGTACTGGGAGACTCAATAATCAAACATCTTGATTGAGTGATACATAACTCTGACACAAATTTGAGAACCTTGCGCAGTGATAGGGGTGCAAAAATATCAGATATTACTGTTACGGCTGGGAATATTGTTGGAAACACTGGCAACAATCCTCTGGTTATTGTGCATGCTGGAGCAAATAATGTACTTAATGAGCCTATTGCAAAAATAAAGCAGGATTATATAGCATTAAGTAATACGTTTCTTGATTTAGGAAGTGAAGTTGTACTGTCAGAAATACTCCCAATGCCTAGAGCAAGTATTCACCAACATAAAAAATTGCACAACTTAACAATTGGTTAAGAATGTGGTGCCTACAAGAAAATATAAAATGTATAATGTGATGGGAGGAATGAGTTGTACTGCTGGGATGGTCTGCACCTCAGTAGAAGAGGGAGCAGACTTCTAGGGAAACAACTGGGTGAATTCATACAGCATCCTTTAAACTAAATATTGGGGGAGAGATGGGCAAATATGGTACCTCTCTTGAATCTGTACCCATAAACCAACTACAAACATATACCTAAAAACTGTGATACTGATTGGGGGACAGACGTAAAAGGCTATACTAAAATATATAAAAGTAGAAAAGACCGAAGGGGTGGTGGAGTGGTATTCTATATAAAAGACAATTTTAAAGTATATGAAGTAGATAAAATTAGTGAAGAAACTGAAATTATCTGGGTACAGATAAAGCTGAAAAACAAACTTCTTACATTAACAAATCTATTAGTAGAAAAGGGTGCACAGATAATCTTTTTTGAAATAGTACCTGTTTTCGGAGTCAATGATGTAATCATTAATAAAATTAAGCACATTAATAACTGGCTAAGACAATGGTGTGTAAAACAGAATATAAAGTGTTTGACAAATTGGGAATTATTTATGCATCATGAAGATTTTTTTGCATTTGATGGTCTTCACTTGAACAAAAAAGGATCCAACATGTTAGGCAAGATTTTTAATACAGCAATTACAGACTGTTTAAACTGCTAAATGGAAGGGAGGGGAGAAAATCTGTTACTCCGTGTCCTAAATATGTATAATTAAACTCTAAAAGTGATTTAACTTCCTCGGATATGACATTTAATAAAGAAAAACTGTCCCTAAGTGTGATGTTATTGAATGCTAGAAGTCTCGTAAATAAGATCTCTGAGTTACAGATTCTACTACAATCCAGATACATTGACATCTGTGGTATTACAGAGACCTGGTTTTCCAAAAATCAATGGGGTCTTGGAATTCCTGGTTACCATCTTTATAAGAAAAATAGAGAACTTTCCAGAGGAGGAGGTGTTGCTTTTTATATTAAAGAAGGCTATGATTGCTTAGATTTAAAATTTGATCTTCCAGATCCTTTATGAGTTGAAATATTATGGCTTTCTATAAAATTAAAGATTGAGACTTTTACTTTTGGAATATGTTATAGGCCCCCATCTTTGGATAATGATAAATCAGAATCCTTTTTGCGCTATTTTCAAAGTATTACACTGCCAGCTAATACTGTAATAATGGGAGATTTTAACTTCCCTGGGATAAATTGGAACTCTTTATGTGGCATAACTCAAAATGAAAAAGACTTCCTGGAAACTATTTTTATGTTAGGCTTGGATCAAATTGTTACAGTACCTACCAGACATAATAATATTCTAGATTTAATTTTTACAAATACAAAACAATATTATAAAAATCCAATAATTCTTGAACCTCTTGGATTATCAAATCATAATACACTTTTTTAGGAAATATTTGTTACTATCTTGGAAAATAGAGGAATCACAAAAATGAAAAATTATAATAAGGCAAATTATACGGAAATAAAAGATTATTTATCAAAATGGGACTGGGAAAAAGACTTAGATCATCTGTCTGTTGAGGAAACCTGGGAAAATATAAAAATTAATCTTCAACTATGTATACACACTTGGGTACCTGATAGACCTTAATATACAAATAAAAAACGTAATTCTGCATGGTTTAATAATACTATAAGGAAATCTATATTAAGAAAAAAAAGGCCTTTAACAAATACAACAAGAATAAAACTGAAGTAAATTGGCAGAGATTCAAATTAAAATCCAAAGATACTAAGATAAAGATACGTATTGCCAAAAAGAATTCTGAAAAAAATCTGGTCAATCAGAAGGATAACAAGAAGTCTTTTTTAACTATATTGGTTCCTTGAAAAATTCACAGACTCAGGTTGGACCTTTGATCGTTGATGATTTGTTGATATCCAACGAATTAGATATGGCAAACACTTTTAATAAGCAATTTTCCAGTGTATTTAAAAAGCAAGAAAAACTAAATTTTTCATTAGATCATGATAGTAATCAAAACATAATTTTTTCATCCACAGAGGTCCTTTCTGCTTTGATGGCCTTTAAAACTTCAACTTCTGTTGGTATTGACAATATTCCATTTGTCTTTCTTAAAAAAATTGGCAGCTGAGTTGATTGATATTTTGACCTTTTTATTTAATAAATCTTTACAATATGGTATTGTACCCTGGGAATGGAAATTTGCTCAAGTTATACCAATACATAAAAATGGGTCAAAATTCTATACTAAACAATACAGACCTATTAGTCTAACGTCTAGTATTGGTAAAATTATGGAGAAACTTATCCTACAAAAACTTGAAGAACATATTATAAGCAATGGGGATATTGACATCTTTCAGTATGGATTTAGAAAGGGAAGATCGTGTCAGGAAAATCTAATAAACTTTTTTGAACCAGTGAGCCAGGCATTGGATATTGGCTTTCCAGTAGATGTTATTTTCTTAGATTATGAAAAGGCATTTGATACCGTTTCACATAAGATAATAATTGAATGTTTAATTAAACAGAAGATAAGTATAAACATAATCAAATGGATTATATCATGGTTAGTAGAAAGAAAACAACAAGTTAGAATTAGAGGTTATGATTCTGCATGGAGTAGTGTGACTAGTGGAGTACCCCAGGGTTCTGTGCTGGGACCAATTCTGTTTAATTTTGTGGTTTCTAGTATGTCTACATCAAATGGGGTATGGTTAAATAAATATGCTGATGATGTTAAATTGGGCTGCATTGTTAATGATTCAGTCTCAGTCCATAATCTCCAAACAAATTTAAATAATATATTAACTTGGGCTACTAATAAAAACTTATAATTAAATATAGACAAATGCAAAGTCATGCATTTTGGTAAGAATAATCGAATGTCACAATATATGTTAAAAAATGCACCTCTAACTAAAGTCTCATCAGAAAGTGATCTAGGTGTTGTAATTACTAATGACTTAAAATTTACTGATCATAATAACTTAATAGTTAAAAAATGTCATCGTCTAATAAATTGTATGTTTAAAAATTTAAAAAGTAGAGACCCAGAGGTACTAATTCCCTTATATAGCAGTTTGGCAAGGTCTAAATTTGACTATTGTTCTCCCTTCTGTGCACCTACACTTACAAAGGATAAGATAAATAGAGAACGAGTACAACGCAGATTCACTAAAAGAATTAAATGTCTTAAACATACTCCCTATCAAGAAAGACTAAAAAAAACTTAACCTTTATTCATTAGAATACAGGTCTATGAGAGGCGACTTATGTCTAATTTTTCATGCTTTAAAAAATGAGTCTTTATTTGAAACTTTATGTCTAGAATGGGGAAATAGTTTAGGCTCTACTCAATCTCATAATATAAAAATCAAGACATTCAATGTAAAAACAAATAAAAGAAAAAACTTTATAACTCAAAGAGTAATTCCAGTATGGAACTCTCTGCCACAAGAGGTGGTAAATAGTCCTAGCTTTAATGTATTCAAAATAAATCTGGACAACTATATGGGTGAAAATAAATACTATTTCCATCCTAGTTAATGGGTGGCGAAGTCATAATGGGCTAGTTCCCTTGACTTTGTATCTTACCTATGAACCTATTAGGATTATGCTACAGGTTACCTGGACTCGATAACGAGGAAATAGTAACATTTCTACAAAGTTTGGAACATCATGAGTACATGGATAATACTATAATTATGGGAGATTTTAACTTCCCAAGCATTAATTGGAATAACCTGGTCAGTAGTAACCTAGTTGAAAACAGTTTTATTGATTTTACAATACACAATAGCCTAGATCAGTTGGTAACAAAACCTACCGGGGTAAAACTATCCTCGACTTAATATTAACTAATAGTACAGAGGATATTTATGACAAAAGGGTAGTAGCACTTTTAGGAGATAGTGACCATAGGGTTATACAGTTTACATATGAGGTGCACTACATACAAACAAAAGGAAAAACAGTGATTAGAAATTTTCAGAAAGCTAATTATAATAAAATCAAGGAGTATTTGTCAAAATGGGATTAGAAACAGGAATCTCAGAATAAAGATTTAAATATGATCTGAAATGACATTAAACATCATCTGGAATATTGTATAGAAGAATGGGTACCAATGATTAGTAAGCATCAAAAAAACAAAAGACATCCTCCTTGGTGGAACAAGTAAATAAAAAAAATATTGGGAAAAAAGAAACGGTTGTACAGTAAGTGAAAGAGGCATTTGTCTGAAGTCATACATACAAAGCTAAAACAATGTAATAAACAGCTAAAACTTGCAATTAGGAAAGCAAAGTGAAGTATGGAATTAAACTTGGTAAATAAAACTAAGGACAATAAAAAACAATTATTTAATTATATTGGGGACTCTGAGAGGTAATCAAAAGGGGATAGGGCCAATAGTTACAGCAAATAAAACAGTTACACAAGAATGGAAAATAGGCATGTCTGAACCGAAATAAATATTTTCAGAAACTAAAGAAGCTAGGCAAAATGAATATATACCTGTTACTGAAAAATAAATCATAACTATAGTTAAGGGGTTAAAATCAAGTAGTTCAGCTGGGCCAGATGGTATAACACCAAATTTTCTACAGGAATTGATGAATGAACTGGCTGGAGCAATCACATTTCTTTTTAATATATCATTAAGAAATGGAACTACATTACCAGAATGGGGGCTTGCATATATAACTTCGATAGTCATTTCATGGCTAGTGCACTTACCCGGTTAACAAAAGCTAAATAAAAACGTAAATCTGGAACTAGGTCAGAGGTCAAGAACTACAGACCAATAAGTCTCACTTCAGTCATAGGTAAAGTTCTAGAAATATTTATTCAACATAGGATACTTGACTATCTGGAAAAGGAGAGATAGTTGATATCTCACAACACGGATTCACCTGTGGCAGGTCCTGCTTCACTAATCTGATAACATTCTTTGAACCAGTGAGTGAGGCCTTGGAAAATGGAGTACCAGTTGATGTGATATACCTGGATTTTGCCAAGGCTTTTGACAAGGTAACTCTTCTTCTCTTCAGCTGAGCCCCCCACTGCAGGGACCGCGAGCTCCCACCGCTGAGCCACCTCTGCCACCGTACCGAAGGCTCATCTAAGCCGCCGCCTGAGCTCTCTGCCCTGGATCCTCAGCCTTCCGGCCGGGTCCCCACCATGAGGGACATAGCTCCCACTGCTGAGCCACCTCTGCCACACGTACGAGGCTCATCTCAAGCCACCGCCTGAGCTCTCTGCCCTGGATCCTCAGCCTTCCGGCCCGGGTCCCCCCCACTGCCCAGGACATAGCTCCACCGCTGAGCCACCTCTGCCACCGTACCGAAGGCTCATCTCAAGCCGCCGCCTGAGCTCTCTGCCCTGGATCCTCAGCCTTCCGGCCCGGGTCCCCCACCGCAGGGACCGCAAACTCCCACTGCTGAGCCACCTCGGCCACCGGCTCATCTCAAGCCTCCACCCGAGCTCTCTGCCCCGGATCCTCAGCCTTCCAGCTGGGGCCCCCACCACAGGGACCGCAAGCTACCACCGCTGAGCCACCTTGGCCACTGGACTGATGGGTCATCTCAACCCGCCACCCAAGCTCCCTGGCCCGGATCCTCAGCATTCCAGCTGGGCCCCCCCACTGCAGGAACCGCAGGCCCCCACTGCTAAGTCACCTCGGCCACTGGACTGACGGCTCATCTCAAGCCGCCGCCCGAGCTCTCTGCCCCGGATCTTCAGCCTTCCAGGTACGGCTCTGCCACCAACCAATCGGAACATGAGCACCTCTCCAGGGAATGCTCCGATTGGCCAGAAGCTCTCCTCACTCACTTCTCTCTAAAACCGGCATATTTTAGAGAATTTAAGCACTCTATGTAAATATATGCATTGATTACAGCTAGTTTACAGTTTTTAAGTGCAATTTGTCTGAAAAGAGCTGTGATTACAGGCCTCTCTTATGGTTTTGTGCTGCTCCAGACTTTTGGCACCCAAACAAACCGCTCCATTGTTGTGCAGATTGGGGTCCCTGTTGCGCTGACCGTGCCTCTGTGCCACAGACAGCATACTTAATCCCCACTTCTCTTCTCTTTATCTGGGCCCCCCACTGAAGGGACTGCAAGCTCCCACCACCGAGCCACCTCGGCCACCAGACCGACGGCTCATCTCAAGCCGCCGCCCGAGCTCTCTGCCCCGATCCTCAGCCTTCCAGGTACGGCACTGCCGCCAGCCAATCGGAACACGAGCACTTCTCCAGGGCACACTTCAACTAGCCAGAAGCTCTCCTCACTCTCTGCTCTCTAAAACCGGCATATTTTAGAGAATTTAAGCACTGTATGTAAATATATGCATTGATTACAGCCAGTTTACAGTTTTTAAGTGCAATTTGTCTGAAAAGAGCTGTGATTACAGGCCTCTCTTGTGGTTTTGTGCTACTCCAGACTTTTGGCACCCAAACAAACTGCTCTACTGTTGTGCAGATTGGGCTCCCTGCTGGGCTGACCATGCCTCTGTGCCATAGACAGCATACTTAATCCCCCCTTCTTCTCTTTAGCTGGGCCCCCACCACAGGGACCGCGAGCTCCCACCGCCGAGCCACCACGGCACACTGGACTGACTGCTCATCTCAAGCCGCCACTTGAGCTCTCTGCCCCAGATCCTCAGCCATCCAGCTGGAACCCCCACCACAGGAACCACAAGTTACCACCGCCGAGCCACCTCGGCCACCGGACTGATGGCTCACCTCAAGCTGCCACCCGAGCTCTCTGCCCCGGATCTTCAGCCTTCCAGCTGGGTTCCCCCACTGCAGGAACCACAAGCTCCCACCACCAAGCCACCTCGGCCACTGGACTGATGACTCATCTCAAGCTGCCACCCGAGTTCTCTGCCCCAGATCCTCAGCCTTCCAGGTATGGCTCTGCCGCCAGCCAATTGGAACATGAGCACCTCTCCAGGGAATGCTCCGATTGGCCAGAAGCTCTCCTCACTCTCTGCTCTCTAAAACCAGCATATTTTAGAGAATTTAAGCACTGTATGTAAATATATACATTGATTACAGTCAGTTTACAGTTTTTAAGTGCAATTTGTCTGAAAAGAGCTGTGATTATAGGCCTCTCTTATGGTTTTGTGCTGCTCCGGACTTTTGGCACCCAAACAAACCGCTCTAATGTTGTGCAGATTGGGTTCCCTGCTGGGCTGACTGCGCCTCTGTGCCACAGACAGCACACTTAATCCCCCCCCTTCTTCTCTTTAGCTGGGTCCCCCACCTCAGGGACCGCAAGCTCCCACCGTCGAGCCACCTCGGCCACCGGACCAACGGCTCATCTCAAGCTGTCGCCCGAGCTCTCTGCCCCAGACCCTCAGCCTTCCAGGTATGGTTCTGCCACCAGCCAATCAGAATGCGAGCGCCTCTCCAGGGCACGCTCTGATTGGCCAGAAGCTCTCCTCACCCTGCCTCCAAAACCATATTTTAGAGAATTTGTAACATATGTAAATATATGCATTGATTACAGCCAGTTTATAGTTTTTAAGTGCAATTTGTCTGAAAACAGCTGTGATTGCAGGCCTCTCTTGTGGTTTTGTGCTGCTCTAGATTTTTGGTGCCCAAACAAACCGCTCTATTGTTGTGCAGATTGGGCTCCCTGCTGAGTTGATCGTGCCTCTGTGCCACAGACAGCATACTTAATCCTTCCCTTCTTCTCTTCAGCTGGGCCCCCCCACCGCAGGGACCACAAGCTCCCACCGCTGAGTCACCTCGACCACCGGACTGACGGCTCATCACAAGCTGCCACCGGAGCTCTCTGCCCCAGATCCTTAGCCAATCGGAATGCGAGCTCCTCTCCAGGGCACACTCCGATTGGCCAGAAGCTCTCCTCAGTCTCTGCTCTCCAAAACTGCCATATTTTAGAGAATTTTAAGTACTGTATGTAAATATATGCATTGATTACAACCAGTTTACAGTTTTTAAGTGCAATTTATCTGAAAAGAGACATGATTACAGGCCTCTCTTGTGGTTCTGTGCTGCTCCAGATTTTTGGCACCTAAACAAACCGCTCTAATGTTGTGCAGATTGGGCTCCCTGCTGGGCTGACCATGCCTCTGTATCACAGACAGCATACTTGATCCCCCCCCTTCTTCTCTTCAGTTGGGTCCCCCACCGCAGGGACTGCAAGCTCCCACTGCCAAGCCACCTTGGCCACCGGACCGATGGCTTATCTCAAGACGCCGCCCGAGCTCTCTGCCCCAGATCCTCAGCTTTCCAGGTATGGCTCTGTCACCAGCTAATCAGAATGCAAGTACCTCTCCAGGGCACGGTCCAATTGGCTAGAAGCTCTCCTAAGTACTGTATGTAAATATATGCATTGATTACAGCCAGGTTACAGTTTTTAAGTGCAATTTGTCTGAAAACAGCTGTGATTACAGGCCTCTCTTGTGGTTTTGTGCTGCTCCAGACTTTTAGCACTGAAACAAACCGCTCCGTTGTTGTGCAGATTGGACTCCCTGCTGGGCTGAAAATGCCTCTGTGCCACAGACAGCATACTTAATCCCCCCCTCTCTTCTTCTCTTCAGCTGGGCCCCCACAGCAGGGTATAGCTCCCACCGCTTGAGCCACCTCGGCCACCCGGACTCAGCGGCTCATCTCAGCACAATGCCCAAGCTCTCTGCCCCAATCATCAGCCTTCCAGGTACGGCTCTGCCGCCAGCCAATTGGAACGTGAGTGCTTCTCCAGGGCATGTTCCAATTGGCCAGAAGCTCTCCTCAGTCTCTGCTCTCCAAAACCAGCATATTTTAGAGAATTTAAGTACTGTATGTAAATACATGCATTGATTACAGCCAGCTTACAGTTTTTAATTGCAATTTGTCTGAAAACAACTTTGATTACAGGCCTCTCTTGTGGTTTTGTGCTGCTCCAGACTTTTGGCGCCCAAACAAACCACTCTATTGTTGTGCAGATTGGGCTCCCTGCTGGGCTGACCATGCCACAGACAGCATACTTAATCCCCCCCTTCTTCTCTTCAGCTGGGCCCCCCACCGCAGGGACCTCAAGCTACCACAGCCGAGCCACCTCAGCCACCGGACCGATGGCTCATCTCAAGCCAATGCCAGAGGTCTCTGCTGCCAGCCAATCGGAATGCCAGCGCTTCTCCAGGGCATGCTCCAATTGGCCAGAAGCTCTCCTCAGTCTCTGCTCTCCAAAACTGGCATATTTTAGAGAATTTAAGTACTGTATGTAAATTTATGCATTGACTACAGCCAGTTTACAGTTTTTAAGTGCAATTTGTCTGAAAAGAGCTGTGATTACAGGCCTGTCTTGTGGTTTTGTGCTGCTCCAGACTTTTGGTGCCCAAACAAACCACTCTATTGTTGTGCAGATTGGGCTCCCTGCTGGGCTGACTGTGCCTCTGTGCCACAGACAGCATACTTAATCCCCCCTCTCTTCTTCTCTTCAGCTGGGCCCCCCACCACAGGGACTGCAAGCTTCCACGGCCGAACCACCTCGGCCACCGGACTGACGGCTCATCTCAAGCCACCACCCGAGCTCTCTGCCCCGGATCCTCAGCCTTCCAGGTATGGCTCTGCTGCCAGCCATTATTGCCTCGCCAGCGCTGTGCACCCACTCCCCACCCGTCCACCAAAACTTGACACTTTTATTTATTCCCTACCGCTTGTCACCTGATCAGCTTTTTTCTGTGATCAGCTTTTTTCTAACAGCTCACTTTTCCATTGGCTGCTTATAGTACTCTACCACTAGAGGGATCCACTAGCTGAGCACCTCTAAATCACAGCTCACTAGCCCTCTCATTCCCACCAGTCACGCTGCCTTTCTGGACCTCACCATGGTGTCCTGGCAGGCACCACAACTTTGGTATCTACCTATGTTACTGTCCCTAGCACTACTTATCCCACTCCCCAGTAAGCTGCCGAGGGGCTCACCCACTGTGGTTAAGCCATTGATGGTGGAGAACAGCACAGTCCACCTCTCTTGCAGTGCTCCACCCTTGGACTATACCCCTCCTCTGCTGCCCAGTGGTCCCCTGCACCTCAATAATCTCGGTGCCTACCCACTTCATCACCCTCCTCAGGCTGGTATCCTACCCTATGTTTCATTCTCTCCCCCATAAAAAAGCTAAATGGCTACTCCTTAGCTCCTATAAGAGAAGCAGGGCACCACTTCTCCTTCTCCTCCTAATTCTGCTAGCAGCTAGGGATATCCACCCAAACCCAGGCCCTGTCATAGATTACCCACCAGCCGATGCCCGCCCAACCACCACCACCCCTCTGACATTACCAAATGGCCTCAAAATCATTCACCTAAACATAAGATGCCTCGCCCCAAAAATCTCTCTACTACAACCCATAGTACTTGCGTATGTCCCAGAAATCATTGTAATTTCTGAAACCTGGCTTGCAGAAAACATTCCTGTTTGTGCTATCGCCATCCCTGGCTTTACCATCTCTAGATAGGACAGAGCAGGTAGAGGCGGTGGCATGGCTATCTACACCTTATCTACCCTCCAGTTCACTCCTTCCTTCACTTCAACCATCCAATCCTCCGATGAGGCCTTACTATTAAAAATCTCCTATCCCCATACCATCCCCATTTTCATCACTGGAGTCTACTGTCGCCCAGGGCAGCCAACTTCCAATGTCACTGACTTGGTCACAAAACTTTCCTCACTGGCCAGTGGCAGCGAACTATTCATCCTGGGTGACCTAAATCTAAACTGGCTGGCTCCGTCCCTGGCTCACATTCACTCCACCATAGATGCTTTAAACCTCTGGCAACTCATACTGGAACCCATTCGACTAAACTATAAGTCACTAAACCACTCCCTGCTTGACCTAGTCCTCATCTCCCATCCCCACCTTGTAGTGGCCTTGGGGCTATTATCTGACTCTATCAGCGACCACCACATGACCTTTGTAGTGTGTAAAATACATAGGTCCAAGCTTCCAGCAAAACGATTCTCACTCGACCATTCACATCCCTTGACCTGCAACTTTTGCTTCAGGATCTCGCTCAAACCTACTGGTCCCCCTGTCCTCAGCTGACATGGCTCTTGCCTATTTCAGCTCCAAGTTCCTACAAATTTGGAACTCCTATTCTCTGCTCCGCAAAACTAGGGTACGTGGTGCACACCTACCTTGGGTCTCACCTGCACTACTGGTCTGCCAACGAGCTCGCGACCTTGCATGGCATCGGGCTAAAGCCACCAACTGTACTAGCGACCTCAAATGTTATCGTGAACTCAGAAATGGCTGCACCAAAGCCATCCACCTAGCCAAGGCTGAGCATTTCAAGTCCAACTTCCAGACTAACACAAACACCCATCCAAACTCTGGAAGGTCATCCAATCCCTCTTCTCACCTTCTTCAAACACTACACCACCTATCCTCAGGCACAACCATGATGTCCTTACTGAACCTATGGCCATTGCCAATTGCTTCAATTCCCACTTTGCCACCTGTGCCTCTGCGCTGCTTAGCACCCTACCTAACCCCCATCTTGCCCCAGTGTCCCTGTCTACCTCCCCACCCACTGCTCCCCTACCTGCACCTATCCCTTCCCCACAATCTGCCCCTTCCCCCCTGCTGTGCTGCCCCCTACACCTTCCCTCACCCCACCTCCCCCCTCAGTTCTCCTTCTCTCCTGAAACTACTCTATCAGCTCTCCTGGCACTTGATTCTACCAATGGCTCCTCACCCGATGGCCTTGACCCTAGGCTCCTCTCCCTCTCAGCTCCTGCCATCACTTATCTTCTATCCTTGATACTAAATCTCTCCTTTGAGTCTGCTACTGTTCCCTCGGCCTGGAAGCATGCCATAGTCCTCCCTCTCCCTAAGGGGGGGGAGACTCCACCTCTCCTGGGAACTATCGACCTATCTCTCTCCTTCCTACTTTAGCCAAACTCCAAGAATACATAGTGCTCAACCAACTTTCTTTGTTCCTCTCTGACTATGCTTTCTTCACACCCTTCCAGTCTGGCTTCAGGAAAGCCCATTCCACCACCACCTCACTGTTGAGGATGAGACCCATCTCCTCAGGCTTTGACAAAGGGAACATTACCTCAGCTATCTTTGTTGACTTGGCCAAAGCCTTTGACATGGTCTCTCACCCCTCCTCCTACACAGCTTATCATCAGCTGGACTCTCCCCTACTACCACAGGCTGGTTCAGCGCCTACCTGTCCGGCAGGTCATAATCAGTTAGAATAGCTGATGTTATCTCACCTTCCCGCCTATTACCACTGGAGTCCCCCAGGGTTCAGTGCTAGGCCCCATCCTGTTCTCCATCTTTTTAAATGAGCTCCCCCCGGTTGGCTCATTATCTAGCAACCACATGTATGCTGACGATACAGTGCTGTTTACCTGTGGTACATCAGTCCCTGATGTCACTGCCAGGCTTCAGTCTGACTTCACCAAAGTCCAACTTTGGTTCAACTCACACCAACTATTTCTAAATGCCAAAAAGACAGTCTTCATGTCCTTCGGCACAAGGCAGAGACTTGCTCGGCTAAGCAACCTCCCCTCCTTTCACACCCTTGATGGGACTGCTCTTGAGGACGCCTCCTCATTCAGGTACCTCGGCATTTGGCTGGATAGATACCTCAACTTCTCTGTACACATAGATGCCGTTCTGAAAAAATTAAGGCCTAAGCTCGGTGCCCTCTACAGAAACCGCAGCAGCATCCCTCTTGCCACCAGGTGCGAGATGGTACAGAAGATGATCTTGCCCATTTTCGACTACTGTGACATAGTCTATGGTGTCACCGCCCCAGTCCCACCTATCCAGACTGGACTCTCTCTACAACTCCTTCTGTCGTTTTGCTTTTGACGCCCCCCTCCTAACTCATAATTGTGATCTTTACCCTTCCCTCAACTTCCTTCCCCTCCACAATTGGCAAGTTTTACACAGTGTTAAGCTCATCTCTAAATTCTGGCTTGGTTTGCTCCCCTCATACATCTCCTCCTCTCTTGCTACCCCTTCCTCCTCCCTCTATTCCCTGAGATCCCTGGCTGACACTCGCACCCTTTCTATCCCTGGCAGAACCACATCCTCTGGTGAGAAAGCCTTCTCATATCACCTGCCTAAACTGTGGAATTCTCTTCCTCCTCAAATTCACTTCTCCTCCTCCCTTTTTCTCTTACCTCTGCACTACACAACTATCTCACTCCTTCCTGCATCTGCTTCTGACCCACACCTTACCTAACTCCTGTCTCACCTGCCCCCTTATCTCATGCACTTACCCTACCCCTCATGGTCTAGCACTTAACCTCGAGACATGCTCACCTATGTGGAAGGCTACTGTGACTGCTGCAGTGTACCACCCACATATCACTGTTGCACTCCACCTAAGCCCATGGCTCAGCACTGCTCTTAATTATTTGTATGTATTATGCATTGTATTCCTGCATCATCTATGCTTTCATGTATTGTATATGGATGCCTCTCACATGGATGTACTTTTTACTATGTTACATATTCATTGACCATGCTTGAATGTATGTATTGTATTGTACCTCTTTATTACTGCATTTAATCACACCTCTGTATTGCTGTATGATTTGTCATTGATACTACTGTACATCCCACTACCCCTTCCCCCAGGACGTACCATGAGACGAGCATTAAATTGCTCAGTGTATCTTTCCTGGTGAAACAATTCAATAAATAAATAAATAAAATACTAATGGAACAGTTATATCAGATTAATCTTGAGACCAATATAATAAAATGGGTTATATCATGGTTGAAGGAAAGAAGCAAAGAGTGATGGTTAAGGGATACCAGTCGGAGTGGGGGATGTGACAAGCGGGGTTCCCCAGAGGTTGGTCCTGGGACCTACACTATTTAATATACTTGTGAGAACATTCCAAACAACAGATAATGCTTGGATAAGCAAATATGCAGATGACTGCAAACTTGGGGTTCTAGTACAGAATCTTACAGATGGTCAAAAACTCCAAGATAATTTAGACTAACTCTTTGATTGGACTATAAAAAACAAAATTATGTTTAATATATCTAAATGCAATGTAATGCACTTCGGTCCCAAGAATCCAAACTTTGTGTATAAATTAAATCATCAAATACTAGAAACAACATCTGAGGAAAGGGATTTAGGCATTTTCATAATGGATACATTATCAATGGATGTCCATACAAAAAATACGGTTAAAAAATGTCAGAAAATTTTGGGCTGCATATTGTCAAATATCAAAAGTAGAAATACATAGGTAATTCTTCCACTATATACCAGCCTGGTACAACCACATTTGGAATATTGCTCCCAGTTCTCTGCCGCCACTACTGTAAGAAGTCAAAAATTGAAAGAAGGAGTACAAAGAAGGATAACAAAAATAGTCAGAGGACAACATAATGTGCCATATGGTAACAGGCTACAGAACTTGGAACTATACTCAACTGATTATAGGCAACTAAGATGGGATCTATGTCTGGTACTTAGAGCCACCAAAGATCAAATGCTAATGGAAAACATAGGACTTAAAAAATGTGAAGAACAAAATAAAAAAACTAGATCACACAACTGTAAATTAAAAGGTGATACAAATAAAACAAAAAAAGTTTTGACTTTTTTACCCAAAGAGTAATAAAAAGTTGGAATGAATTACCCAGATATTTGATTGAAATTGAAACTATTGGAAGTTTCAAATATAAATTAGATAAACATATGGGAAACAAAAAATACATGTACCACCAATAGAATAATTAGGTGGCGAGTTCATTAAGGACAAATTGTCTACAGAACTCAGAATTAACCTATGATTTATGATGTTCTGAATCAATAGTGTCTCTAATTTATGTTCCTACCTCCTGTATTTCTTTTAGAACCTTTGATGGTTCTGTAGTAAGGGTCTCTATTAGTAGCAACATAAAATCAAAAGAACATTTTGTTCTGATGCCATCCCACTTGGGTTGAAAACCCTCAGGAGAGAATCCCAGATGTGACTCTACTAGTACTATGAGGCCTCTTGGAATACTTTTTTGTCTTGTGTATTCTAGCAGTGTCACTGCATTCCAATCAAGGCGTACTTCCCATTCAAACAACATGAAGTCTTGCTGTATTCTGACTATTGCAGTTAGTCCCAGCACTCAAACTGCCCCAGAGAGTAGAGGGTTAATTTCTATGCAGAGCATAGAACGTTGAGCTCGAGCTCAGTTCAAACCTCTGTCTGCTGCACTTTGAAGCGCAACAGTCAGATTCTTTACTCCGCCTAACTGAACGGTCGCTCCAGAGATTTCTCCTTTGCTCGCAATTCCAAAGTCAGTTAAAGTCCTCGGTTTTAGCGATTATTTTTCGCAAGTTTTGGTTTAGATCTCTGTCTGTGGTACAGTAATTACTAGGTAGTGAACTAGACATAGTAAACGTGTGGAAATTGTAAAAATTTATTTTTCAACCGGTTCAGCTGAACCGGCCGTTTAGTGAATTATATATTCTTTGTTTCTAAACTTAGAGTGTGATTACCTGTCCTTATCGTTTTTTTTTTAAAACAAAACACATTTTCTTGTGTTTTTTTCTAATACCCATGACACGGTTAGAAACCGATAAGGGTGTCTTGCCTGGTTGTTTGCCATAAAAAGGGTAAGTTTGTGGTTAGGATGGCTACATCTGAGAAACTCAAAAGAAAAACCAGGCCCACTGGGTTTCAACACTGCAGTGTGTGTGGGGAGGTCTTTGCTAAGGCTGATCCCCACACCACCTGTGATTATTGTCTGGGGTTTGACCACCTCGATTCAGACTGCCAAATCTGTAAAAATTTCCCTAAGTCTACCCTGGAAAACAATTAGGTAGGCTTAGGGATAAGGATTCTGAGAAGTCCACTGACCCGGATGGCCAGCCCGGTTCAGTTCCGACCGAACCTGAGGGACTGCCCTCTGACCAGGGCGATACTTCTCGGGCAAGTGGAGAGAAGATCCTGAGGGATTGGTTCCTACAAAAGGAAAAAGAAAAGAAAAATCGGCTGGTTCAGATCCAGAGACCCATTTTCCAACTGTCGAATAGATTGAAAAAGTGATAAGGATTATAGAATCACTTCGCCCAGTTCCATCTAATCCGGCGCCTTCTGGCAGGCGCTCAGTTCGGTCGGTTCCTCCGGTTCAAGATTATGCCCCTGAAGATTTCTATGAATCAGATTTGGAGGGGGATGAAGATTATGATGACAATGGTGTGGAAGGGCTGGATGAGCCCATTGAACTGGGCATCTCCCCAGACAGGCCTTCTGGGGTTTCCCCTCCTAGGCTTTCTGAGTCCCCATCCCACTACATGTTTTATAGGAAAGTGGCAGAAACCCTCCAGCTCCCTGTGGAAGAAGCTGTAGAGGAACAAGAGGAACCTGATTATGTGGAGATGATGGACATCCCAGAGTCCATGAGACTGTCTATTCCCCTTCATAAGTCTTTTGGGAAACAGACACAAAAGATTTTAAAAACTCCAAATTCTGTACCACCTGTCGACAGAAGGATGGACAAAAGGTACACCTTATCAGGTTCAGGTAAGAGTACTTGTATCAACAATGCAGCCATGTTGGGGTTGTGTAGGCTGCAGCCTGTGATAAGGCTAATATACCCTTGGCTTCACACCCCCCAGATAAAGACTCTAGGAAGCTGGATGCCATAGCAAAGAAACAGTACATGGCATCTGCCTTGGGACTCAGGCAGGCTAATTATATGGCCTATGCAGCCAGGTACCAGAAGTCCAGGTGGGACACTGTACTGGCACTGGCTAAACAAGCCTCCCCCAAGCTAGCCTCGGAGCTGGAGGGGGTGGCTGCTCATGGGATTGAGGCATCTAAGGTACAGTTCCATGCTGCTGTGGACTCCAATGATGTGTCATCTAGAGTCATGGCTACATCTGTGGCTCTTCAGAGAATGGCTTGGCTCAGATGTACTAGCCTCTCACAGGACACCCAGGCTAAGGCCATGGATTTCCCTGTGGTGGGTAATTCTCTGTTTAGAAAGCAGACAGAGAATTACATGAAAAAGATGGACGAATATATGACCACCTATAGGAGTGCACAGGCCAAGGAAAGGCAGGCAACTCCTCAAAGGCAGCAAGCTAGGGGCAGGGGCAGGCCTTTCATATGCCTTTCTGCCAAGCACAGGCCTCTTCTCCCTTTCCTCAGAGGGGGTTCTTCAGAGGAAGAGGCAGAAGGGGGATGAGCAGGGCTGCATCCACCCCTCAACCTAAGGCTCCTGCCAAGCAGACACACTGATGTGTCAGCCCAGATCAACTCCCCCATTCCTGTAGGAGGCAGGCTGGCTTACTTCGTCCAGGACTGGATGTCTGTTACCTCAGACAAGTAGGTCCTGGAGGTGGTAAGTCAGGGCTGGTTCTCAGCTTCAAGAAATTTCCAAAGCTGAGGGCCAGATCTTTTCCACCTGCAAGCATCTCCGAAACCATTGCCGTAGAGACAGAGGTTTGATCTCTACTAGCTCTAAAGACTGTAGAGAGAGTTCCTACATTGCACAGGGGCCAAGGTCTGTAGTCCAGGTACTTCCTTACCCCATAAAAGACGGGGGAGTGGCGACCCATCCTAGACTTAAGATACCTGAACAAACATCTTTTAAAACCTAAATTCAAAATGGTGACTCTGGGAATAATCCTTCCCTCTCTAATGCCAGGGGACTGGCTAGCCTCCCTGGACTTAAAAGATGCCTACTTTCACATTCCCATCAGGTGCTCCCACAGAAAGTACCTCAGTTTGAATTGCCTTCAGGCCATTATCAGTTCAAAGCTATGCCCTTCGGCCTGACATCAGCTGCAAGGGTATTCACAAAATGCCTAGAAGTAGTAGTGGCCTTTTTAAGAAGGGAAAATATTTCCATATTTCCATACCTGGACAACTGGCTCATTGTGGGTCAGTCTCCAGTCTAAGTCAAGTCAGACCTGTAAGTGACTCAGCAAGTGCTCACTTCCCTAGGATTCCTTCTCAATCTTCCCAAGTCAGTTCTCGAGCCTGTATAGCTCCTCACCTTCATAGGGGCAGAGTTAGATACAGTCAAAGCAAGAGCTTTTCTTCCCCTGAAAAGGGCAAGGGCTATTGTAGAGCTGGCTTCTTCATTCCACCTTCTGGTCTCTTGGCCAGCAAGGCACTTCCTTCAGCTTCTGGGCCACATGGCAGCTTCTACAGCAGTGGTCCAAGGGGCCAGATTTCAGATGAGGGACATTCAGTTTCACCTGAGGGCCTTTTGGTCTCAGAAGAAAGATTCTCTAACCAAATTAGTTCCAGTGACTCAGACTCTGATCCAGGTTCTCCAATGGTGGCAGGATCAGGGCAACCTCAGGCAAGGAGTCCCATTCATCACTCAGTCTCACTCTGTGGTCCTAACCACGGATGCTTCTCTATTGGGGTGGGGAGCCCATCTGGGGGCTCTCACAGCCCAGGGACTGTGGTCCCCTCAGGAATCCCTTCTTTATATCAATCTCTTGGAACTCAGGGTGGTCTTTCTGTCCCTGTAAGCTTTCTCTCAGTCAGTGCAGAACAAGGTGGTTCAGGTCAGGACAGACAACACCACCACCATGTAGTACATCAACAAGCAGGGAGGCACTTGGTCCATGGCCTTGTGCACAGAAGCCATGAACTTGTGGTCCCTAGCTTATTCTCTGCAGACCTCTCTGATAGCAGTCTACCTTCCAGGGAAGGACAATGTGCTAGCGGATGCATTGAGCAGGATCTCCCCGGACCATCACGAATGGTCCCTGGACCCTCTGATGTTGAAAGTGATTTTTTTCAAGGTGGGGCACTCTAGAGATAGATCTCTTTGCAGCCCCAGACAATCACCAACTTCCTCTGTTTTGTTGCAGACCCCCAGTCTTGGGCTCAGTCCCTCTAGATGCTCTGATTCTGAACTGGGAAGGGAACTTTCTATATGCCTTCCCTCCCTTTCCTCTACTGTTCAAGGTTCTGGTCAAGATTAGGTCACAACCCTGCAAAGTGATTCTGATTGCTCCAGACTAGGCCAGGCAACCTTGGTACCCCCTGTTGCGGTCCCTAACGGTCCATTTTCCCCTGTCTCTTCCCAGGAATTACAACCTGTTAACCTCATCTCAGGGAAGGATTTGGTACCCCAATCTTCGGTCTCTCAATCTCAAGGCATGGCTCTTGAAGAGTTAGAGTATGCAGATTTGCATCTGTCCCAAGGGGTTCTGGATATTCTCAAAGCCTCTTGAAAGCCTGCCACCAGAAAAACGTATAATTCCAAATGGAAAAGATTCAGCATTTGGTGTTCCAAGAAGCATATATCCCCAGACACTGCTGAATTGTCTACAGTTCTGGATTATATGGTTCATCTTAATGGCCTAGGCCTCAGACCAGCTACTCTCAAAGTACATTTGTCAGCTGTTTCTGCTTTTCTGTCAGAGGGAAAGCCTTCCTCACTGTCATCTCACCCTGTATTCTGTAAATTTTTCAAGGGATTGCTTCATACCAATCCCCTTTTAGGGATTCTACCCTTGCTTGGGATCTTAACGTTTGCCTTGTTCAGCTTATGCAACCCCCTTTTGAGCCTTTGTCTTCAGCAGTGCTTAAGTACTTGACTTGGAAAACTGTGTTCCTGGTAGCTATTACCTCTGCCAGGCATATCAGTGAATTGCAAGCTCTGTCAGTGGAGCCTGATTTTATCTCATTCCATAGAGATAAGGTGGTCCTTAGAACTAACAGGAGGTTTTTACCTAAAGTGGTTTCAGATTTTCATCTGAACCAATCTATGTCTCTCCCTGTGTTCTTCACTGATCACTCTTCTTCAGGAGAAAGACGTTTACACAGTTTGGGTGTCAAAAGAGCCCTTAGTTACTACACTGAGCATACTAAGGTTCACAGGTTTGACTCCCCTCCTGGGGAAGGGCAAACCTGCCACTAAGAGAACTACTGCCAGGTGGATTGTCTCTTGTATTCAATTCTGCTATGAGAAGCTAGGCAAAATACCTCCCTCAGGCCTGAGGACTCATTCGACTAGAGGTAACATAGAAACATAGAATTTGACGGCAGATAAGGACCGCTTGGCCCACCCAGTCTGCCCATTTCCCTACCTAAAGGATAAGCTTCAGATCCTAGTACAGCTGCTTCCCTGGCTGCAGCCAGGGGATATTCCTTTGCTAGAGATATGTAAAGCAGCCACCTGGAAAACAGTCCATACATTTACCAAGCATTACTCCCTGGACATCCAGGCTAGGAGTGATGCTCAGTTTGGTACAGCAGTACTGCAGAGCCTATTCCCAAGGTAGGTTCGATTCCCTGCTCCATGGAGGTACTGCTCGGTAGTCTGCAATAGTCAAAATACAGCAAGACTTCATGTTATTTGAAGAAAAAACTACTCACCTTAGTAATTATGTTTCTTCTAATGGAGTCTTGCTGTATTCTGACTTCCCTCCCTGCCTCCCCTCTCAGAACCTGTTTTTGGGAAGTGGGCTGGCAGGTGCAGTGTTGCACCCTAGGGGTGCATTTGGGCACTCCCTCCTTTTAGAGAGGGAGAGTGGGTTATATTATTAATTTAACAGTCTTAAGTTGTTCACTACCTGGTCTTTGATTTTGGATTTCTTGACTTGAGTTTTTTGGGGATCCAAAATATTTGGTTGTCATTTGGCTAGTAAACATTTTACAATTTCCACATAGTAGTTAGTTAGTATTAGCTTGTAAGAATCTGACGGTTGCATTTCAAAGTGCAGCAAACAGAGGTTTGAACTGAGCTCGAGCTCAACATTCTATGCTCTGCATAGAAATTAACCCATTACTCTCTGAGGCAGTTTGAGTGCAGGGGCTAACTGCAATAGTCAGAATACAGCAAGACTCCATTAGAAGAAACGTAATTACTAAGGTAATTTTTTTCTTCTTTCAGTGACTCTAATTTATTCACAGAGGCCTTAGGTATTTCTATGTTCTCTATTCTGTTTACTTTTATCCAGATTCATGATCCTGCCTGGCTCTTCCTGATTTATACTCAGGGCCGTGGATCTGACGTCAGTCATTTCGCCTAGTTCAGTGAAGTTAGCCATCTTATCTCTTAAGTAGATAACTTCATCTTTTTTTATAACTTTATTTCTTCACCTCTACCAGAGGAACTCTCTCCAGCATCCACTGTGCCTGCTCTCTACCTCCCACTGTGGCACTACGGGTACTCTCCTCACTCCGACCGACGAAACCCCCGTATCTGAACCCTCATGGGGAAAGGGCCACCTTATCCTCCCAGGATGCTCTATCCAGAGTATAGAGTGCCGGCTAGAGTGACTGTGTGTGGAGAGAGCAGAGCACCCATAATTGGGAGTGTGGAACAGGAGGTGGTGCCTTCACCTATACTCTGGGTGGGGGGGTTCTGCTTACTGTTTCCCCCAGACCTCATTTGTGCCATAGTGTCTGGGCACAGAGTGCCACCACTGGCCCAAGCTCCGCCTCTCACTACAGCTTGGCGTCGCAATCCTGGCCATCCTCCGACCACAGCAGAGGCCGCTCCTGTGCGACATGTCCCCAGAGCCCTCCCCAGGGAAGAGAGAGCAGTCCTCCAGAAGCTCAATCTCTTCCCTCCCCTGCTGACCCCCGGTGGCCCGAGTCTGTTCACGAACCCGAGTCGCCAGCATGGCGTCCAGCGCCTCAGCCCTCCGCACCACCATGCCGGCTAAATCACTTTATCTTAATTTTTCAATTCAGGGGAGCACTAATCTTCTCATCCAGACAAAAGACATTAACACTTCAAGTAGGTAAAGTGCTCAACCCCTCAGTTCCCTTTTATAATCTTCAAGTAACTAATGGGATAATTTTGCGGGTAAACCACCATGGATCAATATCTGAATTTTAGTATAAAAAAAAGTGGTGTCTCAACCCCAAAAAGACTCATAAATTAGAAGTTTCAGAAAATGTATTCCTTCAGTATACTTAATATCTTCTTATTGTTCCATATATTCCTTTTTCAAGCGCTCACAAAAACGTTTGCTTCTTATTACGTTTCAGGACCAGCATGTCCCTTCATTAGATAATCTGAGCTGCTTTTTATAACATATCTGAAAATAAACAACAAATACTTGTTTACTATTTTATGTCCCATAACACAACCCTTGGTTCTCAATCCAACAAAAAATAATAAAGCACAGGTGGGAACACACCTGTTATGTTGCAGTATATTTTCTTAGTTCCTGTAGTGTGAGCCCAGAAGGTTCTGTAAAATAAAATATTTTATATGTCTTGGTTCTTTTCTAATTCTCATTTTTATCGCATCCAACTTTCAAAATATTTAAACCCATTTAGCTATTACTTTACCTATTATTAAGATGTATAGCCTCGAGGAAAGGAGGGAGAGGGGGGACATGATAGAAACCTTCAAATACCTCAAGGGAATCAACCAAGTCCAAGAGGGTAGCATTTTTCAGAAAAAGAGATGTGCAAGAACAAGGGGGCACAATTTGAAGATAGAGGGGGGATGGCTCAGAGGTAATGTGAGTAAGTATTTCTTCACAGAGAGGGTTGTAGATGCATGGAACAGCCTTCCTGAGGAGGTCGTAGAGTCAAAAACAGTGGGAGAATTCAAGAATGTATGGGGCAGACATAAGGCAGTTCTAGTGGGGGGTAGGAGGAAGTAGGCTGTTGATTAACTAGGATCTGCAACTTATCCATTAGGTAGGGAAATGGGCAGACTAGGTGGGCCATGCAGTCCTTATCTGCCATCAAATTCTATGTTTCTATAGTAAATAGCTTGGTCTTGCTTCTCAAAATGTTTTGCTCTTTCTTCACGGAGCTTCAGTTCACTGGGCTCCTTCAAATTCAAACCTTCTGGTGTCACGCTTTACTTTCGTGGTCCAATTCTCTTAGTAACCTACCTGACACATAGTTGAGGTCTAGAAGTGGGGGGCTGTATAGTCATCGTCTGGCTCTGCCCCTATGTGCTGACATTATGTACCTGGCCTGCTATCCCACCCAATGGTTACAAACCAGTTTAGTTGTCCTCCCTCAGGTTGGTCACCCGAAGTGTTGTGCTGTGGGCTCACTTTAGTGGTGAGTTGGAGGGCACCGACAGATGGGATCTTTAAACTCTACAGCACAGGTGCACAGAGGTAGGAAGGGGTGCCACAGTGAGAGGTAGGGTGGACAGCAGGTGTTTCGGGAGAAAAAGCTGGATAAGTAGGATTAGGGAAAATAAAGTGAGTTGTGTGGTCTTGGCTCTGTTTTGAATGAAAATCTATCTGCAATGGAAGAACCACCACATCTGAAACATGAAAGAGGGTAAGATTTTACTCAGGCTCAGATCTGAAGTTGCCTTGGAAACTGGTCAGGATAGAGGTGCAATCAGAAAAGGGCAGGGAAGCCTGCACTGCAGCCACCTATATTATGAAGATAGTTTAAGACTGGAAGGATAACTAAGCTCATGTATGTCACCTCTGCTTCAGATATAATAAACAAACATTTTTAAAAAATTGCAACTGCTTGAGCTTCCAGTGCTATCAGAGCCTTGCCACCCCTACCATGTACTAAAATGAAATCACTGAACATTTGAGAGAAAAAAGTTGATTGTCATTGATAAGCAGCCCACTACATCTGCCTCCTATTAAAAATGTCACCATCCAAGCAGTAATTTCCAAAACTCATGTAAGGCAGCCCTCTGAACTTGACTTTTGTTAATTAGCTTTGCCATTAATCTTAATTACCAGATCTGCACCTGCCATAATAAATGAACCAAGGTTCCAAAACCCCTTTGTCACCGAAGCCTCAAAACTACCTATGCAGCTTTGTCATGTACTGGATTAATGCACTGTGTCTCGTGCACTGGACTTTACCCCTTGGAGACCTTAATATAAATCTAGTCCAGACAGACTGGAAAATGGAAATGTCTTACTGGTGCCAGCAGGAACTGGTTTTCATTAGAACAACGTTAAGATACATGAAAGGCTATGTGAAAGCGGACAAAATATTCTTGTGCTGTACTACAGTGGACCTACTCACTGCTTTATATTGACATATGGTTTCAAAACAAAACTTTATATACAGTAATATATATATATATATATATATATATATATATATATATATATAGCCAAAATGCACCAGTTAAAGTTTCAACTTAGCACAAGAAAAGTAGGGAAATGTGGCATTAGGACTTTCAATTCTAACCACTCCCCACCACAAATCAGCAAAAGGACAGCAGTACACAAGCAACCACAGACAACCATCATCAGGTAAGACAAACATACAAATTTTCCAGATGACACACATGTGCTAACTTTGTGGATTTGTATCTGCAGCATTCACATCGCAAGACATACGCACTAATTTGTCACTGAAGATACAAATCCATGATACTCAAATTGCAACACTGCTTCTGTATACAGAAGCACAGGCCCCTGCAGCCACAGATACAAATCCATGATACCCAAATTACAAGAGTTCTTTTGTCTGCATAAGTGCATGCCCCAATAGGGGCAGTACTTCTGTAGCCTCAGGTACTCATGCACACTGTAAAACATGCACACACACTTTGTGGGCCTGTACTTCTGCGGCCACAGGTATAACACATACACACTGATCTCTGGCTGCAGAAGCACAGGCACCACAAAATCCATGAAAATTGCAGCACTACTTCTGTGTTTAGCCACAGGTGTATGACATACACACTGACCTCTGGCTTCAGAAGGGAAGGCCCCCGTAGGACCTGCAGTTATGCAGATGGAAGTACTGTCTCAATATGGGTATAATGGCTTTAGCAGTGGATCTAGAAATTGTTCGGGGGTAGCAGTTTTTCAGTTATGCAGATACATATACAAAACCATGCATTAATGGATCATGCCATCTAGACATGTACCTCATACAGCATGCATGAGTACAGCAGCCATAATGCAATGCAGTAACTTGCAGCAAATGACATGTCACAAAATACTGCAGTAAAAAGGGGCTTCATTGCCACTGAATTACAGAATTTCCTGCAGCATTTTTGTGCTATACTTCGGCATTACTGTCTTACATCCTGGCTGGTGCCACTGCACCTCTGCTACAGAGGCACAAGCCCTATTTAAAGCCAGCCTCAAGGCCTTCCTGTATAACTAGGCCTTCCTGGACTTTGTTTTATAATTCTATCCTTTGCCTGACTTCTGTGTTTTAATGTCTGTCCCTGGTTATATATTTCATTTTTGGTATTTATTGCGAGTTAATTATTTATTAAATTGTAATAATGATTAATAATATAGTATATTTTATTAGGTTATTATATTGTCTGTTTTTGAATGTGTTTTAAATTTGTTCGGTGCCCAGAGCCTCCGGGATGGGCATCTTTTTAAATAAAATTTGCCTTGTCTTGCCCTATGGAGCCTTCTGTCTACAGAAGGGCAGACCCCCATGGGGTGTGCACTTTTGCAGCCACACATACTCATACATGCAGTGTGTGGCTGCATAAGCACATACCCATACAGGGCCAGTGCTAATGCAGCCACAGATACAAATCCACAAAGGTAGCATATCAGTACTACTACATTTGTGTCATCTGGAAACAGTTGTATGTTGTTTGTCTTACCCAATGATGGTTGTCTGTGGTTGCTTATGTGGTGTTAGGTCTGATAAGCTCAATGCCACATTTCCCTTCTTTTGTTGTGTTAAGTTGAACCCTAACTGCTCCTTCCGATTGGCTGAAGGAACGACTTGAACGGAGTCTGTTGAAATCAGCTCCAACTTGACTGCTAAATTTCCCTCAGTCCGGAAGATAACTCTTAACTATGTCTGAACCCAATTTTCAAAATGTAAAATGTCTCGCTACTTTAGTTCTCTAATTTCCTGTTGCTCAATTTTAATCTCCACTCTCTGTGCCTAATAGTAGTGGCTGCTGAATTTAATTTGGGCTTAATTTATTTAATTTGGGCTTAATTTCTACTGCCTTCTTTAAAATACTGTTTGCATATTTGTGCCTAAGTAATGATCTATTGCAGCATTTGCTATATTGCTTTTCTCTCCTTTTGACTCTTTTCCCAGTCTACAAACAATACCTCCCCTATGAGCCTGTTCTCTCTAGCTATACTCCTCTCTCACTTACTGCACAAATTTGCTCCCCTCTCGGAAAAGCTTACTGGTGCTCAGTGCTGACCTACCCTGCCCCATTCCCCTTGCTCTTTGTCTCACTAAGCTCTGTCCTTGTCTCCATTTTCAGCTCCTCCATGTCCCCAATTAATACTAATCTTCCCCCAGCCATCTCCAGCTACCTACTGTTGCCATTGTATCTCTGAATCTACCCCTGTGTTTTTATTTAAGTTCACTAATCCTTCTGATATCTTCTCTCTTCGCAGGAGCTGAGCCCCCCTGACCCGGGTGTGCTCCCCCAACCGTGGCGCGGTTTGCAGACGGCGCCCGGCTGAACCTCCTCCGGTGAAAGAAACCCCAGGTACAGCCACGCTTACAAACTGATTTTTAGCTTTCATCCCTGGCGCCTTCACCAGATCTTTGGTGATTGGACATCTCCCGCAAGTGCTCCTTCCAACTGGCTGAGGGAACAACTTGAATGGAGTCTGCTGAAATTGGCTCCAACTTGATTGCAAAATTTTCTCCAGCCCGCCCTGCCACTCTTTCAATGCACTTAATGTACTACTGACTCCCCCCAACGTGTAGCCCATCCAACTGAACCTCTGCAACTCCCATCTCCGTAACATATTATAATCTCTCCCTGCTTTTTCTGTTCATCTCTTTTTTCAGTCACTAGAGGGCAGTATTACACTACAATTTCTACATTTATGCTGCTGAACCTACTCCTTAAACCATAAAACCTGCCCTGTAAACTACCTATTACTACTCCATGACTACACCCTGTCCCCTCTCCTTTTGTTTCTTTGCTTTGCCCACTGGCTGATAATACTTGCTGGACCTCTCTTCTGCCCCTTTCTTACTGGCTGCTACTTTTTTTGCTAGTATGTACCTCTTCCTCACCAAAAGGGCTACTCATTTTGAGTTCCCTCCTGGCCTGTCTCCATCATAATGCTGATCACATGAATAGACTTCCTACACCACCACCCCAAAACCATATATTCCCTTGGTCTCCACCCCCCTTTAATCTACCTCCCACACTAAATAAGTCCTCCCCCCACCTTAGATTTCTTGCTTTTACCCGCGTGAAAAAACAATTCTGCTTGTATCCTGGACCAAAAATAAACATAAGACTCAATTTCTCCCCCCACCTACCACACAGTCCCGACCCTGCCTACTTCTCTTGTTTGGTGACACTGAGCTGAAACCCGGTCCCTCCAAGGGTATCAAGCCTAAACTTCTAACCTCATGCCTAACCTTGTCTAACACAAAAGGGTTCTAGGTAGCTCACATGAATTTCAAAATGTTAGACGTAAAATGGCAGAACTAGAATCTTGGACTTAGCACTATAAACCAGATGTTATGTGCATTACGGAGTCCTGGTTGAAACCATCTATCCTACCCCATGAAATCTCACTCCCCGGTTTCTCCACTTATTGTCATGACTGGACAAACAAGCATGGAGGGGGTGTACTTATCTACGCAAAAGTTGCACTGGTAGTTTGTGAACTGGCAGGCTTACAAATCAACCCTGATATACAGCATTTATTCATCTCCATTACCCTCAGCCAGGTTAAGCGCATAATGGTAGGCTGCATTTACCTACCCCCTAAACTAGCTTCCTTCTCCTTCGCTGAATTTTTTGCTAGTCTTGACGCCCTACCACCCAGTGACACCATACTATGTGGAGACTTTAACCTTGATTGGACCGGACCCAACAAGGTTCAATACCAAGCTGCTCTCTCAGATGCCAAACTGGAGCAACTGTTAGATCAACCTACTAGGCTCAACATGAAGTCAGGCAACCACAGCCTATAGTTTGGTTGTTAACCAACAATAAGACCCACATCAAGGCCTCTGGCATCCTTCCTGACGTACTAAATGATCACACTCCCACCTTCTGTGTCTGGAAAAACAACTTTCCACCCCAAAAAATGATTAAATCCAGAGACCTCACCAATTTCAACTCAGCAGCCTTCCTGCAAAGTCTAGCATCCGCTGATTGGACCCCCATCACCTCCCTACCAAACGTGGATCAGGCCCTAGAGTATCTTGTCAACACCTTTACCACCATCCTTGACTTTCACACCACACTCAAATTAAGAAGAGCTAAAGGCACCTACCTCCCTTGGCTTTCCCATGAGTTAAGGCACCTAATGCATTCTCAAGATAAGGCCTGGAAATCCTTCAAATGGTCAGGTCTCCACTCGGATTGGATAATCTACCGCCAGCTGAGGAACACTTGCAAAGCTAACATAAACAAATCAAAGTGGACCTATCTACTCTCCATGCAAGAAACACACCTCACCAACCCTAAAAACTTTTGGACTCAAATCAATGCCCTGCATAAGGGCTAAGAACAGGGCACTCCCCAAACTATGCTCTCAAAAGGCTCTCCATTATCCTCACCCTCAGAGTTAGCCACTGGTATAAATATTTTTTTCACAGACCTGGATGTATACAAGAAGGATCTACCCACTACCCATCCCGTAATTCCCTACTGTAGAAGCCCACCACCCCCTCTTCTATTTAAAAACAACTTCATGGAATGAAGTCCTCAAACTCTTAATGGGACTTAATCCCAATAGTTCGCCAGGTTATGACTCCCTACCACCCAAATTCCTACAGATAGGAGCCCCTGCATGTGCACACTTGATCACAAAGTTAATTAATAGATTCTTCCTTACTCAGACCATCCCTGTCAAATGGAAAACTGAAATCGTTGTCCCAGTACCTAGAAGCAGACTGACTAACCTTGTTGAGAACTACAGACCGATATCCATTTTATGTCTGATTGCCAAAATTCAGGAAAAAATTCAATACAATCAACTCTACTCCTTCCTCGAACACACCAACGCCCTTACCATACATCAACATGGCTTCCAGAATTTGCAAGGGACGGAAACAGCTCTGCTCAAGGTCACCTTGGACATCGTTCTGGACATGGACAGGGGCTGTGCCACCAGGACTGTCTTCATAGACCTTACAAAGGCTTTCAATCTTGTAAACCACCCTCTCCTCATCTCCAAGCTCCATTGCCTAGGACTTGATCCTAACTCTCTTACTTGGTTCTCCAACTACTTATCCGACTGGTCCCAGTGCATCAAATGGGCAGGTACCTACTCCTCCCCATCTCCAATTACAGACGAGATCCCCAGGAGTCAATCCTTGGGCCATTATTGTTCTCTATCTTCATCAACAAACTGCCACTGAACTGTGGTGGGACATCGGTTCAGCTCTATGCAGACGATGCTATACTACTATACAGATTTGCCAGAGATGTCTCCTCCATAAAGTCTGATCTGGATAATGACTTCCAGCAACTGGAATCCTGGTTCAGGAACAACTTGTTGGTGTTGAACACAAAAAAGACAAAAACCATGCAGTTCGCATACCTCCTTTGAAAAAATGTCCCAGCCTCCCCTAGTAGTCCTTACCTACTCGGGGGTACCATTAGAAGAAGTATCCTCCTTCAAATATCTGGGCATGACTCTTGATGAGCACCTACCCCATGAATTGCATGTATCCAGTGTTATCAAAGTTACCAATCAAAAGCTTGGCCTTCTTTACCGTGCTGCCCCCTACCTCACAAGTCACGCTGGGAAGACCATCGCCTCGGTCACTCTTCTTCCTGAGCTTTTTTATGGAACCCCTATTACCCACTCTATCAAAACCTCTATGTTGACCAAACTTAAGTAGACATACCACAGAGTTGCACGCTTTGCGGCCAAAGCATCAGTCTGGACCCATCACTGCGTCATGCTCAACACCCTAAGTTGGCCGTCATTTGAGGCAAAAATTGACTTCCCTGTACTATGCACTGTCTTCAAACTTATACACCTTCCTTCCCCACCCATCTTAGCCAATTTAATCTCCTTGAAATCCTTCCCAAGAACCCTCAGAACCTCCCACCTCCCTATTCTAAGTACGCCTAACACCCGTACAGCCATAGGTATGCAATCCTTCTTTTCCACTGCTCCTCATAAATGGAACAACCTCCCACACAACCTACTATTATGTAAGTCTCGCCTCCAGTTCAAGTGACTTTTCAAAGAAAACCTCTTCCCACCTCCTGTATGTAACTGCAACTGCGCTTAACCCTCCCCTGCCAGTCTTGATGCTTCCTCCCTTCTTTTCTCCTTCTTCCCTTCACTTCTCTATCCTTCAGTCTGTATCACTATCCTTACTCTCTTCTCTTTTTCCCTGACTCCACCTCACTACTTGTATATATGTATATACTGTATTATATATCGTATTTAATACAGTTTTTATCCACTAACCCCTACATCCCTTTAGTATCTTGAAGTCTTATTTTATTGCCTGTCTACTGCACTTATTGTGTTATGTACTGTAAAGTGCCTGCGTACACTTACCATGTATTTTGTGACTTTTATAATTTTGCATCACTGTCTCCTCCCTCTGTAACCCTTTCCTCTGGGTCACCCCTGAAAAAGGGACATTTCATCTCAGTGGGCTTACCCAGTCAGCAAAATTCAAATAAATAAAATAAATACATAACTGGTGCAGTAATGCAGTTTTTTTGCAAGAAATTCCTTTCTTTTGAAACAGTGGAATCGCCCTAATCAATCAATCATAGCAATTTTATTGTATGACTAAAAGTCTTCACAATCTCATTACACTACAATTAATAAATAATTTTGTTTAAAATCATGTCAATTTAAATACATACATATAATACACATAGTTTAGTACAATCTGTTGGATGAATTTACATGCAGCAGCAGAATAAAGTGCAGAAGTCTTAGTTCAACAACAGGTAAGTATATACATACTTATACCCCGTTTGTACAATAATCATACTTCAGGGGAACTGTTAAACTGAATTATATACAATACAGAGACTGAAATACAAGAATCATAATCCCAAGGTCAACACAATCAAATTCATATAATTCTGATCTTACTTTTAACATTTTTTTATAGCTGTGAAATACGTAGCTAGTTTTTCCAGGGTCCATTCATCCTCTGTATGTATTAAGATACTGGTTAATACTGTTTTTTCTACCTGGTAAATATTATTTATAAACGGTCCCAGCCAGTATGTCCTTTGAGGGAGATACCATTTGCAGTTCCATATAACATGATGTAAGTTTTCTTTTTCCCCATAACCACAATCACAGTCGGCTGACACAATCCCAGGTTTTTTTTTGCGATATTTGAGAACTTTACTCAGAAATTATTCAAATTTGTGTATTATGAAATTTTGTGTAAGCTTAAAATCCGTTAGGATATCTAAATATGGTTTATACCCATGAAAATAATTGTTCACAGCAAACCACTTGGAATAGTGTGTCCCTGCAATAGTATCCAGCTCTAAGTTATTCCAGAACCTGGTAACCTTCTTTGAAATATACTTCTTGTATTTCATATTTAACACTATTCCTCGCTCTACAGCGTTCTTAAGTTGAATAAATTTGTATTTTTCCAGCCTCAAGTATAACATGTTAAGCCAGTGCCCTGCCTTATATCCCAAACTCAACCATTGTTCTTTTTCTTTAAACACTGTTTAACTAGTGTCCCTCATCTTTTCTTGTACATTTAATCTAGTAATTAATTTTTCTAGTCTCAACAGCTGCATTAATATCAGTTAGGCCCAGTACAGATCTAATTTATGCTGCTGGACACGAGTGGCTGATTCTCAAAACGCTTCCTATGGCTTTATACAATGGAGTCATTCATTTCTTTAGGTTATTTGAATCCCAGACTTCACATCCATACAAGAGTTGTGCCTCAAATTTTGCCTGCACCACATTCACAAGTGGTTTGATAGTTGAGCCACCATATTTACTGTTAAATCTGATTAACCCTGCTACTGTCTTCTTTAATCTTTCTAGAAGCAGGTTCAGATGCATGACCCAGCTACAATTTTGTTGCACAGCTACTCCAAGATAGACATAACTTGCTACCACTTCTAATTTGTTGTCTTCTCTAAACCAACAACCTTCAATTTTTTTATTTCCGAAAATAAGGGCTTTAGTTTTACTCATGTTAATTTTACATTTTAAAGCTGTGGACTCCACATAGATGACGTTTAACTTGTTCTGCAACCCATTTTTTTTTGATAATGACATTAAAATAATGTCATCAGCATAGACTAACAGTGGGCAAGAAAGTTTTTTTTTTTTTTTGGTGTATCCTGGTCAACAGCTGCACACTTATGCAACATATTTTCGAGGTATAAAGAGAAAAGCAAGAGAGCCAGCATACATCCCTGTCTAACACCCCTATTACTTATAAAGGTGCTAGACAGTTGATCCCTACTTCTCAATCTGACTTTAGCCCAGGTGTTTGAATAAAGTTGCGATATTATTGCAACTATATTAGAATCAATGCCTCTATCTAAAAGGGATTTCTATAATAATTCTCTGGACACACTACCAAAGGCAGAACTATAGTCAATGAACACAGTATACAACTTTTGGCCTCAAAGTTTCACATAATTTTCAATTAAGTGTCTTAACACAAAGATGTTATCAATTGTAGAATAATGAGGTCTAAATCCTGCTTGATATATCGAAATTCCACCAGTTATCTTAACTTCTTCCTGTAATCTAATCAAGATGACTCTTGAGAATATTTTAAAATGTTAATATCCAGGAGGCTTATTGGTCTATACATTGCCGGATCTGTTAACGAACCCTTCTCGTGCAGTGGTACTATATTTGCCCCCTTCCAAGAGTCCGGATATTTATTGGCCAAAATACATTTGTTATAAAGAATGGTTAGAAAATGGCTCCATAAAGGTGTTTCTGTAAGAAATATTTCTGAAGGAATCCTGTCTGGACCTGGAGCTTTGTTTTTTTATATATATATATATATATATATTTCTAAATATACTTCATACTTTCTTATTGAATGAAATGTGTTATTAACCAAGAGTATTTGCTCATTTATTGAGTCTTCAGTTGGGTCAAAATAAATTCCCTTAAAGTGATCTAACCATCTTTCTTCTGATATGTATGAGTCAATGTTATCTCTCTATTTATCAGTCCCCTTCGTGACCAGTGTCCAGAATTTCTTTAAATCATTAGTCCTTATGGCCATTAACATACTAGACCATTTATCTTCATAAACTTACCCCCATAATTGCTTATATGACCTTCTAGCTTTATTTAACTGTGCTAGCTTTGGTTTACATTTGGTCTTGCTATAATAACTGCACAATCATCTGACCTCTGCTTTTGCCTTCTTACAGTCTTTATCATACCAAGTATCTGTAATCATATCTTGTGTATTTTTATAGGATACTCTAATCTCATCTTGATTTCTGTAAAAAAATATGGAAGTCTGTGTTAAAAGACTACATAAATCTAAAGAGTTAACAATGTTAAATGATTGCTTCAATATGGAATTAGTTACAACTGGCAAGATATTCACATATGACTCTTGCTTCCATATTATTCTATGGGCTGCCCTGGTTTCAGTTAACACAAATTTGTCAAGTTCAAACACAGTATTTCCATTCTTCTTTGTTTCTAATACAACTGGATAATGATCACTCTCGGATCTTATACAGTGGAATCACTCCAATCATCTCCCCAGCTCCTTAGCCAGATAAATACTGCTTATAACAACATCTGCAGATTTGTTGCCCAAGCCCATTTCTGCACCCACCATTGCCAACTATATCAATCTGTTGGCTGGCTCTCCCCTCAAGATCATAGGAAACTGCTGTTGGGCTCCTTCACTTACAAGACTCTACATACAGGGACAAGATCTCCTCAGCAAGGTATGCTAAACCCCAAAGTCAACAGGCATGAACTATCGTCCTCTGCTAGTCACATACTTGATTGTCCTAGGATATTATCTGACATAGGCAGGAGGGCCTTCTCCTATGCTGCATCTAAGCTCTGGAATTCACTCACAGACAATCTCCATTCACTTGCCTCACCTTATACATTTAAAAAAGCACTTCCAAGAGACACTATCATTTAACGCACTCTGTAAATGTCTAGAGTAAACCCCCTTTCCCTGTTCAGCTGTTTTTTGTTTTTACTTGCCCTGCTCCCCACGGCTTTCAGAGGAGGCCTAGTACCTCCTCCTACTCCGTCCGCCAAGGCAATCCCCCCCCCAAGGCATCCCATCCCCAGTTTCATCTTGCTCGTAGTATATATTTTTCCCCAATTTTTCTCCCAAACCCTAGGACGCCGGCACGAAGGACATACGTCCAGACTAGGCAATGTGCTGTCGCACGTCGTCAGTCAAGTGCTCAACAGTGTCCCCCCTCCCAGACTCCGTGAAGCAGAGCCGCCAGTGTCCCAAAAGCCCATGTTTCCACCGGCTTTCAGGAGCGTCAGGTGCATACAGCACCCCCGGTATCCTGCCCCCGAAGGAGGAGAGGATCCATTGGAACGCTCAATACTCCTTCGCCCCGCCGACCCCCAGCAACACGAGTCCGTTCTTGAACCTGGGTTGCCGGCGCAGCATGAGGTGTGGCATCCAGCGCCTCAACCCTCCGTGCCACTGGGCCAGACCCTGTTCAGCTGGTTTTGATCGTCAAACTTTCTTGATCCTTATCTACAGTAATTGGGATCAATTACTTCTAGGTGAAAATAAACTAAATGTACTATGTTTGAGTCTCCTATTTACTTTGTCTTGCTACCCAGTTGTTGAATTTTACCCTTGCATAAATGTACTAATGTCCTTTGTTATGTTCACCGTTGTTACTAACTCATGTACTATGTGCTATCTATATGGCTTGGGTCGTGCCTGAAAATGGTCCCTGGGATCAGTGTACTTACCTGGTCATCAAATAAATAAATAAAAAATACTCATTCACACAGGTCCCCCTGAAACCTGCATGAACAGATGCAGACACACATGGCCATCTGGGCCATGCACCAAGGGAAGACTCCATCTGCTTACGGAAGAGCAGCGCCCTGCATTTCCATGCAGTGACGAATGCCAGGAATTTATGAGTCTGTCTGGTGGGCTGCAGAAGTACAGGGTCCTCTGAGCTGTGCGCTTCCACGTGGCTGCAGATACAGATGCACGGGGCAAAGAGTTCATCTCTCAGTCAATGCACAGGGCCCCCTGCGACCCATGGGTGCAGAGGTGCAGTGCCGTATGCCAGGAGAAGAGTTGTCTTCATAGAAACATAGAATTTGATGGCAGATAAGGACCGCTTGGCCCACCCAGTCTGCCCATTTCCCTACCTAATGGATAAGCTGCAGATCCTAGTTAACCAGCAGCCTACTTCTTTCTACCCCCACCCCCTAAAATTGCCTTATGACTGTCCCATGCATGCTTGAATTCAACCACTGTTTTTGACTCCTCAACCTCCTCCAGAAGGCCGTTCCATGCATCCACAACCCTCTCTGTGAAAAAATACTTCCTTACATTACCTCTGATCCGCCCCCCCATCTTCAAATTGTGCCCCCTTGTTCTTGCACACCTCTTTTTTTGAAAGATGCTACCCTCTTGGACTTTGTTGATTCCCTTGAGGTACTTGAAAGTTTTTATCATGTCCCCCCTCTCCCTCCTTTCCTCGAGGCTATACATATTAAGCTCCTTTAGTCTCTCTTCATATGTCTTCCGGAGCAGATCCTGCACCATTTTAGTTGCCCTCCTCTGGACAGCTTCCATCCTGTCTATGTCCTTGCGGAGATTGGGTCTCCAGAACTGCACACAGTACTCCAGATGGGGTCTCACCAGCTGTCTGTACAGAGGGATAACAACTTCCTGTTTTCTACTGGTGATGCCTCTCCCTATGCATCCCAGTATCCCTCCAGCCCTCCTTACTGCCCTCTCATTGCTTGCCCACCTTTAATTCATCTGATATGACCCCCAGGTCCTTTCCATTTTGTTGTTGTTAGTATCTCACCCCCATTGCGTACTCTTCCCTGGGTTTTGTTTCCCAGGTGCATTACCTTGCACTTCTTAGCATTGAATCTAAGCTGCCATACATTTGACCATTCCTCTAACCTTGCAGAGTCCTTCTCATCCTTTCCACCTCACCTTGTGCATCAACTCTGTTGCAGACCTTTGTGTCATCTGCAAAGAGACATACTTTTCCTTCTAGTCCCTCTGCAATGTAACATAAAGACACTGAAGAGGACCGGTCCTAATACCGAACCTCTGCGGTACCCCAATAGTAACCCCTCTTCAGAGTGGACTCCATTTACTATTACCCTCTGTGTCCTATTCTCCAGCCAATTCTTACCCAGGCTATCATCTTGGGACCCTCCCAGGCTGGCTAACTTGTATATTAATCTTTTCTGTGGGACTGTGTCAAATGCCTTGTTAAAGTCTAGGTAGGCCATGTCCACAGCCCCTCCCTGATCTACTACTTTGGTCACCCAGTCAAATAAATCTATTAGATTCATCTGGCATGACCTTCCCGCTGTGAATCCATGCTGCCTTGGGTCCAGTGCCCCTCTGGACTCCAGGTACTTGACAATTCTTTCCTTCAGAAGTGATTCCATCATTTTCCCTATCACTGAGCTTAAACTAACAGATCTGTAGTTTCTTGCTTCTGCCCTGCTCCCACTTTTGTGAAGGGGAATCACATCTGCCCTCCTCCAGTCCTCAGGTACCACCTCGTTCACTATATGGCACCTGGGTCCGTGCAGGCAACCCTGCACTTTTCTGTCCCTCACTGAGGGGGCTGCATAACACCATCCCCTGGGCCCCATCCAGCTGTCTCACTGAGCTCACTCCCCAAACTCAGCTCACTGGCATGGGATCACAAAGCACTACCTGCTGGGTAATGTCTGGCACTACAAACATTTAATTTTTAATTTTGTCCCCAAAATTTCAAGATAGTTGTTTTATGATTCCCCTTATAAACATGACTTGTGGCATTTATAGTATACTGGCCAAAACATCATTTCGTACCATAACTGCAAAAACACATGTCATCCAGGAATTAAAAAAACAACACCTGTTACATTTATGAGGTGGTATGAAAAAATGGCAATGTTTAAAGTTTGGAGTAAAAATATTTAAAATCATCGTATTGATGAGTGAATGTTGAAATACTTCAACTTTCACTCATAACTTGGTCAGTTTACCAGACTTTTACACCAAATTTTCAACACAGCCTTCTTATGATTCCCCACCTCATGAACCTGGTAGGTGAACATTTTCAAATCTCCTCTGAAACACCATTTCATGCCACAAGTGTGAATTTCAGCCAGGATTTGAAAAATTACAGCTGTCATGTTCATGAGGCATGAGAAAAAAATGGATATGTTGAACATTTGGGATCAAAATTTTGAAAATTACCAAAGTTATGAGCGGGTGTAGAAAAATTCCAGTGTACACTCATAACTTTATTACTTTTTAATATTTTGACTCCAGATTTTCAGCATAGCCTTCTTGTGACCCCACTGCATGAACCGGGTAAGTGAAAATGTTCAAATCCCAGCCAGAATTTCATTTTGTACCACAGGTGCAAAAACATGTTTCAGCCATGATTTAAAAAAAAATTACAGTTGTCATGTTCATAAGTCGGTGTGAAACAATAGCTGTGTTGAAAATTTGGGTTCAAAATATGGAAAATTACTAAAATTACAAGCGAGCATTTAAAAATGTCAATGCACGGTCATAACTTTGTTGTTTTTTAATATATTTATTCCAGAGTTAAAACATAGCCGTCTTATGATTCTACCTCATGAACAAGGGTGGAGAACATTTTCAAATCCTGCTTAAAAGGTGATTTCGTGCAGGGAATGTAAAAATACCTTTTGGAATAGATATGAAATATGTCCCCACCCTTGTGCATGGGTTGGGGTCCCAAAAAGACCATGTTGATAATGTGGTGTAAAAATATTAAAAAATGACAAAGTAAGGACTAAAAGTTCAAACCCCATTGAAATACTTTAAACTGGATTTACCTTATTTTCTCATAAGGCAGTCACTGGTTCCAGCAGCAAGACATCTTCACCTGGCGAGTGGATCTAAGTTGTGGGACATGTTCAGGTGAGTGTGGGTGTGTTGGGGGGCTGCTGAGTGTGGAGTTGGGGTGGGGGTTAGACAGCTGATGGACTGTTTTCTTTTTTCAGATTAAACTTAAAAAAAAATTTAACGAGGGACGGTTTTCTTGTTTAGCAGGAAGACGTTACTGACACTGGGGACTGGGCACCACAGTGACATGATACTATTTGGTGGCACCAGGGTGGAGACCCCAGTGCCACTAACTATATAGCTGTGGGGATGACATGGAGGGGGGGATAGTACAAAGTGGTATCAGGGATGGAAACCCAGGCCTGCTTAATATTTAAAATATTAAAAACATTGGGGGGGGGCAACCTGGAGAGGAATGGGGTGGACAAGTGGTACCGGGATTTGCACCCCCGTCCACTTTATTATAATTCAAGTCAAGGGATCAGGGAAGAATGAAGGAGGGCTGGGTAAGCTGAAAGGGGAAGGGAATAAAAATAATACTATCAAAAGATACAGTGAGAGACAGCGAGAGAGAGTTCAGGGGATCATTGGCTCACTGCTCCAACAGAAGTTAGCAGCACAACTCCAGCTGTGGCTTCAGAATTCAAGAAAGTCCCATTGTACTCACAAACAAACAATACAAAAGAAAGAACAGTTACATAAGAACTTACCGTACCAGTAGATCTTTGAGGGAATCTCTGTCATGATGTCACACCTATGGAACTTAGCCATCAGGTATCAGGATCACACGGAAGCTTTTTCTGCTGCAGTCTATTAGGGGCTTCCCATGTCAACTTCAGGCTTTGATGTCACATGCCCTATATAAGTGCGGGTGGCCCCACTCCCTCCTCAGTTCTTTCTCTAGCTAGAAGCTATAGGAGACGGGAGTCCCACCAGGGAACCGAGGAGAGATAGAGAGACAGAAGGTGCCCAGCTAGCAGAAAGGCTGGAGCAAAAGGACAACTGAGCTGGAGAGAGAAGGAAAGGGGAAGGGAACGGCATGAACTGATGACAGACATTCCCTCGAAGATCTACTGTTATGGTAAGTTCTTATGCAGGGATGGAAATAACCACCCATCTGCCTGTCCCAGACACCCAGTTTTCCCCAGGGACAGCTAGTTTAATTTCTTTGCCTGTTCCTAGGACAGGCAGCAAATGAAAAAGCATTAACAGGCACTAGGAACCAGGAGATGCTGTCACCTGTAAGGTTGGGCTATGGACATCATGGTGTTGCATGTTGAGAGATGTCCATTCAACCCGACATCCCGTGGTGGGATCTTCTGTGCATGTGGCAGTTTTGTCAAACAGCAGAAATGAGAACAGTGTCATAGTAGGACTAGACTGAGCATGTGTTCCTTGTCATCTTACAAATGCAGTTTACTTTCTGCACTGCATACATCATTTCTCTGTGTGCTGCATTTGCAGGAACAGCCCAAGACGAGCTTTTGTTCATAGGCAGCAGAGTTTTGTGGATGCAAATTAAAAACCCCTTTCAGGGCGGTCTACTAAGACAGGCTTAGGTAAGGCTAATTAAAAGTCATTGTAAGGGCTAGAAAACCAAATCTGAAAGCAGTTTTCAGGGTAGACAGTCAAGGCAGAAAGAGGGAAAGACTGTATTTAGAAATTAGGAGAGGAGCTTAAAGAGCTGAGGCAACTACATAAAACCACACTACAGCAGAAGGGCTCTAGGGACAGGAGATGTAGAGGCTGATTAAAAGCCCTTGTCAGGGTTATCAAGTGGGAGAGACTTTGAGTGCCCAGGCTACGCAGTAATACAGGAGCAGAGGAAGTGATCGCTGATCATCTTGTTTGAGCAGAGCAGAAGGGGCTACTACTGAGAGGGGGGTAGAGAGAAAACTGAAAGCCCTTATCAAGGCAGTGAACTGGGGGCACACTTGTTAAGTCCTTTTCATGGCCATGTACCAGCCAGTGGGTAATATTTAGTAGCCCTTTATAGGGCACCTTAGAATAGGCACAATCAGTTATTAAGCCCTTTTCAGGGCACAGTGCCACCTAGAGGACGAACTAGTTACTATTAGCTTGTATTCAGAAACAGAAATGTAGACTTAGTAAACAAAAATCAACAGGACAGGTACAAATTTTGGGGGACAGTCGAAATAAATATTGCACCTGTCCCTCGGACAGTCATCCACAAAAAAATATTTCTAACTTTGTTCTTACATGACTGTTTAATTTTCTTCGGGGATAGCTCTGTCATCAGGTCACACCTATGGAATGAGTCCCAACCAGGCAGTGCTGCTAGCAAGGACAGTCTGGGTGGCAGGAGGCCAGAAGCCTAAGAAAGAAGGCCCTGAAGCACAGCTAGGTCAAAGCCTGCCCTTCTTCTGGAGGCAATGTCCAGACTGTAGTGTTTGGTGTGGACAGTACAGCAAAATGTGCCTATTCGCAAATGACACCAAGCTACGTGGGAGAGTAGACACAGCTGAAGGAATAAGGGACCGACAGGAAGATCTGGAAAAGCTGGGGAGGTGGTCCAGGATCTGGCAACTTGCCTTCAATACCAAGAAATGCAAAGTAATGCATATTGTAGCCAAGAATCCCAGGACAGAGTATTACCTGGGTGGAGTCCGAGTATCTGCATCAGAGGAGGAGAAGGACCTGGGAGTGATGACCAATAGTGACCTGAAGCACTCCATGCAGTGCAAGAAAGCAGCAGCAAAGGCAAACAAGATGCTGGGTTGCATAGCTAGGGGGATTAGTAGTAGGAGAGAGGAGGTTATACTGCCCTTGTACAGGTCACTAGTAAGGCCGCATCTAGAGTATGGAGTGCAGTATTGGTGCCCACACCTCAAAAAGGACATTAACCTGCTGGAGAAGGTACAGAGGAGGGCTACAAAGATGACAGCTGGTCAGCAGGGCAAAGCATATGAGGAGAGGGGACATGATTGGGACATTCAAGTACTTGAAAGGGATAAATAAAATTGATAAAGAGAGTCTCTTTAAGCTGAGTGGCAACCATATCACAAGGAAGCACAGTCTTAAGCTGGAGGGTGGAAGGTTTAGGAGGGAGGTCAGGGAGCACTTCTTCACAGAGAGGGTGGTGGATACTTGGAATGCGCTTCCAGAAGAGGTCATCTCGATGAAGACGGTGGGCAGCTTTAAGAGAGGCTGGGATAGGCATAGGGGGAAGGTAAGAATCATGGGTAGGGAGGATGGGAGGAGTGGGGAGGTAGGGCAGGGACATTAGCTCAAGCTGTGGACCCTGCAATACGAGCAGACTTGATAGACCAAATGACCTTCATCTGATGGCTTCTTGGTATGTACTCCCAAGTAGCAGCAGTGCAAATCTCAGCTGCAGACAAGCCCCTGAAACAGGCAACTGGAGTGGCCATACCCCTGGTGGAATGGCCCTTAACAACCCCAGGAAGTTCCTTATCATACTTCCTGCAACAAAAAACTATAACAGTTGACCAACCATTTGGACAAGCACGGTTTCAAAACGGGAGCACCCTCTCTGCTAGGGGCGAAAGAGACAAACAACTGAAAGGACTTCCAGCAGTCCTTTGTATGATGTGTATAGTAACATAGAATTCTATGCACATCCAAAGTATAGAGCAATGTTTCCCCTGGATTGGCATGGTCTGGAAAATAAACAGGCAGGTGGACTGATTGATTTAGGGTAAATTCAGACAGCACCTTAGGAAGAAACTTAGGGTTAGTACACAAAGAGACCCTGGGCCTGATTCCAGGATGGGCTATGCCGGCGTGAGGCGAGATACGCCAGACCCCTTGGAGTATCCTGCGACTAACACCATGCAGTACGCCAGTTGGAATTCCAAGTGACGACCTGCGCCATGGCGGATGCAGGCTGCAATAACCGCGGGTTACGCCTCCCATTACGCCGCAGCCCGCAACGCCTGGTGCAAGTGTGGGTTACGACAGCAACTTAGCCCAATTCTAGCCGGGCGGTTGTCGTAACCCACAACTGCCATTCCAAAAGGTGCACTGGCATAGCGGTGTTATGGGCAGCCCCTACCTGTCCTAAGTGGCACCTGACTGCTGGCACCATCTGATGCCATCACACAGTGCCATGGAAACCATGCCATACTGTCCCCCAAGCCCTCTCAAGCACACCCCTGCTTCCCAACCCCCCGATTGTCTGGGACCTTGGGGGTCTGTTTCTGGTGCACCCACCCAGACACCTGTACCATCTATCCTGCCCCTCCATGCCCCCTGGTGTGTGCCGAGGTGGACCGGGCCGGGGGGCCTGCCTGTCACTGGCTGCGATGTGCGACATGTGGGTTGTATACGCCAGGCGTGTGGCGGTAGCCTATGCCTGGCATATCCTGTATGTCGTAAGTGCCGTGACCCTGTCGCTCCTGGAATGTGGCGTAGGGTCCCTGGCATACGGGCGAATGGCATAACTCACAACTGCATGCAAGTTACGTCATTCATCCTGGAATCGGCCTCCCTATCTTTGTGGAAAATCAAATAAGGCTGCACACACACATGACAGCCTGTAGCTCTGAAATTCATCAAGCAGAAGTAATGGCAACTGAAAATGCTTTCCATGATAGAAAGCGTAGCTCACAAGATAAAGCCGGCTCAAAATAAGGCAGGGTCAGCTTCTTGAGCATGACACTGAGGTCCCAAGTTGGGACTGGATTACAGATATGAGGCTTCAAGTGGAGAATGCCTCACATAAAAGTATGGTCCACATCCAACTGGGCCACTGTATGGCCTTCAACAGGCACATGAATGGCTAAAACAGCCAACAGGTACACCTTGATAGAGGAATATTTGAGTCCTGTATCCAAAAAGGACAGGAGGTACTCTAGAACTTGGGTGACCAGACAAGTAAAAAGGTCTAGGTGATGGGAAGCAGCCCATACAGCAAAGTACTTAAACTTCAGTGAGTAAGTGGCCCTGGTGGAAGGTTTCTTTGCAGCCATCAGGACATCAGCCATCTTCTGAGACACGCCGAACCGGGCAATGGCTATGTCCTCAACAGCCATGTGTGCAGATGGAGGGACTTGAGGTCTGGATGGGACAGGGTCTGCTGAGCTTGTGTCAATGGATTCCAGCAGAGGAACTGGAGGTTCCACAGCCAATTATTGCAGTAATGGAAACCATATCTGACGAGGCACAAAATGGGGCCACCAGAATTAGGGTGGCACCCTCCATCTGTAGCTTGATGAGCACCCTCTGAATCAGAGGAAAGGGTGGTTAGGTGTAAAGAAACCTCCCTTTCCAGGAGAGGGACGTGTCTTGCCAGAAAACTCCAGGCCCTGGATTTAGCAAGCAGAAATGTGGCAGTTTTGCATTGAGTGGGGACGCAAAAAGGTCCAACTCTGGATGACCCGACCTGTCAAACAGGTCTTCTGCAACCGAGGTCAGCAGTTCCCACTCACGTATTTTGGACTGTGACTTGCTGAGGCTGTCCGCCAAGGCGTTTTTGGTACCTGTACAAGGATGGCTGGCAGTTCTAGATCGTGACCCAGAGGAGGATCCACAAGTAAAGAACAGCACCATTCAACGCAAAATAGAAAAATACAAAGAGCTTTATTGATGCAACTCACTGTGCTTAAAAGAAGTGCTCACAGCAAAAATTCACATTCAATTGGTTTTGCGCTTGCGCGCCTCCTCAGGGATGACCTATTGCATCTCATCAATCATTGTTTAAATAGCGAGAGCCATTAAAGTGACAGTACCAATAATAAGTGCATAAAGAAACATTTAAAGTGACAGCTCTCGCCGGCCCAGTGGCGCTGAGGAGCTGGATGCCACACCTCGCTCCACGCCTGCGACCCGGGTTCGGAACGACTCGGGTCGGAGGTGGTCAGCCGGGGAGAAGAATTGATCGCCCAATGGCTTGCTCTCCTTCTCTGGGGGGGGGATGTGTAACTTACTCTGCTGCAAGACCGCCACCTCCTGGGTAACCAGGGGAGGTCGTTGCATAAGGGAGCACAGGCAGCAACACAAGGTGGGGTTGACGCTGGCAGGGAACTGGGATGGACGCACATCTCAATGTGCACCTGATCCCTTGTTCCTACTGCACGCTGGCATCAGGGGCGAAGAAGAAACTTGGAGGAAAATGTCCTTCAGCTCCCCGGAGCCAGTATCACCATCAGCCGACCAAGGGCAGATCCCGCTGTGCAAGCTCGCTGCAGAGCATGAGAGGAGAGGTAAGGGGAGATCTCTCCTCGCTCCGCCCCCGGGGTTGGGGGTAATCCGGGACATCTAATAGGTCCCAATAGCAGTGAGCGTGTGGCACTCTGGGGGAGACCCAGATGGCGGGAATGGATGTGGAGGGTGTCACTCCCTGAGCACGGAAGGAGAGGGGGTTGAGGGGATGTAAGGCGGGGAAAAATAAGTAAAAAAAAAAGCAACAGCACTCCCAACACAACTATAAATCAACAATGAATACATAAAAGTGCAAAAGGAATAAGAAAAATTGTTGCAATGGCAAACAAAAAATTTAAAGTCACATGTATTTTTATAGTTTTTTTAGATTTAAATTTAAATAGGCATTACTAAATATCTCCTTGGAGAAGGACCCTGATGCGGTTGAGCGAGAGTGCGGCGACCGCAAGTGGGAAGACAAGGACCAGGATTTATGCTTTTCTTTGTCCCAGTGCTTGTGCTTCCATGAAGGTTTGTCCAGGTCTGGGCCAGAGAAGAACCCGAGGACTGGACTTGAGAGGCCTGGGAAGACCATGCCTAGAGCTCCTGCTCCATTGAGGCAACCTTCAGCTTGAACAAGTGCCCCTTGAGGGTCCGCTGGTGGTGGCGTTTGAACCTCTGGCAGAACTCACAAGATGAGACATCGTGGTCTGGACCAAGGCATAAAAGACAAGATGAGTGGCCGTCTTTCTTAGGAATCTGTTGACCACAGGCACACTTATGATGCTCCGACATTGTCGAGGAAGAAGAAGATGACATAAAAGTAAAGAAAAACCATCTAAGAATGGGAAAAAAACTAAGGTGAGAAGCAAAATGAAAATGGCGTGAAATTGGCGACTGAATCAGCGGTGGTTTTCTTACAGATCTGACGTGACTAGGTCAAACGACAGGAAAGAACTGGGGAGGACACCCACCTATTCAGAGTGGCTGATGTCAGAGGTGGGCGGCCCCCTCTGGTAGACTGCTAGCTAGACAAGTTTCTGTGTGGTCCTAGTATCTGACAGCGGAGTCTTACCTGTGATGGCCTGCTGCAAGAGATTCCTCTGACGTAAGATAGTTCTGGAAGCCCTGTAGGGCATACAGAACTGCACTCATATCTAGGATGTTTATATGTAGGCGGGTCTCCCACTGGGACCCTGGGTCTGATAAGGACCAAGGTGGGCTCCCCAACTCAGACCCGAAGCATCTGTGGTAAGGACCTGCTGAGGAGTGGGGATAAGGAAGGGGACCTCTTTTAAGAGAATGGCCAGGTCCATCCACCAGTGAAGCACTTTTCGGACTGGGGAGGAGACAAGGACAAGCTGATCTAGATTGAGCGCTGATTCCACTGCACCCTGAGGGTCCACTGCGGGACCCTCATATGCAGCCTGGTCAAAGGGACAGAAATGATGACCGCGGCCATGAGGCTTAGTAGCCTCAAAAATGTCCTAGCTAGGACATACCGGCTCTGAGCCACCTCCTGGGCCATGAGGCGGTCCACCCTGTCTTAGGGGAGAAGGCCTTGCCCTGAGCAGAGTCCAGAACCACTCCTATGTACTGTAAGCACTGGGACAGGGTCAGCACAGACTTGGGCTGATTGGCAGTGATGCCCAAGGACTGAAGGAACTGCAGGGTGCACTCTAGAGTTAACAACGGGGGCTTTCTGGACTGGGCTTTCAGTAACCAGTCACCCAAGTGAGGGAACACATAGAGGCCTTGGCGCCAGAGGGCTCATGCTACAGCTACTAAGCACTTGGTAAATACCCATGGCACAGATGATAAGCCAAAAAGCAATACCCTGAACTGGTAATGCTCCCCTTTGGACAGGAACTGCAAGGTATCGCCTGTGAGGGGGGCAAACCATGATATGCGGATAGGCATATTGAGGAAGCATAGCCAGTCACCCTGCTTGAGTGAAGGAAGAAGGCCATGCAGAGTGACCATCCGCAATTTTTTGTACTGGATAAAAAGGTTCAGCTCCTTGAGCTCTAGAATGGGCCTCAAGTCCCCTGTTCTTTTGGGAACCAAGAAGAACCTGGTGTAGAATCCCTTGTTCTTTTGACACCTGGGTTCTGGTTCTATGACCCTTTTGCACAGCAAGGTGAGTACCTCCTCCCGGAGCACAGCTGTGAGTTCTGAAGTATAAGAGGTGGGGACTGGGGGAACAGATTCTTGGTCCGGGGGCAGGGAAAGAACAGTTATGCAGGAACTTACCATAACAAATCTTAAAGGGGATCTCAGTCATCAGGTGACACCATGGGAACTTCACCGTCTGTGAAGCAGGATCCACATGGAAGACTTTTCCAGTAGCACAACTGGGCCTGCCCACGCCGACGTCATCAACCCTATAAAGGCGTGAGAGAACCCACACCCTCCTCAGTTCTTTCTCATGGAGACTAAGAGAGCAAATTCTTGCCATGGGGGACTGAGGAGAGAGAGAGGTGCCCAGGCCTAAATAAAAGGTTGGATACACCATACAGTCAGTCTGAGCAAAGACCCCAAGAAAGAGGATAGTGGGCAGGAAGTCAGACCTGATGACTGAGATCCCCCTGAAGATCTACTGTTATGGTAAGTTTTTGCGTAACTGTTCTATCTTCTTCAGGGGTATCTCAGTCATCAAAGTTACACTGTAGGAATCAGTCCCAAGCAGTTACAGGTTCAGCAAAGCAGTCTGGGAGGAAGGCAGACTGAGGCCTAGGATAAGAGACCCTGCAGAACAGCCCATCCGAAGCCTGGCCTGGCTCTAGAAGCAATATCCAGACTGTAGTGCTAGGTGGAAGTATGTGCAGTACTCCAGGTGGCAGCAGCGCAAATGTCAGCGGCTGAGACCCCTTGAAACAGGTTACGGAGGAAGCCATGCCCCTTGTGGAGTGGGCTTTCACCTGCCCCTGGCAACTCCTTGCCATGCTTGTTACAGCAGAACAAAATACAACTGGCAAATCATTTGGACAAGCCACTAGTGCCCTCTCTTCCTTGGGCAAAAGAAACAAAAAGCTGCTTTGATTTCCTGCAGTCCTTAGTTCACAGCAAGTAATATTTTAGATTTTGGGCACATCTAAAGTATGGAGCAGTGCTTCCCCTGGATTGCCATAGTCCAAGAAATGAACAGGTAGGTGGATAGATTGGTTCAGGGTAAACTCAGATACCACATTAGGGAGAAACTTACGATTCGTGCACAAAGACACCCTGTCTTTGAGAAAAATCAAATAGGGCTCTTCACACCAGAGAGCCTGAAGCTTGGAAATCCTTTGAGCAGAAGTAATAGCAACCAAAAATAATGCTTTCCACGAGAGAAAGCACAGCTCACAAGTCATGGCTGGTTCAAAAGGACACAGGGTCAATTTCTCCAAAACAAAATTTAAATCCCAAGCTGGGACAGGGGTACGGATTGGACGTTTCAGGTGCAGGATGCCCCTAAGAAAAGTATGGGACACATCCAACTGAGCCACGGTAAAATCATCCAACAGCATGTGAATGGCAGAAACAGCTGAAAGGTGCACCTTAAGGGAGGCGTACTGGAGGCCTCAGTCAGACAGTGATATCAGGTAGTCTAGAATCTCTCTCACCGGACAGGTGAAAGGGTGCAGATGATGTTTTGCAGCCCAGATGGCAAACCTCTTCCACTTCATGCAATATGTGGCTCTGGTGGAGGGCTTCTGAGCTGCCATGAGGACTCCTGCTACCTTCTGAGACACACCAAAGTGGGCAATGGTTATATCCTCAGCAGCCAGGCATGCAGACAAAGGGACTTGAGGTTTGGATGGATCAGGGTCCCCTAAGTCTGCGTGAGCAGGTCCCGGCAAAGGGGTAGAGAAGCTGGAGGTTCCTCCACAAACTGCTGCAGTAACGGAAACCATATCTGCTGTGGCCAGTAGGGTGCAACCAGGGTCATGCTGGCCCCTTCCAATCTCAGTTTGATTAGTACCCTCTGAATCAGAGGAAATGGAGGGAAGGCATAAAGGAACCTCCTGCTCCAGGAGAGGGACAACACATCTCATCAGAAAACTCTAGGCCCTGGATCTAATGAGCAGAAATTGGGCAGTTTTGCATAGAGTGGGTACACAAGAAGGCCCAAGTCTGGATGACCCCATCTGTCGAACAGATCGTCTACAACAAATGACAGAAGCTCCCATTTGTGCATGCTGGACTGAGTGCAGCTGAGGCTGTCCACCATGGTGTTCGACATGTCTGGGATGTGGACTGCTGAGAGTTCTAGGCCATGGTCCAGAGCCCAGTACCAGACTCCTCATTGCTTCTCTTCAAAGGAGCTACGAATGTGCCCCCCCCCATTTGTTGATGCGGTAGACCACACTGAGATTGTCTGACTGAATCAACAACTGTCCCGGAGAGAGGTGGCTCTGGAAGGCCTGCAGGGTGTACAGAACCGCCTCATCTATAGGACATTTCTATGTGTGGGTGGCAGTAGTAGGGACCTGGGTGAACTTCGGGACTGAAAGAGCCAAGTGTTTATTTTTTTGTGATTTGATTTGTGGATTGCAGCAGCAGTTATGGCTATGAGAGGCTGAGTTTACCTGGAAATCGGGGGCTATACTGGAATTGGGTGGTGGGAGGACACCGAGAGAGATGCCAACTGCGTGAGTGTAGTATCGTGAGTAGCATCTGCATGGCGTCAGCAAGGAGGACAGCATGCTGCAAGTCAGGCCGGGCAAAGACAGATGCAGGGAGGGGTACTAGGGGAGGAGAGAGTAATAAAGGAAAGAAACAAAAATAGAAAATAAAAGGGGAGCAGTAGCAACTAAGGGATACAGAGAGGATGTGGAGGCTGGTGCACAGAGGCAGGCAGATGACTGGTGGGGGGGAGAGTGAAGGGGTACAGAGGACTGGGGTAGTGGGCTCAGGGAGGCTGGGAGGGTAGTGAGCTGCAATGGGTGTGGAGCAGCACTGTTCTTGGGGACCTTGTGAAGAGTGTGGGGGGGTGTCCGGTGTGTAGTCAGTTCAGCCAGCTTAGGCAAGAAACAGAAAGCCTGAAATGGGAGCTGTGGAGAGGAGCACAAGGACTGGGGGGGATAAAGGGCAGGGAGGGCTCACAGGATATACCCAGGCTGCCACAGGCAGAAAGGAGGCATTAAGACAATGGGACCATGGAGCACCAACTCCACAGGAACCAAGGGGTATGGAGGAGGGGAGCTGGCAGGTTGCAAGGACAAGGGTGGTGAGAGAAGGACTAGGAACATGCCCATGGAAAGCAAAAGGCAGGGAAGAATTTCAGGGGTGGGGATGGGCAGGGGTTTAGAGATCAGGAACAGGCACTAAGTGTTGGCTGAAGGAGAGCAGGTGATCGGGTGGCAACAAAGATCAGGGGAACGGGGAACATGGGGAATACAGTGTGTAGGGAAGGACTGTAGGGTAGAATCTGGTGGGTGAGGGATAGATGGGGTTATCATGGATCCACTAACAACAAGGGAAGGGGGGTCAAAAAAGGTAGAAAGGGGGTAGAAGGAGGCATTAAGAAAGGGGCAGAGAGGGGAGGTAAAATTACTGGAGGGGCAGGGGAAGGAGCACAGAAAGGTTACAGGGGAAGAGTGCAGGTGGAGGAGCAGTCGGATGGGAATGGAGGAAGGATGGGACAGGGAAATAGAGGGGAGGACACTGAAGCAATGGGGTTCAAAGTAGGGCAAAACAGAGGGGCAGGGCAGGCGATGGGGGAAAGAGTAGTTATAATGGGGATTTAATGCTCAGGGGAGTGAGATGGGGAGATAAGGGCGCAAGAAAAAGCTGGGTCTGGGTACTGTGTATGCCAGGTATGACAGCATGCAGCCGGCCTGGTGGCACTGAGGGCTGAGGCACTGGACACCTGACCTCATGTCACGCCGGTGATCCGAGTTCGGGAACGACCTCAGGTCGTTGGGGAGCCAGCATATTTGGGAAGGGGCAGGAATGAGCAGCCAAAAGGCAGCTTTCCTCTCCCAGGGGAGGTTGCTTGCTCCCCCATAGTTCTGCTCCCACGAGTGGAGGTCTGATGGGCAAAGGAAGGAGGTGCAGGCCATTGCCAGGGGTGGGCGAAGGGGCCGAGCCAGTACCCGGCATGCGTTTGTGCCTCCACGTGCACGCACCCACGTGTCTGCCGGGGTCCCGGGTGAGGGAGAAAACGCAAAAATTGTAAATTAAAAAAAAAAGTATGACAACAGGGAGGTTAGGACAATCCATTCAGAAGTGTGTGGAGATAAACCTCATATTGTGGTGCATCTAGGTACAAATGACCTGGAGGAAAGTATGATGGAAGAAGTGTAGGAGAGGTTCAGGGAGGTAGGAAGAACCTGCTCTCAGGTGGGCAGATCGGTGGCATTCTCAGAGGTACTCCCGTTACCTAAGGCAAGCATTGCTAGGAAGTTAAGAAGAGAGGAGTTCAACCAGTGGCTGGGATGGTGGTGGTGGTGGTCAAAAATGGGGTACGGGGTAGTAGGGTTTTGGGGCGAGATATGGAAGGATAAGGGGCTCTATGCATGGGATAGGCTACATCTCATCAGCGAGGGTACGGGGACTTTGAAACTGGGGCTGGAGAAGTACATTAAAACTAAAATAACTTTAAACTGGGGGCAGAGAGGGACTACAAAAATGAGTCACCTAGCAGGGAAGACCAGAAGGCATCAACCCCTAGACAGAGAGGAAGGAAGGGAGGGAGGTGAATCTACCAAGGAATAAAAGTAGGGGTAAGGAAAAGGGAGAGGAAAGGCAAGGCACAAGGTGGACCATTGTATCCTTAAATGCAAGGAGCTTGGCAAACAAGGTAGCAGAATTCCAGGCAATGATGGCGTAAGGGGATGTAGATATTGCCGCCATCTCGAAAACCTGGGCCACCCAATACCATGACTGGGCTCTCACAATCCCTGGATACAAGGTGTACTGCAAAGACCGGGACGGGGGAAGAAGAAGAAGTGGGGTGGCTATTTATGTTAGGGATGGGATACTGTGTACCAGAGAAGAGGGGAGGCCAGAAGCTATATGGGTACTGCTCCAAAGGCAAGAAGATTAGGTTGGGGGTGGTGTACAAGCCACCTTCACAAAACGAGGAGATTGACAGGGAGCTGGGGGAGCAAATCAGGAAGGTCAGTGGCAAAGGGAGTACGGTTATAGTGGCTGACTTCAACCTACCTTCAGCAAAGCTTTTGACACTGTTCCACATAGAAGATTTATAAATAAGCTAGGTAGGCTCGGGGTGGGTCAGAAGTTGGTCAACTGGGTGGCAAACTGGTTGACTGGCAGAAAACGAGAGTGGTGGTAAATGGTATACAGTCAGAAGAGATGCAAGTCACAAGTGGGGTACCTCAGGGATCAGTCCTGGGGCCAGTCCTATTCAACATCTTCATTAGTGACCCTGCAGATGGACTAGAGGGTAGTTTGTCTGTTTGCAGATGACACCAAGATCTGCAACAGAGTAGATGATCCAGATGGGGTGGGCAGAATGAGAAGAGATCTGGATAAACTAGCAAAATGGTGAGAAGAGTGGCAACTGGGATTTAATGCAAAGAAGTGCAAAATCATGCACATAGGGAAGAGAAACCCTGAAGCCACTTATAGGCTGGGAGGAGTTGCTAGCAGTCACAAAGGAAGAAAGAGACTTGGGCATCATCATCACTGATGACCTAAAATCATCCAAGCAGACCTCTAAAGCAGTAGGTAAGGCTAGGGGTGTTAGGTGTATTAGTAGGGGTATCACAAGTCGTAAGAGGGAGGTAATAACCCTCTGTACAAGACATTGGTTAGCCCCATCTGGAGTACTGCTGCAGTATTGGAGGCCACACCTTCACAAGGACATTAACCAAATTGAGGCAGTCCAGAGAGGGCAACCAAAATGGTGCAGGGACTGCATCAGAAGACATATGAGGACAGATTAACGGAGCTCAATATGTATACCCTGAGCAAAGGAGGAGGGAGAGGTGATATGATCGAGACATTTAAACACCTTAAGGGCATAAACAAGGTGAAAGAGTCTAACATGTTTAAATATAAGAAAAATAGCAGGACAAGAGGACACAGCATGAGATTAGAGGGAGGCCGATTAGAGGAATGTGAGGAAATTCTTTTCACAGAAAGGGTGGTAGATGCATGGAATGGCTTACCACAAGAAGTGGTGGCTATGAATACAGTGCAGGGCTTCAAACAGGCATGGATAGGCATAAGGGAGCAATACAAATGACTATGAATAGATAGGTCACTGACAGAGCAAAGGCCGATGGCACATTTATAAGGTAGAAAAAGAAATGGGCAGACTGGATGGGCCTTGCGGTCCTTATCTGCCGTCAACTTCTATGTTTCTATGTTACCTGGGACTGACTGGCGGACTATGACTATCATAGATGCCAGGAAACAGGTACTGCTTGGGGCTATCCAGGACAGCTACCTAGAGCAGGGACTGACAGAGCCTACCAGGGAGGAGAACATACTGGATACTGTGTTAGCAAATGGAGACCAAGTCCAGGATGTGGTCGTACAGGACCCACTAGCAGGAAGCGACCACCGCTCAGTGTGGTTCTTCCTCAACACAAGATGGGAGTCGGCTAAGACCAGGATGAGAGTGGTTGACTTCAAGAAGGCAGATTTTTTCAGGATGGGCTGCATCCTGGAGGGGCATCTTGATGGAATTAGCCAGGGATGGATGCTGAACGGAAGTGGTCAATCATAAAGAAGGGTCTGAACGAGGCCACAAACATGTGTGCCAAGTCTCAGAGTAAGCAGTCAAGGTTAAAAAGAACCTAGCTGGCTCAGCAGAGAAGGGAGGGGAAAGGTGAGGGATAAGAGATTGGCCTTCAACAGGTTCAAAAAAATCTGGGCAACAGGAAGACAAGGGAATGTACTTGAAGATATCTAGGGAAGTGAGTAGGGCAGTCGGGGCAGCCAAAGCAGCAAGGGAGCTGAAACTGGCTCAGGGAATCAGGGAGGGGGAGGAGTTCTTCAAATATATAAGGAAGAAGAACAGTTGTAGGAACGAGATTGTTAGAATCAAGAGGGGGGCATGGCAAGAAAAAGGGGAAGATCAGGTAGAGGCACTCAACGAGTACTTTTGCTTGGTGTTCACGAAAGAAAAGGATAGACCAATGCTACAAGGGAAAGGAGGGAAGTGGGGCAGAGGTAACAGACAGGGTCATCCAAGAGGATAGGGTTCTAAAAGGCCTTAAAGCCTTGCGGGTGGACAAGGCACCAGGACCGGACAGTGTACATTCAAGAGTCCTGAAGGAACTGGGAAATTACAGACCAGTAACTTCTATAGTGGGGAAGTTGATGGAGACCATTCTGAAGGAGAGGTTGATAACCTTTCTGGATAGTAATGGACTACAGGACGAGAGACAGCATGGGTTTGTCTTGGGAAGATCTTGCCATACCAACCTGATCGAGTTCTCTGATTGGGCCACTAGTGCAATTGACGAGGGCAATGCTGTGGATGTCCTGTATCTAGATTTCAGCAAAGCTTTCGACTCTGTGCCATACGGGAGGTTACTGGGCAAGCTGAGACACCTGGGAGCAGGGAAGAAACTAGTAGGGTGGATTAGGAGCTGGCTTCAGGGTAGACAGCAGAGGGTAGTTGTAAGGGGGACACACATCCAAGCTAAGACCTGTAATGAGTGGGGTACTGCAGGGTTCAGTATTAGGCCCTGTTTTATTCAATGTCCTCATAGGTGACTGTGACAGGGTTGAATAAGGCCCTGCCAAATTTGTTATGTAGAAAGGGTTTAAATGCAAGGATCTGTTCTATCCTCTCCTTTTCTCTCTCTTGTCTGTCTGGTAGCGCAACCACATTTTCTTGTGAGACCTAGGAATTGCTCACTTCTACAGTTTTGCAATTCTCCGCCTCTTGCTATCTCTCTGCCTTCCCTTGCTATTTCTGTCTTTTCTTCCCCGTTGCATATCTGCAGCTATACAAATATATGTGAATCTTTATGTGGAAATGTCATTGATACTGGGATTTCTTTGTTTAAAACTGTATAAAGTTATTAAATGATTGCAAAGCTAAAACTGTATATAGTTATACTGTTGAAATTATTGCAAAGCTATTTGGAACTCAAGGGGTTAACCTGAGATGCAGTTTTTAAGCCTTTTGCAGAGCTGTAAACAAGAGGTCACTATGATCTTTTTTGCTGCACTTGCATCGAAACTGACAAGAACATTCGGTAAACTTACAAGAGCATTCTGTGAGAAGCAAGCTCTCTTAACGAGTTCCCAGACAAAGACTTATAAAAGAGCAGCAATGCTTTTGCTAGAGAGACAATGAGAATGAGAGACTGAAACTCGGAATTAAGAGATATCCTCAGAAGAAGGACTTAGTTCTCTCTGTTTGTAATGCCTTTGTAAATAGTTATACTGAATAGTTTTTATTTTGCTGTTATTGAGAAAAATAAAATACTAATTGCGAATTTTCAAACTGCTCCTGGTTTTCCAGTGCTTTCTGACCTGTGCCTTGACAACAGGGACATTGCAGAGGTGGTCAAGAGTAAGATCAGCCTGTTTGCCGATGACACAAAGATTTGTGTAAAAGTGGAAAGTGAGGAAAGGAGGCAGGTACTCAGGGAGGATCTAGCTAAACTTGAGCTATGGTCAGAAGAGTGGCAGTTGGGGTTTAACGTTAAGAAGTACAAGGTCATGTACCTTGGAGCAAGAAATCCCAGGACCAACTACTGGCTGGGGGGAGTGAAGGCATCAGTTTCAGAGGAGGAGAGGGACCTGGGGGTACTAGTCACAGGGTACATGAAGGTATCAGCGCAGTGTAGGAGGGCAGCAGCAAGGGCAAATCAGATGCTGGGGTGCATTGCCAGGGATATCACCTCCAGGAAAGAAGAGGTCATCTTGCCCTTCTATAGATCACTAGTGAGGCCGCACTTGGAGTACTGAGGAAGGATGTGAGATTACTGAAGGGGTGCAGCGTCGGGCGACAAAAATGATCATGGGGCTAGGGGAGATGACTTATGAGGACAGACTGATGGAGCTCAACATGTACTCACTGGAAGGAAAGAAAAGAGAGAGGGGACATGATAGAGACATTTAAATACTTAAAAGACATAAACAAAGTCAGAGCGGGAGGACTGTTCTGCCTAAAGGGGGGAAGGGTCATGAGGGGCACAGTCTGAAGATGGAAGGAGGGAGGTTCAGGAGGGAGATAAGGAGGCCCTACTTCACAGAGAGAGTAGTGGCTGGATGGAACGCACTGCCGGAGTTAAACGAACTGAGGACAGTGGACAGCTTTAAGCGGGGATGGGACAGGAGCAGGGTCTGTACAAGCAAGAACATGATGGGGGATAGGATCGGGAGAGGGAATCAAGGAGGAGATTGGGTGGGGGCAGCTGCAGTAGTATTACACTGCGAGCGGCACACTCAGGCAGACTTGATAGACCTATTGGCATTTTTCTGTCTGTGATTTTTTATGTTTGTGCGTTCATATATGGAGGGAAGTCTTGATCTGGGACCAAATAATCTGGATCTGGAAGGGACCCAGGTGTACCCCTGAGCCCAAGCTGGAGGCATCCATAGTGAGAATCAGTTAGGGAGATGAGATAAGGAAAGGGACCCTTTTAAGAGGCTTTGGGGATCCATCCACCATTGGAGCACTCTGCAGACTGGAGAGACCAGCACAAGTTGATCCAGGTCATCCATGCGCTGGTCCTACTGTACTCGGAGGGTCCACTGGATCACCCGCATTTGCACTCTGGACAGGGGTACCATGGCAATGGCCCTAGCCATGAGACCTAGGAGCCTCAGGTAGACCCTCGCAGAGACATAACGGCTCTGTGCAACTATCTCTATCTGAGCCTGCGAGATGAGGCACTCCACTCTGTCTGGAGGCAGAAAAGCTCTGCCCTGCACCGAGTCCAGAACCGCCCCATATACTGAAGCCTTTGGGATGGGGTCAAAATGGGCCTGGGCAGATTGACAGTGATGCCCAGGGAGTGGAACAACTAGAGTGTCCTCTCCAGGGTATGGAGAAGCTGATCCCAGGACGGGGCTTTGAGGAGCCAGTCGTCCAGGTAGGGGAAGACATACAGGCCCTCTCGCTGGAGAGCAGCAGCCATGGCTCCTAAACATTTTGTAAAAACTTGCAGCGCAGAGGATAAGCCAAAGGGCAAGACCTTGAATTGGTAATGTTCGCCCTGAAAGAGGAACCAAAGTAACCACCTGTGCGGTGGACACATCGAAATATGCAGTTAGGCATCCTGCATGTCGAGGGGGCACAGTCAGTTGCTCTGTTTGAGCAGGGGCAGTAGCCCTGGGAGAGTGACCATGTGAAACGTTTTGTATTGGATGTTGAGACTGGGATCTCTGAGATCCAGAATAGTCCTCAGGTCTCTGGTTCTTTTGGGGACCAGGAAAAACCTGGAGCAGAACCCTTTGTTCTTCTGCCACCTGGGCACTAGCTCAATCACCCTTTTCCGTAGAAGGGTGTGACCTACTCCCAAAGACCGCTGTGTGGTTTGGAGGATAAGTGGAGGGTAAGGGGGAGTCTCTGGGGGTGCTCCAAAGCTCCAGAGTGTGACCCCTTTCTATATTCTGAAGAATCCAGGCATCTGAAGTGATGGTTCTCAATCGAATGAGATGGAGGGAGAAGCTACCTCTGATCACCACTTCTTGGTTGGGGACTGGAAGGGGAGGGGGGCATAGCAAGGAGTCAGGCAGAGGCAGATCCTACCGCTAGGGCTGATCTGTTGCCTCCGGGTTGCTTTGTGACAGGGCCCGAAGAGGAAGAGGGGGTAGGCAGGGCAGAACTGGCCTTCTGTTTTCCCTGAAGACGGGAGCCTGCACCAGGCTGAGGGAACATGAAGACGGAAGCCTGCACCAGACTGGGGGGACACCTTTCGAAAGGATGGGCACTGTCTGCTCCTGGGCTGGGTATTGTAGAATGAATGGACGGATTTAACAGCCCTACCAGAGGGCTGTAACTCATTAATGATGTCTTGGACATCAGGCACGAAGAGCTTTGAACCACTGAATGGGGCATTAAGCACCTTCTGCTGGACATCAGCTGCAAAAGCTGATAGCCTGAACCAGGTGTGCCTACGAAGGCAAATGCCTGTGGCAGCAGCCCTGGCAACCATGTCATAAATGTTGTACAAGGCCCGGAAGAGGTGTTTACTAATATCGCTTGCAGCCTGGAGCGACAAAGGACCTCCTGTTTCTGGGAACATTCAGGGATAGTCTGAGCCGCTGCCCCGCCCTTCTTCCATACGGTATTCTGGTATGTGGCCATATGAGATAAATAATTAGCAACCTGAAATCCCAGAGTGGAGGAAGCATAGGCCCTCTTACCCCGAAGGTGGATCATTCTGGATTCCCTGTCAGGGGTAAGGGAAATTACAGTTATGTAACAACTTACCGTAACAGTAGATTTTCAAGAGAGGTTCCTGCAGTAGGTCATCACATATAGGACTGCGCCCCCTGGCATCAGGACCACATGGGAAACTTCTAGCTAGCAATCCACAGTGGGGGACTGCCCCCGGCGTCACATGATGGGATGTTAGCGTGATACTATATGGGGGTGGTCCCCACACCCACGCTCCAGTTCTCCCGATGGAAGACCCCTGAAAGGGAGACAGGAGAAAGGAGAATATTCCTTGAACCTGGAGCTGCTAACAAAGAACCCTGGGAATAAGCAGAAGCTGGGGGAAGGTGGGAGGGAAAGAGGTGATCTACTGCAGAAACCTCTCTCGAAGATCTACTGTTACGGTAAGTTCTTACGTAACTGTAATATCTTACTTCGAGAGGGTTCCTGCAGTAGGTCATTACATATAGGCCTGAATTCCAAGCAGTCAAGAAGAAAATAGTTGGAGACTGAAGCCCAGGAGGCAGAAGACTCTGCAAACCGAGACCCAGGTTAGGACAAGAGGCCTTGAAGGACGGTCAGTCCAAAGCCAGCCCTGTGCCTAGAGGCGATGTACAGACTGTAATGCTTGGTGACAGTATGGACGGTACTTCAGGTGGCCGAAGCACAAATGTCAGAGGCAGACACATTCCTGAAAAAGGCAGTAGAAGCAGCTATGCTGTGGGTCGAGTGTCCTTTACTTCCCCTGAAAGTGGTTTCTCATATTTTTGGTAAATGAAAGTGATGCAGCTAGCCAACCACTTAGAGAGGCATTGTTTGGAAACGGCTGTGCCCTGATGTTTATGCACAAAAGAAACTAACAACCGATCAGACTTGCGCACCTCCTTGGTCCTTGAAATACAATAGTGCAGAATCCTGTGCACATCTAAAGTATGCAAAAGGTGTCCCCCCGCTGGAATATTCAGGGTAGTAAACCGGCAATTGAATATCCTGGTTTAATGTAAACTCAGATACCACTTTTGGTAGAAAAGAAGGGTTAGTCTGCTGAGCCACCCTTTGTGGAAAATCAAATAAGGCTCCTTATAAACGAGGGCCTGAAGCTCAGAAATCCTTCGAGCTGAGGTAATTGCAATTAAAAATACAGGTTACTCGCCTGTAACAGGAGTTCTAGGAGTGGTATATGTCTTTCATCCACACTTGTTGGCAGGTACCTTGTCGCTTTAAGTTGTGCCAGAAAGTCTTCAAGTTGGCTCCTCCCACCCCTCCTAGTGGCAAAACCCTTGGCTCCGCCCCATGATGCCAGATCTAGCCCGCTGGAAGCCAGGTTGCACGTCGAAGCCGGGGAGGTTGGGTGGGTTGTGTGGATGAACAACATATACCACTCCTAGAACTCCTGTTACAGGTGAGTAACCTGTATTTCTAGGGACGTGGATATGTTGTTCAATCCACACTTGTTGGCAGACTCCTAGCAGTTCTCCGGGAGGAGGAGGAGCGCGCACCTTATACTTACTTGGGGAATAAGGACTGGAGAACTGAGGTCCCAAAACCAGCATCCCAGCGTGACTCTAGGTCAATGTGGTAACGGGAAATAAAGGTGTGTGCTGACTTCCTGGTAGCAGCCCTGCAGATTTCCTGGAAAGGGACGTCCCTAGATGCAGCCACATGGCAGGTAGAATGAGATCTTATCCCTTTGGGTGGCTCCATGGCCACCAACCTATAGCAGAGATCTATGCAGGAGGTGACCCACCTGCTTATCGTCCGCTTGGCTGCAGGTCTGCCAGGAGCGGCTTCAGCGTAGGTGACAAACAGCTGGTGAACCTCTCCTGAACTTCAGCTGTCCGCTCCTTATAATAAGCGAGTGCTCTTCTAGGGTCCAGAGTATGGAGCCTATATTTGGCCACCGAGGTGTGACTGGGGTAGAACACCGGCAGAGTCAACATCTGGTTCAGGTGAAACTCCGACACCACCTTCAGAAGGAATTTCAGGTGGGGGCGAAGGACAACCATGTCCCTGTGGAAGGCCAGATAAGGAGACTCGATGGAAAGTGCCCGGAGCTCTCCCATCCTTCTGGCTGACATGATAACCACCAAGAAGGCGGTCTTCCACGACAGGTGGGAGATATCGCATCTATGCATCGGTTCGAATGGCTTGCCCATGAGCTTGGCCAATACCAGCAGTTGATCCCACGGAGGTGGAGGTTCTTGCACTGGAGGAGATATGTGATCTAAGCCTTTGAAAAAACGTCAGACCACCTTCTCCTGTGCCACCGACTGCTTGCCGGCCCGCGCCTGGTAGGCAGAGATGGCTGCCAGGTGCACCTAAAGGGTCGTCGACCGAAGCCCTAGCTGAGAAAGGGACCACAGGTAGTCCATAATGCTAGCCAACGGGAAGGATGAAGGGTCCAACCCTTTGCCCTGACATCAAATGGAGAATCTCTTCCATTTAAAGCATAACATTTTCTGGTCGACTCCATACAGGACGCCTCAACGATGTTGAGGACCTCGTTGGAAAGACCCAAGGCCTGGAACTCTAGCCGCTCAGGAACCAGGCCGTCAGGTGCAGGGATTGAAGGTCCGGATAGAACACCTTCCCCTTGCTGACTTAGATCAGGTCCGGGCAGCCTGGAAGCCGCCTCGGGAGCCTGGAGCTGAGGCTGAGGAGATCTGGATACCAGAACTGGCGAGGCCAGTCTGGGGCTACCAGAATCACCTGTGTCTTGTCCCCCTTCGGCTTGAGAAGCACCTTGTGGATCAAGGGAAATAGAGGGAAGGCGTAGAAGAGGCCCGGGGTCCACAGCCTTGAAAAGGCATCCCCCTGCAGTGATCCCTGCTTAGGGGACGGGCATGAAACAGCCTCAGCTTCGCGTTCTCCCCGGAGGTGAACAGGTCCACCTGAGGGGTGCCCCACTGGGATAACCGGTCTTGGACCACCTCCGGCAGGAGAGACCACTAGTGAGATGCAGCGCCTATCCGGCTGAGGGCATCGCCCAGACTGTTCGAGGCTCCTGCCACATGGATGGCTAGGAGGTCCGCCTCCAGGCTGATCACGAGAGACCAAATGCTGAGAGTTTCCTTGCACAGGGGCAAGGAGTGCGTCCCACCATGACAGTTGAGATAGTACATGGTCGTGGTGTTGTCCGTCTGGACCTGAATCACTTGACCCTGTACAAACAGAGCGAAGGCGGAGAGGGCTAACCGTACCGCTTGAAGCTCCAGCAGGTTGCTGTGGCATTGGAACTCCTGAGGGGACCAGAGGCCGTGTGCCCTAAGCTCCCCCAGATGGGCACCCCAACCCATCAAGGAGGCGTCGGTCGTAAGGATGACCGTAGGCTCGGGTTGGACAAATGAGATACCCTCTTGCAGATGAACTGGGACGAGCCACCACTGCAGGCCATCCCACATCTTCTGGGTCATGGTTACTGACTGGTTCAGAGGACCGGAACGCTGAGACCACTGGTGGGCTAGCTCCCATTGCAGGGGCGCATATGCCAGCGGGCCCAATGGACCACGCTGGTGCAGGCCGCCATGAGACCCAGAAGGTGCAGGAAGTCCCGGGCAGGGTGCAATTGCCCAACCCGAAATGAATGGGCAAAGGAGGAAAGGACCTTGTCCCTGTCTGCTGGGAGCTGGGCTCTGGCTCGAAGGCAGTCGAGCTCTGCCCCAATGAACTGAATCACCTGCAATGGCTCGAGTTCCAATTTGGCCTCGTTGATTAGGAGGCCAAGTTGAGAGCAGACCTGGAGGGCCAGATCTCTGGACCGCTCCACCTCCAACCTGGAAGGGGTTGCTATCAGCCAGTTGTCCAGGTAAGGGTATGCCCGGACCCCTCGGTGCCGCAGGAATGCTGTCACCACTGCCATGCATTTGGTGAAGACTCTGGGAGCTGGAGAAAGGCCGAAGGGCATGGCCTGCAACTCGTAAAGGGATCCCTCTGCTCTGAAGCGGAGGAATCACCGATGGGACGGACAGATTGGAACATGAAAGAACGTGTCCTGGAGATTCAGAGAACAAAACCACACGCCTAGTTCCAAGGATTGTATGATCTGAGCCAGAGTCACCATCCTGAAGGTGCGCGGCCTTAGGAACTTGTTCAGGTCGTGCAGATCGAAACTGGGGCACCAGCCCCCCATCCGTTTTGGGACCAGAATTACCTGGACACAAACTCGGGGCATGGAGGAGGATCTGCCACTTTGCTGATCACCTTCTTTTGGAGGAGGAGAGCTATGTCAGCTCGACGAGCCGACAGAGAGGCTGCGGAACCGGTAGCCCCCCCCCCCCCGAGGGGCGACGGCTCAAAAGGGAGGGGTCTGCTCGAATTCCAGAGGCAGACCCCTACCAACCAATTCCAAGACCCAACGGTCCGTGATTATAGCAGACCAGGCGGAAAGAAAGTGGCTGACCCGGGGAGGAGTGACGAGGCTGGGAGCAGCACCCCTCAAACTGTCACTGGGCAGGCTTGGAGGAAGGGCTGGCCGAGGAGCCGCCTGGACCTTTCCCTCCAGGCTTCCTATTGGAGGAAGCAGCAGGCTTGGCCTTGGGGTGTCAAGTGTGAGCCTGCTGGCCCTGCTGCTGGACTGGTCGTGCTGCAGGGGCGGAAGGGTGAAAGGGCTTACGCTGTTGCTGGCGGCCTTTCTCCTTCTAGGCAGACATGACAGAGTCCAAGGTGGCATTGGACTTCTCGATCTGCCACCCCGGGACAGAACAAGTCGGTATCTAAGAAGGGGACGTCTGCTAGCTTGTGCTGGGTATCTGCCGTGAAGGTCGAGATCCACAGCCAAGCTTTGCGGCGCATAGCTACTGCGGCCGCTACTGACCGGACACAAGAGTCTCCGATGTCCAGAGCAGTCTGAAGCTGTTGCTTGGCCACCGCCCTTCCCTGATCCTGCACCTGCTTTTTTTTTTTACTTTCTGTTTTTCCTCCCTCCTCTCTCTGGTGCCCACTCCTTCCATCCTACTCCTTCCCACCTCACTCCACCTCCCTTGGATCTGCCCCTAGAGTGCCTCCTTCCCTTTACCTCCTGCACAGTGGGGTCTGTCCTTTTCTTGGTGGTCTTGGATGGATCCGGAGCGGATTTCATCTAGGGCTGCCAGAGAGGTGTCATTTTCCGTTTTTCTCCCCGTAATCCCCTACCCTGGGGCGTCCAGGCTAGGACGGACGTCCCGAGAGAAGGCGTGCTTGACGACGCCAGACCTCTCATGCGCCCGCCAACGCCCTCCCGACCGACAAGCCGGAGCCGCCTCATCCCCTTCAGCTGTCGGTGCTCCCACCGGCTGCGAAGGGGGATGTAGAACGCAGATGCGTTCTTGGTTCCCACCCCTGAGAGAGGAGAGCATCCGTTGCCACAACTACAAGGCCGGACCAACAAAGGCCTCGGCCACAGGAAAGGCCTCCGTAGGGGAATCCCCTCGGTCCAAAATCTCTGTAAGGGGATATCTGGCCCATTTCTGCACGGGTTTGAGCTGCCTCCCAGTAGACTCTGAGATGAGCCGAAGAATACCGAGGAACGAGGATGGGCTCTCATCCACTGACAGACCACCGGAGGGTTCCAGGTCAAGGGGCATGGAATACAGACAGGAGTCATTGGACTCCGTGGAGTCCGCAAACAGCTGCCAACCACCTGAGCCACCCTCCACTCGCCGAGGCCGATCGGGGGTGAGGGTGACCAACAGCCTGTGGGGCAAGCCCTGACCCAACCGAGAATCCTTGGCCGGGGCCCTGGTCTTCGGCTGAGGAGGCGGTGGTTCCACCACAATGGGTGGAGCAGCCGGTTTTGGCCGAGCAATCGGCGCCGGAGTCGGCTCTTCGACTAAGGAACCGAGGGCAGGAGATCACTTCGGGCCGCTCGGGTGACAGGCACTTTATTGCCGGGGAAGGCGACTGAGTCGGCTTGTTGAAGGCCAATAAGAGTTGCTGCCACATCATATCCTCATAGCACCAACGCAACTTGCGTCGGAGCCTCTCCTCCGAGCAGGAAGATGAGGATGAGCAGCGATGCCACCGCCAGCGGGACTTGCCCGACATGGAAGAGGACCGAGACCATTGGGGTCACCAATGGTGGGTTGAAGAAGGGGCAGGGGAGACTCACATCCTCCGGTTCGGGGTCCTTGATCAGGGACTTTGGCACGGGAGGCCGAGGCAAGTCCTCGATAGGCACCGGAGGAACCGGCGAAAGAGGGTTGTTGGCCTCTCCAGTCGACAGCCCGTCTTAACGGGTCGAGGAAAATCTCGACCGCATCGACGGGTGTCTCGGTCAGCTGGCCTGACTGGGACACCGAGAAGCCAGCGGCCTTGGCCGCAACCTCGACTGAAGTCAATAGAGGATGGTCTGGGGAGCGAGATCTCTCCCACTCCCACGAAAGTCAATGGTGAGACTTACCTTTCGGGTCCTTCTTTTTTGACCGACTGAAGTGAGTGCCTGAAGGCCCCTCTCCCCTGGTGGAGAGGAACTGACAAAGCTCCCGAAAGGAAGCAGTGTAGGAGGAGCCCAAGGAAAGCGGGATAAAGGCCAACGTCGAGGAAGATGAATCCGCGGCCTGGGCCGCCTCCTCCTCGAGGGTGATTAACTGATCCAGTTGCTCCGCGGAGCTTGCTGCCGTGGATATTGCCCAATGGACTGCCTTCATCTTCACCGGTGGAAACTGTTTTTCTGGGTGCCCCAGATGGAGTCAGGCAGCGCGGTCTTCGAGAACCGATGCCGAAAAGGACTTGCACAGATCGCAGGCCTGCGTACCGTGGCCAAGACCAAGGCAGTAGACGCATGTGGCATGCAGGTTGGTCGGAGACATCTTCTACCTGCAAGGGCACCGACAGAAGCCGGGAGTAGATTTAGAGTCCATCGCAGCCATGGGCGAAGAGAAGACTGAAGTCACAGAACTTCAAAACGATTTCGGTAATACCAAGGTTTAGGATACAGGCCTATAAACGCAAGAGCGCTAAGGAGGGAACCTGAGCTTCCAAGCGGTAAGGAAGATCTGGCATCATGGGGCGGAGCCGAGGGTTTTACCACCCGGGTGGGTGGGAGGAGCCAGCTTGAAGACTTTCCGGCACATCTTAAAGCGGCAAGGTACCTGCCAACAAGTGTGGATTGAACAACATATCCACTTTCCTAGAAATAGTGCTTTCCAAGACAAGTAGCGCATATCACAGCTTGCTGCCGGCTCAAAAGTGGGCAAAGTAAGTTTCTCTAAAACAAAACTCAAATCCAAGGGGGGAACTGGACTACGGCTCGGAGGTTTTAAGTGGAGGATCCCCTTAAGGAATGTTACAGAGACCTCCAACTGAGTGAGATTTTTGTCGTCCACTGGAAGGTGATAGGCAGAAATCGCAGAAAGATGGACCTTCCGCGAGGAATACCTGAGGCCCAAATCAGATAAATGCAAGAAGTACTTTAAGATTGGGGGCACTGGGCAAGAATAGGGGTCCAAATCCCTGGCAGTCGCCCAAATAGTAAACCTCTTCCACTTCATTGCATATGTTGTTCTGGTGAAGTCTTTCTGGCTTCCACCAAAACTTGGGCTACTCAGGAGGAGACCCCGAAGTGCGAGACAGCTATGTCCAGAGGTGCCACACATGCAAGTGGAGAGATTTAAGGCCCAGGTGCACCAGGTTGCCCTGCATGAGAAGGTCATGAAGGAGAGGTACTGGAGGTTCCAATGCTAGCTGCTGTAGCAAGGGGAACCACACCTGCCAAGGCCAGAGAGGAGCGATGAGCATCATGTCTGCTCCCTCCACTTAAAGCTTCAGCAGGACCTTCTGTAGAATTTAAAAGGGAGGGAAGGCATACAGAAACCTCCCTGTCCAAGAAAGAGACAGTGTATCTCACCAGAACCCCCCCCCCCTCGGGAACGAGCAAGCAAAAATTGGGTAGTTTTGCGTTGGATGGGGAGGCAAAGAGGCCCAGCTCTGGTCGACCCCACTGGTCAAACAGGCCTTCTACTACCTCTTGCTTCAGTTCCCACTTGTGAGCCTGCGCGGTGGTGCAGCTGAGACTGTCCGCCAGGACATTGTGAACACCCGGGACATGGACTGCTGTCAAGAACAGATCGTGCTGGACTGCCCAGTACCACACCCACATCGCCTCCCTCTTTATCTACCAAACCATGGCTGTATTGTCAGTCTGGATGAGGAGAGTTCCTGGGCATAAGGTGGTCTGAAACGCCTGGAGAGAGTAGAGCACAGCTCTTATCTGCAGGACATTTATGTGCACATACACTTCCTATGGCGACCACGTCCCCTGCATTCAGTGGTCTCCAAGGTGGGCTCCCCAACCCTGACCCAAGGTGTCCGTCGGGAGGGTCATGGAGGGAGAAGGGGGTGAAAAGGGGCCCCCGAGGAGAGGTTGGATAACTCCTACCACCCTACCCTCTCTTCACCAGATCTCCAGCCCCCTCTTCAGGCTTGTTTCAGTGCCGCCGGAGCGGCCGTGGCTCGAGAAGCCAGCCACACGCCCACATCAACAAAGCAGCCGCCCAGGAGCTCCACAAGCCGGGTAAGCCCACAGACCTGACCAGTGAATCCGGCTCAAGCTCCGATTGGCCAGTGCTCTCTGCTGCGGCCATTGATTGGACTGGGGACGTACGCTTCTGCCTCTGATTGGTCCAGCCCTACTCTCAGCTTTCTGTGCGTTCAGGGGCCTCTGCGCCCATTGAAATGCATGGTGAAAAGCCATAGTTTTTCACCTGCCCCCTCTTGGGGTTTATTATATAGCCGTTAAAACCCTTCCCGTTCAGTGGCTCCTCCCTGTGCCATCGCCAATTGGGCCGCCCGCTAGTACCACCCACTTCTTGGCCCTTGCTCATCTCTCAGCACTGCCTCTTTCTATCCCTCGCCCCCCCCGCATCTCTACTTAACTCCTACCTCCTCCTTTACCTATCCCTCAAACACCTTCTCTGTTGGCTGCCTTGCCTCCTGTGCCTCTCCTTCTTTCCCCCCAACCATGTCCTGCCCCACCTTAACTCTACTTACCCTTCTGGCATCTGTTCCCCTTTTCTACCTCCCTGGAGCCTGTTACCCCACCACTCAGTTACCACTTTGACTTGGTCCACTACCACCCATGCACTCTACAAGCCTTACCATGCACCCCCTCCCCACCCCCTTTCAACCCTGAGTGGCTAAGATCTGACACCCATAACAGTTGGCCGATTCCTGTCAGCCCCCATCCCTCTTTTGTTACATGAGAAATCTCTCTGGGACCAGCTCCATCATCTTTCTTCACCCACTGAAATGAAGCGCTCAAGGAAACTCACTACCAGGGACCTGCGATGGTGCACACTGAAGCTACTGCTCCTCCTGCTACTCCTGTCAGGTAACATCCACCCAAACCCTGGCCCAATTTCTCACGGCCCTAACAACCAAGTTAAAGACTCTGGGTCACTCTCCCTTGTTTCCATAAATATCTGCAGCCTTCTTCTGAAGCTTGATGCCCTTCAAATCTTCTCCTGCCAGTACAAACCAGATGTCATTGCTATTGTGGAAAGCTGGCTATCACTGAAAATCCCGGACCAGGCAATTGCCCTACCTGGTTACAATGTCTTCAGGCTAGATCGTAAGGCCAAAAAAGGAGGTGGATGTGCCATCTACCTTAAGGAGGGCCTCACGGGCCATCCCCTAGGCCCCCCCAGGACTCGACTGCACAGATCCTTCCCATTCGTATCCACTTAGGAGGACATGGAAAAGTCCTCACAGCAGCAGCAGTATACATCCTACCAAAAGAGCAACCAAAAGGAGTCAGTGCCATACTGGATTTCACTCATACACAACCTCCTGGATCTGAGTTAATCATACTTGGTGACTTTAACATTAACTGGCTCTCCCCTGACACCGGAAGCCTCAAGGATACCCTTGCCTCCATAAACCTCACACAACTGGTCACCTCCCCAACCCGACGCAACTATAGAACAGGTACCAGCTCCCTCCTGGACTGGGTTCTTACCAGCCACCCCGCCCGGATAACCAATATCTCCGTCCTGCCTGACTCGCTTAGTGATCATTCCCCTGTCATCTGTGAATGGACTAACAAATTCTGCAAACCCTCCCCAAAGCAGTCACTTCCAGCAGAATCTTACCCCGTGGCATGCTGCATCTACTCAAATCGCTCCTCAGGAAAAAGATGGGTCTCCTATTTTTAGAGCATCTGATGTTAACTCAGCCCTGGATTTCTTCATTTCCACAATTAATGCTGCCTGCGACACCTACGCCCCCTCAAAAAAACACAAAGTCAAAGCCCACTTCAGTCCATGGCTCACCGCCGACCTAATAGCACAACTAAAAGTAAGGGACCACCTCTGGCTCCTAGCCCAGGAATCCGGCACTCAAGCTAACCTCCAGAATTACAAACATGCCTGAAATGCCTGCACACAGTCTATACAACTGCAACAAAGCGCCTATTACAAGGAAGCGCTCACCAACACCTGGGGTAATGGTAAAGCCTTCTGGAATAACATCAAAGTAGTAACCGGGGAAACAATCAAAATTCTCCCCTAGTATGCTAGTCACTGATGGGAAAATTACCTTCGACCCAATCACTATAGCCAACACCTTCAACTCAGCCTTCACAGACCTCAGCAGTGTGCTCCCCACTAATTTTTTCAATGAAACCAGCTCCTCTGCTAAACCTGCTACTACTACACCCCCCCCGACACTTCCTCCCTTCTACTTCAAATCTGTCAAGATGAAAGAAACCCGGAAATACATTGCTAATGCTATCACAAAAACACGACACAGTGGGGACACCCTTGACCAGAAACGCCTGTTCCTCACTCTTGATGAGGTGATTAGCCCGCTAACTAAGATTTTCAACCTCTCACTCAGCCTCAACCAGTTCCCGGACAGATGGAAATCAGCCACCGTTACACCGATACATAAATCAGGAGATCGGACCAACTCTGGAAACTACCAACCAATCTCCATACTGCCCCCATTATCCAAGACCATAGAAGCATAGTTGCTGACCAGCTCACAGATAATCTGGACAATCACAATATCCTGTGCCCCCAGCAGCATGGTTTCAGGAAAGGGCACAGCACCACAACAGCCCTCCTGGAATTCACTGGAGCCATCCACAGCTCCCTGGATAATGGCCACCTAGCCAGTTCCATCTTCATAGACCTAACTAAGGCCTTCGATACCATTCACCACTGCCTGCTCCTGGACCAGCTACAAATTGCCGGGCTCCCCCTGAATCCACAGCCTGGTTCAAAAGTTACCTGGAGAACAGATCGCAAAGAGTGAAAATTGGAAGTGTCCTCTCTAACGCACTACCAGTATGCTCCGGAGTCCCCCAGGGATCCATACTAGGGCTCCTTCTCTTCAGCCTATTTCTAAATGACCTCCCCAAATTACGCCCAGAAAAACTCATCCTGTACACCGATGATGCCATCATCCACGTCACCCATAAGAACCCACTATCCTTACAGCATAAGCTCCAACTCGGGTACACAGCCATAGAGAACTGGTTCTGCAAACAAAAACTCACCCTTAACTGTATAAAAAACAAAAACCATGCTATTCATTAACTCACATAACAAGAGCAGGCAGCATCCTCTGACCATTACAAATCACCTTGGAGTGCCTATTGAAGAGGTCCCCATATTTAAATACTTCGGAATCTCTCTTGACAGTAACCTCTCCTATGGAGCCCATGTAGACAGTGTAGCCAAGGAGGCTAGCATATGACTTGGTCTCCTCTATAGACATAGGGCAAACCTAACCCCCGAGGCCCTCAGGATCGCTGTCCAACGCTCAGTAGTCTCTGTCATCGACTATGGCCTCTTAATCTCTGGCTCTGCCACCTCTACAGTCCTCAGACGCATCACAACCACTCTAAACAAAGCATGTCAGCTCATAACTGGTGCCCATCGCCTTACACACACCTGCGACCTCTATGCCCACACTGGCTGGCTGAATCTATCAAACTGGATTAAATATCAAACCTGCATCATGGCAAAGAAGATAACCCTGGGTCTAGCTCCCCCTGGTGCCCAAGCCCTCCTCAGCCCTAGTCGAAACCTCCGCCATACCATGGGATCTGACTCTCAAATGCTGCTGATTCCTAGATGGGCCAACGATCATTTGCCTACAGGGCGTCATAATGGTTAAATAATCTCAGCATGGATATCTCCTCTACCACCAAGATAGGTCCTTTCAAATCTATGCTCCATCTCTCTCTGCCTCCAGTACCTGTGACTGCCATGCCCTGCCAGCCTAGCTGCCGCCCCATCTTTACCCCGGCATCACAACAAGCACTTTCCACCTCTCCCCTCCTCCACCCTTTCTCCCCACACTCCAACCCCTTGCCTGCACTTTTGTATGTGTTGACAATGCCTTTAGGCAGCTTACCCCACCCCCCCATGTCCTAACCATGTCTTATATCTGTTGCTCTCCTATGACCTTGAATGTTAATGCCATACCAAATATGTATGCATCTCTCCTGTATCTGACTGCGTAGCTGTTAAACATGCAAGTAATTATTGTTCATGTTCTTGCAACAACTGTCTACACCCACCACTAGAAACTGCTCTCAACCTGATTAACCTGTTATCGCTGCCAAACCTACTGCTGTGCCGCTTACATTACTGTTAAAACTTTGTTGTGCTGTATTCAATCTGACATGGAACCTTTGTAAAAGAGCCTTGGCTCAAAGGTACTTGTAATCCTAGAATTAAATAAATAAATAAATAAATAAAACAAGATCCCTCTTCATGCCGTTGGAGACCATGACTCTCTGGTCCAGGTTGTCTAAGCGCTGATCCCACTGGACTCTGAGTGTCTACTGGGTCACCCTCATGTGCAGTCTGGCCAACGGAATGGTGGGAATGGCTGCCGCCATTAGACCCAACAGCTGGAGAACAGAGCGAGCTGTGGTCGAACGAGAGTTGGCTACAGCACAGAATCGCTGCTTCAGGGTATCTGCACTGTCCGGAAGAAGAAAGACCCTGCCCTGGACTGTATCCAGCACCGCTCCAATGAATTGGAGGTGATGGGAGGGTGAAAGATGGGACTTGGGGTAATGCACCGTGATGCCAAGATGGGAAAAAAGGTCCAGGCTGGTGGAGAGAGTCTCCTGCAGACTGCCCTAAGACAGGGCTGAAAAAAGCCAGTCGTCCAGGTATGGGAACATATAAATCCCCCTGCGGTGTTAGGCTGCAGCCATCACCGCCAGGCACTTGGTGAAAACCAGAGGTGCCGAGGAGAGGCCAAAGGGGAGAGCCTTGAATTGGTAACAGTTCCCCTGGAAAGTGAATCTGAGATAGCGGCGGTGGGTCTGGAGGACAGGGATGTGCAGGCAGGCATCCTGCATGTCTAGCGAACAAAGTCACTGATCCTTGAGGAGCAGGGGTAAAAGTCCTTGGAGAGTCAGCATGCGGAACCTCTTGTATTCAACAAAGAGGTTCAGCAGGCTAAGATCCAAGATGGGTCTCAGATCTCCCGTCTTTTTGGGCACCTGGAAAAAGCAGGAGTAATACTCCCTTCCTTCCTTCCTGTGCGTGAGGAACCGTCTCTATGGTGACTTCGACAGAAGAGCCTGGATTTCCTCTTTTATGATAGGAAGATGACTTGACGGTAGTGGGACCAGCCCGGAGGATTGTCCGGAGGTCAGTTCAGGAACTATATTAAGTGCCCTCTTGCAATTATCTGTAATACCCAAGCATCTGTGGTGATCTCCTCCCACTCTCTGAGGTGGAGAGCGAATCTTTCCCCCATCAGTTCCACTGGAGGAGATTCTGGGGTCCCCCCACGAGTCAGGAGGCAGAGGGGAGGGCCACCTGATTACCTCCGGTGGCTCTCTGGGATTTGGCTGGGGAGTAGGGGCCCTGGACCCCGTGGTACAATGTTTACCCTGATGTCTGGCCGGGGGTTGCTTGGTCCACTTTGGGTGATGAAAAAGTTGCTTGGGTTTAAAACCAGAGCGGTACAGGGAGCGGACGTCCCTAAAGGAACTGCCGCTATCTTGTAGCTTGGTAATGATGTCCTTTATATCACCCCCCCAAACAGGACGGGCCCACGAAAAGGCACGTCCGGGAAGATGGATTGGATGTCAGGCACCAGACCCGCTATACGGAGTCATGTAAGCCTTCTCAGGCAAACACCTGAGGCAGTGCAGTGAGCCACCGAGCTCTTCGAGTCACAGGTGGCTCATAAGGCATGGCGACAGGAGGACTTGGTAAGCTTCACCTTGCGGAAAAGTCTATCCCTGAGGTCCTGGTCTGGAATCGACTGGAGCTCTGACTCAAGATTGGCCAGGGAGGATTTCTGGTAAGACATCATGTGAGCCACATAACTGAGTGACCTTAAGGCGCAAGTGGAGAAGGCATAAACCCTGAAGCCGTATTCATCCATCTGCTTGGACTGTTTGTCCGGAGGAGAGGCACTTAGGTGTTCTGGCTTGGCTGATCTGTCATGGGCCACTGTTGTCACTATGGAGTCAGCCTTAGGTTGTGTAGTGATACGAGTAACCCCTTTCGGGGGATGGCATGTCCTATCGGCCTTCTTAGAGGCCCTAAGGATGGAAGATTGTTGGTGCCAAATAGTGGACGTCAAGTCCTAATGCGGCCCCGTCCACAGAGGGATGGGCAAGGGGTCTGCATTTGTTATGTCCAAATGCTCCGTGAACCTCTTTCTTTTGGGGTGGAGCTCTTCGGAAGCCCAACTGCATGTCGATTGGATAGACCGGAGAAGCTCAGCAAACGATGGGTCCTCCGGAGAAGATTTGGGGGACTGTTTTGGCTGGGGCTCAATAGGGGACCGGGAGCCTGAGCTGGCAGAAGAGTCAGACTCTGCTTCAGAATCCAAGGACACATGCTTGCTGGGGGAAGAGGCTTTGTCTGAAACGTCCTCCATGGCCCTTCTGCCAGGTAGGACCGGGGGGGCACCTGGCAGAGTCCCTGTCTGACGACCGGGGGTCGACTGGAGAAAGGCTCCTAGGAACCGCCCTAGGGGTCAGTGTGGAGACCGTAACTGCCTGCGAATGACCGAGCTCCTGGAGGAGCTGGGATTTGGCATCCTTCCACCATGGAGGAATTACCCCTGAGGGTCAGCCTGCGACCTGTCCAATGCCTGAGGTGGAGGAGGAGTCGGTGGCAGAGGCTGAAAACCTGGGTACTCCAAAGGAGGGTACGAGGGGTAACCAGGGGGCTGGTAGCCAAAGGAGTAACCTTGGGGACTGTACCCTTGATACAAATAACCCTGCGCCGTGTACCCTGGTGCTTAAGCAGGTGTCAGGTAATCTGACAGATAGCCTGGCACCAGGTAACAAGGAAACTGCAGTGGAGGGTAACCGGGGACCGTGCCCAGAGGATGAGCAGATGGAGGGGCAAACAGCCCTGAGGGAGGTGGAGCCAAGGGACCACTAGGTGCAGATGGGTCCATGATTATCAGGGATCCCGGCTGGGACATGAGAGGGGACTGGCAGAGGCTCAGGCATCACAGCAGGCACGGCGCCCAAAGAGTCATCAGACGGCGGGGGTACACCGGCCATCATCTGGTCGGAAGGGACGTTGACTGGTAAGGAGCTCCTCGGAGTGGGGTCCCGAATGGAATCCAACGCTAGGAGAACAGGTGGCCGGGGCACCAAGGAACCCGATGCCTGGTCAAATGTGAATGAGGGGGATCTGGGAGAGGTGATCCCTGTCGACAGGCCAGCTGGAACAGCAGGGGACCCGGTAGTAAAAAGACCCAACGACAGGGAAGATACCCCTACAACAACAACAGCACTCACCTCCTGGTGAGAATCAAGGGAGAACAAGGGGTTGGATTGAGTCAGAGATGAGTCCCGGGAGGAAGAACCCTCATGGGAGGAGTGTGGGTCTGGCAGCTGGCTCTGCCCTCCGTTGATAAAGTCAAGAGTCCGATGGGAGAACCTCAGCTGAGCAGTCATCATGCAAGAGGCGATCGACTAATCAGCCATGACCAAGTGGATGTCGGCAGAACCGACGTCCGACTTATTGATCAGGTTTGGGCGGATGGCAGAAGTACTGGAGTCCAGCTTATCGACTGTTGCTGAGTGCTCTTTGGTGGAACTGGAGGGTGACTTACCGGCCGGAGAGCTGACTACAGGCCCTGAGGAAGAACCCTCCTGTGAGGAGTGCCCTTTCTGCCCTCTGACCACGGCAGGATGGGAAGCTGGCAACCGATCCGCCGGAGTCGATGGAGACCGGGCAGGAGGGGTACTTACCGAAGTAGAAGCTCCACTGGAGGCCGCGTCATCAGTTTGGGGTCACTGAAAAGAAGGGCACTGGTCCCGGTTCTTCTTCTTCTCCTTGTGCTCCGTGGTGGGGGAGCAGGAACGTTCCCGCAGCTCCTTCAGCTCTTTTTTCCATCGAAGCCAGGCGCTTTTTAAGCAGGTGAGCTTTGAGGCCTTTTTGGTGTCTGACTCGTGTGGCTCTGTTGAAGGACTGGCAGACCTCACAGTCTTCAACCCAAAGCTTGGGGCCCAGGCAGAGGACGCAGCAGAAGTGTACATCCCCGTGTGGAATCTGGGCGCCGCACTTGTCGCACTTCTTCTTCGGACGACGCAACAGAGAAGACGCACAATAAAACAAATACAAATATTTAGAAAATAAGAAAAAATGGAAAATACTCAGTGAAAATGGTGGTCGACTGGTAGCAGAGTTCACCGCGAGGTCTGACTTGCACAGGTTGACGGAGGGAAAGAACTGGAGGGCGGGTGTGGGGACCGCCCCTATATTGTGTCACGCTGACATCCCGTTATGTTACGCATGGGGCGGTCCCCCACTATGGACTGCTAGCTAGAAGTTTGCTGTGTGGTTCTGACACCAGGGGGCGCAGTCCTATATGTGATGACCTACTGCAGGAACCCTCTTGAAGTAAGATCTAAGGTGTTTGGGCACCTTGGACCTGTCATGCGCTGCTTTGATGACCACAGAGTTGGTTTCAGGCTGGGCGGCATAACAGTGCAGGCCCTGAGAGGCATGATAGAGCTTGTCAGATCTCCGGGGCATGGCAAGAACCATATCAGGGCAATGCCATGCCGCAGTGGTAGCATTCCTCAAAGCTGTCAGAATGGGAGGAATGACCTTCGGGGGAGATTCTGGGATCTTCAAAAAGTCCACTAACTCTCCTGGTGGCATTCTTTTCTTCAGTGTAGAAGCCCATGGCTGTGGACAGCTGTTTCATAACACTGAAGAAGGTAAGGTCTTCAGGAGGGGACCTGGGTGTGTGCTTAACAGAGTACTCACACCTTGAAGAAGCAATGGACCTGTCTGAGAAAAGAGGTTCCTCCACCTCAGGGAGAATTAGGTTAGGGTGGTACTCTTCTTCGACGTCAACCCTTTCTAACTCAGGGTCCAACGAACGAGGGGAGGATGGCCCACTGAGGGGTACAGGCTGGCAATGCCGAACCAGCATCGATGATGACGGATCGAGCAACGGTGCTGGGGACAGATCTGTGTGCCCCAACTGGTGCACCAAAGTCGTGGTCAACTGGGTCAAAATAATATTTAGATCGACGGCAGGTAAGGCCTGTGTCGATGTCAGAGGGGTCATCGGGACAACGTGCGATGAACAATTCATCTTGAGAGCCCGAAGGTTTGAGGTTCTGGGGCGATGTTGGTACAGGCCTGGACAGCAGAAGGTGGCATGGCAGCTGCCACTGCCCGAGTACCCCCAGAAGAAGAATAGGCCATCAGGGAATGGGAGAGCTGCCGGGGGAGTGGTCCCGATCTCGGTCTTTCTTGTGACTTTTCCCTGAGGACTTGTTCTGGACCTCAGAGGCCTGGAAGCTCGACAAACCCACCAGGGACTGAGAAGGAGTGACTCCAGAAGACCCCTGCCCAGAACTGGCTACCTGCTGCTCCATGAGAAATTTTTTCAAAGCCTTTTTGTGTCGCCTAAGGATCGTTAGATTAAACTTCTGGCAGAGCTCACAGTCTGAGACGTCATGGTCAGGTCCAAGTCAGCAGACAAAGTTTGTGGTCGTTGGTTGAAGAAATCTTCTTTCCGCAGCAGCAGCAGCATGGAAGAGAGCAGATGAAGAAATAGTTCTTGACATAAAAAGACAAAAGGAAACACTTCAAAGTGATTCAAAGGCAACTGTTTGCTTTGTTTTTTCATGGCATGCCTCACAGCTTTTAAGTGCAGTTGATGGAGAAGCAGCAGCTGTACTCCATCAGCATCCTGCTGGGTTTCTAGTCAGTTAATACATTTGTTGAAACAGTCAGCTGCTTCTGCATTGGAAGGGACAGTTTTTTTGTTGACAGCAGCCTCAGAATCATCCTCGTCCTCCTCCTCTTCTGGCTTATTTTGGGCAAGTGCAACAATTTTTTCATCAGTCACCTCCCCATAACCTGTATCAGCCTCATCTGCCTTGGCCCATTCGTCCACAATGTCCCGACTCAGATCCATCTTCTCGGCAGCTGAATGGAGTGCTGCCTCCACCATCTGATCACTAGAAAGGTCAGCATTATCGGTTTCAGTGCCAACAACAGGAGTATCCAGCAGTCGAGACCTCTGCCAGCACTTTGTTATTGTATCCTGCTTCACCTCCCTCCATGCCTCTGCCAGCATACGAAGAACGTCCTTAATGGATATGGATTTTATGAAGTCCACTAGTGATTTGGAATCATTTTCTTCCAACAGTACAGTTGTTAGGAGCTTGGTTCGATACAGTCTCTTTAAGGTGGCCAGAATTCCCTGGTCCATCGGCTGTATTGTTAGGAGGCAGTATAGCATAGTGTTTAAGGGCACTAAGCTGCAAATCTGGAGCTCTGAGTTTGAATTCCATCATCTCCCACTTGCATACTGTGGGACCCTGAGCTAATCACTTAACTTCCTTGTGCTCCCAGGTCTCACCTGAAAACAAGCTCCAGCTTAGTGTGCCTTTCCTAGTTAAATAATTGCCCCTTTCCCTATTGCTGCAGTCGTATTGGCAGGTAAAAATTCACACCTAATCGAGCCATCATCGGTTCGGAGTGTCTCTGAGCTGGGGTGTGCTCCTGCATTGTTGATCAGAGGTATGGCATTCCTGATACCAAACTGTCTGGCCACATTGATAATTTTTTGCTCCCTTTCCAGACATTTTATGATTTGTAGCTTCTGTCCTATATCCGAACGGACCTCTTTCTTTTCGCCATCATGATTCAAGCATACAGGCACCAACAAGGAATGTTAAACACGAGCTGCTTAACAGCTGTTAAATACACTTCAACAGCAGGAAAGGGCGACTAGGGATTGTGCAGAGCCGAGACAACTGGAGAAGGGAGAGGGGTCGGGGAGGAGGATGTTCCTGATCAATGCCAGGAGCATAGGCAATAAAATGCTTGAGCTCCAGGCAATGCTGGTTGAGGGATCAGCAGATGTGGCAGCAATTACTGAGACATGGGCCACCCAGAAAACTGACTGGGACCTAACCTTGGAGGGCTACAAAATATTCAGGAAGGATAGAGAGTGAAGAGGAGGGGGTGGAGCGCTGATAGTCAAAAATGATATAGTGGTTAGTGGAGTGGAGGAGGCTGTGGAGGGTGGAGGCGATTTGGGTAACCCTGCAAACGAGGGGAGGTAAAAGATTTAAACTAGGGGTGGTGTACAGACCCTCCGCGATGAAAGAGGCCCTGTGAGGACAAACTAGTTGAGAACATCAAGGGTTACTGTGACCTTGGAAAAGGTAGGGTGGTGGTCATGGGTGACCTTAATATGCCGGGGGCAGACTGGGATACTATGGCATCGTCTGTGGCCAGGGAACAGAGACTGATGGTTGTATTTCAGCATGCTTTCCTGGTCCAGTAGGTGGGGGAACCTACTAGGGAGGGGTGGATACTGGACGTTGTCCTAGCAGACAGTGACCAGATAAAGGGCCTGGAGGTGTGCAGCCTGCTGGCAGGTGGCCACCATGCCACGGTCTGGTTTCTGCTGTATCTAGGGGGGGAGGATAACCGCACTAATACAGTAGTAGTAGACTTCAGGGGGATGGCCTTCGTGGGCATGGGTAAGATTCGACAGGGGAGCTTGGACAAGATTAGGCTGGACATAGATGCTGGTAGCTTGTGGGAGACCATAAGAAGGGGGTGCAGGAGGCTACTAGGTCCTGTAAAAAAGTAAGGCATAAGCATGGTAGAGCCAACAAATCGTATTGGTGGACCAGGTAGGTGCAGGAGGCGGTGAGGGATAAAAAGGCTGCCTATGCATGTTTTAAGCATTCTAGGGGGGATAGGAAGAGGGGTGAGTATGAGTTGATGGCTAGGAGGGTCACCAGAGTGGTGAGGGGAGCCAAGGCGAGGATGGAGCAAAACCTGGCTAGGGATATCCGGAGGGGTGGGGGGAGGAAGGGATTCTATAGATACATAGGGGAGAAGAGAAAAGGGAGGGCACAGATCAGCAGGATTAGGACTGGGGAGGGATGGGCTCAGGAGGCGGGGGAACAGGCAGAGGTGCTAAATGAGTACTCTGCCTCGATATTTACAGAGGGAGGCTGGGGATTCCTCCAGCACTATGGGAGGGAAGGGAAGCCAGCAAAGTCAAGAGGTCACATAGAGTCTGGAGGACCGAAAGAGGCTACGGTACGGGCCGGGCCAAATCTAGAAGGGGATGGGTGGTTGAATGAAGGGTGGCTGGGAGGAGAAATCACAGTGGATAGGGTGAGTGAGGCACTTTGGACGCTAAAAACTGATAAGGCATCGGGGCCGCATGGGCTGCATCTGAGGGTTACGAAGGAACTGGCAGATGAGCCAGCAGCTCCACTGGCTGCACTCTTTTAACACCTCTCTGCAGACAAGATGGGTGCCTCAAGACTGGAGGGTGGCTCATGTGGTGCCTATCCACAAAGGGGAGTCTAGAGAGGAGATGGGGAATTATAGGCCTGTCAGCCTAACGTCTGTGGTAGGCAAAGTAACAGAGGGCATTATCAAGGAGAGGCTCGGGAGGCAGCTGGAAAGGTTGGGGCACCTGGATGATAAACAGTACGGTTTCATCCCGGTGAGATCGTGTCAGACCAACCTCATAGATTTTTATGATTGGGTGATGGGGGCCCTGGACCGACATAGGCCGGTGGAAGTCCTATACCTGGATTTCAGTAAGGCGTTTGATTCGGTACCCAGCAATGTGCTGCTAACAATTTGTAGCTGGGGTGGGATGGGGATGAGAGGGCAGTTGCTCAGATGGGTAGAAAATTTGCTAACGGGGCGAATACAGAGGGTAGTGGTTGGTGGGATAGTCACCTCCCCCAGGAAGGTCATAACTGGGGTCCCCCAAGGTTCAGTATTGGGGCCACTCCTGTTCAATGCCTATGTCTCGGATATGGGGAGGGGGGGTTACGAGTAGGATGAGTCTCTTTGTGGATGACTCAAAACTGGGAGCACTGGTGGACGGGGACGAAGCAAGAGAGACAGTCCAGAGGGACCTGGATACCCTGGAGAGGTGGTCAAGGAGGTGGGGATTGAGGTTTAATGCAGGGAAGTGTAGGGTGCTGCACCTGAGGGTCAGAAACCCAGGCCATGTATACACCCTTGGGGGGGGGGCACACTGCAAGTCACATTGTGCGAGAGGGATCTAGGGGTGATGGCAGACATCAAAATGAATAACACTGAAAACTGCAGAAGAACTGCGGCAAAAGCAAACAGGATACTGGGCTGCATAGCCAGGGGGATTACGTCCAGGAGGAGGGAGGTGATCCTCCCTCTGTATAATGCCTTGGTCAGACCGCATCTTGAGTACTTTGTGCAGTTCTGGAGACCTCACCTCAAGAAGGACATATCACTGCTGGAGAGGGTCCAGAGGAGGGCAACCAGGATGATTCAGGGCATGGGGGGGGTCCTATGTGGAAAGGCTGGAAGAGCTAGGGCTGTACTCGCTGGAGGAGAGGAGAGACAGGGGGACATGATAGGGTCCTCAAATATGTAAAAGAAATAAACAAGGGCGGAGACAAAGAGATGTTCAGACTAAAGGGGGGACAACCAGGGGCAAGGAGGAAGCTAGAGGGGGAAATTACAGGGGGAAACGAGGAGCATTACTTTCCGTGAGTGTGGGTGGAGGTCTGACAGTGTGAGGCTCAAGAAGGTGACAGGTACAAGGGGAAAACTGAAACCGAAGATGACCCTCTCTGGGGCTGGGGGGTGGAAAAGTGAGCACCCATTAGGAGGCTGGCTACCAAGCAGACATGAAAGCCCATCAGGCCTATTCTGCTGACTTTTAGTATGTTAGCTTGTTAACTGCTGCTTTAGCTTTTGATAATGTTTTCAGAAGGTGTCTGCAATTAATTGCAAATTGAGCTAACTGGTAATCATGGAGAACAACTGAAGTGACTGCAATGTGGATGGGGGGACACATGATTGATTCAGATAATTGAGAGAATCCGATAAACGAGGTTTGGTTAAATGGGGTTTTACTGTAATACTTTTCACCGTACCAAACAAACAAAAAAGGGCATCTTTCTAGGGCAAGCCCTTCTTGAAAAATGCCTGGCTTGTAGGCAACAGCAAAAAAAAGGAAAAAAAAAAGTCCCAAACCCTGATTTTAATTTTTGCACTATTTGGATATCGAAATCTGGGCAAGTAACCATTGCAAAACCTGCCAAATCAAGAGACCCTTCCCCCAGAGCACACATGCAACTCCATTGAATGGGGGCAAAATTATTAAGGTGGAAAGTCAGTGGTTTAACATTAAACACTCTGCTCAACCCTAACTATAGGGATGCTACTACGCCCCTATAATGCACACATACTGGCACACAAATATTATATACACATACATTATCATCATCACAGTTGCTCTTTTTATTGATCAGTATGCAAACTAGAAAGACGTTCATTATTTTCATGATGCACAGTGACAAGTACTTGGTACATGGTTACTCAGTTTTGTCACCCCAAGATTGTTAGAAGGGTATACTTGGAAAACCAACTTTATTAATAAACTAAATATATCACTGAGTATAAAATCTTAACAGCGGTTAAATACACTTCAATAGCTTGTTAGCAGCTGTGGTAGCTTTTGCCATTGTTTCAGAAGGTGTCTGTAATTAACTGCAAATTGTGCAATCATGGAGAACAACTGACGTGACAGGTGAGAAAAAGCAGAGACTGCAATGTGGATGGGGGACACATGACTGATTCGGATAATTGAGATAGTCGGATAAATGAAGCCTGGTTAAAGGGGGTTTTACTGTAATATTTTTCACCAAACCAAAAAAAAAGGCATCTTTTTAGGGTAAGCCCTTCCTACAAAATGTCTGGGCTGTAGGCAACAGCAAAAAAAAAAAAAGAAGTCCAAAACGCCCGATTTTTCTTTTTGCACTGTCTGGATCTTGAAATCTCAGAATCCAGGCAAGCAATCATTGCAAAACTTGCCAAATCAAGAGACCTTGCCCCCAGAGCGTGCATGCAAAATGTCATGCAATTCCATTGAACGGGGGTAAAGTTATTGAGGTGCAAAGTCAGTGCTTTAACATTAAATGCTCTACTCAACCCTTACTATAGGGATGCCACTGTGCCCCTATAATACACACACACATAAATATTATATACACATACATTATCATCATAGTTGCCCTTTTTAATGATCAGTATGCAAACAAGAAAGGTGTTCGTTATTTCATGATGCAAAGTGACTTCTATTACTTTCAAAACCTTAAGTACTTAGTTACTCAGTTTTGCCACCCCAAGACTGTTTCAAGGGTATACTTTGAAGACCAACTTTATTTATAAACTAAATACATCAATGAGTATAAAACCTTTATGTTAGAATGGCAACACTTGAAAACGGAGTTCATTTAAATTTCTGCCAAGCATAGTTCTGCTTTCCTAGTGCCACCTTGCAGGTCCTTGGTGAGAAAGGATTATAAATTGAAGGTGTGTGTTCTGGTACTCAAAGGATACACAAGGAGTCCATATCAGTCTTTTATAAATCATGAGATTTATAAAGTATAGCTAAATTAAAAAAAAAACAGTGTAAAATAATAAAACATAATGTCCCTTATTTTTTAAAAATGTGTGTGAGGACCTACTGTGGTTTCATCATGTGCAAGACTCTTAACTGGATAAATCAGCACCGATGTGACTTATAAACTCTTAAAATGGGGAAAATGTTTTGGTCACTAAATTAACACAGCCTTTTCTGTACGATGTGAAGAAGTATTTTACTGATGGAAAGCCTCCAGACGTATTCTTTGTGGATCTTCAGGGTGCCTCAGTATGATTCCGTGTCGGAGTAGTGTCTCAGTGTAGGGAGGCCAGATCGAATCATCCATTGTGAAATATGGGTCATGGGGGGATTGCTTCATTTTATTTATCAGAACCTGAAACATGGAGATAAAGAGAAATAAATGTATGTACTGGCAAATACCACTTGTTATTGTACACTATTTCACCTTCTTTAGTGATATGGTATAACCTGCTTACAGCAAAGCATCTAACTACTTTAAGTCATAGGCCGATGTGATGTAATAGAATAATTGTTTTATTATTTCTATCATTGTGAATGTATACGCTTTTAATAAGCAGTGCCTTCAGATTTTTGTTAGAGGTGCAATATAAATAAAATGGATAGACAGATGAACACTACTGCGGGGATGTAAACATACTTGGCCTGATTCACAAAGCCGCCGTTAGATCGACACAAGCTGCGGCAAACAGCAGCTGCCATCGATCAACGGTGCACCAGGGACCTAGCACACAATTCAATGGCAGGGGTCCCTGCACCAAACTCCCATAGTTTGTGGCAAGCACCCCTGTGCGTCAAAGGAAAAGTGCACGAGGAGTGTGGTGCAAGCTGCGGAACAGCTGTGTCGCTGAGACAGAATGGGAGAATAGCACAGGACTTGCACGTACAAAGCTCGGCACAGAAGCAGGACTGTGGGGGCACTCAGACAAGGCAAGGTGCCGACCGGGAGCCTGACCAGCGGGGAGTGGGGGACTGTCGGTGTTGTGCCATGTTTTTTGTGGTGCAGGGTTGCTGCTTCTGTCCTATAGTCACCATCCACCTGTCCATGCACATCCGTCATATCAGGCTGTAATATGGTACATGGTAGGTGTGAAGATCCTACGCAGGCAGCCAACCTGACCTGTCTGGATAGGTGGCACTACATCAGCCATCATCTTGGGAACCGGCGTGAGAGCTTTAGACCAGCCCTGGGGCAGTCTAACTGCTGGGAAGACAGTTGGAAACTGTGAAGAGTGATTAAGGGGCTGTTACAGCTGTGCGCTGGTGCATGCCCAGCTGGCACAGGCAGTCCCCCAAATGGTGCAGGCTGTGTTGTTGAATCAAGAATGATGCAAGGTGCAGCACATGGAGCCCCTTGCAACATTTCTCTTTCAGACGCATGCACCTTGCATCATTTCCGATGCTTTGTGAATCAGGTCCATTGCATTCAAAAGCTCCTTATAGAAAAGTTATATGGGAACAGTTAGCATTAAGAGCCCCATACCCAAGTGTGGGGCTGGTCCCAATCTGCACTGTGTGTACACAAACTTTTTTTTTTTGCTTACTGTTTACTGTGGTATAGCAGACTGTATTAAACTGATTCTACCGACTTCCAAGCTGACATTTTCTATAACTACAAATCCCAGAATCCCTTCACATCAGAGCAGGGCTGCAGTAAAGGAAGATTTAATAGCCGGCACTACACGCTAGACCTTTTATAAAGTTCTATCAGATGTTTACCAGTCCCACTGTTCTCCCGGGCCTAAGTACAGTCCTCTGTCATAGTACTTAACCCAAGGAGGACAGAGAGACTGGCAAACAAAAGATCAGAGCTTATAAAAACTCCAACATGCAAAGCAGACTACTGAATCTCCCATTGCTGCAGCCCTGCTCTGACATCAATTGCAGGGATTATAGATTTACAGATTATAGATTATAGCCTGAGCAACGAGCTATGAATGAGCAGGGTACATCCAGCAGACCTGGGTTTAATTCTCACAATTTCTACTAACATACTGTATGAACCTGAGCAAATCACTTAACCTCCCTGTGCTCCCAGGATGCTCCTGGAAAGGAGCTTTGACTCAGTGTACCTTTTCCAGACAAAAACTGTAAACAAACAAACAAAAAAATAGCAGGAGGAGATCCCAACCTTCTGGTTACACCAGTAATCCGTCCATTACCTCTGCAATAAAGGAAACAGGTGAAGCAATCAGAAAGTGGAATTCCACACGCACTATTCCATGAGGTTTATAATTAAGCAATAATGACTGAGAAGAAAAAATTACTTGCCATAGTAATGTTGTTTCTTCTAATGGAGTCTTGCTGTATTCTGACTATATGCAGTTAGCCCCAGCACTTGAACTGCTCCAGAGAGGAAAGGGTTAACTCTATGCCAAGGCAAAGAATGTTGAGCTCGAGCTCGGTTTTCATACCTCTGTCCCTGGTACTCCTCAGTATAACCGTCAGATTCTTACACGCACTATGCTAACTGCTAAACAGAAATAGTTTTTAAAACTTTTTGCCAAAAGGCAATAAACAGATTTTTAGGGTCCAAAAGACTCAAGTTGAGAACCCCAAAAAGAATCCAAGTAGGTATTAAAACTTAATAATATATATTTAAAGTAATAACAACAAAAACCTCATCCTAAGAAGAGGTAACCCAGGCACACCTCTGGGGTGCAGCACTGCGACTGCCAACCCACATCCCAAAATAACTAGGTTCCAGGAGGCGAGGCAGAGAGGGAGGTCAGAATACAGCAAGAAACAACATTACTATGGCGAGTAATTATTTCTTCAAACAGCATGAAATCTTGCTGTATTCTGACTATATGCAGACTACCAAGCAGCAACCCCTTGGAGGAGGGAGTTACAGGACTTATTTTGGGAACAAGCTCTGCAGCACTGCTGTGCCAAACCTAGCATCACTTCTTGACTGGATGTCAAGAGAATAATGCTTGGAAAATGTGTGAACAGTTTTCCAGATGGCTGCTTTACAGATTTCCACTAGGGGTATGTCTCTAGCTGCTGTGACCGAAGCAGCTGTACCTCTGGTGGAGTGAGCCCTCAGGCCTGAGGGTGGCTCGTTCCCCAACTTTGAACAGCAGAACTGGATACAGGAGACGACGCACCTGGCAATAGTTCTCCTAGTGGCAGGTTTATCTTTTCCCACTTCTCCATAAGTGAGAAACAGCTGTGAACAGTCATTTCTATGGTCCTTAGTGTGTTGTATATAATAACTAAGGGCCCTCTTTACATCAAGACTGTGTAGTCTTCTCTCCCCAGAGGAAGAATGGTCAGTGAAAAATACATGCAATGACAGACTGGTTCAAATGAAAGTCTGATGCCACCTTGGGGAGGAACTTTCTGTTCGTTCGAAGGACCACCTTATCCCTGTGAAATGAAATGAAATCAGGTTCCACTGACAAAGCCTGTAATTCACGGATTCTTCTGGCAGAGGTAATGGCTACCAGGAACACAGTTTTCCAAGTCAAAAATTTTAGCTCAGCTGAAGATAATGGTTCAAAAGGGGGGGCTGCATAAGCTGTGCAATACAGATATTCAGATCCCAAGCAGGAGTAGGGTCCCTAAAGGGAGGATTGATATGAACCAGACTTTTGAAAAATTTCTTGAAAACTGGATGGGAGGCTAAGGAAGAGCCCTTCCCAGCTGAAAGGAAGGCAGAGATGGCTGCCAAATGCACTTTGAGAGTGGTAGGCCTGAGGCCTAAACTGTTTAGATAGTCCAAAGCAGTGGCAATGTCAGCTGAATCTGGCTAAATATGCTTCTGAGAACACGAGAAACCAAATCTCTTCCATTTGGAATTGTAAGTTTTTCTAGTGGAAAGTTTTCTACTAACCTTAAGAATGTCCAAGACTGATTGGGAAAGATGCAGGCTTGTATATTTTAGCTCCTCAAGAGCCAAGCTTTGAGTCTGAGAGTTTGAAGGTTGGGATACAGTATCCTCCCTTGTGAGGAGGTGAGGAGATTCTACTGTCTGGGAAGACACAGTGGAATAGTCACTGACATTGACAACTGTAAGGGGTACCATGGCTGCCTGGCCAAGTCTGGAGTAACTGTGCAAGGCTGAGATCTGATCTTGACCGGAACACTGAATATCAGAGGAAAAACATACAGAAACCTGCTTGTCCAATCCAATAGGAGAGCATCTTGGGGAACAGACCCCAAAAGAGGGGGTCTGCAGCAGAACACAGGAAGCTAGTGATTGTGCGGGGCTGCAAAGAGGTCTATCTCTGGAGTGCCCCACCTCTTGAAAATGATTTGGAGAATTAGAGGATTCAGGGCCCATTCATGGTGACCTTGAGAAATCCTGCTGAGTGCATCTGCCAGAACATTGTCCTTCCCTGGGAGATGCACAGCTATCAGGGAAATCTGAAGGGAATAAGCTAGTGACCATATTTTCATGGCCTCGGTGCACAAGGCCGAGGACCGAGTGCCCCCTGCTTGTCGATGTACCACATGGTTGTGGTGTTGTCTGTTCTGATCTGCATCACTTTCCCCTGAATTGTGTTCGAGAATGTCTGAAGTGCTAGACAGACAGCCCTGAGTTTGAGAAGATTTATGTGCAGGAGAGACTCCTGATGAGACCATGTTCCCTGAGCAGTGAGCTAGTCCAGATGGGCTCCCCATCCCAGTAGGGAACCATCCGTGGTGAGAATCACTGTAGGAACCTGACTGAGGAAAGGGACACCTTGCCTTAGATTGTCCTCCTCCAGCCACCACTAGAGAGCCTGAACCAGAGTTTGAGACACTGGAACTACCTTGGAGAGAGGGTCTTTTTTCTGAGACCAGAAAGATTTTAGATGAAACTGAATATCTCCCATTGGAAATCTTGCGCCTTGCTATACTGCAGTGGAAGCTGCCATGTGGCCTAGCAACTGTAAGAAGTGCCTGGCTGGTCGAGACACTAGTGGACGAAAAGAGGAAGCCAGCATGATGAGGGACTGTGCTCCTGAAAGAGGAAGAAAGGCCTTTGCCTGGACAGTGTCCAGTTCCACCCATATAAATGTGAGAAGCTGGGCTGGTTCCAGAACAGACTTGTCTAGATTTACGATGAATCCTAAGGAGTCCAGAAGCTTCTGAGTGACCTCTAGAGCTGACTTGACTTGGTGTGAGGACTGAGCCACTATGAGCCAGTTGTCCAGGTAAGGGAACAGTAAGATGCCTCGTCTCCTGAGAAAGGCCACCACTACTGCCAGACACTTGGTGAACACCCTTGGCGCAGATGTTAGGCTGAAAGGCATTGCTCTGAACTGGTAGTGGCCTGACGGCAACTCGAACCTGAGGTACTTTCTGTGGGAATGTCTGATAAGTATGTGGAAATAGGCATCCTTGAGATCCAGGAAGGTTAGCCAGTCTCCTGGTCTCAGAGAGGGAACAATTATTCCCACAGTCACCATTGTGAACTTTGGCTTTAGTATATGTTTGTTTAGGTATCTCAAATCTAGGATGGGTCACCATTCCCCTGTCTTTTTTAGGGGTAAGGAAGTATCTGGAATACAGTCCTTTTCCCCTGTGACAAAGAGGTACCTTCTCTACTGCTTGCAGAAGTAGTAGAGAGGAGACTTCTGCCTCTAAGCCCTTTGTCTCCAAGGGAGAGGGAGGACTAAAAGACTTTGCTGTCATTTTTGGGAACCTTTTGAAACTGAGAACAAGTCCCTGGCTCACTTCCAGGACCAATTTGTCTGAAGTAATAGACTTCCAGGCCTGGAAATAGTGAGCCAGCCTGCCCCCTACTGGAACTGAGGAGGCGATCCTGACTGACATCTCAGGGTGTCTGTTTGGCAGGGGGCTTAGACTGAGTGGAGGATGGAGTCCTGGTCATCCCCCTTCTGCCTCTTCCCCAAAAGAACCCCCTGCGCTAGAAAGAAGAGGAGGCCTGGGCTTGGTAAAAAAGGCCTAAGAAAAGGCCTGCCCCTGCCAGCCCTAAATTGCTGCTTCTGAGGAGTGACCTGCTTTTCCTTGGCTGCATCACTTCTGTAGGTGGTCCTGTATTCGTCCATCTTTTTCATGTAAGCCTCTGTTTGCTTCCCAAACAGAGAATTGCCCATGACAGGAAAATCCATGGCCTTGGTCTGGGTATCCTGTGATAGACTGGTACACCTGAGCCAAGCAAATCTTTTTAGGGAGAGATGCAGCCATAACTCTGGAATGTACATCATTCGAGTTGACAGCAGCATGAAACTGGATCTTCGTTGCCTCAATACCATCCACAGCCACCTGCTTCAGCTCCTTGGCCAGCTGGGGAGGGGTATTCTTAGCCAGCTACTGAACCATATTCCACATAGATTTCTGGTATCTGGCTGTATATGCCATGTAAGTAGCTTGCCTGAGCCCCAAAGAGGATGCCAAGTACTGTTTCTTTGCCATGGCATCCATTTTCCTGGAATCCTTATCGGGGGTGGTGGGAGGGGGTGAGATGCCAGGGGAATGTTAGCCTTGTCACAGGCTGCAGCTTGCACTACCCCAGCAAGGCTGCAATGATTTGTAAGGAATTCCGTCCCAGGACCTGACAAGGTATACCAACTGTCCATCTTTTTATCCACAGGAGGTATGGACGTTGGAAACTGAAGAATATTTTGTGTCTGTTTCCCCAGGGATTTATGCAGAGGGACAGACACCCCTTTGGACTTTTTCCTTTTTTTTATTTATTAGGTCTAGGATTACAATACCTTTGAGCCAGGGTTCTCTTACAAAGGTTCTACGTCAGGTTACAATTCAAAACATAAGACATGCAAGTCAGATTACAAATTCAATACATAGGACAAGGTTACAAAAGTGTAAGGTAAACAAAGTTACAAAGCATCTGAGAAACAAAACAAGTTTTGGAGGCTAGGTTACAAGGAGATAGCGGATGAGGTGCAGAGAGGATAAAGGACAAAAGAGAGGAAAGGCAGAGTGGGGAAGAGACCTATAGAGGAGGAGTGCAGCCAGAGGCATTGTCGTAGACATAACATGGGGAAGTGCATGCTAAGGTGTAACCAAGTGCTAATAGGAGAGAGAACTGCATAAGGTTAGGAAAATATTCATGAGGTCAGCTAGTGGAAGCAGTCACAGGAGCTAGAGGCAGTGAGAGAGAGGCGAAGCCTTGATTTAAATGCACCAAGTGTAGGAGTGGAGGAGATGTAACTGTTTAGACCATTTAGCCAGCTGGGCGCCCTGTAGGCAAAAGATCTTTGACCTTGTGAGGTACGACAACGTGGAACCTGCAGGTGCTGTGATTCAGACCCCCTGGTTGAGCAGAGGTTATTGCTAGGTTGCAGGAGTGCACACACTCCAGGGGACGCAAGGCCCATAGTTATTTTCTTTGCCATGGTGCAGGATAGGTACTTTATCCGACTGGTGAGTTGCAGCCATCCAGTTTGTGCATAGAGGTCGCACATATGTATGAGGTGGTGGGATCCAGTGAGAGGTTGGCAGGCCACATTGAGGGAGGTGGATATGCGTCTAAGAGCGGTAGCGGGGGCAGAGCCATAGATGATAAGCCCATAGTCAGTAATGGAGACAACAAAGCTCTGAACGGCGATAGTCAGGGCTTCTTGGGTAAGATGTTGCCTATGCCAGAAGAGAAGGTCAAGGTGAGTATTTGCTGCTTTGGCTATAGAGTCAATGTGGGCACTGTAAGATAGATGAAGGTCTAGAGTGATCCCAAGGTACTTAAAGGCTTGAACCTGTTCCAGGGTGACTCCATGACTGGTTTTGATGGATAGGGGGCGCAACTTATGCTTGTTATGAGAGCTGTTGAACATCATTGACTTTGTTTTCTTATTATTGAGGACCAGATTGTGATTTTGAGACCAATTTTCAACAGATGTGAAGCCAAGCTGAAGGTTATCTTGTAGAGGCTTAGGATCCTTGTGGGAGGCAAGAATTATAGCATCATCTGCATAGAGGATGATTGTTTCGGAGCAAGAATTTGGAAGTGAGTTCAGGAACAAGCTGAATAGTAGGGGGCCCAGAATGGATCCCTGGGGGACACCTGAGCGAACAGGCCTGGCAATAGAGAGGACATCTGCAATTTTTACTCTTTGAGACTGGTTCCCCCAAGTAGCTTTTGAACCAAGCAGTGGAGTTGGGAGAGAGCCCAGCTTTCAGAAGTTGCACAAGCAGTAGGCAGTGATGGACAGTGTCGAACGCCTTAGTCAGATCAATAAAGACGGACCCAATTGACTGACCATTGTCCAGTGAGCTGTGAAGAATGCCAGAGAATTCCAGTAGGGCAGATGAGGTGCTATGTGCTTTCCCGAAGCCATGTTGTTGTGAGCACAGGATATTGTATTTGTCCAGGAAATCTGTGAGCTGAGCTGCTGCAATATGTTCAAGGGCCTTGGAGAGGGTGGCAATATAGAGATCGGACGGTAGATTCCATGAGTGGCCCTGTCACCACTTTTATGGACAGGGTTAACAGTGGTGGATTTCCATTTGTCAGGGAACTGGCTGAGCCTAAGTGAGAGGTTGAAAATATATGTCAGTGGCTGTAACACCTCATCAAAGGTGAGGAACAGCAGTTTAAGGTCAAGTGTATCACTGCTGGATCTGGATTTGGTGATGGCTTTGGTAATGTATTTGCAGGTTTCATGCATCTTGACTGCTTTGAAATATTTATTGTTTTATTTTATTTATTTAGTTTTTGTTGACCGGGTAAGTGCACTAGACAAATCCTGACTATTTTCAGGCACGACCCGGGGAGGGGGATACAGATGAATGCCAACTGACCTTGAACTAGATTAACTTAAATAAAAAGGCGGGTGGCTACAGGAGGAGGAGGCATTGGGGGGAGGAGAGGGAGAGTCATAGACCTTGAAAATATCAGAAGGGAGAACACTGCTGAGATCGGTAAATGCAGTGTTGAAGGTATTTGCTATGATTTTAGGGTCAAGCTTAGCAGAACCATTTATGTTGAACAAGGTAGGGGAGGTTTTTGGCTGCTTCAGTGACCTCTTTATTATTGTTCCAAACAGCCCTCCCATTACCCCAGGCATCCGTGAGAGTGTTCTTGAAGTAGGTAGATTTCTTTTGCCGGATAGATTTGGTACAGTCATTTCGTGCACGTTTATAGTTTTGGATGTCAGTTTCTTTACCAGTGGTTCTGGCCAGATCCCAGAGGTGATCTCTAGATTTTAGTTGACGTAAGAGATCAGCCGAGAGCCAGGGATTGCAAAGGGCTTTGACTTTGCGCTTTTTAAAAGGAGCGTAGCAGTCACAGGCTACATTGAAAGTGTTGATGAAGTAATCCAGCGCAGTATTTACATCTGTTGGTTTGTAAATAGGGGACCAGTCTTGGAGGTTGAGGCATGTTTTGAAGTGTGACAACTGCCCATGTGGTAAAACTCTACTAGTGATGATATTAGAAGGGGGCTTGCGGAATTTGTTTGACCATTCACAGATGACGGGATCACTAAGCGAGTCAGGGGGACTGAGGTATTTGTGATACAAGTTGGGTGGCTGGTAAGAATCCAATCCAGGAGGGTCCTGGTCGGAGAGACGACCATCTGGGTGAGATTGGCCGATGAGACGGCATTCTTATAGACCCCTGCATCAGACGCGAGCCAGTTTATATTAAAGTATCCAAGCAGAATCATTTCAGAGTCAGGAGGCTGGGACCTGGTGAATTCCAAGACAGCGTTAAGGCCATTCTCTTGTTCTTTCAGGGGGGATATACACTGAGGCAACTGGAAGGGATTTGTTATGGGCACCTAATAAGATTCTGATAGGGAGAATCTAGCAGCAGTGGCGGGGTAGTGATGGGGTGTCCCAGTAGCAAATCTTTAGGTAAGTTGCACATCCACCACCTCTTTTGGACTTCTGGTCCAGCCTGAAAACATTGTAGCCTGGAAGAGCGATAGCCAGGTCGGGGATTTTGGGTGTAAGCCAGGTTTCTACAACTGCCAGGATATATGGGCTGTGCTGATTGGTAAAGATCTGTAGGGCATCCAGCTTGGGGAGTAGACAACAGATGTTGAGAGATGCTATGGAGAGCGCTCCTGAGGGTTTTTCCTGGTAGATAGAGCTGGAGGTGATTGGGCCAGGGTTAGGATGGATGTTTCCCGACAGCAGCAGGAGGAGGAGCACAAGAAGAAGGGTGCACCAGCGTAAGTCCCTAAGCGCGAGTCTACGTGCCCATTTTTTGCAGGAACTTACATTAGGTTGGTGGCAATGATCCCAGAGTGACGGCACATGAGAGAGTGATGAGAGGGTCCAGGGCCTGTGTACAGTGGTAGGCGGGGACTGCCATCCATTTGCAGAGGGGAGCACCCTGGGGAGGGGCAAGCTCATGATGGAGAGTACCTGAGTGATGATAGACAGTGCCAAGTAGGATGCTGAGGGGGGGAGAGGGGAAGCAAGCTCCAGGGACTCTGGGACATCCATCATGTCAACATAGTCAGGTTCCTCCTGATCCTGTTCAGCCTCTCCCACTGGAAGCTGAAGAGTATCAGCCACTTTCTTGTAGAACAAGAAATGGAAGGGGGACCCAGAAAATCTGGAAGGAGACACATTAGAAGGCCTGTCTGGGGAGATGTCAAGCTCTACTGGCTCATCTAGGCCTTCATAATCCTCTTCTCCTTCCCAAGCGCCTTCATAAAATGCTTCAGGCTCATATTCAGAAGCAGAAGCTTCTGACTGAAACGATTGTCTTTGAGTTGGTGTTGGTTCAGTCGGAACCGGGCAAACTGATTGTACAATAGTAATCACTTTAGCTATTTTTTCAGCGGTCGGAACATGGGGACCGGGATCCGAACCGGCTGACTTGCGCTTTTTCTTAGACAGAACTGATTCTGCAGAATTGGCTTTCCTTTTGCCTGAGGAGGTATCACCCAGATCTGTGGGCATCCCCTCAGGTTCGGTCGGAACCGAACCGGGCTGGCCATCCAGGTCAGCGGACTTCTTGGCCCCTCTTTTCTTCAGCCTACTTAAACATTTATCTAAAGTGGCTTTGGGAAAGTTTTTGCAAATCTGGCAGTCTTTCTTGAGGTGGTCAAACCCCAGACAATAAACAGAAGCGGTGGGGATCAGCCTTAGCAAAGCACTCCCCACACTTGGTGCAGTGTTGAAACCCAGTGGGACCGGTTTCCTTTTTGGGTTTCTCAGACATGCCTATAAAATAATAAGTTACCCTTACCAGCATTTAAGCCAAGCAACTACAAACCTATCGGTTCCAACCGTGTCACGGGTCGATTAAAAAAACCCCAAAGAAAATGTCGTTTTTTTTTTAGGATCCGATAGGTGCCAGAAACCACAGTACAAAAGGTAGAAAAAATACAAAGAAAAACCAATACAGAATTTCCTTTGGTTCCCAACCGGACCGACTGTGAAGAAACCGAACAAAAAACAAATTCTACCAAGAAAATTCTACCTACTTAATACACTAACTGTACCGTAGATAGATTTGAATACTGAAAAATTAAGAAAACCGTTGAAAAACTCGACCGATTTTCACTTGAACCGAACCGAAGGAGAAGATCTCTGGAGCGACTTCACAATTAGGCGGAGTAAAGAATCTGACGGTTTTACTGAGGACTAACAGTGACAGAGGTTTGAAAACCGAGCTCGAGCTCAGTGTTCTATGTCTTGGCATAGAGTTAACCCTTTCCTCTCCTGAGCAGTTCAAGTGCTGGGGCTAACTGCATATAGTCAGAATACAGCAAGACTTCATGTTGTTTGAAGCCAGCTATTTCAGGGGTGTTGGTGACTGTTTTTTTTTGTGGGTGCCCGAGACGCAGCTGAGGAAAACCTCCCTCCAGCCGGTGGTTAATCAAAGGAACTTACCGGTTATGAGGTTGTTATTCCAATTATAAGTCTAATCACAATAACATCTTTCATCTTAATAGTTTTTTTTTTTTTTTACTCACTTTAATCGTTTTTAGCAGTAAGTCACAAGCTATGCGGCATGAAGATATAACGGAGGGAGTAATCCTGATGAACAGGGTTCTGAAGGGTCTTAAAGGAAAATATTCATGTACAGTGGTGAACACAGTTCAAAAGCCAATGAACAGCTCTTTCAAATGAGGTATCGGGTTTGTCTGTAGCTAGAAGCACTTCAGAGATATACATGACAGAGTCTGGTCAATAATAAATACTATATTTCAATCATTTTTAAAACATTGTGATGTCACTGATGAACCAGTTCTGCTCAATGTATTTAGGCACAGGTTGTTCCTTGATGACATCATAATGTCCTAAAATGGCTGCAATCAGGGCTTCAGTTAAGAAAATTTTGGGAGAATCTGACTCCAGAAAATAAGGCAAAAACTTCCAAAATAAAGGGTGAGGAAGTCAGTAGCTTCCAAATGTGAAAAAAAAAAAAAAAAAAAAGAAAATTGGACAGCTTCCAAAACTAAAGGCACAAAAGCTAAGAAATGATGGATTTGTCTAAAAGAAATTATATTTTATCGCTGTTTGAATGAACATCCATAAAGTGATCCTAGAATATTGGCTTTCAAATTGTGGGATCTGGGAAGTATTTTGATGTCCACAAAACTGGAATGACTTCCAGGTTTTGACTCATGGAAGTATTTGACTTTTACTAACAATGAATTAACTGAACCCCTGGCAGCAATGTAGTATTTAATATTGATCAGACTGTCATCTATATATTTGGAGTGCTTCCAGCTACAGATGAACCCAACACCTCATGTGAAAGAGTGTTTCATGGACTTTCAAACTATTAAGGTCACTGAGCATGAAGTCATTGCGGGTGGATAAGGCACTGGGCCTGGATGGTGTGCATCCAAGAGTCCTGAGGGAGTTGGTAGAGGTCTTGGAGAGCCCTCTGGCAGACCTGTTTAACACCTCTCTGGAGATAAGTGTGCATGCCCCAGGACTGGAGGTTGGCACATGTGGTGCCACTCCACAAGAGTAGACCCAGGGACAAGCTAGGAATCTACTGACCGATCAGCCTTACCTCCATAGTGGGGAAGTTGATGGAGACCATGCTTAAAGAGAGGCTAGTGGCTTTTCTGGAAATCAATGGTCTCCAGAATGAAAGGCAACATGGGTTTGTCTCAGGACGATCCTGCCAGACCAACTTGATTAATGTCTTTGATTGAGTGACAAGGGCGCTCAATGGGGGCCATGCGGTGGATGTTCTATATCTGGAATTTAGCAAGGCCTTCGACTCGGTGCCACATGGAAGGATACTCAGTGAACTGAGTTACCTGGGAGCTGGAAAGAAACTGGTAAGATGGGTAAGGAGCTGGCTGCAGGATAGGCAACAGAGGGTAACAGCAGGGGGCAAACTCTCAAGACCCAGAGTTTTAACCAGCGGGGTCCCACAGGGCTCTGTACTGGGGCCAGTGTTGTTTAACATCTTCACTGGAGATACAGTGGACGGTGCCAAGAGTACAATCAGCCTGTTCGCAGACAACACAAAGATCTGTGCGAGGGAAGACAGGGAGGAAGAGAGGCAAGAACTCCATGAGGACCTGGCTAAGCTTGAGTGCTGGTTGGACACATGGCAGCTGGGGTTCAATGCTAGGAAGTGCAAGGTTATGTACTTGGGAGCCAGAAACCTTGGTACTAGCCACTGGCTGGGGGGGTGCGCAGGTTGCCTCTTCGGAGAAGGACCTGGGGGTACTAGTGACAAGGGACATGAAACACTCCGCACAGAGCAAGAAGGTGGCAGCCAAAGCTAACAAAATGCTGGGGTGCATTGCCAGAGGAATCACCTCAAAGAGTGAGGAGGTAATCATACCATTGTACAGGTCGCTGGTGAGACCAGACCTGGAGTACTGTGTGCAGTTCTGGTGCCTCTATTTAAAGAAGGATATCAAACTGTTGAAGGGGGTGCAGTGTAGGGCAACAAAGATTATCCAAGGCATGGGGAACAAGCCCTATCAGGAGAGACTGAGGGAGCTCAACATGTATTCCCTGGAGGATAGAAGGGAGAGAGAGGGGATATGACCGAGACCTTCAAATACATAAAGGGCATTAATAGGGTTAGTACTGAGGGCATTTTCAGACTAAAGGGTTGGGGGAGGTTCATGAGGGAGCACAGTTTGAAACTGGGGGGGGGGTACATTCAAGAGTGGGATGAGGAGACACCATTTCATGGAAAGGGTGATAGCAAGGTGGAATGAACTACTAGAAAAGGTGATATCGCTGAAATCTGTGGGACGTTTTAAGAGGGGGTAGAACAGAGTCAAAGGTAAGGTCAAACTGGAGGGAGGCTGTGGAGGGGAGAGAGTAAGTGGTCTGGGAGGTTAAATTAGGTGGAAGTACAATGGGTGGGGGTGGGCAACTGCAGTAGATTGGACTGGGAGCTGCACACTCAACCAGACTTGTTTGGCCTGTATTTGCTGGCATTTTTGTATGTTCGTAAGAAGCGTACTGCACAGCATCAGTTGGCAGCTCGATTGGCCATTTCTAAGACATTAGTGACCAGTACAGTAGCCAATCAGGAGCCTCATGAATATTTAATTAGACTTAAATGCTAAGTAAATATCAAATAAACTGGGCACGTAAAGGTCCTGTGCTGTATGCACTGTCTATGCAATACAATATGTTTTGTAACCTCTGATGGTCAAAATTAAACCCTTGTTTCAGCGTATATATTAGGAGTCCTGCAAACAGTAGCGATGCACAGTTGGTTATTACACAGGGCTTTGGAGGTTCTCTTACCATGCTACTTCAAGTCCTCTATGAAGAGAAAAAAAAAACCTAAACAAAAACATACCAAATCCTTCAACTAAGTGCTATGCTGACAGCTCAGAACTGCACTGCTTCATTTTTTTTTTAAATATTTCCATTCTGTTAGCATGGTACCAAACAACAGCCAGACGCCTGTTTCTTGTAAGACTTCTTGTCATGTTACAGACCAGAAATTAAAGTGGTCTGCTATTACTAACAGAGCAACCATTACAGCAGTCTTGTTACTCAACAGAGCTTGTCCAAACAGGTGAAAAACTTCTGTCTGTAATGACACTGGATAAAACTGGTCGGTCCTCCATTTGTGCATGTGGTGTCACTAACCCACAGTATATTGCCAGAAATTACATTCTGAGGTCATGAACAGGCCTTTTGTTTGTGATGGCAGCTAGTTAAAGGCAGCCTTAAAGCGGAGGGGAAACACTGCAGTATTCCCAATTTAAGTTTGCTTAGCCCCTTTTTTATTATGTATCTCATTCTTTCCTGTTTACGGTCTCCCTAGTCTTTAAAACCACCACGGTATGTAACCCCAGCATTACACCATTATAGGTGATCCAAAGAGTGACATCATCGGTTGTAGTCAGCCAGTGGCTTCCAACAGTGGTGCAGTGGAGGGACACAGAAAACAAAATTATATAGCAGCATAACTGCCTCAGTCAATCATAGTGCTAGATTTCCGTACCTCTCATGCAGCCTACAGTGGGCGCCTTGCACTTCTCGCTCACCAGATTCCTGCCATGCTGACTCTGAGTCTGCTCCACCTACTAAGCTCAATGTAAACGTTTTGCAGTCAAACTGCACACAATTCAATGATTAGAGCCTAAAATATTAGACAGCTTTAGTATTTTACCTTGTGGTTTTCTTCCTTGTGAACGGTGAAGTTTTAACAGAGTGAACCCAATCCACCTGCTCTGCATATCCTGCTGCCCATTAACCGCCGTGTTTGTTGCATATTTTTCTATGTTCCTTCGTCTCCGGTGTTCTGACTCCCTCAGGGATCCCAAGGTACCTTCCTAGGTCCATGAGGGGCCTTGCACACTTCGACCCCTTCACGGAGCCACAGTTTACACCCTACAGCAGGGCGGGAGGGTACCCAAGCCCTTGATACTCACAGGTTCATCAGGCGACTTGTGGTGTGGCGTCTGCTGCTTGGGTCCCAGAATCACCGGGATCTCATCGCATACAAACACTGGGACTTTTTCCTCCTGGTTAACTAGTTATATCACGCAAGGGCTCAATCACATGCATGTGCAGCAGCGTACTGATGTGCGAGCTGACCATCACCCAGACCCTAACCTGCCTACCTTTGCCACCCATGGTCACCTAGGTGGCAGTGCTACAGCGGAGTCAGCGATCTTCCCTCCCATGGTGGAGGCGAGCATCCTCTGAGATGCTCTAACCTCACCCTCCCCCGGCCGGCCCCCCGAGGACCCAAGCTCGCTTACGAACCAAGGATGCTAGTCATAAATTCAATTATTTAACTTGAATTACAGTGTCTGACTCATTTCTTCAATAAAGACAGCTACACTGCTTCATAATATATTAATACGTACAGTGTCCTGTGTCTTTCACGTGATAAGAATATTACCTCATGCTGACAAAATCGTACAGCTTCGCTTTGCAGTTCTCTCGCCCAAAACAGCACGAGACAACATTCTTATTATGTAAGAGACACAGGACACTATACGTATTAATATTTATACAACATATGTTATGCCTTAGAATAAATAGCAAGATAAAAAGTGTTATCTTGATCCACTGTGCAAGGTAAAATTATCTTGCACAGTACCAGTATGTCATCCTGTTATCCTCTGTTGCCATATGTCACAATTCCATGCCCACCTGATACTTAATCATTCAGTTGCCTCAAAAGTGAAAGTGTTTGTATTTCAAACCATGTGGCTCTGAGAAGTACAAGTTGCCATGAGGCTCCCACTCTCTGCCCTGCAGCCCCCCTCCCCCACAAATTCACACCATGGTGCTTTTTAGCATACAGCCGCTATGTTTCCATGGTTCTGTCTCACCCTCCCGAACAGAGAACTGCTGTAGTACACTTATCATGGAATGACCAAGTCAAGTGACAAATAGTATGGTAGGAGAGCTAAAGTTTCATCAATATCGGCAGACTCTGGAGATACATCCCAAATAAAGTTGTTGCAGTTCAGCTGCTGCATGCTGTCCTGCCTGCTCCTCCCCATTCCCCCAACAGCAATCACTACACGGATGCTGTACCGCTGGGCTGGCAAACTGGCTTCACTTTTGAAACCGCAATTCTAGAAAGAAGACAACAAATTTCTGTCTAACCAAGCAAGCCCTTTGACTTGGCTGCTTACAGTACTCTGCAGACTGCACCATCTAGTGGAGGAAATCCATTTTACACATGCAATCTATTTACACATACAGACAGCAGCTCACAGGTACCTACATCTGCCTAAGACATATGTTGTATACACAGAACATGACATTACCTGACTGAAGCTATCAGATTTATCTTCATTCAAGGCCAACAATATTAAGACATCTCACTTGTGGCTTTACCACTTGTGAGATATCATAATATTATACAATGGCAAGAACATTTCCTGGTCTCTGATTGGTCAGTCTGGGACTGGACCCGTGATGTTATCCCAGCACAACATCACAGGTCTAGTCTCAGCACTGTGAACCAATATGGACATCACAGAACTCTTTTTTTGCATCTCCTCTTAAGAAACTGAAATATTTTTCCACACTAATAAAAACATTCTTTAAAATTATTTTATTTTATATATAACAACGAGCCATTGTATAGATAGATGAGCTCTCCAGGGTGTGTGTTGTTTGGGATACGTCATGCCCTCAGTTATAGGACGTACTGGCCTGCAGCCTTGTGCCCAACTACCTGAGGCGTGACATTATCCCAGCAAGACACACACCCTGTCGGGCATTATTGCTAAATTATTCATTGGCCTTTCATGAAGATAAATCTGATCTCTTCAGTCAGGCCATGTCATTTCCTCCATGTATCTACTGCTTGGAGAAAATAACAGCAAGCTTAAACATTTTCCTCTACAAATTCATAAATAAATGGGCATGCTGGGTTCACTAAGTAATGCAAAGAGACTCTGACTTCATTCCTTGATTGGAGTTGGGATCTAGGATTAGGCTGGCTGTTGTCTCTCTGCACAGTTGCCTCCGCCTTACCCTGATCTACACTGTGAATCAATAAAAAAAAGGGTTACTTTGGCATTCAGAATAACCTGTGCTATGTGGCAGTATAATTAAAGAATTACATTCAATTAGCTGGAGTATACAAAGGAATAACTGGCTGATGTGGGTGATTAAATGCCAAGGCCCACAGAAGATGGTTATCCCCTGAACAAGGTCCATAGGAGTCTGTGATTCTGATGCTGTGGAATGCCCTGCAGAAGTTGCATCATGCTGTAGAATATTCAGTATGTGGTGCTAAAGAATTAATTACACTTGGTGATTTTCATTTAAATATACAGTACAGTTGTTTCACTGTGCCTAGCTCCCTTCCACTCCTTGTCTATCCTGAAGCCCCTCCTTTATGCTCAGAATATGATGTAGTTAATGATACCACATCATATTTCAGCCAACTGCAGAACTGCATTCTGCCACAGAAAATAGTTGTTACTTACAAGTAACATTAGTTCTTCAAGAGTATCTCCTCACAGAGCTATAACACAATGGACTATAAGCTTTCAGTGACAGCACCTTAGGAACTTTTACAGTGATGGGGACTGCCAACGTCGATGCATTTATGGTCACATCACTCAGTCTTACTCAGCTTTTAGAGACAGAAGAAGGCTTGAAGCCCAATGAGACTGTCTCCCACTACATAGTGAGTATATCAGTTCCTCAGAAACCCACCGAGTTGTGATTTGAAATTGTCAAAGGACTCAATATTAACTATGTCCTGGGGCAAGCCATTCCACAACTCAGTGGCCCTGATTGTAAAGAAGCTGTCACGCTTATTAGTGTTGACTCTAGGGATCTTAAGCTGTTGATTGTGTGATCTAAGGTTCGGTGCCCTGATTTTATACTCAAAGCCACATTGTTCACACAGTAGTGGGTCTTTTAGTATTTTAAACAACTGTAATAAGTCTCCTCTTTTCCTTCTCTGCTCCAGGCTGGACATGTTCAGAGCCCCCAGCCTTTCCTCATAAGTAATTTTCCTTGCCGGTCCAGTGGCTTTGAGGGTTGAGGCATAATGCCTTACCTCCTGCCACGCTTATGACCTGTGTTCGCGGTGCGAGTGGTTCGCTGGGGAGGGAGAGGACCATGGACCAGCATTTGCCTGACACCTTGTGGAGGCTGGGTGTTGGCCTGCCGAGTCCCATACGCTGGGGGTGTGGAGGAGGAGCAGCCGATCAGTGTGCAGCATGAAGATGCGTGGGCTGCGTGCTACTGTCAGCTTTGCACGGGCCCCTCCCACAAGAAAAGCAGAAAATGGATCCCGGCCGAGCAGCATGAAACCATTCCCCCGCAGGTGCCGCCCCAAGATGGCACCTCCCGGAGCTGGATCTGTTCAGGTGGGTTGAGTCATTCCCCACCACCAAGGGTAAGTCGTGGGGACATGAGGGAAGGGGTCCGATGCTTGGGTGATGGCACTAAGGGACGGTAGAGAGAGAGGAAGGGACAGAGAGAAGAAGGGGACGGGGGACAGCTGGATCCATGGGGAGAAAGAATAATGTAAAAAGAAAATAAATAAATAAATAAAAAACAAATCACGTTCCTTAATCTTGGTATCATCTTCTCTGGATGCTTTCAATTATTTTTTTATCTTTTTGAAGATAAGGGGACCGAAAAGGAGACCCAAAGTCAATATGTTGTATTTTTCCTGTTATTTACCCATTGTTATTCTGATATTGTCCTGTACTTTTACCACCCTGTACTACTGTCCACTGTTGTTGTATTATAGTTTGACTCGTACCACCTCCCCCAGGCTGTGCCTGAAAATAGGCATTTCTATGTCTAGTGCACCTATCCGGTTATTAAAAACAAAATAAAATAAATAAAGGTGGGTCCTGACGTAAGTTCTGTACAAGTTTAGTAGACAGTGTTCATTCCTGGATATGAATGCCCTCCTATCAACCTATTGGTAGTTTGAGTAACCACTCTGCCGTGGCTTGATGAATCAAACTTGTTATTCAAGATGATTCCCAGGTCTCATTCATTTTCCACCTGTTTTAATGGGACTCCATTCAATGAATAGGTTCTTAGGGGGTTGTTTTTCCATAAATGAAGTACTGTACATTTTTCCGTGTTAAATTTAATTTTGTTCATAAAGGCCTATGTTTCAATACTTCTTAAGTCCCTTACTAGGCAAAGGTGTTTTTCCTGTGTCAACTTCACCTTTTAGTTTTGTGTCATCCACGAATTTAGAAACATTGCTTCGAACGACCTGGAGTAGGTCACATATGAATATAACATACAGGGCCGGTCCACTGGTGGCACATGTCATTGAATATATAATATAGGTAGGCATCGTCCACTTCAGTTCCCGCCATCAATGATCCAAGCTCTAAACATTCACCAATGACAGCATTGGGGCCACTCTAACAAATCAAACACAGAAAGGCAGGGGGAGCAAAACATGTGAGACAAAGCAGTGACCAGCAAAAAAATAACCATAGTAAGCCCCCAATGATGAGGGATGGAGGGTGTCAAAGGCATGACTCAATGGAGGTGATTCTCTTACGGATCTACTGTTACCATTAAACAAGAAAAAAATTACTTACCATAGTAATCTTGTTTTTCCAAGGTATGCTCCAATATTCAGAACCCTTGCAGTTAGCCCTTTAAGTAGAACTGCCTGGAGATAGTACGTATGCTAATGATGGAACCTTCATTGGGCCATGCCACTTTTCAAATGTTGCCCTTATCAACTGCCAATGTTGGCTTCAGTTGCTGCCTCGGCTTGGCTCCTCCTGTCAGCGGGCGGTCTCTGCCAAATCCCCGGCTGAAGCAGTTGCCTACAGGGATGAAGCAAGGTACCAGCCCACGACTTGGGCTTCAGTTGCTGCCTCGGCTCGGCTCCTCCAGCCAGCAGGTGCTCTCCTCCAAATCCCTGCCTGAAGCAGCTGCCTACAGGGACAAAGCAAGGTACGTTCCCGGGATTCACCAGCAGCCACCCGATTGGCTCTTCATCCATGGGCTGAACGCCCATTGGACATCGCTGTTTCTCTGGCCCTGGAACTGGTTGGCTTTTGAAATCCTGGCTCTGCTTCTCTGTACAGCCTGAGGAGCACGGTTTCCCTCAAGCGGCTCCTCGGCTGAAGCTAGCCAGGATCTGTTTTTCGTCCCTCCCTCCCACCCCAACCACGGCCGCTATTAGATACGCTATTGCATCACCTCTGCAACCACTCCCATCCTCTACTGGCTGCAATTCTCACCCTATCCCACCCAGACACTTACTGTGCGTGGCCACTTGAGGGATCATCACAATCCTGGCTCCTATTCAGCCTGCACTGTTAGGGCTGGAGCTATCCTTGCCTGCTAAAATTCCAACTAATCTTACCCCAATTTAATCATGGGTAAGCCTACTTTGAGAACCTTACTCCACCTTCTCAGCTTCCTAATCCTGATCAATCATGCTGGACACCCCTACTCCAAAAATCAGCAACCTATCAATATCGGCTCTGACGGCAACCGTCTCTACATTAAGGGTTGTATTTCTGGGAAGTTTTTCAACATCACTAATGGTCCATGGTCTCCCTTCTGGATCCTCCCTCACCACAATGACTGGGCCCTGCACAACACGCAGATTTGCATCACTACTCCCGCCCATCCCATTATCCTTCTAACTCTGAGCAAGAAAAGAAAAAGGATCCACTGCACCAGACGGTCTATCAAACTATCCGTAAAACTACTAAGAGAACACCTTTTAAGGACTGCCCTCCTATTATTTCTATTATCAGGCAACATCCATCCTAATCCAGGTCCTGCTGGACTCGCCCCAAATGATGTTTGCCACAAGCAAGGCTCTATGAATTTGCTTACTTTTGTGTCCCTTAATATCCTCAGCCTTCTCTCTAAGTTAGACAGCTTGCAAGCTTGGGTCTCACAGCACAATCCAGATGTTCTCTCCATCGTCGAAACCTGGCTCACCCTCAAAGTATCAGACTTGGCTATCTCTATTACAGGCTACACAATTTTCAGACAAGACAGACTACTAAGAGAGGCGGCGGCTGTGCGATCTAATTTTGGGACAACTTACAGGGCCTAGCCTTGCAACTACCCAGCACTGGTGATAACATACAAACACGGGCCATTAAAGTGCTCCTTGGTGCACATAACAGAGTAATGACTGTGTTCTCTGTTTATATCCTACCAAGGCTGACATCCACATGGCTTTGATTCTCTCATGAACTGCTTAGACAATCTGAGACTAAACACGGAAATCATCATGCTGGGAGACTTCAGTGGCAACTGGCTCTCCTCTGACGCTAACTCCCCCAAGGACGCAATCTCTGCAGTCAACTTCACTCAACTTGTTGAGACCCAAACAAGAGTGAACTACAGGACAGGCACCAGTACCTTATTAGACTGGGTGCTCTCCAATCGGCCAACACACATCCCTAATACCACAGTTCTCCCTGATGCCATCAGTGACCACTCTCCCGTCCTCTTCTGCTGGTCAAACAAGTTCGCCAAACCCCCTACTAGAACTATTACCAACAGGGTACTCATTAAAGATCACGTTGAGCTTCTGAAATCAGACCTTAGCCTCCTAGACTGGACCTGAGTGTACTCCACCTGTAATGTTGATACATCCCTGGAGCAATTCGTATCCAAATTCAGCGCAGTGTGTGATGAGCATGCCCTGCTGAAAACGCGCAAAATCAAATTCCAGTGTAACCCATGGTTCACCCCGGACCTACTTGAGCGCCTACAGCTTAGGGACCACCACTGGCTCAGGGCCCGTGTTTACGAGCAAACCATCTGATGTACAGGCTTATAAATAAATCAAGAAACGACTACACAAAGGCTATACATGCAGTAAAAAGCCAGCACTACAAGGAAGCCCTCTCACAATCCTAGAACGATGGTAAAACATTCTGAAGGAGCAACTTGAAAGAAATCACTGGGAAGGACCCAAAGTTAGCTCCCACAATGATCAATATCGATGGGGTCCCTTCCCTCGACCCAAGTATCATTGTTAACACTCTCAACAGTGCATTTACCGACTTCAGCGGTGTCCTTCTCCCAGACTTTTTTTAGCCCTAGAGCGGCAAATGTGAATCCCTGGAACCTTGATGCCATCACACCCATGCACCCGCCATTCCATTTCAAAGTCATCTCACAAAATAAAGCTAAGAAATATTTCTTAAGATCCTAGGGAAACATAGGCACAGTGGTGACAGTCTCGATCTCAAATTTGTCACTCTTACCCTGGATGCAATCCTGGCCCCACTTACCCATACAGTTCACCTATCTCTCAGGTACTTGCAATTTCCACAAACATGGAAGTCAGCGGTAGTAACTCCAGTACATAAGGGTGGGGACCGTACCACCCATGGTAACTATAGACCTATTCCCCATTCTCTCTCCACTGTCTAAAGCCCTGGAATGGATAGTGGCTGACCAGCTGGTTGAATATCTGGATAAATATCAGCTTCAATGCCCACAACAACATGGACATAGTACTACAACAGCCTTACTTGAGTTCACGTGCTTCTTACATAATTCCTTTGACCTAGGTCACCTCACTGGTGCGGCTTTCATTGACTTAACCAAAGCCTTTGACACAGTGCACCACGACCTCCTGACTGAGCAGCTTGCAACCACTGGTCTCTCCCATGAAACCGTGGTCTGGTTCAGAAGCTATCTTCACAACTGCATGCAGCAAGTAAAGATAGGTAATGTTTTTTCGGATAGTAGACTGGTCTGCTCAGGAGTACCCTAAAGTATCCATATTGGGGCCACTATTATTTAGTATCTTCCTCAACTCTCACCCCTCTGCCTACCAGGGTCACATCCTGCTATATGCTGATGACGTCGTCAGCTTTGCCAGTGACCCTGACCCCGAGGCCATTGAGTCCCGACTTCAACTACACTTTGCTTAAGTTGAAAATTGGTTCGGTAACCACAAGCTTATAATGAACTATAAGAAGACAAAAACGATGCTATTCTCCAACCACCAAAATAGGCCCAGGACCTAGCCTCTTACCATCAAAAACACTGTGGGCTTCCCACTGGAGCGTGTTCCTCAGTTTAAGTACCTGGGTATCACTATCAACAGCACCTTGTCATTTGTTCCCCATATAGACAACATAGCCAAAGTGGTCAACATGTGTATTGGGCTGCTCTATAGGCATAAACATTGTCTATCCCCTGAGGCAATCAACCTTGCCATCCACAGCTTGGTTGTCTCACTCATTGACTACGGTTTGGTAATTTACGGGCCAGCTATGTACACAGACCTTCATCGAATTACAGTAGCTCTAAACAAAGCCTGCTGCCTCCTAACATGTTCTGCGCACTAGACCCACACCTGCGATTTGTACTTGCATGCTAACTGGCTCCAGCTCAAGAGTAGGCTCATGTACCATACTTGTCTTCTGGCAAAAAAAAGTTAGTGTAGAACTCATGCCTCCAGGTGTAATGAAGCTACTCACCCTCTCCAACAATCAGTGTTGCACTAGGAGTACAGATATTCAGATCTTTAATATTCTTCACTGTCGCACCTCCCAAAGCCAAAGGTCTTTTGCATACTGTGCCCTTCTATGGATTAATTCACTTAGTTATGATGTTGCCTCAACTGCCACCCTGGGCTCATTTAAGAGGAAGCTGCAACATCAACTAGTAACACATGCCAGCTGTGACTGCTTCCACTAGCCTGACTCTAACCGATAACCAGCACTTAACTTACCTGGTCCACCTCTCGCAACCTACCCACCTGTAGCTGTTCTCCCCCACGCCCACTATTCCCCACCCTTCCTCTTACCCATCCCACACCCTTGCAGCTACCCCATCATATGGACCGCTCTCACTCCTGCCCTGCTCATTCTTACATCCGCCTCCTCCTCCTCCCTCACCCAGTTAACCTCCTCCTGTCTCAACCAGGGTCCGTTTTCTCACCCTTCACATCCCTACCTCCCATAACACCCCACTCTCCCCCCTTCCTCCCACTCCTTCCCACCCAGCCAACCCCCTTTATTCTTAGTAGTACTGTTCGTCACTCACTCACTCAGCATCCTCAATTTTCCTCTCCCTTCCCTCCTCCCTCTCCCCCACTAAGCCTCCTCCCCCTTACAACTATCTTGCAATAGGGCCTCCTAGGCTGATTCCCCCTATGTAATAAGTCACTCACCCAGTCCCCTCCCACTCCCCATCATTTGCCTATGCATTCTCTCCTTTGTCTCTGACAAGACCCCTTGGGCTGATTCTCCACTCTTTAAGCAGTCTTTGTCCATGAATTGCTTAATTATCCCCAACTTGCACCTAACCCTTAATGTATTTTGACTTGCTTGATTGCCTGCTGTATTGCCACATACCTGTTGTAATGTATTGCTCGTCTATGCCACTTTACTTTGTAAATGTTGCTAGCCTACTGCTGGCTACATAATCTCTTCCTTTCCTGTAACCCAGCTGACGTGGAACCCATGAATGAGTTTCTGCTCAAAGGATGTATTCCGATATTTCAATAAAAAAATAACGCTTCACATTTCATGGACAGCCTGTAAAGACCGGTCCTGCCAATAACCAAAGATATCTAATAATGATAATAATAACAATAACAATGAATTAACCTAAGCAAACCCCCCAGTTGAGGGAAGAAAACACCCCCTATAATATCAAAATCACCTGAAGGAGGAGAAACCCATGCCCCACAGGGCTCAAAAACAGATATGCCAGTATGTGGCCCCCTCATACATGGTTACTCAGCTTAAATTGCAAAGACTATTTGTTCTAGAAGGGGAGGCATTGTGGGTGAGTTATGATTATTGGAGAATACCTTTGAAGAAACAAGACTACTATGGTGAGTATTTTTTTCTTCTCACCCCAGGAATTCTCCAATATTCATAACTCTTTTAGACTACAAAGCAGTACCTTTGGAGGGGGCACAGAACCTACTTTGGGAACAGACTCTGAAGGACTGCTATGCCAAATCTGGCATCACTTCAGGACTGTGTGTCCAGGCGGTAATGCTTTGTAAAGGTGTGTACTGTTCTTCAGGTAGCTGCTTTACAGATCTCCACTAATGGGACATCCCTGGCAGCTGTTATGATAGCAGCTGTGCCCCTTGTAGAATGGCTCTTTTCAGCTTCAGAATAGCAAAACCGAATGCACTGAACTATCAAGTGAGAAATGGACCTTTTAGATGCTGGATTTCCTTTTTCCACATCCTCAGAAGTCAGGAACAGCTGTTTTCTGTCCTGTCTGTGGTCCTTAGTAGCTGCCATGTAGTAGCTAAGTGCTCATTTGACATCCAGACTGTGGAGTCTGCGCTCACCTGAACTAGAAAGTTCAGTGAAAAAGACTGGTAGAGTAACAGACTGGTTTAGATGGAAATCAGAAACCAACCTGGGAAGAAATTTCCTGTTTGTTCATAGGACTACCTCATCCCTATGGAATGAAATATAGTTCTGATCAATGCACAGAGCTTGAAGTTCACTGATCTTTCTTGCAGAAGTTATTGCCACCAGGAAATCTGCTTTCCATATAACATATTTCAAATGAGCTGATGCCATAGGCTCAAATGGGGAACCCATGAGCTTGGCTATACAAACATTCAAGTCCCAAGCTGGCACCGGTTCCCTATTGGGGGGGCGGGGTGCAGATGGGCCAGACCTTTGAAAAATCTCTTGAATATAGGACTGGATGCCAGGGAGGCACCCGTCCCAGCAGAAATGTAGGCAGACACTGAAGCTAGGTGAACCTTCAAAGTAGTGGGCTGCAAGCCCAGAGAATGTAAATGAATCAGATAGTCCAGCAAGGCTGGGATCCTTGCCTTTGCTGGTACCACACCATTGTTGGAACACCAAACAGAAAACCTCTTCCATTCTGAAGCAAATGTTTTCTTAGTAGTTGGCTTTCTGTAACCCTTTAAAACATTCAAAACTCTGTCTGAGAGATGCAAGTTTGCATACTCTAAATCTTCAAGAGCCATGCCTTGAGTCCGAGGGATCTGAGGTTCGGGTACAGGATCCTCCCTTGATTGAAGATTAAAAGGTTGTGCCTCCGAGGAACGTGTATTGGTTTGGCTACAGACATGGAGAGCAGCAGAGAGTACCATGGCTGCCTGGTCCAATCTGGTGCTATCAAGATCATTGATGCAGGTTGGGATCTGAGTTTGATCAAAACCCTGAGCACCAAGGGAAACGGAGGGAGTGCATACAGGTGCATGCCTGTCCACTCCAAGGCCAGAACATCCAGGGGGATTGTTCCATGGGCTGTTGGCCTGCAACAGTACTTTGGCAGGTGGTGGCTCTCGTGGGATGCAAACAGATCTATCTCTGGGGTACCCCACCTTCTGAAAACTGCTGCCTGTTCATGATGGGCCTGGTCAATTCTGCTGAGAGCATCTGCCAGAGTGTTGTCCTTCCCTAGCAGATGGATGGCCTGAAGGAAAACTCGCAAGGAGAAAGCCAAGCTCCATATTTTCATGGCCTCTGTGCACAGAGGGCTTGACCTTGTCCCTCCCTGCTTGTTGATGTAGTACGCCAGTGGTGGTATTGTCCATTCTGGTCTGTACCACTTTTTCCTGCACCAGTAGGGCGAAGGCCTTTAGGGCCAGCAGCACTGCTCTGAGCTTAAGAAGGTTGATGTGCTGAAGTGACTCTGCACTTAACCACATACAATGGGTGGTGTGATCCTCTAGATGGGCCCCCCACCATAGTAAAGATGCATCTTTTGCCGGCCTGTTGGCACAGCGGTAGGTTTACTGCTCATGGCGCCAGCGACCCGGGTTCGGGAATCGACTCGTGTAACTGGAGGGCCGGACGGGGGGGGAGAAAGATAAGAGCGCCCATCAGCCGCTCTCCTTCTCCGGGGTGGGGAGGATTGCCTGTCCCACTACTCTACCGCCACCTGGGTGACCACAGGTGTCGGTGCAGCTGGGACAGTCAGTGGGGAGGGGAGGACGCAGACCGAGAGTCGGGAGGAGATTGCACATCAATACGTGCCTCACCCATTGGCTCTCCTTGTGTGTCTACGTCCTCGGCGGGGAGGACACCAGAAAACCAGGAAATACCCTGTGGGACTCCCAGTAGACAGAGCTCCTAGCCACGATCTCCAATGCCCCTACCGGCGCCAGTACTAGCATCTCCCGAAGAAATATAGACACGTCAGGGTGTAAGGGCCCCACGCCGTACCCGCCTGGGGGGAATATCCAAAGCTCCGTGGGGGGGATGGACTGCAATGGTCGCCGGCTAGCAGGAGCGGAGACGAACAAGGCCATTGGAGACTCCCGAAGAAATGGGAGTTCAGCGGCGAGAAGGGGACATAAAGAGAAAATAAAAAAAAAAAGATGCATCTTTTGTGAGAATCACTTGATGGAGGCTCTTGCTGGAAAGGAACCACTTCCCCTTAGGTTGGCTTCCTCTTTCCACAATTGGAGTGCTTGAAATAATGTTTTTGTTATGCGAATCAACTTTGAGGGAGGATCCCTTCTTCGGCACCAGTGAGCCCTGAGGTGGAACTGAATGTCTCTCATTTGGAACCTGGACCCCAAGACTGTGCCTTCAGCCATGTGGCCCAGTAACTGAAGAAACTGCCTTGAAGTTTTTGGTCTATTCAGGCTGAAAGAGCCCACCATCCGAACAATATTTCTTACCCTGTCCAGAGCCAAGTACGCCCTGCCCTCCAGAGTATTCATCTTTGCTCCTATGAGCTGCAGTTTCTGTGCAGGTCGAAGAACAGACTTTTTGAGATTTATCAGAAACCCTAGGCACTCCAAGAGGCCCTGGGTGAGCTGTAAGTGTTCCCTTACCTGTTGTGGTGAGTTTCCTACCACCAACCAGTCATCTAGGTATGGGAATACTGTGATACCCAACCTTCGCAGGTGTGCCACCACTATTACCAAGCACTATATGAACACTCTTGGGGCCGAAGTGAGGCCGAATTGCAGTGTTGAGAAAGTACAGTTACGTAAGAACTTACCGTAACAGTAGATCTTCGAGAACAGCTCTTGCAGCAGGTTACACCATTAGGACTGAAGCCGGCAGGCGCCAGGACCCCATGGAAATTTTCTAGCTAGCAGTCTTCAGCAGGGACCGCCTCCGATGTCGACCCCACTCTCGACGTCGGGCATAGTACACAAGGAGGCAGTACCCCCATAATCCTCAGTTCTCCCGCCGGAGACTCACGGCCGCTGGATGACATCAGAAGAGGAGACCGAGGATCCGCCACCAGATGGCAAAGAGTAGTGAATAGGAATGTTCCCTCCCATAAGAAGGGTGCTTGACTACGACCTTCCTCCAAAAGGGGGATGGTGGGTGGGAAGGTACCTGCTGCAAGAGCTGTTCTCGAAGATCTACTGTTACGGTAAGTTCTTACGTAACTGTACTATCTTACTTCGAGATACAGCTCTTGCCGCAGGTTACACCATTAGAACTGATTTCCAAGCAATAGTGGCAATCATGCACCACTGGGAGGAGGAAAGGTAGAGACCTCGATATTACTCGAGCGTAGGACAGAAGTCCCTGAAGGACAGATAGACCGAACTCCGCTCTTCGCCTCGACGCAATGTCCAGACTGTAATGCCTGATAAAGGTATGCACAGAGCTCCAAGTAGCTGCAGCGCAAATAGCTGAGGTGGAGACGTTCTTTAACGCCGCAAATGAAGTAGCCACCCCTCTTGTGGAATGACCCTTGACCGTGCCCGGTAAGGGTTTATTGCGCTTGTCGTAACAGAAAGTGATGCACTGGATGAGCCACCTAGAGAGTGACTGTTTGGAGACAGGAGCTCCTTTCATCCTGTGAGCAAAGGAGACGAAAAGTTGGTCCGACTTTCGGAGCTGTTTGGTTCTGGTTAGGTAGTATCTGAGGCACCGATGCATATCAAGGGTGTGCAGAAGGGCTTCTCCTCGATTAGTATACCTTGGAAAATACACTGGTAGATCAATATCCTGGTTTAGTGTGAGGGCTGAAACCACCTTGGGCAAAAACTTTGGGTTTGTCCATAGGGATACCCTGTCTTGGTGGAAAACCAAATAAGGCTCTTTGCACATAAGAGCATGCAATTTCGAGATCCTTCTAGCCGAAGTAACAGCAACTAAAAATACAGGTTACTCACCTGTAACAGGAGTTCTAGGAATGGTATATGTTGTTCATCCACACTTTCTGGCAGGTATCCTTGCCACTTTAATTTTGCCGAAGGTCTTCAAGCTGGCTCTCCCACCCACCTGGGTGGTAAACTCTCGGCTCCCGCCCCATGCGCCAGATCTGGCCGCTGGAAGCTCAGGTTGTACGTGCAGGCCGGGGGAGGTGGGTGTGGGTCGTGTGGATGAACAATATATACTCGCTCCTAGAACTCCTGTTACAGGTGAGTAACCTGTATTTAGGGACATGGATATGTTGTTCATCCACACTTTCTGGCCGACTCCTAGCAGTTCTCCGGGAGGAGGGAGGCAAGGCGTACACCTGATACTTACTTGGGAAAGAGGATGGAGAACGAGGCCCCTAAAACCAGCATCCCAGCGTGTTTTGAGGTCGATGTGGTAGTGGGTAATAAAGGTATGTGCAGACTTCAGGTAGCAGCCCTGCAGATATCCTGGATAGGGACATCCTGAAGCAGCTGCTGATGCAGCGGTATGGCGGGTAGAATGAGCTCTTATCCCTCTGGGAGGCTCCATGCCCGCCAACCTGTAGCAGAGCTCTATGCAGGAGGTGATCCACCTGCCTATCGTCTGCTTTGCAGCAGGTCTGCCAGATGCGGCTTCAGCATAGGTGACAAACAGCTGGCAAACCTCTCCCCGAACTTCAGCCGTCCGCTCTTTATAATGCTAGCGCCTCTAGGGTCCAAAGTATGAAGCCTATACTGGCCTCCGAGGTGTGATGGGTAGAACACTGGCAGAGTCAACACCTGGTTAAGGTGAAACTCCAGCACCACCTTCGGAAGGAATTTCGGTAATGCAGGACAACCTTGTCTCTGTGGAAGACCAGGTAGGGAGACTGATGGAAAGCGCCTGGAGCTCTCCCATCCTTCTGGCTGATGTGATAGCCACCAAGAAGGCGGTCTTCCACGACAGGTGTGAAATACGCACCTGTGCATTGGTTCAATGGCTTGCCCATAAGCTGGCCAATACCAGCAGTAGATCCCACGGAGGTGGAGGTTCTCTCGATCGAGGGGAAATGTGGTCAAGGCCTTGAAAAAGCTACCGACCACCTTCTCCTGCGCCACCGACTGCTTGCCGTGTCTGCCGCCCGGTAAGTAGAGATGGCTGCCAGGTGCACCTTATGGGTCGCGGATCAAGCCCTTGCTGAGAAAGGGACCTCACAGATAGTCCAGAATGCTTGCCATAAGCAGCCTGGAAGGGAATCCAAGCCCTTCCCTGACACCAAATGGAGAATCTTTCCATTTGAAGGCATAGCATTTCCTGGTCGACTTATGACGCCTCAACAACGCTTGAGGACCCTGTCGGAAAGACCCAAAGCCTGGAACTCTAGCCGCTCAGGAACCAGGCCGTCAGGTGCAGGGATTGAAGGTCCGGATGGAATACCTTCCCCTGATTGACTGAGATCAGTTCCGGGTGGGCTGGAAGCTGCCTCGGGAGCCTGGAGCTGAGGCTGAGGAGATCTGGATACCAGAACTGGCGGAGTCCGTCTGGGGCTACCAGAATCACCTGCACCTTGTCCCTCTTCGCCTTGAGAAGCACCTTGTGGATCAAGGGAAATGGGGGAAAGGCGTAGAAGAGGCCCAAGGTCCATGGCCTCCGAGAAGGCAACCTCTGCAGCGAGCCCCTGCTGGGAGGGGGCGGGCACTAAACAGACTTAGCCCACATCTCCCTGAGGCAAACAGGTCCACCTGAGGCGTGTCCCGGTGGGAGAACAGATCTTGTACTACCTCCGGCAGGAGAGACCACTGTGAGACGCAGCCCCTATCCGCTTAGGGCATCGGCTAGGTGTTGGAGGCTCCTGCCACGTGAATGGCTAGAGATCCGCCTCCAGGCTGCGCAGTTAGGACCAAATGCGGAGAGCTTCCTTGCATAACAGCATGGGAGCGATCCCACCCTGGCCGGTTCAAAGAGGGACATGAGGTCGTGGTGTTGTCCGTCTGGACCTGAACCACTTGACCTCGTAGAAACGGAGCGAGGCGGTGAGAGCTAGACGGACCGCAGCTCCAGCAGGTTGATGTGGCATCGGGACTCAAAGGGACCAGAGGCCGTGGCGTCTGTGTTCCCCAGATGGGCACCCAAACCCATCAGAGATGCATCGGTTGAGAGAGAGAGACTGTCGGCTCGGGGCAGATGAACGGGATGCCCTCCTGCAGATGTGCTGGAACGATCCACCATTGGAGAGTGTTCCACATCTCCTGGGTCACTGTCACGGGCTGGTCCAATGGATCGCAGCATTGTGACCATTGGCTGGTGCAGGCTGCCATGAGGCCCAGGAGGCGCAGGAAGTCCCGGGCAGGGTGCAATTGCCCAACCAGAAATGATTGGGCAAAGGAGGAAAGAACCTCGGCCCTGTCCGCTGGGAGCCGTGCTCTGGCTCGCAGAGAGTCGAGCTCTGCTCCGATGAACAGTATCACCTGCTTTGGCACGAGTTCCGACTTGGCCTCGTTGATGAGGAGGCCAACCTGAGATAAACCTGAGGGCTAGATTCTGACTGCCCACCTCCTGTCTGGAGGGGCCGCTATCAGCCAATCGTCCAGGTAAGGGCACACCCGGACCCCTTGGCGCCTACAGGAATGCTGTCACCACTGCCATGCATTTGGTGAAGACCCAGGAGCTAGGGAGGAGTCGGAGGGCATGGCCGGAGACATGAGGATCCTCCGCTCTGAGCGGAGGAATCTCTGATGGGACAGGCGGATTGGGACGTGAAAGAACGCGTCCTGGAGGTCCAGGGAGCAGAACTACATGCCTCATTCCAAGGATAGGATTATCTGAGCCAGAGTGACCATCCTGAAGGTTCGAGACCTTAGGAACTTGTTCAGGTCATGCAGGTCGAGAATGGGGCGCCAGCCCCCCATCTGTTTTGGGACCAGGAAGTACCTGGACACAAACCCCGGGTCTGGAGAAGGATCCGCCACCTTCCTGATTACCTCTTTTCGAGGAGCAGGGCACTATCTCCGACTCGTGGGCCAACAGCGAGCTGCGGACCCGTGGCCCCAGGGCGACAGCACCGAAAAGGTGGGGCCTGCTCGAACTCAGAGGCATGTGCCTTTTCCTACCACCTCAACACCCAGCAGTCCGTGGTGATAGCGGATCAGGCGGAAAGGAAGTGGCGGAGCTGCCCTCTCTTAATGGGAACTCAGGGGGAGGACGAGGCTGGGGCGGCCCTCAACCCGTCACTGGGCAGGCTTGGAGGAAGAACCGCTGAGGGACCTCCTGGGTTTTTACCCCTTGCTTCCTGTTGGAGGAAGCTGCCGGCTTGGGTTTGGGATGCTGGCCAGCCTGCTGGCCCTGTTGCTGGTGCTGGGCCGGTCGAGAAGCAGGGACCGAAGGACGCAAAGGACTTCTGCTGCTGACGGGCGGCCTTTGTCCCACTGGGCGGAGGTGACCGGAACCTGGGTGGTACTTGCACTTCTCGATCCGGGCTGGAGGTGTCCCCTCCACCCAGGGGTCGAAGAGGTCAGTCCCCAAGAAGGGACGCCCGCCAACTTGTGCTGGGTATCTGTCATGAAGGTGATATCCCTAGCCACGCCCGCGTCCGCATGGCCACCGCGGCAGCTATGACCTGGCACAGGAATCACCTATGTCCAGAGCAGTCTGAGTGCTGCTTCGCCACCGCCTACCCTGGTCCCGCACTCATGTGACCGTGGTCTGTGGTCAGGCGAGATGAGGAAGAACCTCATCCAGGGAGCCCATGAGGTGTGGGAGGTGTGCCATCAGCACGGCCGGCCGCTGACCTGTCGTGATAGGCCAATGGTGACGCGCGATGTGACACCTTGCGCCCCAGCAAAGTCCAGCTTTTGGACTTTGTTTGGGGGCTTATCCACATCCGGCGTAGCATCGGGGTCCGGAAAACGCTGTCGGTGACTAACCCCTCGGCAGAGGGTGTTCGGGAAACCGGGCAAAGAGTCGTGGACCGTGATACTTCCTGGTCATCCTGGTCGAGGGCGCAGGACAGGAAGCAGTCTGTTAAAGCTCCAAGGCTGGGCGACACGGCCTCAGCTACCGAAAGGTCGGGATAACCGTCCAGAATTCCACGGATATTTGGCCACGGACACGGGCTCGAGCGATCCCGTGACCCAAGAGAGTCGGGTAGACCTGGGTGGACGATACATCGCCCACTGATGGCTTCGGAGGACCGGATCAACTGCCTGGAGAACAGGGAGGAATCGTCGTCGGATTCTAAGAGTCTGAAGAGCTCATGAGCTGCTCGTTCTCTGAGCACCCTCCACCTGCCGAGGACGGTCAGGAGGAGGGTGACCGACAACCTGTGGTACTGGACCCGACCGAATTTGGCAGCCTGACTGCCAGGAGGCGGAGGTTCCACCAATGGTGGAGCAGTTGTTTCGCCGTAGCACCGCCCTGGATGCAACTCACTGGAACTATGGTTGTCGTTGTTTGGGTGTCACTTGATGGCCGTGGTCTTGGCTGGGCTGTTAGCTCGACAACAGCAACTGCTGCCACAAGGTTCTTGCACTACAGCCTCACCGGGAGGAGGATTTGTAAGAATGGCGTCGTTATTTCGTGATGAGATCATTGCAATGGGAACGGCTGGACCGAGAGGTCCGAGACCGACCTAGGGGAAGGTGGGTTTTGAAGGCGGGGACACCGCTTCCTGCTCGCCGGGTATTTTTAACCTGGACTGTGCCCAGGCACAGGCAGTTCTCTGCATTCACCGAACAGGCATGAGGCTACGGCTTCCAGTCGACAGTCTGCTAACGATCGAAAAATCTGACTGGCCGACGGAGTCTGCAGGCTAGCTGACAGGAATCGTAGTTTGAGCGGCCAGCCGCAACCTGACCGGGTTTACTGTCGACTGCCCGTGAAGGGACCTTCCCGCCTCCCATGAGTCGCGGACGGTGACTTACCTTCACTCTTTTTCTGGGCCGAAGATGTCCCGCGGCCCTCTTCGTGAAAGGGCTGACAAAGCTTGAACGGTTGCATACGAACTCAGAGAGCGGAATTCATGCCGTGTATGAGGAGGATGCTGCCTGGGCCGCCTCCTGAGGTCGATGTTCTCGAGCTGTTTCAGCTGAGCCAGTCATGACACCGCCTAATGAGCCTTTTAGATTTTACCGCGGGAAACGCTTGGGAGCCCGAGCTTCAATCGGCAGCATGATCGCCCAGAATGCTGGCCGAAAGAGCTGCACAACTCGTAGGCCCGTGGTCGTGAGCTAGCCTGGTAGTAGACTATGGAGTGCGGATCCGCCCGGACATTTCTGCCCGCAAGGACACCAAAGTTGGAATAGATTGTCCATCGTGTGCATGGGAAAGATGAAGACCAAAGTTTAGAAAACTTCAAACCAATTTCGGACAAACTGAGAGTTAGGATCCAGTCTAAATGCAAGCTGCTAAGGAGGGAACCTTAGCTTAAGTGGTAAGGAAGATCTGAGCGTCATGGGCGGAGCCGAGAGTTTTACCACCCGGTGGGTGGGAGGAGCCAACTTGAAGACCTTCTGGCAAGAATTAAAACTGCAAGGATACCTGCCAGAAAGGTGTGGATGAACAACATATCCATGTCCCCAGAAATAACGTTTCCAAGAGAGAAAGCGTGTTCTAATCCATGAGCTGGTTCAAAGGGTGGCGTGAGCTGCTCCAGGACAAAGGGGAGTCCCATGAGGATTGGATCATGATAGGCGGCTCAAGGTGAAGGAAACCCTAAGAAGGCACTGTAGGTCCTGCTGGGCCACCGCTGATGGCCTACGGGGCATTGTAAGCAGAGATTGCACAGAGGTACTTTAATCGAGGAGTAAGCCAGTCCGGAGTGGAAGAGGGAAAGCAGGTAGTCCAGAACCAGCTGGATAGAGTCTAGCGGCGGAAGGCTTTGCGCTGAGCTTACAAACAGAATCAGCCATTTCATGGCGTCGTTGCATGGGTTGCTGGTTTCTGGTGGCAGAAGTACGTCTGCCACTTCTTACAGACCCGTGTCGCATCATGGCTATGTTTCTAGGAGCCAAGCGTGCAGGTTCAATGAGCGTAAGTCTGGGTGGACCAATGAACCCGCCTCCTGAGACAACAGATGGGAGCTGATAGGCAAGGGAACTGAGGTTCCAGGGATAGCTGGTGCAGAAGAGGGAACCAAATCTGTCTGGGCCAGAAGGGTGCGATCAAGATGAGCGTCGCTTGCTCCCTGCGAAGTTTTAAGAGAACTCTCTGGATCAACGGGAAAGGAGGGAAAGCATAGAGGAATCTGCCCGCCCCGGAGAGGGACAACGCGTCTCGCCAGAAAACACCAGGCCCTGGATCTAGCGAGCAAAAATTGGGCAGTTTTGCATTGTATGGGGACGCGAAAAGTTCTAACTCTGGAGTATCCCATCTGTGAAACAGATCCTCTGCCACCTCCTGCAGAAGTTCCCACTCGTGGACTCTGGCCTGAGAGCGGCTCAGACTGTCTGCGATGGTGTTGTCCACTCCCGGGACATGTACTGCAGTTAGGTTTGCGCCGTGTTGCAATACCCACTCCCACACTCTCATGGCCTCCCTGCAAAGTGGGTCGGAGTGAGTGCCTCCTTGTTTGTTGAGGTAATACATCTGTTTGTAACAGAAGTGTGCCCGGTGGAATCTCCAACTGGAAGGCTTGCAGAGCGTAAAGGACTGCCCTCATTTCCAAGATGCTGATGTGGAGATGAGACTCCTGGGCTGTCCACAGGCTCTGAGACCGACCACTGGCCAGGTGTGCTCCCACCCGAGCCCTGAGGCTGCCTGTGAGAGGGTCACAGTCGGAGATCGGCGGCTGTGAAGGGAACCCCGCGAGAGAGGTTCCTGGGTTTAGCCACCATTGCCAATCCTGAATACGGCATTCGTGATTCGGATTGGATGCTGCAGATGGTCTTGCTTTGGTCCCATTGCACCCGTAGCATCACTGGGTTACCCGCATGTGGAGACGAGCCAGCGGGATCTGCGTAGTGGTCGCAGCTGGCGATGTCTTGCTGGCATGGCGACCAGTCTGGCTGGGATTCGTCTTCACCGACAAGTCCCGATGAGGGATCTGATGTTCTGGCCTGTCCAAGGGAAGAAAAGCTTTTTCCTCTGACTGGTCCAGTACTGCTCCTATAAACTGCAGTTTCTGGATGGTACCAGGAGTGACTGAGTGCGGAGAATACCCAGTGATTGAAAAAGGACTGGGTGCAGTGAATAGTCGCTCGATCGGTGCCTCCTGGAGGGCGCCAAGAAGCTCAGTCATCCAGGTATGGGAACACGAGTGGCCTTGTCTCCTGAGAGACTCTCACGACTGCCATGCACTTAATGAACTCGCGAGGTGCCGGCGACAGCCCGAGGGAAGAGCTCGGAACTGATAATGATAGCTCTGAAACTTGAAGCGCCAGGAACCTCCGGTGCGCTTTGAGCAATCGAATATGCAGAAGGCTGCCCTGCATGTCCAAAAAAGACTAGTAAGCGTCTGCTTCAGCATGGATTAGGCCCGTAACGGTCACCATGCGAAGCGTTTGTAACGACTCAAAGTTTGAGGTCGCTGAGGTCCAGTATTGACGAGGTCCCCTGTTTTCTTTGGAACCAGGAAGAAGTGAGAATAGTACCCTAGTCCTCTCTGGCTCTCTGGGACGTGCTCTAAGGCTTCCTTTTCTAGAAGCGCAAGCACTTCCTGCTGTATGAGCAGGGCATGCTGACAGGAATATCGGGAGAGCAGGGAAGGTCTTGTAGGTGGACTGCCTACAAATTCTATATAGTGGCCTTTTTTGACCAGCTGCAGAACTCACCTGTCGGTGGTGATCGACTGCCACCCTGGCAAGTGGCATGCGATGCAACCCCTGACTTTCTTTTTCCGCTGATCCTGAGAAGGGGCGGGGGCCGGGAAGAAGTCATGCTGTGGCAGCATTTGATCCAGCAGGCTGGGCCGACTTTGCAAATCGTTGGCCTCTGCCTGGGGATGACTTGGCCTGGGCCTTGCAGATGAAAGTGCCCCTCTGCTGTTGGCCGGAACGTGGCTGTTGTTCTTGTACCGTCACGAAACGGCTCTGGTTCCTCATGGAAGGGAACTGGCGCGAGACCTGTACATAGCTTGGACAGATCGGACTGCCTTCCTGCATCCTGAAGTTTGGTGATTACTCTCTCGGAGGCTTCACCAAATAGGACCTCGCCGTTATAAGGGACGTCTAAGATGTTCTTCTGGACGTCCGGGGTAAAGCCGGAGACACGGAGCCAAGAGTGTCTCTGGAGACACACGCCTGGGGCTGCAGCTCTGGCTGAAGAGTCCACAGAATCATATGCGGCTCTGAGCACCTGAGTCCCCACATCCGAACCCGTGCGGAGGAGGTTCAAGAGCTCCTCCTTGTTATCGCCATCGGGCATCTTCTCGACCAGGTCCTGTCCCTGTTCCCACAGGGCGTTCTGGAATTAAACCAAGTGGGTGAGGTAATTCAGTAACCTGATATCGCAAGTCGCGGCCTCATACGTGCGCCTACCCAGGACATCCAATTGCTTGGATTCCTGGTCCAGTGGCTGCGTGCTCAAATGCTGAGGTCTCTGACCGTCATGGGCAGTGATGACCAGGAGTCAGCCAGAGGATGGCTCACCAGATACTGGTCCTCCCTAGGCCTTGTATAGGCGGTCAGCCTTCTTGGCACCGCTGGAGAGAGTGCGGATGTTTCAGGCAGCCTTGGTGGCGTCCATAAAGTATCCACCATGGGCGCACTACAGGCTTCGGATCTTTCTGCGAAGGTACCGAGCAAGGTGCGTCTCGGGTCGAGTTCTTCAGCATCCCACCATATGCTCCTGGATGTCCTCTGCGATCTCCGCGAAGAGGGATCATCCGGAGGAGACCTGGTGGTCGTGGGTCCGGAGAGGGAATGCTGATGGGAGAAGGAGATCTGAGCGCCCTGAGGTGTCAGATCTGGAATCTCTCCCAGGCGGAGTGTACAGGCGTCGTCTGGGTTCTCTGGGACTGGGTGACCTGAGGGGATCTAGAGGAGGTCTTCTCTTTCTAAGGATCTGCCCGAGGCGTGAGTGGCGGAGGAGGGCGTGGAGGTGAAGGAGTAGGTGGAGGCAGAGTCGGAGTGGGAGGAGGACATGTGGTGACCTCATCTTTTTTGATGGTGTCCCACCAGAAGGTAAAAGTTCTTTTACCTCTGCCAAATTCATGCCACAATAGGCAGTGGCGCGGTGACCTGTCGCCCGGAGTCGGGTCGGTCTCCCGCTCAGGGAAGGTTCCGTGGAAGCCCGGGCGTTCGGTGTCACCGCCTGGTCCTCGGGCTGTGGCATCCTCCTCTGATAGAGTCCTTCTGACCGGCATCCGCGGCGACAGTGGTGTGGTCTCTTCTCTGAAGTAGCGATGTCGATCCTGGGCGACACCCTCGGAGGCGAACGCCTGGACGGCGACGGGTGTTTAGGTGTCGCCAGCTCCTGGGAGCGCCAGTGATGCTTGGCCGTCGGGTGGGCCGATGTCCGTTTGAGGGACGTCAGGTCCTTGGCCTTACGAGGAACCGGATCCGATCCACGCGGAAGCTGGGAAACTGACCTGGCGTCGGTGTCCTGCCGGCGGGAAGAAGATTTCTGGCGCTCCCCGGACTTCGACAAGGCCTTAGATGGAGTGGAAGAGGCTGACGGCCTGGAAGTCTTCAGTGGCTGCAGAGAAGAGGAGCCGCTGGAGGATCTGACCTGAACCGGGGGAGGTTGCGACTGAGCCCTGGAGGGAGAGCGGTCTGATCTCGAGCCGCAGCTTCGGGAGTCCGAAGCCCTCGCAGGGGACCTGGACCTTTCCTTTTCCCGGTGTTTGTCCCAGTGCATCTGGGTTTTACCAGACGACTCCCCCCGGGAGGAAGGTTCTTTATCCATGATTTTCAGTTTCTCCTCCAAGAGAAACGCTTGAAGGGCCTTCTGGTGGCGGATTTTGGTGCGACTGTTGAAGCCCTGGCAGAAGGAGCAGGCCTTGGTGTCGTGTTCCCGGTCTAGGCAGCGCATGCAGGCTGAATGTGGATCCTTGAAGGGGATCTGTTTGCCGCAGGCTCACTTCGAATGGTGACCCTCAATAAAAGTAGTTGGAGAGAACATCAGTTGATTCCAAAGTCGGAAGAAAGACGAAAATCGTTGTAGTTCTAAAGGTCGTCACACGCTAGAAAAAGAGACCGAGAGGCCGATACTGACGATGTTGACGGCGGGAAAAGGACTGAGGATTACGGGGACCACCTCATATGTACACGCCGGATGTCGGGGGCAGGACCGACGTCGGAGGTGGTCCCCGCTGAAGACTGCTAGCTAGAACATTTCCATGGGGTCCTGGTGCCTGCCGGCTTCAGTCCTAATGGTGTAACCTGCTGCAAGAGCAGGATGGTCTGCATCTGTCCAGGAAGGGAACAAGTCTTTTGAGCAATTGGTTTAAATGCTTCATTGGCAAGCTTTTAAACTAGTCAAGGGGGGAGGCACTGATGAGCAGCAAGAAAATCCCAGCCTCTCCCTACAAAACAGGGTACTAAATGAGAAAAAGACCAAGGTAGAAAGGTCAGTGGGGGATGCTGCAACAGAAGGTAAAGCCATCAAAAAACGGAGAGCAATGAGTACCAATGCCCGTAGTCTGAGTAACAAGCTTCCTGAATTAGTGGCCTTGATGGAGGAGGAACATCTGGATATCGGGCAGTCACAGAAAATGGTACACACAAAACCATGACTGGGACGTAAACATACCAGGATACACTATCTACAGGAGGGACAGGGAGGGTAAAAGGAGGAGGAAGAGTAGCTCTTTACATAAGGGAAGGAATCAAAGCAACAGAACAAAGGGAAAACAGGGAGGAGAAGAAAGCACTGTGGGTAAGGTGGAGACTGGCAATGGCACCACAATCCCATTGGGGTTTGTATGAGACCTCTTCTCAGGGGGAGGAAATGGTCAAGGAAATGATAGAAAGTATACTTAGAATGGCAGAAAAGGAGATATTGCTGATGGGTGATCTGAATATGCAGATGTTAACTGGAGTGCAGTTGCAGCAGCCACTTAGAAGAGTGGGGTTATTCTGGAATGCCCTACAGGAGGCATGCTGTAGACAACTAGTATTGGAGCCCACTCGAGAGGAGCAATCTTAGACCTGGTTCTCTCAAGCGGAGATGAAGGAGGATCATGGATGTAGAGTGGGTAGCCATCTGAGGAACTAGTGACCATCGAACAGTATAGTTCACAATAAACACAACAATAGAGTCAAGCTTACACAAGGCAAAAGTACTGGACTTTAGGAGGGCTGACTTTGCCAAAATGGTGAGTGCGTTAAGGATGCACCAGCAAATGAGCAGGAAGGAGGGTGGAAGAACAGAAGGGAATAATAAAAACTGCCATCACACAGAGGTAACAAGCCCTTTGTGTGAAGCAAATAAACAAAACAAAATGATGTAAGAAACCACAATGGTTCTCAAAGGAGTAGTAGTGAAGGTTCAAGAGAAAGAAAGTCATGGAAGTACAAGGGAATCACAGAAGGAGCAGGACAGAGAACTGTATCAGTTAAAGCAAAAGGAGCTGGAAGGCAGTCAGAACAGCAAAGGCCCAAACCGAGGAAAAGATAGCCAACTCAGTTAAGAAGGGATAAAACCTTCTATAGGTACATCAGGAGCGAAGGAAGACTAAGGAGGGATAGTGAGGCTTAATAAAGGGAGGAGGTTGGGCAGAGGGTGACTGTAAAAAGGCAGAGATACTAAACAAATATTTTGCTCAGTATTTACAAAGGAAGAGGGAGGTACCTAAAACAAACAGTAGAAACACTCTGGATACAGAAGTTGATACCAGCCATTACAGAAGAAAGGGTTCTGAAGAACTCTTAAAACTGAAGGTGGAAAGCAATGGGGCCTCATAGGTTCATCCCAGAATTCTAAAGAACTAAGGGTAGAACTAGTGACACCACTGACTAGCCTCTTTAACAAATCATGGGAGGATGGGGTGGTACCCGAGGACTGGAGGAGGGCACATGTGATTCCCTTCACAAAGTGGGAGCAAGGCAGAAGCGGGAAACTACAGACCTGTTAGTTTAACCTCAGTGGTAGGGAAAATGATGGAATCACTTCAGAGGAAAAGAATTGTCGGTATCTAGAGGTCAGAGGGCAAAGGACCCAAGGCAGCATGGATTCACAGCGGAAGGTCATGCCAGACAAATCTGATAGATTTCTTTGACTGGGTGACCAAAGTAGTAGATCAGGGAGGGCTGTGGACATGGCCTACCTAGACTTTGAAGGCATTTGACACACAGTCCCACAAAAGATTAATATACAAGTTAGCCAGCCTGGGAGTGGGTCCCAAGATGACAGCCTGGGTAAAGAATTGGCTGGAGAATAGGACACAGAGGTAATAGTAAATGGAGTCCACTCTGAAAGAAGGGGATTACTAGTGGGGTGCCGAGAGTTCAGTACTGGACCGGTCCTCTTCAATGTCTTTATCAGCAACATTGCAGAGGACTGGAAGGAAAAAGATGTCTCTTTGCAGATGACACAAAAGATCTGCAACAGAGTTGATGCATAGGGTGTGGGAAAAGGATGAGAAGGACTTGGCAAGTTAGAGGAATGGTCAAATGTATGGCAGCTTAGATTCAATGCTAAGAGTGCAAGGTAATGCACCTGGGAAACAAAACCCAGGGGAAGAGTACACAATGGGGTGAGATACTAACAACAACAAAAATGGAAAGGGATCTGGGGTAGTCAATCAGATGACCTAAAGGTGGGCAAGCAATGTGAGAGGGCAGCAAGGAGGACTGGGGGGATACTGGGATGCATAGGGAGAGGCATCACCAGTAGAAAACATAAAGTTATTATCCCTCTGTACAGACAGCTGGTGAGACCCCATCTGGAGTACTGCGTGCAGTTCTGGAGACCCAATCTCCGCAAAGACATAGACAGGATGGAAGCTGTCCAGAGGAGGGCAACTAAAATGGTGCAGGGTCTGCACCGGAAGACATATGAAGAGAGACTTAAGGAGCTTAATATGTATAGCCTCGAGGAAAGGAGGGAGGGGACATGATAGAAACTTTCAAGTACCTCAGAATCAACAAAGTCCAAGAGGGTAGCATCTTTCAAAAGGTGTGTGCAAGAACAAGGGCACTAATCTGAAGATGGGGCGCTCAGAGGTAATTTAAGAGTATTTTTCACAGAGAGGGTTGTGGATGCATGGAGCGGCCTTCCGAAGGAGGTTGTGGAGTCAAAAACAGTGGTGGAATTCAAGCATGCATGGGACAGTCATAAAGCAATTCTAGGGGGTGGGGGTAGGAAGAAGTAGGCTGCTGGTTAACTAGGATCTGCAGCTTATCCATTAGGTAGGGAAATGGGCAGACTGGGTGGGCCAAGCGGTCCTTATCTGCTGTCAAATTCTATGTTTCTATGTGCAGTTCTGGAGACCCAATCTCTGCAAAGACAGACAGAATGGAAGCTGTCCAGAGGAGGGCATCTAAAATGGTGCAGGGTCTGCACCGGAAGACATATGAAGAGAGACTTAAGGAGCTTAATATGTATAGCCTCGAGGAAAGGAGGAAGAGGGGGGACATGATAGAAACTTTCAAGTACCAAGGAATTAACAAAGTCCAAGAGGGTAGCATCTTTCAGAAAAAGAGTGCAAGAACAAGGGGCACAATTTAAAGATAGAGGGACGGCCCAGAGGTAATGTAAGGAAGTATTTTTCACAGAGAGGGTTGTGGATGCATGGAACGGCCTTCTGGAGGAGGCTGTGGAGTCAAAAACAGTGGTGGAATTCAAGCATGCATGGGACAGTCATAAGGCAATTCTAGGGGTTGGGGGTAGGAAAAAGTAGGCTGCTGGTTAACTAGGATCTGCAGCTTATCCATTAGGTAGGGAAATGAGCAGACTGGGTGGGCCAAGTGGTCCTTATCTGCCGTCAAATTCTATGTTTCTATGTAAGAGCTGTATCTCGAAGTAAGATCTGGTAGTGACCTGAAGGGAGTCTGAACCAGAGATATTTTCTGCGAGACTCCCTTATGGGGATGTGAAAATAGGTATCTTTTAGGTCCAAGGATGCCAACTGCCATCCCAGTGGCGCAGAGGGTTGAGGCTCTGGACGACACACCTCGCGCTACGCTGGCAGCCCGGGGTCAGGAACGAGCCCGGGTCGTCGGGGTTGGCAGGGAGGATGAGGATTGAGCGTGGAGACAGCTCTCCTAGTACTGGGAGGCTGGGAACTCACACCGCTGCAGCGACCCTGGAGATGCCCAGGGTGCTGCTGGCGCTGGTGTGACTGGGGCGCTTGGCAGACGTCGAGACTGCCATTTCGCGGACGCTATTGCACGCCCGCGCTCCTAATGGGAAAAAAGTGAAAATGGTTGGGCACGACCGCAGCCTGATGGCGCACCCTGCATCGCCGAGAGGACTCGCGGAATCGCACTGGGGGTCCAGAGCTGGTCTGGCTGGATAGGGTATGGAAGACCTTCCGGATCAGTGGCGGCTATGCCGGATCCTCCATCATGTGAGTGAGCCTGGTGGTCTCCTGGCGGGCAGTGCCGGCGGCTGGATGCCCCCGCCAGTAGTCGCCGCAGCAGGTGGATAAATAAGAATTAAAAAAAAAAGGATGCCAACCAATCTCCTTCCTGGAGTGTTGGCAGAATCATTGCCAGTGTTACCATTTTGAACTTTGGCTTTGTCAGGACTTCCGGTGACGTCGTAGAGGACATGGCAGCCTAAACTAAGAGGCTCCCCGAACTATCCCATATTATCCCTCCTAATACACCTAATCAATTGCCATCCGTATACAGCTAAACCAGGAGGGCATACCAAAATGCCAAAGAAGAAAGGGGATAACAAATTTGAGATCCTGGCACATCTTAATGAGGAGAAATCCCACGACAAAGGATCGGAGAGCAAAGACTCGAGGGCCTCGTCCTCCTTGCTCTGGGGCAGCATAGTATCTGAGCAGGCATCCTGTATAATACTACAAAAGCAAATGGCCCAGATGCTGGCGGAAATAAGAGATTTCCGCTGAGAAATGAAATCGGCGGCGACTGCCCTCCGCACCGACATAGGGAAACTAAAACAAAGACAAGAAACTAACGAGGCCCGCATTGCAGGGATGGAGGGAAGGCTCGACGATGCGGAGTGCACCATAGCACAGCTTCATGGGGAGGTCAAGGCCCTGAGAGCCCGGGCTGAAGATGCAGAGAGCCGCAGTCGAAGGAACAACATACGAATCTCGGGACTTCCTGAGGGCTCCGAAGGAACAGAAATGATAAGCTACATCCAGAAACTCTTGAGAGAACTGCTTCCCCTACCTGAGGGTATTTCCCTGGAGTTAGAGTGAGGGCATCATGCGTTGGGGCCAAGGCCCCCTCCGGGCTCTCGCCCTCGTACTGTCTTGGTGAAATTCCTGCGGTTCCAGGACAAAGAAGCAGTTTTAAGGGCAGCCTGGAGGAAGGGGAAAGTCCTAATAGGATCGCAACGTCTCTTTTTTGATAACGATTATGCCCCCGAGATTATGGCGCGAAGGTGCGCCTACTCTGCAGTAATGAAAGCACTGAAGGCGGCGGGGATTAGATTCTGTACTCCCTACCCCGCGAAGATGGTGATTCTGTTTTCGGACGGAGCAAGCATTGTGGAGTCAGCGGAGGAGGCAGAGGTCGAGCTGAAAAGGAGGAACATAGATGTCCCCAAGACCAAGGTCCACAAAGAGCCCTCCGTAGCATCCAAACTTGCCCAAAAGATGTGGAACAAAGGATAGAGGGACGCGAGGCGCAGACAAGGAGCGGAAGCCATACAGAGGATTGTCGGGGCGTTGAGGGCATCGCAGACTGTCGAAGATGAGCAGCGGACGCGGGAGGCCATGGCGGAGACATGAGGATGCCAAGTAATTCTGTACAACCTTGTAGGAGGTGGAGGAAGGGGGGCCTGGGGCGGCAGTGGCAAACATTTGTAAACCAGTAGTCTGGGGGTACTCCAAATGAAGCGGGTGCTCAGGTTTTGACAAGGAGGAAGGCGTCTGGTGCAAGGGGGTGGTGGGGAATCGCCATATGGAAGGGATCGAGGATAGAGAGGGGGCCAGGAGGACAAGGAAAGGGCAGACACAGAAGGTGCTAACAGGGAAGGGTGCATGCCTCTCTGTTAGGGGGGCCATCCAGAAATCTGATGGTGGGGAGTGGTAAGTGGCAAAGGGGGACAAGGGTAACTGAGCTCCCTAGCAATAGTCGGGTCAAATGTGCTGTGAGGGAAGCATATTTTGATCCCTGACGGGGAGGACTAAGCGGGAGGAGGGGGCAGAGCAGGGAGGGAGGGAGGAGGAGGAGGGCATTGGTGGGGAGGAGGGGAGGCACGGGGCCTGAGTGCTAAACACTGTGAGGATCAGCCTGCGGTTACCGAGCAGAAGGCCCCCGGATATAAAATGATGTTGAACCCTGTGCAAATAAGGGACAGCGGAGATGGGGGGCAGGGGCTGGAGTAGGGAAGGGGAGGTTGGAAGGAGGGGGGATGGGAACGGAATGGAACCAAGGCGAAAAACAGCAGCAAGTAACAGAAGAGTGACCTAAAGACCCTGTGGACATGAACATGATTCAGCAGCTAACCATCTACATCTGAATAATCAAAACAGAACAAGAATGCTGATCACACGGGTGGGGAGCAAATGGGGAGGGGGATAAGGGGAGTATGTATAACAGGCGTGGGGGCTTAGGGGCCTTCTCCTCCCCGACCTTGTCATCTGGTTTGGGGGGTGGGTACTCGGGGAAGGGGACCCCTTGGGTGGCTAGCCGTGAGTTTCTCTCCACCCCACTAGTTATGACTGGGAAGAGGGGCTGGGCCCTGCAGGCAGGGAAGGAGATGCCATATGGAAGGCGATGTATGGGAGGGCCCTGCAGGCAGTGACCTCCGTGACTATGGCCACCGGAGGTGGATGGTGCATGGACCCAGCGGCCCTCATGGCTGGGTCTCTGGGGGAGAAGGAAGGAGAACGGTCCACCGAGGTGGGGTGAGGGGCGGGTCCGGAATTTGGGAAGAGATGCAGAGCAGGCCTGGGAGGATGTCTGTCCTGATACTGCTGCTGATCCTCCGGCTTGCTCCCGGAGGGCACTCGGGGGGCATACCCTCCTGAAACTGGACATGACGGAACTGTGGTGGTGGCTCGCGCTGGCCGGTGCATCTGGGCCAATGACCCCCAAGCATAACGGGGAGTAACATAACTGGCCATGGGGAGGAGGGGTGTGGCTGGTGCCCCATGCGGATTACAGCGCCGAGCGGAGCACAGCTTAATACTTGGGGCAGGCTCGTCTGCCCCCCTCTCCCAGGCATGACAAGCCGAACAGATAAATTATTCATTGCACTTAGCCGGGACCCAGGTGTACAGGAGCGGGGGTCTAACCGCGTGTTCGCCTTTCCTCCTCTGCTGGGTCTTGGCAGCGCCACCTTCCTTGAGGTCTTGGTTTGGAGACCCGAGGTGAAGAGAGTCTCCTCAGTCCAGTCCATTCCCTATGTCATAGCCGGGATCTTAGGGGACCACAGGCGCCACATATAATAGTCACCTATCCTATTTACCCTTTCCCAAGTAGCACTTTGTGCTAAAGCCCAGTGACTTGGGCAATTGGCAAGGTTTCCTTGCCATAGGTCAGGATCTCCTGACTCGTGGAAGTGCCAGTTCGTAAATGTTGAATGTTAAGATGTTTGGATGTTATGTAATATATGTTAACGTAGTTAGTGTTGGATATGTATTGTTGTGTATTGTAAGTTGTGATGTGTTAGTCGCCAGATCCAAACAAATGGCCTTAGTGGGGGTGCTCTCCAGGGATAGCAGACCTAGGGGCTCGTTGGGGCAAGAGAGACGTAAATCAGAGAAGAAATCTGGACCAGAAAATGGATATAGCTAAGGTAAAATTACTCTCCCTGAATATAAATGGCCTCGCATCACCTATTAAGAGGTCCCGGACCCTGGCCTTTATTAGGCGCTCTAAAGCCGACTTAACATTCCTACAAGAGACCCACATGAGCACGGCTGAACATACAAAATTGGCCAAATTAAGCAGGGGGCAGGTTTTTCATTCTTCGGCCGGGACCAGAAGGCGAAGGGGAGTTGCTATAGTGATCTCCCCGGGCACTCTGTTTAGGGCCCGGGAAACCTGGGCTGACCCAGAGGGCCGCATGATTTTGGTGCAGGGTACACTACACGATAAACCAGTAACGCTGGTTAATGTATATTTCCCTCCGGGAACCCTAGTGGTTCACCTTAAACCTCTACTAGATAAAATTATACAAAATCAAAGGGGGTACTTATGATGGCAGGTGACCTTAACTTTGTTATGGACCCTAACCTGGATTCTACTAGCACGAAACCTCCTAAACAATTGGTAACCCAAAGATTCTTTAAAAGATTTGCAAACGAAGCGGGATGGTGTGATGCCTGGAGGAAACTCCATCCCCATTCGAGGAATTATACTTACTACTCACCGGTCCCTCAACCTATTCTCGGTGATTGATCAGGTGTACACGCAAGTGGAGAACCTGGGATGCTGCATAATATTCAAATTGGGGACATTATGGTCTCAGACCATGCCCCCAGACCTCCATGTGGGAATTTTGAGCTCCAACCCAAACGACACTATGGAGGCTTAACCCTCACTACTTGCGCCTAAAAGTTCTGTGACTTTTATAAAGAAGATCCAGGAGATAAAAGCAGACAATCCGTCAATGGATTCTACTCCTGCTATGTACTGGGATACGATTAAGACTGTACTCGGGGGGCACATAATAAAATATACTGCAGAACAAGAAAAACAGCGTAAAGCGCAAAAACTCAGGCTGGAAGATACCCTTCACTTCCTACAAATGGCACACAAACAAGGGGACGCAACGGTGCTCCTCAGTTGCAGCAAACCAGGTTTGAATTGGATCGATTAATACAACAGCAAACCGAGTTGGCCCTGACCTTCCTGCGCCAGAAATGTTATGAAGTTGGGCCGAGGGCTACTCGGATGCTGACATACCAAGCCCGGAGGCAAAAAAAGCAGCTACGGTCACATCGGTGTGCCACCCCACAGGAGGACAACGCCTCACCAAGACACATGAAATCGCGGAAGCCTTCACCATGTGCTACAGGTCCCTATACAGCCCAGAAAATTCAGCATCCCCACATCACATAGCGGAATTTCTAAGATCAATCACCCTCCCACGACTGACAGAGACCCAAAACCAGGCCCTAACTTCTCCAATAACAGAGGCGGAATTGACGGCTGTCATAAAGAATGCCAAATCGCAGAAGTCCCCTGGACCAGACGGGTATGGGGCGGAATTTTACAAGGCAGTAAAGGTCCAGATCCTTTCTAACCTCTGTGATGTTTTTAACAAGGTTATGGAGGAGGCCCCCCGTCCTGGTCGTATGCTACGATCTCTGTTATCCCGAAACCAGATAAGAATCCACAACTGTGTGCCTCCTATAGGCCCATATCGGTACTTAATCAGGACTACAAAGTATTTATGGCAATTTTAACTCATCGGGTGGATCAGGTACTCTCCCTGTTAATTCATAAGGATCAGATGGGGTTTGTTCGGTCCCGCACTACCACAGACAACATAAGGCGGACTCTGCACGTGGTACATCACATGCACACCGAAGGGGCTCCATCCATACTGGTCAGCTTAGATGCTGAAAAGGCGTTCGACAGAGTGACCTGGCCATTTCTCTATGAAACATTACATAAATTCGCTTCCCCCGCTTTAATAAATGTCATACAAAATATTTATGCTTCCCCGCAGGCGTGTGTGAAGGTGAATGGACACCACTCAGCTTATTTTCCACTATACAGGGGGACAAGGCAGGGGTGCCCCTTTTCACCCCTTCTGTTCGTGGCTTTTATTGAGCCTCTGGCCCAGAGGATCAGGGAAGCGCGAAATATAGAGGGAGTGGTACTGGGAGGATCTGAACACTGAATAGCCCTCTATGCAGATTACATTTTGCTATATCTACGAAACCCTGAACAATCCCTTCCTGCAGTTAAGCTAATACTGGAATCCTTTGGTATGGTATCAGGGTACAAGTTAAACCTTACTAAAACAGAGATGCTCCCCTTTCACTATTTACCCACACCAAAAGTTCAAGCTGCTGTCCCAGGAAGGTGGGACCTAGGGAAACTTAAGTATTTGGGGATACATATCCCTAAATCTTCCCTAGAGTTTTATAAATATAATTATACCCCTTTTGTAGCGCAACTCAAGGCGGACTTGGCAGCATGAGCGACTCTTCCTTTGGGGCTGGCTCGAAGGATTGACCTGATTAAGATGGTCTCCCTCCCAAGAGCACTGTACCTGTTTCAGAATATACCAATCCACCTCCCTCTGCAAACCTTCAAAGAAATAAACCTTCATATTTCCAAATTTGTCTGGGCAAACAATAGACTCCAGGTGCGTTTTAAAATTCTCACCCTCCCCCGGGACGAGGGAGGCATGGGCCTTCCAGACTTGAGACTTTACCAGCAGGCAGTGAATGTGATGCACCTGATGTCTAGACAAACCAAAACAAATAACCCGCACTGGTTGGACATAGAACGGGCATTGATGGATGATCATGCGTTCCACAGGGCCCTGTACCAAATCAGGGAAGACGGGATCCCAGTTGAACAGGGAAATCCTTGGCTCATGGCTTCGGTTAGAGGCTGGCGGACCATTAGAAGGAATTACCGACTGACTTCTTTTTTGCCACTTATATGCCCAATTCCCAGCCTGAGTGACTTTCCCCCAAACGATCCTGATGGTAGCTTTCGGTAGTGGGAAAGAAAGGGACTGAGATACTTGGGTCAGATAGTGAGACAGGGCATAATGTGAGCATACACGGAAATTCAAAAGGAATATAACCTACCAATGGGGGACTTTAACCGGTACCTACAGCTCAGACACTACATAGACCGCTTGCCCCGAATGATCTGGGACCATGAGCAGCTCCCACCATTAATACAGAGCCAAATTATTCTTAACGAAACCCCAAAGCAAAACAACCTGATCTCATTGTACTAGCAAGCCTTGAGGGACCAGAACCTTACATGTACAATAACATCCGGGAGCACTGGAGCCAAGAATCAGGATACTTGATAACCCCTGAGGACTGGCAAAGGGCCTGGAAATACTCAGCTAGAGTGTCCAGCTCACATGTTTGGAGGGAGTTCGCATGGAAATGCTTAATTCAATACTTCAGAACCCCGGCAATTACTAGCCACTATGGGCCACGACAAGGGGCCACGTGCTGGCGCCTTTGTGGCAACACGAGGGCAGATCATACACTCATAATGTGGGGTTGTCCATCCTTGAAACCTTATTTTACGCTCCTGCAATCGCATCTCCAGGAGATATTTGACCCTCAGCTCCAGCTGACAATGGAGATGGTTCTGTTTTTAATTCTCCCCCAAAACCTGCGTGGGCCAATAACTAGACATTTGCCACTCATTCTCCTCATGGCAGCAAAAAAGGCCATCACGAAACACTGGCTGACGCCTAGAACGCCCACAATACAAGACTGGTGGAACATTATTAGACAAATCTATGCTGTGGAGAAAATAACACACAGCCTAAATAATCAAGAAAGGAAATTTGCAACCAGATGGGCTACGTGGCAAATATAGTATATGTTCAAAGACCCTGCATTTGTACCCTGAGGGGAGGTAGAGGGGTAGTAAGAGGGACCTCCCCACCCTTTCTTGTCATGGGCATCCCAGGGGTCCCGGATTGGGGAGGGAAGTGACTGCTCCGTTGACGGGGGAGCCTGTGGTCTGCTGTCAGGGAGAGCACCCCCAACGGATCCCTGTTATACAGGTAATGGACACTATGGCTCTGGATAGGTAGCAGAGTCAGATCAAGGTGCTGAAAACTCCTTCCAGAGGATGACACTGGTCACTTTATACATGGAGAAGCTTGGCGAACTTCAAAAGCTTGATGATCTAAGAGCCTGCCTATAAATTAATAGGCCAAGACTATCTGGTTAAGAATCATTCTCTCCTGGGTCTTGCACCCAATCCTGGACTCTTATTCCTCCTGTGTTACACTGTCATGGAATGTTATACCCACACTAAAACTGAATTGTACATATCTATAAATTACTTCTGGTGGTCTGGCTGACTTATTTGTAAATATGTTAAAAACCCTAATAAAGATGAAATTTTCAAAAAAAAAAAAAAAGAACTTTGGCTTTGTCAGATGTTTGTTTAACAGTCTGAGTTCTAGGATAGGCTGCCACTCCCCATTTTTCTTCGTTGTGAGAATGTACCTTGAGTAAAAAACCCTTCCCTTTTGATGTGGAGAAACAGGTTCCACTGCTTTTGACAGCAGCAGGGTTTGAACCTCCTTTTCCAATAGCTTCCTTTCTGCTATGGAAGTTGGCTTGAATATTCTGGATCTTAGGTTTGGGAAGAATTTGAAGCTTAGGGTCAAACCCTGACTAACTACTTCCAGGACCCAGTTGTCTGCGGTGATGTTCTTCCAAGCCTGAAAATAATGAGCCAGTCTGCCTCCTACTGGTAGTGGGGAGGCAGCCTTGACAATGGAGTCAGGGAGTCTGTTTTGCCTGGGGCTAAGCCTGTCCAGCCTGGGAACCTCGCCTAGATCCCCTTCTGCCCCTGCTCCTGAAGTATCCTGTTTGCTGAGGGTACTGCTGGTATTGTGGAACAGCCTGTATCTGGTAAAAAGGTCTGCTGTAAGGAGATTTACCCCTGCCTCCCCTTCCATAAGGCCTGGTGGAAGGAGATGTCTTTTCTTTAGCTGAGATACTTTTATAGCTGGCTTTGTATTTGTCCACATTTTTCATATAAGCCTCTGTCTTGTCCCCAAAAAGAGAATTATTTTCTATGGGGAAATCCATAGCTTTTGCTCGAGTGTCCTGAGTGAGATTTGTGGCCCTGAGCCATGTAAACCTCCTCAGACATACAGAATTTGCCATCCATCTGGCAGCAGTGTCGTGAGTCAGCTGCCATCTGGAACTGGTACTTAGCAGCCTCCAACCCACACCTGGCAGTCTCAGCCAAATCCTCTGAGAGGCCAGGCTGGGCTTTCTTGAACATATCCAAAACAGACTGCTACAATGTCTTCTGATACTGTGCTGCATTTGCCTGATAGCTGGCCTGTCTAATAGCCAAGGAGGCACAGATATCCTTTTTAAGCCATGCTATCCATTTTCCTGGAGTCCTTTTCAGGAGGATGGGAGGCTAAAGACACTTTTGCCCTGTCACAAGCTGCTGTTTGTTCCACTCCCTGATGGTCAGGATGGGTGAATAACAACTCAGCACCCTCCCTGTCAAGCTGATATTTCTTCTCCAACCATTTATCTACAGCAGAGAAAGAATGAGGAGTTTGCAAGATTTTAAAAGCATCTTTTTTGAAAAATTTATATATAGGGAGCAGCAGCTTTTTAGTAGGTGTGAGTCCCATCATTTTGAGGTACTCAGCCTCATCTTCATCTTCCACAGCCTCACTGGTAGTGAGGTCCAAAGCATCTACCATTTGTCTGACAAAAGCAAAACGAGATGAGAAATCTTCTGTTGTTATACCAGGGGAACCAAACTCCTGTTTAGGGAAGACTTCTGGTTCAATACCTTCTCCTCTTCCTCATACTCCTCAACCTCTAATTGTTCATGGGTTGAGGACTGTGCAGAAGGGGTGGCTTGCTTGGAAAGGGTTTGCTCCCAAATGGGGGCAGGGACCGAGCCAACCCCTGTAATGCTTGAATACTCATAAAGGCCTGAGCAATTTCCTCAGGTGAAGGCATTCTTACAGACTCAGTAGAAGCCCCTTAGGCCGACTGGCAGGGGGTTCAATTTGTTTGGTCTTTTTTTGATTTCTTCAAAGGAACCAGGGAGTCAGCCGGTTCTGTGGGTATTTTGCCCTGTGCACCCTTATCAGGGGTGGTATGAACAGTATAGTACAGTTACATAAGAACTTACCGTAACAGTAGATCTTCGAGAGAGGCTCTTGCAGTAGGCTATTACATATAGGACTGAAGGCGGCGGGCATCAGGACCCATTGGAATAATTTCTGGCTAGCAGTCTCTGGCGGGGTACCTCCCCCACGTCAGGTGACCGACGTCGAGCAACGTCAGTATAAAGGGGCGGTCCCCAAGCTCGCCTTCCAGTTCTTTCCCACCAAAGGCCAAAAGGCAAGACAAGAGAGAAGCGGATATGTCCATCCTGGAAAAGGAGCTGAAAAAGCTTACGGGGATGGAGGGCGGGAAGGCATTACCTACTGTAAGAGCCTCTCTCGAAGATCTACTGTTACGGTAAGTTCTTACATAACTGTACTATCTTACTTCGAGAGGGCTCCTACAGTAGGTAATCACATATAGGACCGAGTCCCAAGCAGTCTGGAATAAGGAAAAGCGAATGGAAGGAGGAAAGCTACTCAGGAGTAGACCCTCTGGCTGTGAAGGTCTTAGGAAAGGAGATCTTGCAGAACAGCCAACCCAAAGCCTGCTCTACGGCGAGAGGCAATGTCCAAACTGTCATGTTTTGTAAAGGTATGGACAGAAGTCCAGGTGGGCGCTGCACAGATGTCAGCCGCGGACACATTCTTGAAGCAAGCTGCAGAGGCAGTGACCCCTCTAGTGGAATGGCCTCTGACCTGACCCGGCAGGGTCTTGTTGTACTTGTCATAATAGAAAGTGATACAGTGAGCCAACCATTTAGATAGGCATTGCTTGGAAACAGCATTGCCTTCTCTTTTAGGAGCAAAAGAGACAAACAGTTGATCAGTCTTTCTGAGATCCTTCGTCCTGTTGGTGTAGTATCTCAGAACTCGGTGGACATTCAAAGTATGTAGGAGGTACTCTTCATGATTGGAGTGCTGCGTAAAGAAGGCAAGCAACTCTATGGATTGATTCAGTGTAGATTCCGCTACCACCTTAGGGAGAAACTAGGAGTAGGTACGCAGAGCCACACATTCCTTGTGAAAAATCAGATACGGGATTTTACACATCAGGGCCTGGAGCTCGGAAATCCTTCGAGCAGAAGTAATGGCCACTAGGAAGAGAGTCTTCCAAGAGAGGAACTTTAGGTCTGCTGAGGCTCCTGGCTCGAAAGGGGGTAGAGCAAGGTTCTCCAGAACAAAATTCAGATCCCAAGGAGGGGCAGGAACCCGAATGGGAGGGTCGCAAGTGGAGGACCCATTTAAGAAAGGTTTTGGAGAACTACAGTTGAGCGAACGTCCTGTCTGCAAAAGGGACATGGTAGACCGAAATATGTACCTTTAAGGACAAATGACTGAGACCCAGATCGAAGAGGTGTCGCAAGTAATCCAGAAGCCGCCCAAAAGAGCACGAGAAAGGCTTGAAATCTTTCGAGGCGGCCCAAATAGTGAACCGTTTCCATTTCATAGCATAAGTCGATCTGGTGGAGGGTTTCTGGCCTCCACCAGGATCTCAGCTACGGGGTGCCAATGGGCCTGAGCTATCGCCTGCAGGAGCCATGCGTGCAACTGAAGGGACTTAAGGCCTGGATGGACCAGGGTCCCCTGATCCTGGATCAGCAAAAGTTGTGACAGAGGAAGAGAAGGTTCCTCTGAGAACTATTGCAGAAGAGAGAACCAGACTTGCCTAGTCCAGAAAGGAGCAATCAGAATCATTCGAACTCCTTCTGAACTGAGTTTCTGTAAGTCCCTCGGAATCAATGGGATCAGGGGGAAAAGCATAGACAAATCTGCCCTTCCAATCAAGAGACAGAGCGCCTCTCCGAAAAATGCCATGCCCTGGAACGAGCAAGCAGAAGTCGGGAAGTTTTGCGTTTTGAGGGGATGTGAACCGGTCTACCTGTGGTACTCCCCAACGTAGGAAGATATCGTCTGCGACCCCCTGATCCAGTTCCCACTTGAGAGCTTGAGCAGACGACCGACTGAGTCTGTCTTCCAAGGTGATCTCGACCCCTGAGATGTGAACTGCCGTGAGGTGAAGGTTGTGCTGCACTGGCCAATCCCAAACTCGCATCGCCTCACTGCAAAGAGGGTAGGAACGAGTTTCTCCATGCTTGTTGATGTACCAGACTACACACGTATTGTCCGTCTGTACAGCCAATTGAACGGGAAGCACATGCAGAGCTTGAAGAGCATACAGCACTGCCCAAAGCTCGAGCACATTGATGTGAAGAGATTTCTCGAGCTTGGACCAGGATCCCTGGGTCCTGTGGGGCCCTATATGGGCTCCCCAACCCTCGTCCGAGGCGTCCGTAGTCAGCGTCTGGGAGGGGGGAGAAAGACAGAAGGGAACTCCCCTGCAAAGGTTCTCCTGAACCATCCACCACTGTAAGTCCCGAGCCACAGGAGTGGAGACCAGAACGAGCTGATCTAGGTCATCCACCAACTGATCCCACTGAGACCGAAGCGTCCACTGAGAGATTCTCATGTGGAGCCGAGTGTAAGGGACTGTCGGGATTGCAGCCGCCATGAGCCCGAGGAGGCGAAGGACCAACCTGGCACTGGTCCGCCTGCGGCTGCACAACAGGCTGACCTGAGTCTGGAGTGTGGCCACCCTGTCCGGTGGCAGGAAGGCCCAGCGAGAGGTTGTGTCCAGGATCGCCCTGATGAACTGGAGCCTCTGGGACGGGATCAAGTGGGACTTGGAGTGGTTGATGGTAATACTCAGGTGGGTAAAAAACCCCTGGGTAAGGGAAAGGAAGCGCAGGAGTTCCTCCCTGGATGGGGTCGCCAGGAGCCAATCATCCAGGTATGGGAAAACCTGCACCCCCTGGGTACGCAGGTAGGCCGCCACCACTGAGAGGCATTTGGTGAACACTTGGGGCTCCGACGAAAGACCAAATGGGAGGGCCCTGAACTGGTAGTGGTCCCCCTGGAACGCAAAACGCAGGTATCTGCGGTGGGAAGGGCGGATAGGGATGTGCAGGTAAGCATCCTCCATATCCAGAGTGCACAGCCACTGTTCTGGCCAAAGAAGGGGCAGGAGGCACTGAAGGAAGAGCATCCTGAACCTCTTGTATTCCATGAACAAGTTCAGGGAACTGAGGTCGCAAATCGGCCTCACATCCCCTGACTTCTTCGGGACCAGGAAGAAGTGAGAATTGTAACCTGCTCCCTGAAGAGGAAGGGGAACGGGTTCTATCGCCTCCTTCAGCAGAAGTGCTGAAATATCTCCCTGAACCAGAAGAAGATGCTGCCGAGAATACGACAACCTTGGGGGTTCGAGGGGGTTTCCGAAGAAACTCTATTGAGTGTCCTTCTGTAATTAGCTGGAGCATCCAGGAATCTGAAGTTATCCTCTCCCAACCCGGGAGGTGGAGGGAAAACCTCCCTCCTTCCTACCGGTTCCTCTGGAGACCCCAGAGGCTGTGGGAGAGGAAAGGAGTCAGGTGGGTGTGGGGCAGCGCCGCTGCTGAAGTCCCACTGCTTTTTGGGTGGTGAGGCTTGGCAATCGGAAGGCCGGCGTTATTGGACCCCTTTACCTGGGATTTCACTTTTTGCTGATTCCGCCTGCGAAAGGGACGACGCTGTGTTTGAGGGGGATTGTACATGGAGTCTACAGACTTCAGAGCAGTCCCCTTCTCCTGCAGATCAGTGATAATGTCCTTGACATCACCACCGAACAGCACCGAACCCCGGAAGGGGGCTTCCTGAATAGCGGACTGCACCTCCGGGACCAACCCTGACACACAGAGCCAGGCATGACGCCGTAAACCTACAGTGAAAGCCGAGCTCCCACCAGCAGCGTCCACTGCATCATACGTGGCACGAAGCACGTGCCGACTGACCGAACATGCAGAGTGGACGAGGTCAGCCACTTCCTATTTAACTTGAGAGTCCGGAAGGGAGTCCAGTTTGGATTCCACCTCACTAAGAAATGCCTTCTGGTAATCCCCCATATGACCGACATAGTTCAGGACCCTAATGCCCAGAGTGGAAGAAGCAAAGATCTTCTTACCATACTGGTCCAGAAGACGGGATTCTTTGTCAGGTGGAGATGAGCTCAAATGCTTCGGGTTAGCTGACCGGCCGTGAGCGGCGCTAATCACGACCGAGTCGGCTTGAGGGTGAGAGTCAAGAAAGTCAACACCCTCGGGAGCCTGATATAGCCTGTTCGACTTCTAAGCAAGAGGGGCTAAAGCCGATGGCTGCTTCCAAATAGTGGAAGCAAGATCAGCATGAGGCTCAATCCAGGGTGGCACCAAGGTCGGAGTGGTCTCGGGCAGATCCAGGTGCTCAGCAAGCTTTTTACACTGTGGATCCGGCTCCAAGCAACGCCACTTATGAACCTCCTGGATTTTGCGCAGCAACTCCTTGAAGGAAGGATCCTCCAGAGGAGACTTCGGAGGAGTCCTAGGCCTGGGCTTAGCCTTAGTCCAACCATCGGAGTCGCCTGAGGTGCCCGAGGAGGAAGAAGAGGAGAAAGAAGAAGACTCCCTCTCCCGGTGTGGGGGAGAAGAGGAGAAAGAAGAAGACTCCCTCTCCCGGTGTGGGGGAGGAATGGACCCCTTGGGAAGCCCTCAGGGAAGCGTGTCCTGCCCCGCTCTGGAACCAGAAGGCTCACCCCGGTATCAGGACGAGAGGAGGGAGTCTGTTATCTCGGACGTACGAGGACCAGAACTGGAACCGTCATCGGGAGACAACTCTCCACCTCTCTGGTGAGCTGAGCCCTGGCCTCAGCCCACCAGGAGGCCAGAGTCTCCTTCAAATTCACCGACGGCTGAGGGGGCAGTGGAGGAGGAGGAGGAGGGAGATACGGATACTGCGTGTACTGGTAAGGCGCGTATCCATAACCCGATGGCAGGTAACCTGGCGTCGGGTAGTGAGGCACTGTGTACTGAGGCATTGGATAGGCTAATATCGGTTACTGGGGCATCGGATACTGCGGACCCGGGTAAAATGGCGTCGGATATGACAGGATCAGATACCCGGGAACCGGGGGGTCTGACGGAGCAGATGGCCTGGCTAGAGGCCCAACAGACAGACCTGGAGCAGAAGGCTCGGTGGGCGGAGGGCCTGGCGTTGGAGCAGCATCCGGGAGAGGGATGTCGCCCGGCATCGGCAGGACCAGCGTCAGGGCCGGCGCCCGGGGAACGGACGTCAGGTCGACCGGCCCAGCAGGAGGAAGGCCTGACGGAGGCGCAGCAGGAACCTCAGCATTGCTCGGGGACGGAGGATAAAAATCCCCGTGGTCAAGCTGAGAAAACCCAGGGTCCCCAGAGGGCAGTGAATGCTGTGGGGGAGCCGGGAATGGCAGACATAAGAGGGTCCGGCGTCAGCTCAGCTGCCACGCAGGCGTCGGGCAAGCCGACGTCCGACTTATTGGTGGAGTCTGGGCGGGCATTGGAGGAGCCGACGTCCGACTTAGCGGACCCATCGCCTGAGGCAGGTCGTGAAGAGGGAGCGGCCTAGTCGGACGAAAGAGTGGCCGTGCGCCGCCCCCGAAGGGTCGAGTGACTTATCGACCATCTCCGTGCGGGTGTCAGAGGAGCTGACGTCCAATTTACCACAGCCGCTCGAACCCGTAGGCCACGCAGAGATGGCTTTACGGGGAGCGGAGGCCTCCAATAGCCCGGAGGCGCCTGAGTGGCCAGAGTGTGAGCCAGATGGGCAGGCCAACGCCGCCTTGGAAACCTCCAAGCTGGCCGTCGCGGAGCGGTCCCCCGGAGGGAACGCTACCTGGAGCACAGTGACTCCAGCTGAAGTCGCGGTGGAAGAGGAGCCCCGGTCCCGGTGTTTCTCCTTGTCCTTCTTCTTACGATGGCCTTCGGGGGGGAAGTGGACGCCTGCCGGAGCTTTTTCAACTCCTTCTTCATGGAGGACATTTACTTTTTGAGGATGTGGGCCTCCATGGACTGCTGCCTCCATCTGCAGGTGGCAGCATTGAATTTAAGGCAGTGCTGACACTTCTCCAACTGATGGTCCGGGCCCAGACAAAAGAGACACTGGGAATGGCCGTCCTTGTGCGGGAGTTGGGCACCGCACGACTCGCACTTATTTTTCTGCTCGGAGGGTGTAGGGGATGACATACACCAATGGAAACCTGACAATTTGGTTGAATAAATTCAAAAAAATGACGGTAAAAACTACCGACGAGAGGCTGACGAGCGTTTAACTTTACCGTGAGGCGCTGACACGAGCTAACGGCAGGAAAGAACTGGAAGTCGGCATGGAGGACTGCCCCTTTATACTGACATTAGTCACCTGACATGGGGGCGGTCCCCCACCAGAGACTGCTAGCTAGAAATTTTTCCGTGGGGTCCTGACACCCGCCGGCATCAGTCCTATATGTAATTACCTACTGCAAGAGCCCTCTCGAAGTAAGATCTGTGGTTTCACTCTCTTGTTTAGAGGGTGTTGGCTGGTCAGAGCCTGAGGAACCCTTTTGTAATTTTATCTGTAACCTTTCCAAACATTTTTCCACTGTTTTAGGAGGAAAGGTTTTACAGATATCGCATTCAGAAAAAAAAAAAAAAAAGATCCTGGTCAAGGCAGACAACACATAAGGAATGTTTGTCCACTTTGGCAGACTTCCTCACACTGGGTACAATTTTTGAAACTGGGTTCACCAATTTTCTTCTTCAGTTTTCTGACATAATGGAAACCAGTATAAAATAGAAACCACAAAAAAGATTTTTAAATTTAAAGTGTTTTTTTGCAGTTGGTTCCAGAACCGATAAAAGTTCCGATAAGAACCTTGTGAAGCAAGGTTATTGGTTACTCTCTGCAAACTTAGCGCCAAATTTTAAAATAAAATATTAAAACTAAATAAAGAACTAACCAGAGCTTTATGTTCAAAAAACTCCGGAACTGACACTAAAGCTCGATTTCTGCCTGGTTATCCTGAACCGGGAGAAACCGAGAAATTAATACAAAAAAACACTAAACTAACGGTTGACAATTTAACAAAAGATAAAGGCAGCAAATTAAAAAATTTGATAAAAATACTCCAGCTTTTTGAATTCAGCAAGACAGGAACGACTGATGAGGAAAGCACTTCGCGGCGTCTGTACTTGTCAGGCGGAGAATGACATCTGAAGCGTTAGAACACTGGCAGTTGATAAGGGCGGCATTTGAAAAGTGGCATGAGCCAATGATGGTTCCATCATTAGCATACATTCTAACTCTGGGCAGTTCCACTTAAAGGGCTGACTGCAAGAGTTATGAATATTGGAGAATTCCTGGGGTGAGAAATAGAGGTTACTTATCTGTAACCATAGTTCTGCTACTAGTATTCAGTTCACAGCCACACTTGGGCAGTTCCACTTGGCTATGCTCAGTCACTTGATGTTTTCAATCTTGGCCCCTCCTCCAACCCACAGTGTTGTTCTTAGCTCCACCCTATCTGAGGTCATATCTGCATGCTGGAAGGAGGAATCCAAGCAAGTCTTGCCAGAGGAGGTCGGGTGAGTTGTGTGGATGTGAACTGAATACTAGTAGCAAAAGGAAAAACAGTTTACTCACCTGTAACAATAGCTCTAGGAATGGAATATGATGTTCATCCACAATGTCTGGCAGTTGCCTTTCCCTTTAATTTTGGCCGGAATGTCTTCAAGTTGGTTCCTCCCACTCACCCGAGTGGTAACTCCCTCGGCTCCACCCCAGTGATGCAAGATCTTGCCCACAGGAAGCAGTGTTGTGCGCCAAGCCAGGGGAGAACAGGTGGGTCCGTGTGGATGAACATCATATACCACTCCTAGAAAGTACAGTTACGTAAGAACTTACCATAACAGTGGATCTTCTGAGGACTGTCTCCTGCAGTAAGTCATTACTTATGGGAGTATCCACTAGGTGGCGCTGTCACACGGCAGCTTCTTCCAGCAGTCTTCTGTGGGGGCCTCACACGACATCACTTCCTGTGGATGTGTATAGGTGGTGGCCCAGTACCCTCTGGTCACCGTCGGCTTCAGCGAGGCACGGCACACTAAGTAAACGAGGGCTGAGAAGAGAGAACAGCATCCACCCAATGTCCTAAGTTGCAGATTCGAGGCAACAAGGCAGGAGGACGGAGGGCAGGGGACTTACTGCAAGAGACAGTCCTCGGAAGATCCACTGTTACGGTAAGTTTTTACGTAACTGTACTATCTTCTACGGACTGGTCTCTTGCAGTAAATCATTACTTATGGGAGATTACCAAGCAGTAAAATCCAAATGGGAGGAAAGGCAAAGCCAAAAATGGAAAAGCCTAATAAAATGTCAACTTCAACCGCACCCCCAGAGGCAGACAGGCCAGGGTGGGGTAAGAACTAAATGTTTTATAAGTAACAGAAATGTCCAACTCAAACCTCTTCCATGCAGGCAGATAGGCCAACGGTTAGGTGAAGACATGTGGCATAAAACCAGGAGAAATGTCCAACTCAAGCCCCTTCTGTGCAGGCAGATAGGCAAACGGTTAGGCGAAGACATTTGGCATGAAACTAGGAGAAATGTCAACTCAAACCACACCCGCTCAGGCAGAAATGTGGGTGAGGACAGCATGCGGGAGGCAAGATATAGAAAAAACTGTAGGTGGCCAAGCACAGTGATTCATTCTGATGAGCCTGAGGTCGACAGGCCCTGGCATAAAGTCAAAGTCAGTAAATAGATAAGGAGAGCGGATCAGATAGTAGAAAAAGGAGCACCGGGGAAAAAACATCTTGGATGGTCATAGGAAGGAACAACTGAAGGGCTCCAGCAGGGAGAGTGGCAGGAGTTCCACTCATATCTGCATGGAGGAGTGAAGCGTCCAGTCCGGAAGCAAGCCTCCAAGAAATGTAAAGAGATCCCCATGCGCCTTCGAGGCCTGTAAGAGGAGGTGGGGGATACCTGAAAAGCAGGTTAAGGTGCAGAAGCAGGTCCCGTCCTGCATGAGGAACAGGGACTCCTTGGAGAAGCAGATTGAGCCTCGAGGCCCTACCGCTGGTCCCGAGAGTGGTAGGGCCTCCAGCGAGGGCTTTGGGGTGGGACCTGTGGGTGTGATAGAGGTCCTGAACAGACTGGAAAGTATGCCCGAAGCCTGAAGGGAATCCAGGATGGACTGAGCACCAGGTCCAAACAGCAGGTTCCCAGAAAAAGGGGCATCGGCGACCGATGGCTGGACGCTGGATGGCAAACCCGAAACCCACAGCCAGGCAAAGCACTAAAGGGCGATGCCGGAGGCCGAGAGGCGGGCTGACGTGTCAACCGCATCAAAGCACACATGGAGCAGGTGATGGGAAACGGAAGGCATGGCAGACAGTGGCTGAGCTGATCAGGGTCACGAGAGGTAGGCTGAGTGGAAGCAAGACGAGACCAAATATGAGAGAGTGCGTGAAATACGCAGGAATCAAAGGCGGGACAACCATGGCAGGCTCCTCGGGAACTGCAAGGTAGGCAGCCATGTCCCGACGAAAGGAGTCCTGATCCACAGCAGGGAAGCCCAAAGTGCGCTGGATCTGCAGCATGAGCTCCATGAAAGAGGGATCTGGGAGCGAGGAGGGATCAGGAGGAACGACCTCCATAAGGGAGGACGCTGACCCAGGAGAACAAGGTCCCTAAGGTTTGAGAGGTCCCTGCCAGGAACATCCCCCATGAAGGGATCCCACCTCCCGAAATCACCATAAAGGGAGTCCTCAGATTTTGGGAGGAGGGGGGGAAACCAGGTGGGAAGCACCGGGTTCGGGCGCAAGCGCCTGAGCGATGGGAAGGGGGAATGGGACGAGGCCGGACCCTGACCCATGTGCCGCAGGACAACCATCACAATGCAGGCGATGCCCGGAGCCTGTTACAGGTCCAGAGGCAGAGGATGCCCAAGGGCGGCATCAGGAAGAGGGCGAGCCAACCCTGAGCAACGGGGGGAGGCACCCCGACCCCTGTGGACCGGGACCAGTAAAGGAGCAAGGGACTCAGTGTGAAGCTCATGTAGTGGGGCCGAAGGCCTGGAAAAAGTCACGACCAAAGGGCGCAAAAAGGGTGATGGGGGGTTGGACCCTCGAGGACACTGTCCGGTGCCGGGACAAGCGGGGGCAAGGAAACAGAGCCCTGAGCAGGAGGAGTCCCGGGTTGGGAAGCCCCCATTGTTGATGAAGGCAGCAGCCCTGATGACAAAGGAACAAAGAGAGGCCCCTCAGCCGATGGTGGGAGCATCCCCGTTGACAAGGGAGCAAAAGGAAGCCTCCCCGTCGACGGGGGAAGCCGTCCTGGCGACAAGGCATGCAACGCATGCTGTCCCGTCGACAGGAGAGGCTGTCCCGTCGACGAGGAGCACTCCGTCATAGGAGAAAAGGCCTCCGTCAACAAGAGAACAGGAAAAATATGATCCTTCCCGTCGACAAGAGAGAAGAAAGAACACGTGTCGACGATGGGAGAAGCATCCCTGTCGATGGGGCAACACTGCCCATTGACGGAAAACGTTCAGAAACAAGCTCTGTTGATGGGACATGGCCCGTCGAAGATGGAACATGCCCATCAGGCTCCGTCAACGGGGGGAGCAGCCCCGCCGACGGAGCAAAGCGGAGGGAGTGTGAGGAGTGTGAATCCCGTTTCCTCCTATGCCTGGAACGAGTGCCCTGGGTCGGGAAGTCTTGAAGGTGACCCTCGAGGGCCATTCCAGCCTGGCTGGATGATCACCCATGAGCAAATCCCAAGGCCCAGCAAGAGAGCCTGGGCCAGGGAGCAGCAGGGATGCTGTGAGCAAGAAGGGCCAGGGGCACTGTGAGGAGCACAGGCCCGGCGTAGTGTAAGTAGAAGAGCCAGGGCCTGGGGGTAGTACACATACCCAGGACCAGAGGCAGGAGCTGGGGGTGCAGCGAGTGACGCACAGGCCTGGATCCTGGAAGTAGAAGAGCCATGGCTTGGGAGTGTTCCACAGGCCCAGCAGAGAGAAGCAAAACAGGGTTGGGCTGTTAATAGCAGCCCTAGTGAATCTCCAGACCCAGAAAGAGTGCTTGGGCCAAGGAGCAGCAGGAGTGGGTCACAGGTCTGCTATGGAAGTCCGGGGGTGCTGAGAGCAAGTCCCAGGTCCTGGACCGAAAGGTAGAAAATCAGTTCAAGTTTGAGTCGAAGACTGTAACCCAGGAGGTCAGGAGAGCTGAGTGTGCGAGCTGAAGCTGGCAGGAAAATGAACAGAGAGTACTGGGGGTCTGCCCACTCTTATACACATCCACAGGAAGTGATGTCGTGTGGACGGCCCCCACGGAAGACTGCTGGAAGAAGCTACTGTGTGATAGTACCACCTGGTGGATACTCCCATAAGTAATGACTTACTGCAAGAGACCAGTCCATAGAAGATCTACTGTTACAGGTGAGTAATCTGTTCTTCTAGGGATGTGGATTTGATGTTCTGTCCGTGCTGTCTCGGCAGTTCTTAGGGAGGAGGGAGGCAAGGCACACACCCCTACTTTGGAGACAGAGATTGGAAAACTGAGGCCCCAAAACCAGCATCCCTGAGTGACTCTAGGTTAATGTGGTAATGGGAAATGAACGTGTGTGCTGACCTACAGGTAGCAGTCCTGCAGATTTTCTGGATAGGGCAGTCCCTGGAAGCAGCCACCAAGGCAGCAGTATGGCAGGTGGAATGAACCCTTAGCCCTCTGGGAGGCTCCCTACCAGCCAATCTATAGCAGAGATCAATGCAGAATACAATCTACCTGCCAATCGTCTATTTGGCTGCAGGTCTGCCAGGTGCGGCTTCAGCGTAGGTGAACCTCTCCCCAAACTTCGGCCATGAGCTCCTTATAATAGGCTGGCGCTCACCGCAGTTCCAAAGTATGGAGCCTGTGCTCGGCCTCTGAGGTGTGACAATACACCGGGAGATTAATCACCTGGTTAAGGTGAAAATTAGACACAACCTTTGGGAGGAACTTTGGGTTGGGGCACAGGACAACCTTGTCCTTGTGGAAGACTAGGTATGGAGACTCCACCGAAAGCACCTGGAGCTCAGTGATCCTTCTGGCTGACACAATAGCCACCAGGATGGCAGTCTTCCACGACAATTGAGAGATGTCACGCCTGTGCATCGGTTCAAATGGTTTGCCCATGAGTTTTGCCCAAACCAGCAGCATATCCCAAGGTGGTGGTGGTTCATGTACTAGAGGGGAAATGTGGTCGAGACCCTTGAAGAAGCGCTAAACCTAAGAGTCGTCAACCGAAGGCCCGACTGAAAGAGTTGACCACAGGTAGTCAAGAATGCTAGCCACTGGACAGGACAAAGGGTCCAACTTCTTGCCCTGACACCAAATGGAGAATCTCTTCCATTTGAAGGCACAGTACTTCCTAGTCAACTCCTTCCTAGATGCCTCCACGACCGTGAGGATATCGTCAGAGAGACCCAAAGCCTGGAACTCTACCTCTCAAGAACCAGGCTGTCAAGTATAGGGATTAAAGGTTCGGGTGGAGAACATTCCCCTGATTGATGGAGAGCAGGTCCGGGTGCAGGGGAAGATGCCTCGGGAGCCTGTTGCTGAGACTGAGGAGATCGGGGTACCAGAATTGGTGTGGCCAGTCCGGAGCCACCAGGATCACCTGTGCCTTGTCCCTCCTGGCCTTGAGTAGCACTTTGTGGATCAAGGGAAGAAGAGGGAAGGCATAGAAGAGGCCTGGGGGTTCAAGGCCTTGAGAATGCATCTCCCTGCAGCGTGCCCTGCTGAGGGGAGCTGTACAAAATAGCCCTAGCTTTGCGTTCTCCTTGGAGGTGAACAGATCCACCTGAGGGATGCCCCACAAAGAGAAAAGACTGTGTACTGCCTCTGGGTGGAGAGACCACTTGTGATACCCGTCCCTCACCTGGCTGAGAGCATCCACCAGCTGGGTGGAGACCCCCGCCATGTGAATGGCTATGAGATCAGCCTCCAGGCTGTGCACGAGGGACTAAACGTGGAGAGCTTTCCTGCATAGAGGCAGGGAGTGTGTACCACCCTGCTTGCTGAGGTAGTACATGGTTGTGGTATTGTCCATCTGGACTTGGACCACCTGACAGAGTGTGCGGAATGAACGCAGTCAGTGCCAGCCGAACTACTCAGAGCTCCAGCAGGCTGATGTGACATCAGGACTCCTTGGAGGTCCAGAGCCCCGAGGACTCTGTGTTCCCCCAGGTGGGTTCCTCGGCCCGTGAGAGAGGCATCGGTCATCAGGATGACTGTCGACTCTGGGTGGACAAACGGGATCCCTTCCTGCAGATGCTCTGGGACTAACCACCACTGGAAGGCATCCCACATCCGCTGGGTCACAGTGACCAGCTGGTCGAAGTGACCCCTGTGTTGAAACCATGGGCTGGCCAGCTCCCACTGCAGACAGCGCATTCTCCAGTGGGACCAATGGATCACACTGGCGCAGGCCACTGTATAACCCAGCAGGTGCAGGAAGTTCCGGGTAGGGCACAATTGCCGAACCTGAAATGATTGGGTAAAGGAGGAGAGAGCCTCCGCCCTGTCCGCCAGGAGTTGTGCTCTGTCTCTGTGAGTCGAGCTCCGCCCTGATGAAGTGAGTCACCTGCAAGGGCATAAGTTCTGATTTGGCCTCGTTGACCAGGAGGCCAAGGGAGACATAGGTCTGGAGGGCCAGGTCCCTGGACCGCTCCACCTCCTGCCTAGAGGGACCTGCTCAGATAAGCTGCCACCACTGCAATGCACTTGGTGAAGACCCTGGGGACTGAGGAGGGGCCGAATGACATGGCCTGGAACTCGTAGAGGGCTCCCTCAGCTCTGAAGTGGAGGAACCTTCGGTGTGACGGACGGATCGGGACGTGGAAGAATATGTCCTGAAGATCCAGTGAGCAGAACCACATGTCCTGCTCAAGAGATGGTATAATCTGAGACAGATTTACCATCCTGAAGGTGCATGACTTTAGGAACCTGTTCAGGTGGTGCAGATCTAGAATGGGGCACCAGCCCCCCCCATCCGTTTTGGCACCAGGAAGTACCTGGAGACAAACCCTGGGTGTTCCGGAGGATCCATGACAGGAACCATGACCTCCTTAAGAAGCAGCTGGGTTATGTCGTCTCAAAGAGCTGACAGAATGTCTGTGGTACCAAGTCCTCCCATGGGGCGCGGGCTCGGCAGGGAGCATGCTGCTCAAATTCCAGAGGCAAACCCTGACCAACCACCTCGAGAACCCACCTGTCCGTGGTGACAGCAGACCAGGCGGAAAGGAAGTGGTGGAGCTGGTCCCCCAAGGGAGGAGTGACGGGCATGAGGGAGGCACCCCTCATCCCATCACTGGACAGGCTTGGAAGACGAGGAGAGTCCAGCCGAGGGCCCACTGGGTCCTCTCCCTCCAGGCTTAGGGGTGACCGAGACTGCTGAATTCAGCCGGGGTTGCCAGGCCCGGGTCTGCTGTCCAGCCTGGGGCTGGGCTGGTTTGGTCACAGGTGTGGAGGTGGACCGAAAGGGATTCTGCTTTTGCTACTGCTTGGAGCCTTTAGAGTCCTTCTGAGCAGGTGTGACAGAATCCAAGGTGGCACTGGACTTCTCTATACGGGTGAGGTGGCCCTTAACCCCAGGACCGAACAGGTCAGTGCCAAAGAAAGGCACATCTGCCAGTTTGTGCTGAGCGCCTGCCCTAAAGGTCGAGATCCTTAGTCAAACCCTGTGACACATGGCCACTGCGTCCACCACAGAGCAGGCAAAGGAGTCCCCAATGTCCATGGCCGTCTGGAGCTGTGCTTCGCCACAGCTTAGCCCTGGTCCCGGACCTGTCAGATCATAGTCTGAAGGTCCACTGACAGATGAGGGAGCACCTCATCCAAGGAGCCCATCAGGGCATGGGAGAAGTGGACCATAAGAAGGGCCGAGCTCACTTGGCGGAGACCAAGTGAAGAAGCAGCATAGATCTTTTTGGCCACGTGGTCCAATTTCTTGGACTTTCTGTCAGGGCACCTTGTCCACATCCCCGGTATTACCAGAGTGCCTAAAAACGGAGTCGGACACCAATCCCTCAACTGAGGGATGTTCCGTAATTCCCGAAATGGAGATGGTGGGTACCGCACACTTGCAGGCCATCCAGGAGGAAGGAGCAGGACAAGAGTCCGGACGCTGACAAATCTCCAGGGCAGGGCTGAGGTTGGCTTCTGCCACTGGGAAGGCCTTCATATGAGAGTCTCCCCAGTCAAGGATCTTGGACAACGGGTAACGAGCCCGCTTTTGCAGGGGCTCCATTTTCATACTCGTCCACTCCGAGATCAAGCGGAAAAGATCCAAGAAAGACGTGGGACCATCCTCCATCAAGAGATTCCCCACCGACTTGGCATTGACCAGACGGGAGTGCAGTGGGAACCCTCCGACTCCGAAGAGTCGGTGAAAAGTGGTCAACTGCATGAGTCCCCACTAACCCTCCGAGGACGGTCAGGAGTGACAGTGACCAACAGCAAAGGGGAAGACCCTTGGCCGGTCGAGATTCCTTGGTTGGAGCACCGGCTTTCGGGCTGAGCTGGAGGCAGCTCCATGAAGACCAGTGGAGCCCCCGCTGTTGGCCATGGAGGGGCCGTCTTTGGCTGCTCAGGAGCCGGAGAAGGCATTCATCGGGAGACAGCCAGGTGACAGCTGGTGTAGCTGGGGTCAGCTTCATGCTGGTAAAAACAAACTGTTGCCACATCAGGTCCGCGTAGCATCGACGCAATTTGCTTTGAAGCCTCTCTTCACCTGAGGAGGAGGATGAGGATGAAGAGTAACAGCGGTGCTGCTTACCATGGTGTAGAGAGTGGGAGCTCCGATGTCGGTGTGACCCGCTGGACCCATGGGAGTGGGACCGAGACCTCGACCGCAGAAGCCTGGCGATGGATCTTGGAGGGTTCAGCAAATGCCAAGGCTCCTCCCAGTCCAGTTCTGAGACCAGAGGCAGAGGGTTAGCGGACTGATCCATCCCTCCAACGGTCTAAATCAGGAACGGAGTCCTGGAAAGAGAGGTATCAACCTCTTTAGCTGACAACTGGTCGACCGGTTCGAGAAAAATCTTGGCCGGCGCGTTGACCAGCATCTCAGTCAACTGGCCCGATGGGGTTACCGTGGAGCCGACGGCCATGGTCGAAAATTAGACCGAAGTCAACTCAGGAGAAGAGCGGGAATCCGAGGTCTTCGACTGAGAACGTTACCGATCCCACGAATGTCGATGAGACTTTTTCTTGTCTTTATTCGATGAGGATTTGTGTCCTGAGGGACCCTGACCACAGATGGGCAGGGACTGGACCAATTCTTTGAAGGACCCTGAGAACGACACTCCTAGTTAGAGTGGCCCAAAAACAGAGGCCGAAGAGGAGTGGGCTGCGGCCCGAGCCGCCTCCTCCTCGAATACCTTGAGTTGTTTGGTGGACCCTGCAGCTGCGGAGACCACCCAACGGGCATCCTAGGATTTCAGTGGCGGGTTCCGTTCAGACGAGCATCCCAGCTTCAGGCGGGCGAGGCAGTCCTCAAGAAAGGTGGGGTGGAAAGTTCGACAAAAGTCGCAGGCCTGGGAATCGTGCTTGTTTCCCCAGGCACTAAACGCACGTGCCATGTGGATCCATTCGGGACATTTTCTGCCCGCAAGGGAACTGTCCGAACCAGGGAACAGACCTGTCATCCATAGCGGTAGTGATATTGAAGACAAATTTAGAAGTTTGAGGAAGAAATCATAAATCTGGAGATTTAACGCAATAGGGTCTACTCAGCGCGGAGCGTGGTAAGAAGGGAACATGTCTCTTACAGCGGAATGGAAGATCTAGCATCATGGGGAAGAGCCGAGGGAGTTACCACTCGGGTAAGTGGGAGGAGCTAGCCTGAAGACGTTCCGGCCAGAATTAAAGGGAAAGGCAACTGCCAGACAGTGTGGATAGAACAACATATCAACGTCCCTAGAAATGAAAGTTATGTATTTACCATAACTGTTGCTCGTCCGAATATCTTCACCATTGATTACCACTTCTCGCTTTGGCCAAAGGCACTACGACACAGCAGGAGTAAACCTTTTGCAGAGGAGGGGGGCCACGGCTATTGGGCATGGCACCTACGCACCCGACACATGATGCCGTGCACCAGTCATTAACGAATGTTGGATCCTTCACTAACCAGAGGGCTAAGAAGTTTCCTAGCTCACAGGGTTAGGGAAAGGATATAGAAAATATAAACAAACAACAAAATAACATACATAACAGAATTTACAGACAGGAGGGAGCTTTTTGCCCATCAAGCTTGTCCGCTGCTGTATCAATGGCATTGTCCACACCTTCTTTAAAATAATGGCCCAACTTGTATTTAAAGATATTTAAATTTTCACTAGTCACCACGGCTTCTGGCAAACTATTCCAAAAAGAACAGTTACGAAATAACTTACCGTAGCAGTAGCTCTTCAAGGGGATCTTAGTCATCAGATCACATCACAGGAATTTTACTGTTGGTGAAGCCGGATTCACATGGAAGATTTTTCAGCAGTATCAGTGGGGACACCCACGCCAACATCATCTGCCGATGTCACCAACCCTATAAAGGCGTGAGCGGCCCCACTCCCCCCTCAGTTCTTTCCCTCGGAGTCTAAGGGAGCACACCTGTGCCATGGAGGACCAAGGAGACAGAGAGAGAGACAGAGGTGCCCAGGCTAAAATAAAAGGCTGGATGCACCAGTTAGCCAGTTCTGAGAAGAGAGCCTCATAAAAGGGTATGATGGGTGGGAAGGCAGACCTGATGAATGAGATCGCTTCGAAGATCTACTACTACGGTAAGTTCTTATGTAACTGTTCTATCTTCCTCGGGGGTATCTCAGTCATCGGGTCACACTGTAGGAACGAGTCCCAAGCAGTGACAAGTGCAATAGAACAGTCTGGGAGGAAGGCCAACAAAAGCCTAGGATAGTAGGCTCTGCAGAACAGCCCGGCTGAAACCTGCTCAGGCTCTAAAAGCAATGTTCAGACTGTAGTGCTTGGTGAAAGTATGGATGGTACTCCAGGTTGCAGCAGCGAAATGTCAGCGGCTGAGACCCCTTTGTAACAGGCCACAGAGGTAGCCATGCCCCTCGTGGAGTGGGCTTTCACCGCTCTTGGCAATTCTTTGCAATGCTTGTTGTAGCAGAATACTATACAGTGTGCCAACCACTTGCACAAACATTTAGAAACCTGAATGCTCTCTCTACCTGGGGCGAAAGAAACAAAACGCTGCTTCGACTTTCTGCATTCCTTAGTTTGGAGCAGATAATACTTCAAAATTTTGTGCACGTCTAATGTGTGCAGCAGTGATTCCCCTGGACTGGCATGCTCAGGAAAATAAACCGGTAAGGGATAGATTGACTCAGGGTAAACTCAGGCACCTCTGTGGGGAGAAAATACAGGTTACTCACCTGTAACAGGAGTTCTAGGAATGGTATATGTTGTTCATCCACACTTCTTGGCAGGTTCCTTGCCGCTTTAAATCTTGCCGGAAGGTCTTCAAACTGGCTCCTCCACCCACACCGGGTGGTAAAACTCGCTCCGCCCCATGGCACCAGATCTAGCCCGCTGGAAGCCAGGTTGTGTGGCCTAAGCTGGGGAGGTTGGATGTAGGATGAACAACATATACCATTCCTAGAACCCCTGTTACAGGTGAGTAACCTGTATTTCTAGGGACATGGATATGTTGTTCATCCACACTTATTGGCAGACTCCTAGCAGTTCTCCGGGAGGAGGGAGGCAAGGCGCACACCCCTTACTTAGGTATAAAGACTGAAGAACCGAGGCCCCGACCAACATCCCGACGTGACCCAAGGTCGATGTGGAAGGGGGAACCGGCATATGCCTGCTTCCGGGTAGCAGCCCCACGGATACCCTGGACAGGGGTATCCTCGGAAGCAGCCACCGATGCAGCGGAAGGGCGGGTAAAATGAGCACTTATCCCTCTGGGAGGCTCCATGTCCGCCCACCTATAGCGGAGATCTATGCAGGAGGTGACCCACCTGCTCGTCGTCCGCTTGGCTGCAGGTCTGCCAGGTGCGACTTCAGCATAGATGACAAACAGCTGGCGAACCTCTCCAGAACTTCAGCCCTACGCTCCCTGGGAAGGCGAGCGTTAAATAGGGTCCCAATGGATTCTATATACGCCTCCGAGGTGTGAATGGGGTTGAACCCCGGCAGAGACAATACCCGGTTAGGGAAAAAGACTCCACCACCGCCTACAGAAGGAACTTCGGGTGGGGCGCAGGACAACCTTGTCCCTGTGAAAGACCAAATAGTGAGATTCAAAGGAGCGCCTGGAACTCTCCCGTCCTTCTGGTTGGCATGGTAGCCCCAAGAAGGTGTTCTTCCACAACAGGCGGGGAACTCACACCTGTGCAAAGGTTTGAACGGCTTGCCCGTGAGCTAAGCTCATACCAGCGTAACATCACACAGAAATGAGGATACTCTCCCCAGAGGGGAGGTGTGATCAAGGCCTTGGAAAGCGCCAGACCACCTTTCCTGTGCAGCCGACTACCTTCCGTCCCGTGCCCGGAAGACAGGAGTGGCTAACAGGAGCACCTGGAGGGTCGTCGACCGAAGCCCTCATTCAAGAAAAGAACGGACCGCAGATAGTCCGGAATGCTCGCCGAGGAACAGGAGAGGGGACCAGGCCCTATCCCAACACCAAATGGAGAACTCCTCCATTTGAAGGCGAGCATATCTGGTCGACTCCTGGCAGGACGCCTCAAAAACGTCGAGGACCTTGCCGGAAGACCCAAGGCCTGGCCACTAGCCGCACAGGGACCAGGCCGTCAGGTGCAGGGATTGAAGGTCCGGATGGAGTACCTTCCCCTAACAACAGAGATCAGGACCGGGCGGGCTGGAAGCCGCCTCGGGAGCCTGGGGCTGAGACTGAGGCGCTGGATACCAGAGCTGGCAAAACCAGTCTGGGGCTACCAGAATCACCTGACCTAGTCCCTCCTCGCCTTGCCTGAGGTCAAGGAAAATGGGGAGAGGCGAGAAGAGGCCGGGGTCCACGGCCTCAAAGGCATCCCCTACAGCCGAACCATGCTGAGGGGCGGGCATGAGACAGTCTCGGCCTCGAATTCTCCCTGGAGGGAAAAACAAAGGTCCACCCGAGGTGTGACCTAGAGGGAGAACAGATCTTGTGCTACCTCCGGCAGGGAAACCACTTGTGAGGCGCAGCCCTTATCCGGCTTAGGGCATCGGCCAGGGTGATGGAGGCTCCTGCCATTGAAATAGCTAGGAAACCGCCTCCCGGCTGCGCGAAAGACCCAAAGCGGAGAACCTCCTTACGCAGAGCCAAGGGGCTCATCCGATCCTGGCAGGATAGGTAGCACATGGTCGTGGTATTGTCCGCCTGGACCTAAACCACTAGACCCCGCACAGACGGAGCGAGCGGTGCAAGCTAAGCGGACCGCCTGAAGCTCCAGCAGGTAGGAAGACAATGGAACTCCCGAGAGGACCAGAGGCGGTGCACTCTGTATTCCCCTTGATGGGCACCCCCACCCATCCGAGATGCATCGGTCGGAGAAGACCATCGACTCAGGGCGGACGAACGGGATGTTCTCCTGCAAATGAGCTGGAACGGTCCAAAGGAGAGCGTTCCCTAACCCCTGGGCTGTTGTCACGGACTGGTCCAAAGGAATGCAGCGCTGTGACCGCTGGCTGGCCAGCCCCCATTAGGGGGACGCATGAACCGGCGGATCCAAACAGACCACGCTGGTGCAGGCCGCCGCAAGGCCCAGGAGGTGCAGAAAGTCCCAGGCAGGGCGAAATTGCCCAGTCAGACCTGACTAGGTAAGGGAGGAAGAACCTCGGCCCTGTCCGCGAGGAGCCGAGCTCGGACTCAAGAGTTGAGCCTCGTCCCAAAGAAAGGATCACCCGCTTAGACACGAGTTCCAACGTGGCTCCAATAAAAGGAGACCAGTCTGAGAGCAACCTAGAGGGCCAGAACTCTGGACCGTCCTCCTCCGCCCAGGAGGGGTTGCAGTCAGGCCGCCATCCGGGTGGGGTTATGCCCGAGACCCCTCAGAGCCGCAGGAATGCTGCTGAGCAGAGACCGAAGAGCCTGGCCTGGAACTCGTAAAGAGATCCCCTGCTTAAGAAAAGGAGGAGTCTCCCAAGAAACGGACGGACCGAAGTGTAGGTAGGTCCTGGAGGTCCAGGAAAAGAGCCACACGCCTCGTTCTGAGGATGGGATATCCGAGACAGAGAGACCATCCCGTCGTGCGGATCAAGAATGGGGCGCAAGCCCCCCGTCCGTTAGGGGCCAGGAATACCTGGACACGAACCCAGGGTCTGGAGGGGGATCCGCCACCTTCCTGATCACCTCTATCTCGAGGGGCCGGGCAAGTCGGCTCAGCGGGCCGACAACAAGGCTGCAGGCCCCATGACCCCCGAGGGGCAACAACTCGAAAGGGTGGGGCCTGCTCGCAATCCCGAGGCAGGACCTTCCCCTTGCACCTCCGACACCCAGAGGTCCGGGAAAGCGGACCAGGTGGAGGAGGGGCGGAGCCGTCTCCCCACGGGGGAACCCAGGTAGGGGTGACGGGGCCGGGGACAGCATCCCTCAGCCCATCACTGAGCAGGCTTGGAGGAGGGACTGGCCGAGGGAGGTCCTGGGCCTTTACCTCCCTGCTTCCCTTTAGAGGAAGCTGCTGGCTTGGGGTCAGGACGTCCAGCGCAAGCCTGCTGGCCCTCATGCTGGAGTTGATGGGCCGGTCGAGCCGCAGGGGCCGAGGGGCAAAGGGGCTTACGCAAAGGCTGCTGGCGGCCCTTGTCCCTCCGGGTGGGGGTGACCAAGTTCGGAGTGGTATTGGACTTCTCGGTCCCCTGGAGGTGTCCCTCCACTCCAGGGCCGAAGAGGTCAATCCCCAAGAAGGGGATGTCCGCCAACTTGTGCTGGGTTTCCGTTGAGAAAGAGGATAACCTCAGCCATGCCCTGCGGCGCATGGCCACTGCGGCCGCTACCGACCTGGCACAGGAATCACCTAAGTCAGAGCAGTCTGAAGCTGCTGCTCCGCCACCGCCCTACCCTGGTCCCGCACCTGCCGGACTGTGTTCCGCAGGTCGGCCGGGAGATGAGGGAGCACCTCATCCAGGGAGCCCAAAAAGGCGTGGGAAAATGTGCCATCAGTGCAGCCGAGCTGGCCTGTCGGAGGCCTAGGGAGGACGCAGTGTAAACCTTGTGCCCGACATAGTCCATCGTTTTGGACTCTTTGTCGGGGGGCCTATCCACATCCCGAGCGTTTCCAGAACACTGGAAAACATTATCGGTAACTAACCCCTCAGCCGAGGGATGCTCCGAGAAACCGAGCAAAGAACCGACAGGGACAGAGTACTTCCTGGCCATCCTGGCCAAGGGCGCAGGACAGGAAGTAGGCCGCCAGAGCTCCAAGGCCGGGCCGACAATGGCCTCGGCCACTGGGAAGGCCTCCGAGGGTGAACCCCCTCGGTCTAGAATCTCCGTCAGGGGATAAGAGACCCGTTTGGACACGGGTTCAAGCTGCATCTTGGTGAACTCCGAGATGAGCTGAAGTAGACCCATAAAGGACGATGGGCTGTCGTCCACAGAACGTTCCGGAGAGGACCCCGGGTCCTCTTGACTGGGGAACATAGAGGAGTCAACGTCAGACTCCGAAGGGTCTACAAAGAGCTGCCTCAGGCCTGAGTTACTCTTCGCCCGCCAAGGGCGGGAGTGAGGAACAGACAACCTGTGGGACAGGTGATGACCCGACCGACGGTTTCCACCGAGACGGTGGGGCAGCAAGGTTCGGACGAACAACCGCCCTCGAAGCGGGCACCTCGACTGCTGCGAGCGGTTGTGTACGCGATCGGGCAGCAGCTGCTTGCTGGATGGGGAATGAATCGGTGTCGATTGATTCCCGGACAATAACAACTGCTGCCACGTGAACTCCTCGTAACGTTGACGCCATCTGCATCGAAGCCACTCCTCATCCGAGGAGGGAGACGAGGAAGAACGGTAATGCCACTTAACTCGGTGCCCCGAATTGATCGCCAAAGTCGGAGAGAGCAGCTTGACCGAGAAGAGGACCGAGACCCAAATCCTCAGGGGAACCGAGGGTGGGCCTGGGAAGGAGCGGGGAACACCCGCTCTTCCCTCGGCTCGGACGAAAGGACCGAGGCCTGTCGCCCCAAAGGTACAGGCAGAACCTCGGCCTCCGCCGGGGAAACCGGCGAAGGGATGGCGGCTCCTGCAGAAGACAGCCCAGATGACGGGTCGAGAGACTCGACAACGTCGACGGGAGTCCTGGCCGGCTAACCTGACGGGGACACTGTGAAGCCAGCGGCCTGAGCCGCACCCTCGACCGAAGTCAAAAGTCAGCCGACAGGGGAGGGGGAACTTTCCCGCCAGCGCCGACGATGGGACTTAGCCTGCGACTCCTTTAACCTGGGCTGAGAGGCAGGTCCCGAAGGTCCCTCTCCCTTCAAGGAAAGGGACTGACGAAGCTCCTTGAATGAAGCTGAATGGGGAGAACTCAAGGAGAGCGGGATAAGCGCCATGACCGAGGAGGGGGGAACAGACTTGGTCGCCGCCCCTTCCATGGAGGAAAGGAGATCGAGCTGCTCAGCCGAGACAGCCGACACGGACACTGCCCGAAGAGTCTCCAAGGATTTTTCTGGCACAGAAAAAGTTTCAGGTCACCTGAGCCCCAAACGGGCGGCATGATCCTCCAGGGTGCTGGTCGAAAGGGCACAGCAAAAATCGCAAACTTGTAGATCATGTCCAAGTCGAGGCAGTAGACGCACGTGGAGTGCGGGTCTTTCCTGGAGGAATTAACCAGGCGCCTCCGGGAGCCGGGAAATGAATTATCCATCGCAGCAGCGAGGGAAGAAGACCGAAGTTTTAGAAAACTTCCAACTAAATTCGGAGAGACGAAAATTCAGAAACCAGTCGAAAACGCAGAGCGCTAAGGAGGGAACCTGAGCTTCCAAGCGGTAAGAAGATCTGGCGTCATGGGGTGGAGCCGAGAGTTTTACCACCCGGGTGGGTGGGAGGAGCCAGCTTGAAGACCTTCCGGCAAGATTTAAAGCGTCAAGAAACCTGCCAATAAGTGTGGATGAACAACATATCCATGTCCCTAGAACTTAGGATTTGTGTGCAAAGACACCCTGTCTTTGTGAAAAATTAAATAAGGCTCCTCACACCAGAGAGCCTGAAGCTCTGAAATCCTTCGAGCAGAGGTATTAGCAACCAAAAATAACACTTTCCAAGAAAGAAAGTGCAGCTCACAAGTTGCGGCTTGCTCAAACGGCGACAGGGGCAACTTCTCCAAAACAAAATTCAAATCTCAAGCCAGGAAAGGGGAATGGATTGGGGGTTTCAGATGCAGGATGCTCCTAAGAAAAGTAAGGAATACATCTAATTAAGCCACAGTGTGGCCACCCATGGACTCATGAAAGCCAGAGATAGCCAAAAGATGCACCTTGTGGGAGGAGTACTGAAGGCATGAGTCCGACACAGATATCAGGTAGTCCAGAATCTGGCTCACTGGACAAACGAAAGGGTCCAGGTAATGCTTGGCAGCCCAGATGGCAAACCTTTTCCACTTCATGGCATATGTGGCACTAGTGAAGGGCTTCAGAGCTGCCATGAGGATGCCCGCCACTCTCTGGGACACTCTGAACTGGACGATGGCTATGTCCTTAGGAGTCAGGCATGCAGACGAAGGAACTTGAGATTAGGATGGACCAGGGTCCCCTGAACCTGTGCCAACAGATCCCTGCAGAGAGACGGAGGGATTGGAGGCTCCTCCACCAACTGGTGCAGTCAAGGAAACCATATCTCCCGTGGTTAGAATGATGCTACTAAGATCATGTTGGCCCCCCTCCATTTGCAGCTTGTTTAGCACCCTCTGAATCAGAGGAAGGGGGGGGGGCATAAAAACAACCACCCGCTCCAGGAGAGGGACAACACATCTTGCCAGAAAACTCCAGGCCCTAGATCTAGCGAGCAAAAACTGGACAGTTCTGCATAGCGTAGGGGTGCAAAAAGTCCAACTCTGGATGGCCCCATCTAGCAAACAGATCTTCTGCGACGGATGAGATAAGCTCCCACTCATGCATGCTAGACTGCATCCTACTCAGACTGTCCGCCAGGGTGTTTAACACACCTGGGACGTGAACTGCTGAGAGAACCAGACTGTGGTCTACTGCCCAATACCATACTCTCATGGCCTCCCTGCATAGCGGGTACGAATGTGCCCACCCCCCCTTGTTGATGTAGCAGACAACACTGAGATTTGTCTGACTGGACCAATAACTGACTAGGAGGAGGATCTTCTGAAAAGCCTGCGCAGCATACAGGACTGCCCTCATCTCCAGAATGATGATATGCAGGGAGGTCTCGATTTGGGACCATGTTCCATGAGTCCAAAAGGGACCCAGGTGCGCTCCCCAGCCTGAACCGGAGGAATCCATAGTGAGAATCTGCTGGGGAGAGGAAATCTGGAAAGGGAACCCTTTTGAGAGGTTCTGAGGGTCCATCCACCATTGGTGCACCTTGCGGACCAGAGAGGAGACCAACATTAACTGATCCAATTCATCCGTGCGTTGGTCCCACTGCACTCTGAGGGTCCACTGAAGGACTCGCAAGTGCAACCTGGCTAAGGGAACCATGAGAATAGCCACAACCATCAGACGCAATAGCCTTAAGTATACCCCGGCAGAGATATAATGGCTGTGAGCTACCTCCTGAGCCTGGGCAATGAGGCATTCTGCCCTGTTTTGGGGCAGGAAGGCCTTGCCCTGCACTGAGTCCAGGACCACCCCTATATACTGTAGCCTCTGGGACGGAGTCAGGACAGACTTGGGCAGGCTGACAGTAATGCTCAGGAAGGAAAACAACTGAAGTTTTTTTTCCAGAGTCCGAAGGAGTTGCTACCTGGACGGGCCTTTTACGAGCCAGTCGTCCAGATGGGGAAAATATACAGTCCCTCTCTTCTGAGAGCTGCAGTCACTGCTGCTAAGCACTTTGTAAAGACCTGTGGTGTACAGGATAAGCCAAAGGGTAATACCTTGAATTGGTAGTGCTTGCTCTGGAAGAGAAACCGGAGAAATCTGTGTGGAGGAAACACAGAGATATGCAGGTAAGCATTCTGCATGTCCAGGGAGCACTGCAGTCACTCTGCTTGAGTAGAGGCATTACGCCTGGTAGGATGATCATACAGAAATTTTTTGTATTGGACATTCAGAATGAGATCCTTGAGATCTAGAATGGGTCACAGATCCCCGGTTCTGTTGGGGATCAGGAAGGACCTGGAATAAAATCCCCTATTCCTTAGGCCCCAGGGCACTAGCTCAATGGCCTTTTTCCACAGGAGGGACTGCACCTCCTCCTGAAGGATGGACAGGTTGGCCGGGGTATAGGTGGAGGGCACTGGAGGAGTCTCTGGGGGCATCTCCATGAATTCCAGAGTGTGACCTCTCTCTATAATCTGAAGAATCCAGGTATCTGAAGTGATGGTTCTCCAGTGATTGAGCTGGAGGGAGAATCGACCTCCAACCACCACCTCTTGGTCGGGGACTGGAAGAGGGGGATCTAGCAGGGAGTCAAGCAGAGGCAGAGCCAGCCGCTGGGGTTCATCCGTCACCCCTGGGGCGCTTGACTGCGGCGCCAGAAGAGGGGGGGGGTAGGCAAGGCGGAGGAGGCCTTTCTATTGCCCTGGGGATGGGAGGCTACTCCAGAATTGTAGGACACCCTGCGAAAGGGAGGGCGCTGTCTGCTCCTAGGCTGCATATGATTGAGCGCGTGTCCAGACTTAATATTTATTTTAGTCTTTGGTAACCGGGTAAGGACCACTAGGCACACGTGCCTGTTTTCAGGGGCGACCTGGGAGCACTGGGCGGTTAAGTGACTTGCTCAGAGTCACACAGTATGCAAGTGGAGATTGTGAGAATCAAACTCAGGTCTGGTCTGCTGGATGTATCAAGCTCATTCACATCTCGTTCCTCTAACATCTAGGCTATACTGCCAGCCCTGCCAAATGCCTGAACATGACTGATGATGTCCTGAACATCTGGCCTACATAGTTTAGAGCCGTTGAGAAGGGTGTTAAGAACCTTTTGCTGGACATTGGCCACAAAGCCTGAGACTGTCAGCCAGGAGTGACTACAAATGCAAATGCCTGTGGCAGCAGCTCTGGCACCAGTATTCGAAATATTGTAGAGGGCCCTAAAGAGGTGCTTGCTGATATCCTCTGCACTCTGCAAGCATTTAAGAATTTCCTGCTTCTCGGTACAATCTGGGTGGGCTTGGGAAGCAGCCTTGCCCTTCCTCCAGATGGAATTCTGGTATTTGACCATGTGAGAGAGGTAGCTGGCAATCCTCAGCCCCAAGGTAGAGGAGGCATATACCCTCTTACCCCAAAGGGCAATCCTGCGGGATTCCTTGTCAGGGGAGGGAGCTGAGGTGCTTGGATACTTTGACCTGTCATGAGCTGCCTTGATGACGACGGAATCGGCCTCGTGTTGGGCAGCACAATAAGGAAGGTTTGTGCCAGGCAGCAGTAGTGGAATTCCTCAGGGCAGAAACAACAGGAGGAATAATCTTAGGAGGAGAGTCTGGATTTCCAGAAAGTCCATCAGATCCTGTCTGGTAACATCCTCTTCCTCAGTATGGAAGCCCATGGTTGAGAACAGCTGCTTCATAACATTGAAGAAGGTAGGGTCCTCCGGAGGAGACCTGGGAGTTTGTATGACACAGTCCTCACTCACTGGGGAAGCAGTGGACCTATCAGAGGAAAGAGGTTCTTCCTCTTCTTCCTCAGGCAAGATGAGATCAGGATGGTATTCCTCCTTGAAGTCGACCTGCTCCACTATGAGGTCCGACAAACGAGAGACCGACGATGGCCAACGGGGAACTGCCCAAGAGGGCCGAAATGGCGTCAACAATGACGGGGACATTTGCGCAGGGGACCCAGGCCTATGAGTGCCTAGCTGATGGATCAAGACCAAAGTGAACTTGGTCAGGATATCATTAAGGTAGATGACAGTAGGCTGCTGCATCAATGGTGGAGGGGTCGATGGCACTATGTGTGAAAACCCATCCGTCGGGCCCTGGGAGCCCAAGAAGCCCGGTGTCCGAGGGCCTGGAGAAGCACCAGGCATCGACGGGAGGGCTGTTGTCAACGAACCAGATGTCAACGAACTGGGGGCTGACAACCTGAAGGTCGATGACCGGCCACCCTGAGAGATGGGTGGCAGTGCTGTCAATATGGGTCTGGTAGGAACAGAGACTTGGACAGCGACAGGCATCAGCACAGCTGACGGAGTACTCCCGGAGGAAGAAGAGGCCATTGGGGAGCGGGACTGCTGCCACGGAGAGCAATCCTGATCTCAGTCTTCTTTTATGACTTTTCCCCCCTGATGACTTGTCTCTGGCCTTGGTGGCCTGGGAGCTTGACGAACTGGCCGGAGACTGGGAAGGCGGGACCCATGAGGACCCCTGTCCAGAACGGGCTACCTGTTGTTCCATCAGAAAATTTTTGAGAGCATTTTTTAATCACCTGAGGGTAGTTTGGTTGAATTTATGGCAGAGCACACAGTCGGAGACATTATGGTCAGGCCCAAGACAGCAGACATGGAGAGAATGCTTGTCTGTAGATGCAATCTTCTATCCGCAGTGGCAGCGACTGAAGAGGGAAGTGGAAGGAATAACTCTCGACATAAACAAGGTAAGGGAATCTCTTGTAAAAAAAAAAAAAGACATTCTGAAAAACTAAGTAAAATAAAGTCGTAGGCAAAAATGACCAGAAACTGTTGGAGCTTCCATGGAGACCCATGTGAGCAGAGCTGACAGCGGGAAAGAACTGAGGAGGGAGCAGGGCCGCTCACGCATTTATATGGTTGGTGATGTCAGCAGATGACGTCAGCGTGGGTGGCCCCAGTGGCACTGCTGGAAAATCTTCTGTGTGGATCCTGCTTCACAGACGGTGAAGTTCCTATGGTATGACCTGATGATTGAGATACCCTCCCCGAAGATCTGTACCATTCTCTGCGTGAACCAATGTCCTCTGTTAGCAGTCCTGCAGTGTTTTCCCTGCAGTTGAATCTTATGGCCTCTTGTTTCCCTAGTTAAAGACCTAAGTTCCAAATACATATAGTTTCTTATGTCTTCATTTAACAGTGCTTTGTACAAAGAAATAAGATCACCCCTTAATCTTCTCTTTTCTAATGAATACCCAGAATGCTTAGTCTTTGCTCGTATGAGTTGTTCTCTAGAGTCTTGATTAATCTGGTAGTTTTTCTCGGAACCTTCTCTAATTTGCTAATACCGCCTGTATTTTGTGGCGGTCACACCTGGCCACAGTATTTCAAGTGTGGTGTCACCAATTCCCTACACATAGGCAGTACAATCTCCCTACTCCTGCTTGTGATGTTCTACTTAATGCAACTCAGTATCCTACTGCATTTCAAAACAGCTTCATTACACTGCTTGTTAAATTTTAAGCTGTCTGTCACAGTTATTCCAAGATCCCACTCACGATCAGTGACTTTAAGTACTGTGTTCCATAATCTGTAGCTCATTTTGTTGTTCCTGTGGCCTAAGTGCATTATCACACATTTATTTACATCAAATCTCATTTTATACTTAATTGACCATTCATCATCATTCGTTTATTGGATAAAAAATTGAAAATAATATTCTCGTTTACAATTGCAACCAACATAAAAACAAAACAACACACTACAACAATCAGTTACTTAATATAACAATACTATAAAACATCTTGTATATAAAATTTCACTTCATTTGCTTAACCAAAGCAATTACAATGTTTATAAGACAAACTTGCTAATGATGTTCTAAAACGAGACAAGGGTAATAATACGCGCACATCTAATTGATTGGTCAAACATCATCAGGTGACCATGGATTAAATTTCCTTTTTAATCCACAGTTAGGTGACCCAGACTACTTTCAGCAAACCATGTATTGTGATTATCCCCAAAAAAGCATATCCCTATCCACCTAGCATCCTGGAGTACATGAGCAGAGTCTTGTTTATTTATATTGTAAAGACCAAAATACTTTAATACTTTTTGTTTTTAGTTGAGAGACGGAAAGTAAGTAACATAGCTTCCTTTCCTAAAGTAATCAATGAGAGTAGGAAACACGTTAGAACATCCGTTTTACTTGCTTTTTACCATGTATGAGAATACATTACTTATATGAGTTGCAAGCACTGCATCATGGGTATGTGAGCTACTGTTTAGAAGTTTATTTCTCAGGGAATGACAGAACTATTGCATAACCCATAGTATTTTCAAACCCATGATGCAGTGCTTGCAAGTCATGGAAGTAATGTATTGTCATACATGGTAAAAAGCAAGAAAACAGATATTCTAACATGTTTTATTGATTACTTTAGGAAAGGAGCTGTGTTACTTTGCTCTCCAGTGTTTTAAACACTAAAAGGAAGTATTAAAGTACTTCTGTCACTGTCATATAAATAAACAATATTCTACTCATATACTCCAGGAAGCAAGTGAATATGTTAGAAAAAGTGTTACATAGTTATTCTGCTATTGATTAAAAATAGAACAAATTTCCTACAGAATTGTGCAGTCCATAGAAAGCTTGCCAGTGCACAGTAGTATGTTCCCCATGGTGGGTTTCACTTAGTTTACATGTGAGCATTAACGCTAATGTGTCTACAATGCTTTTGTACTTTACAGAAATGTCCAACTTAACCATAAAGTGTTTACCCTCAATCTACATGTGGAAGTATTTTTTTTTCAGATGAAAGGATACACAATAAAAATTGTCTTTTCCAGCCTTGAAATCATCCTATATGAGCATTATTTGTGTCCTTCATGCAACCCATGTTATACACAACACACCCCAGGCATGGATTAAATGCCTATAACCCCACACCCTGTCATGGGTTATTGCTAACTTATAGTTGTGTTCCTATAGATAAAATCTCCATTATCTAACACTGGCAAAAACAAAGATGTAACTAACAACTTCCTCTAGCAGACTAGATAGACTAAATGGCCTTCTTCTGCTGGTTTCTTTGTATGTAAACAAAGTTCGATTTCTGCAAAAAAAAAAAATCCTAATAATTGCTTGAATCTTATAGAATTTATTTCATATGTAAATCAAATGTTAAATGACTGTCTAAAGTAAGGCACAAGTATTTATAATGATAGACTCTACTGATACAGATTCCTGATGCAGCCTGAATTGTGTGTTTATCTTCAGTCTTGTTTGTTCTTTTCTCAAATAATACCCATTTTTTTTTTCATTTAAAGGAAGTCTTAAATCCAATAGAGACGTCTGTATATTTAGAAAGTCTTTCTGTAAAATTTCTAAAGCCAATTTGTATTTTTTTATTTTATTTATTTATTTTAGTCTTTGGTAACCGGGTAAGGCCCACTAGGCACAAGTGCCTGTTTTCAGGGGTGACCTGGGAGCACTGGGTGGTTAAGTGACTTGCTCAGAGTCACACAGTATATGCAAGTGGAGGTTGTGAGAATCAAACTCAAGTCTGCTCTGCTGGATATATCAAGCTTGTTCACATCTCGTTCTTCTAACCTCTAGGCTATACTGCCAGCCCATTTTTCTTTTGTGTATACATAATTGTATTATCCATATAAAGGAATATATTTGTATCAGTAGAGCAATGCTTTCGTAATTTGTTTAGATAAAGTAGAAACAACAGGGGACCAAGCACTGATCCTTGTGGTACTCCTGTGTTTATAATTACTGTACCTGAACAGGCTCGTCCCACCCTCACACGTGTTTCCCTCTGAAACAAGTATGAACTAAACCAGGATAATGCTGAGAGTCCAAGGCCAGCTGACTTTAATTGATTTAATGGAATGGTGTAATGAACTGTGTCGAAAGCCTTTGGCAGGTCTAAGAATACTGATGGAACACTACAGCTTCTGTCGGAGGATGTCAACACATCATCCACCACTCTTGAGATGACATAGGTGGTATTATGACATTTTTTACAACCAGATTGGAAGTGAGAAATTATTTTATATTTACTGAAATATTGCATTAATTGTGCATGTAATAAGTGTTCAAAACCGTTACACATTACCAGAATTGAAATTGGTCTGTAAGAATTAGGTTCTGAGGGATCACCCCTTTAAAAATGGGGATAACATGCTGTTTTACAGTCTTTTGGTAATTAATTCATAGAACTTGTTCAGTTCATTTTTCAGTAACTCTATCTGTTCCACCATATCCACATTATGACCCAGCTTAATGTCACCTGTAAACTTTGAAAGCCAGTCCCCATTTATAATTTTCATACTGGATACATAAATATTAAATAGGGTTGGTCCCAATACTTGATCCCTGCAGGACCCACTAGTCACTTCAATCTTGGCAGAATCTTCCTTATTCACCCTTACATTCTGTGACCTATTGCTTAGCCAGGATTTAATCCAGCCAATAATTCTATCTGTAATGAACTGTTGTAAACAATTTTTCAGTATGAGGTACTGTGTCAAATGCTTTTGCGAAATCCAAACATATCACATACGCTGATTTACCTTCATCCAGTGCGAGACACACACTCTCAAAAAAGGGGATCAGAATGGTAAAACAAGATTGCTCCTTTCTGAATCCATGCTGTGCTGTATCTCATACGCTGTTAGTGTGCCAACCTTTGAATAAAGGAAACAGGTGCACACTAAGTAGCCTAAAGGGGTAGTTGGGGAGGGAACCAGAGCCTCACACAACTAGCCAGACAGGATGTAGATAGCGATCCTAAAAGCAACAGTCCTGAAGCATGACGTTCTAGCAAAAAAGAGTGAATGCCCACAGTTGGGACCCCTTTGCATCTGAAATATTATAATGTACCAAAATAGGAATAAATTACATAGACTCCTGGAAAAACCCAACTCCATGCTACCTGATGGAGAACTATCTGAATAGCTTAGTCAAATATGCCCTTTTCCTTTTCAGGGTAAAAAAGAAGGAATCTCAGGTGTATGTGGAGTTGTGAGACCAAACAGTCCATAGGAGTCAAGATGTGTTTATTTCCCCAGGCACCCCTTAGGGTAGTGTGCTAACAACCCAGATGGCATACGAGAAGATGAACGTAATAATCAAAAGGATAGTCTAGCATAGCCAGAAGAAAGAAAACACCAGAGAAAAGGACCTGCTTCTCCTGCAACAACAGGGATGTACCCTGTTGTAAGAGATAGTGTACTTGATCCAGTCTGGTGTACACTACTTTTCTACAGGCAGCATATACGAACATACGAAATTTGCCAGCAGATAAAAGCCTAGAGGTCTATCAAGTCTGCTCGAATGTGCAGCTAGCACCCCTTATTCTGCAGCTGCCCCTCCCTTCCACCTTTCCCCTTCATTAACCCTCCCCCTTGTCCTGTCCCATCCTCGTTTGAAGCAGTCCACTGTTCTACTGCATACCACTTCTGCAGGTAATGCATTCCACCCAGCCACCACCCTCTCTGTAAAAAGTGTCTCCTCATCTCCTCCTGAACCTTCCTCGCCCAGTCTCATATCATGGCCCTGGTGGCCCTCCTCCCTTACTTTGAACAGCCCCACTGTACCTGTCTTGTTTATTCCTTTCATGTATTTAAAGGTTTCAATCATGTCCCCTGTCTCTCCTCTCCTCCAGCAGTACATGTTCAACTCCTTACCTCCTCTCATATGATAAGTCCCCAGACCCTTGATCATCTTTGTCGCCTGCGCTGCACTCCCTCCAGTAACTTAATGTCCCTCTTCAGATACGGACGCCAGAACTGCACGAGTACTCCAGGTGGTCTAACTAATGACCTATACAGTGGCAGAATCACCTCCTCCCTCCTCGAGGATATACCCTTGCAATACAACCCAGCATTTTGTTGGCCTTTGCAGCTGCCTTCCTACACTGTGCCGAGTTGTTCATTGACCCTGTGATGAGCACACCCAGATCCTTCTCCTCCTCTGTCTGGGCTAGCTGCACTCCCCCTAGCTGGTAAGTCCTCCTTGGGTTCTTCATCCCAAAATGCATCACCTTGCACTTTTTGGCATTAAAGCCCAGTTGCCAGGTGTCTGACCAGGTTTCAAGCTTTGCCAAGTCTGCCAAGTGGAGTCACAGTTTTTAGTGTTTTTTTATTGGTGGGAGTGGGAACCCGGTATTTGTTTTTTACAACTGCTCTATAGAGAATACAACTGGGGAGATGCCATTACACTAGATGGTGCCAGCCAGCACTACAAGATTGAGCTGCCCAGAGGCCCTGGCTCTGCTAGAGTGGGGAACGGTGGGTGGGTGTGGAAATATATGAAGATATTCTGGAAGATCCATCTTACAAGAATCAATCTTTGCCACTGATTCCCACTTATAGGTCCAAGTACTAAGCTTCACTTCTATCTGAGGGAGGACCTGGCTCACCCTGAGAGTAACAGATACCCTCTGCGTGGCGGAGAACACCTGAGGGCTGGTGCTCATTACAGGTCTGACGAGACCTGAGACTGGTAAGGGCTAGGCAGAGGCTCCTGTGCCACAGGAGCAGGAGGGTTCCCCACCAAATCCCACCTGATCCTAGGGAAGAAGAAATGAGTCCCCTGGAAGTGTAAGTTACATACTAACATACTGAAATTCCAGTGGAATAGACTTAACAGTCTTTCATGTCTGCTCGTTTGGTCAGCCCCCACCCTGGGAGCTGACCTTGCTGCCCTTCTCCCTCTCTGGCTTCTCCCTTCCCAGTCCCAGATATTCTCGCTGCATTGGATTTTGCTTCCAGAACCCTTCCCTGTACCTATCCCACCCCCTCTTGACCCCCTCCATCGTGTCTGCCTCCACCAGCCCCCTGGGCAGTGCATTCCATGGCTCCTCCACCCTCTCAGTGAAGTAGCACCTCCTCTTTTATCCCCTGAATCTCCCTCCCTCCCTTCCAGCTTCCACCCATGACCTCTAGTTGCCCCCCTCTCCTTCCTCCAGGAGCACCTGACTGCTCCTCCTCTATTTACCCCCTTCATGTACCTGAAGACCTCTATCATGTCCCCCTGGTCCCTTCTCACTTCCAATGTGTACATATTTAGCTCTTCGAGTCTCTTCCCATATGTCCTGTCCCCCAAGCCCCAAATCATTTTGGTTGCCCTCCTCTGGACCCTCTCCAGGAGTTCAATGTCCTCTTTAAATGTGGCCTCCAAAACTGCACGCAGTACTTGAGGTGCGGCCTCACCAAGCAGTTATACAGTGGGAGTATAATTTCCCTCCTTCTGGAGGTGATCTCCCTAGCGATGCATCCCAGCATCCTGATGACCTTTGCTGCTGCCCTCCTACAAGTCTCAGAGTTGTTCATCTTGACATCCACCACCACCCCTAGGTTCCTCTCAGCCGTCGGGACTTGTAGCATTTCCCCCCCAGGGTGTACACTTGGCCCGGGTGTCTGGCTCCCAGATGCAGTACCTTGCATTTCCCTGCATTGAACCTCAACTTCCACTTTCTAGACCACCTTTCTAGAGCCTCCAGGTCCCCCTGTAGGGCCACCCTCCCCTCCTCCCCATCCACCACCACCCCCAGTTTTGAGTCATCCGCAAAGAGACTCATCGCACTCCTGGTACTCTTCCTTATGTCAGAGACGTAGACGTTGAACAGGAGGGGCCCAAGGACCGATCCCTGAGGGACCCCACTAATGACCTTCCTTGGGGATGAGACTATCCCGCCAACCACGACCCTCTGGGTCCGGCCCTGCAGCCAATTTCCTTTCCATCCAATCATCTGGTTCCCCACCCTCATTTCTCCCAGCTTATCCAATAGGCCCCCGTGAGGAACAGAGTCAAACGCCTTGCTGAAGTCAAGAAAGAGGACATCCACTGGTCTACCCAGGTCCAAGGCACTCGTCACCCACTCATAGAACTCCACAAGGTTTGTCTGACACGATTTCCCCGGGATGAATCTATGCTGTCTATTGTCCAGGCAACCCAACTTTTCCAGGTCCCCCCCAGTCTCTCCTTGACAATGCTCTCCATCACCTTGCCCACCACTGATGTCAGGCTGATGGGCCTGTAGTTCCCTGCCACCTCCCTTGCTCCCGCCTTGTGGATAGGCACTATATGCGCCACCTTCCAGTCCTGGGCCACCCACCCTGTCCTCAGAGAGATGCTGAAGAGCTCCGCCAGGGGTTTTGCCAGGACATCCGCCAGTTCCTTCAGCATTCTGGGATGTAATTTATCTGGCCCCGGTGTTTTCTCCATCTTAAGGGACCTGAGGGCTTCCCTCACTCTCTCTGCCGCGATTTCTACCTCCGCTACCTTGTCCCCCTGCTTTGCCTTCCCCCCACCTGCCAGTGATGCCCTCCCTAGACCTGCCGATCGGTAAGGGTCCCCTTTCCTCAGTTTCACCTTACGCTGGCCAAAGGTGCCAGTCAGGAGAGGCAAAGATACGCCGTCCACTTGATACAGACTGCAGTTCTTGCTAACCTGGAGGCCACCTCATTAGCACTGTAAGATGCCCTTGAATGGTGTCAAGCTATCTCCAGGCCCCTACCAGAAAGGGCAATGGCCTGCCTGTCTTTTGCTCTGTGATAGTGTAGCTAAGAGTATGCTTAGCTGCAACAATAGGTGGTGGTTATATGTCGCCATATGTGCAGAGATGCACATTACAGCATGTAGCATAGAAACTGTTGGCAGATAAGGACTGCCGGGCCCATCTAGTCCACCGGAAAGCCCTACACTAATTTGTGGCCCCTGACCCTAACTGGTCAATGACTTTTCACCCCACCTTCCCACCTCTAAGGCACCCTTAAGCCTGTCCCATGCATGTTTAAAACCCTCTACTGTGCTCACTCCCACCACCTCCTGTGGCAGTCTATTCCACGTGTCCACCACCCTCTCTGTGAAGAAAAACTTCCTCACATTTCCCCTCAGCCTGCCACCTTCCAATTTTATATCTTGCCCCCTCGTTCTTGTACATCTATTATATTGGAAGATGTCTCCCTCCTGCACCTTGTTTATGCCCTTGAGGTACTTGAATGTTTCTTTTCTGTCACCTCGATCCCTCCTCTTCTCCAGTGAGTACATATTGAGGTCCTTTAGTCTTTCCTCATATATTTTCTGGTGCAAGCCCTGTACCATCTTAGTCGCCCTTCTTTGGACAGCCTCCACCCTGTCAATGTCCTTACGATGGTGCGGCCTCCAGAACTGCACAGAGTACTCTAGGTGAGGCTTCACTAGTGTTTTGTACAATGGCATCCCTACCTCCCATCTTCTGCTAGTGATACCTCTGCCTATGCACCCCAGCATGCCACTGGCCTTCCCTGCAATCTTTGTACTCTGCTTAGACACCTTTAGGTCGTCAGAAATGATAACCCCAGGTCCCTTTCTTCCTTGGTGTTCGTCAGCAACCCCCCCCCATCCTGTAGCTCTCCCTAGGGTTCCCTCTGCCCAGGTGCATTATTTTGTACTTCTTGGAATTGAATCTCAGTTGCCACACCTCAGATCATTTTTCAAGCTACCCGAGCTCCCTCCTCATTCTCTCCACCCCATCCGGAGTATCCACCCTGTTGCAGATCTTGGTGTCATCTGCAAACAGACAGACCTTTCCCTCCAGTCCTACCGCAATGTCACTAATGAAGACATTAAACAGGACTGGCCCAAGGCCTGATCTCTGTGGTACCCCGCTGGTCACCCCCCTCTGCCCTGATTGGATTCCATTTACCACCACCCTCTGCTTCCTGTCTGTTAGCCAGTTCCTAACCCAGTTTACCACCTTGTGCCCTATGTCCAGACTACTCATTTTGTTGAGCAGCCTTTTATGTGGGACAGTGTCGAAGACTTTGCTGAAATCAAGGTAAGTGACGTCTACTGCCACCCCCCACCGATTTACCTCCCTTGTCACTCAGACAAAAAAATCTATCAGATTCATCTGACATGACCTTCCTGCCGTGAATCCATGTTGCCTCGGATCCTGTGTACCACTGGATTCCAAGTGTGCCACTATTCTTTCTTTAAGCAAGGCCTCCATGATCTTACCCACTACTGAGTTGAGGCTGACTGGCCTATAGTTCCCTGTCTCCTTATTACTACTACTTCTGTGTAGAGGGGTTCACATGCCCTCTTCCAGTCCTCTGGAACCACTCCTGTGTTGAGTGACTTGGTGAACAATGCTGCCAGTGGCACTGCCAGCTCTCTTCGCAGTTCCCTTAATATCATTGGGTGTATGCCATCTGGCCCCAATTGCTTTTCCACCTTCAGGACTCTCTCCAATGTGAATGGACTTGGGTCCCTCGCTACCCAGCTGTGGTACCTGCCCTCCCCTCTTTAGTGAATACTGAACCAGAAATATTTGTTCAGTATTTCCACCTTTTCCATGTCTCCCTCCTTACAAACTCCCCTGTATCCCCTTTGAGCCTTACAACCCCCTTCCCCCCAGTCTTCCTTCTTTTGCTAATGTACCTATAAAATGCCTTGGCCCCTTTCTTCACAGACTGCGCTAATCTTTATTCGGTCTGCACTTCTGCTCTCCTTACAGCCTTCCCTGCTTCCCTTAGATTCCTTAGGTACACCTCCCTGTCCTCCTCCCTTTGAGTCTCCTTATATTTCCTGAAACCTGCCCTTTTGGCCCTTACCTTGTCTGCCACCTCTCTCTTGAGAAGCACAATGGTTTCCAACTGTTTAACCAACTGTTTAACCAGGAGTTTCCTCTTTCTTTTGCCCTTATCTACCAACCCAATGCACTGGCTCGTCACCTCCTCTATGGCTCCCTTCAGTTTTTCCCACTGGTCCTCAACTCCCCCTCATATCTCCCTTCTCTCCAATGCCGTTTTGACACAACTCCCCATTTTAGCAAAATCTGCCCTCCTAAAATCTAAGACCTTTGTCTTCGTGTGACTAGACTGAGTCTCTGTCCCTATGATAAACCACACTATGTGATGGTCGCTGAAACCCAGCTGACCTTCCACCTGGACGTCTGTGATTCTGTCCCCATTGGTCAGTACTAGGTTCTTAATCACCCCGAATCCGGTGGGATCAATCACTAGCTGTCTTAGGCCTGCCCCCGTAGGGAAATCTAGGATATCTCGGCTCCTGGTTGAAGCAGCTGCTGGGATGGTCCAGTCCATGTCTGGGATACTGGAATCAGTGCACCCAGCAGTAATACCTCACCTTTTGTTGCCATCGCATGAATTTGATCCTGTAGATCCCTATCCAGCTCCTACACCTGTGCTGGAGGCCTGTAGCTCACCCCTGCTCGGATTGCTGTGCCATTGCCTGGCTCAAGGGTGACCCACAGTGCCTCGGCCTTCCCTTGTCTACCCAGTACCTCTTCAAGTCTTTGTTTTATATATATATATATATTCTATTTCTGCTCCTGCGGCTCGGTCTGCATTCGTCCGGCCGCCATCCTCTGCACCCCATGCGACTCCTGACAGCTCACTCGCACAGAGTTAGCACACATTGTAGGCGCAGTGGGGACCCCCTAATCCCCTGCCACCGGGCCTGGATCTAATACCCAAGCGTGATTCCGTGCAGGTCTGAGGGTGTGCAGAGGCACGGCCATCAAGTCGCCACGACCAACCGCCATTTTCCGACATTGCACATCATTGTGGGTGACCCTCGTTTAGCAAAAGTTTCATAGTGGTCCTCACACCAACAGCGTACAATTCCAAAGTTGGCACAATGAAGCAGATTCTCTTGATGATTTACTTATACTGTAACTGCCCACTTATGTGTCTGAGCCAGAAGCACTAGGATTCCGTGGGAGAAAAGCTTTTTCTAGGTGGCCAGACACATCTACTGGGCACAGCGTCTTCACAACCACCACACGGTGTGGGAGTGGTGCACGAAAAATGGGTATGGGCTGGGGTTGGGGGGAGGGGGAGTAGGTCGTGGGAAAAGAAGGACTTATATGCACCAGATAGGCTGCATCTAAGTAAAGAGGGCACTCGGGTTCTGAAACATAAACTGAAGGAATATTTATTAACTAAGGTTAATTTAAACTGGGGGCGCGCACGATAAGGTGTGCTCAATCAGACCCACCTGGTGAGGGGGACCAAAGGTCCTCCCCCCAGTAAGTCAGGGAAGGGAGGGGGAAGTCGAAAGGGGGGGAACATAGAAGAATGGGAAGGAGAAATGGGATACAGGGGTCCTGGTGGAAGGTGGTATCCTTGAATGCTAGGAGTTTGGCTAACAAGATGGTAGATCTAGAGGCACTAATGCCGGAGAGAGAGGTGGACATAATGGCCACTATGGAAATGTGGGCCACCCAATACTATGACTGGGACCTCATGATCCCTGGGTATAGGTTATACAGGAAGGACAGAGAGAAGGGGAGGGGTAGCTTTATTTGTAAGGGATGGGATCGTATGCACTAGGGAGGAGGCAGAAGAGGGCAGGACTTAAGCCTTATGGGTACAGCTTCAAAACTCTAAATGGCAGAAGGTTTGGTTGGGAGTGGTGTATAGACTATCCTCACAGAATAAGGAAATGGACAGGGAGTTGGGGGAGCAAATTAGAAGGCTAAGCAGTAGAGGCAACACTGTCATAGCAGGAGACTTTAATCTGCCTGGGGTAGACTGGAGCACCCTGGCTACCTGCCGTTCCAGGGAACAGGTTCTCCTGGAGGCTTTCCAGGACTGTTTCCTGGTGCAGGGGGTCACAGAGCCAACCAGGGAGGGTACCATGCCTGGATCTAGAGCTGTCGAACAGTGAGCATGTCCAAGACATAGTAGTAGAGGACCCCCTTGCAGGCAGTGACCGCCGCACTTTGTGGTTCTTCCTCAGTTTGGGCAAGGGAGCAGCCAGGACTAAGATGAGGGTGGTGGACTTCAGGAGGGCAGACATTAGTAAGACAGGCAATGTCCTAGTAGGGCACCTTGCCAAAATCAGCTCAGAGATGGATGCAAATCAGAAGAAAAAATTACTTACCATAGAAATCTTGTTTCTTCCAAGGTATTCTCCAATATTCATAACTCTTGCAGTTAGCCTTTAAAGTAGAACTGCCCGGAGATAGAACGTTATGCTACTGATGGAACCATCACTGGCTAGTGCCACTTATTCAAATGATGCCCTTATCAACTGCTGTGTTCTATTAATGCCTCAGATTTCGTGGAGCACCAGCAAGACAGGACCAACCCTTGTTATTGAATGTACATAACAATAAAAAACCTAAACTAATTCAAAACAAACTTCCAAGTGGAGGAACAACCTGTCCCCCCCCCGAAGCCAGAATAACCTGAAGAAGGGGAAAATGATGCCCAACAGGGCCTAAAAAGACAGACTAAGCCACAGTGTGGCACCCCTACACATGGTTATCCAGCTTGGAGTGCAGAGGCCACTGGTTCTAGAAAGGGAGGCTGGGTGGGTGAGTTATGAATATTGGAAAATACCTTGGAAGAAACAATATTACTACGGTAAGTAATTTTTTCTTCTCATCCCAGGAATTCTCCAATATTCCTAACTCTTGCAGACTAAGAAGCAGTGCCGTTGGAAGTGGGCACAGAATCTACTTTGGAAACAAAGCCTCTTCTTTCCTCAGCAGCACCGGCCACTCTCTAAAGCTGTCCGCTGCACAGAAAAGAGACACGCCCGCCCTTCGTCTACGCAGACCCCGAGTGGATTCCACTGCTTCTTAGTGGCACTGGCCACTCTCTACGTCTGTCCACTGCACCGAAAAGAGACCCACCCGCCCTTCACTTAAGCAGACCCCCGAGTGGGTTCCACTTCTCCTCAGTGGCACCGGCCACTCTTTACGGCCGTCCACTGCACTGATAAGAGACCCACTCGCCCTTCACTTAAGACCCCTGAGCAGGTTCTAGCACTCCTCAGTGGCACCGGCCACTCTCTACAGCTGTCCACTGCACTGAAGAGACCCACCCGCCCTTCACTTAAGCAGACCCCTGAGCGGGTTCCACCGCTCCTCAGTGGCACCGGCTACTCTCTACAGCCATCCGCTGCACCGATAAGAGATCCGCCTGCACTTCACATAAGATATGCTGCCTGTCCTGGGAGTTTACGGCTTGTAAGTTGCTAATTTGACTGACCTACCAGATGCCACGGCCGAATGTGCATTGGCCGCCACGATTCCTCAAAACATTCCAATTGACTAATTAGCTTCCTCTAGGCCTGGCTGGGCGGCTTGGCTGTGCGCTGCTAATCATTTGAATTCAGCGCTCTGCTTTTGCTGTGGCACATTTCCCCTAGCTAGTAACTGTAAGGTTACCAACAAGCTAGATTGCATTTAAAACTGTTTTTAATTTCTTGGCAAATTTTAGCCTTCTTGCATTTTAGAGCCTTAGCCAGCTACTGTGTTTTAAACTGCCAGGTTACCTACGAGGTAGATTTCATGTTAAAAAAAAAAAGGGAAAAAAAAAACCTGTTTCATTTCCTAGCGAATTTTAGCCTTCTTGCATCTTACAGCTTTAGACAGCTACTGTGTTTTACACTGCCAGGTTACCTACAAGCTAGATTTCATTCATAAGTTGTCTCATTTCTGCACCAGTTCAGAGCCTTAGCCAGTGTAATCTTCAGTCAGGCTGCTATTCTTACTGTAACAGCTTATTTGCTGTGCTCTCTCTTTTGCTTTGCTGATTAGTCAGCCCCTTTCTCCCTCGAACCCTTGCCTCCTCTACTCGCTGTGACCCTTCCCCCCCCTCCACTTTGCCTTCATGAGTTTCGCCTGGCGACTGTCTGTGAAGCTTTGCTGTCTCCTGTTATTCAGGCTGTACCTCTCTTTTTTCAAACTCTGCTTTAAATCTAAAAGTAATTAGCTCCCTGTGATCCTGCTCTTCCTATCCCTCCCCTTTGCTTTCTTGAATACTGCTCGGGCAACACAGCCTGTGAACTTCTGCTGTTCTCAGCACTTGCCATTCCTAGCCCACGTCTCTTTCCAACAGCTACTCCCCTGATTTAGATTACCTGCTACACCTACCCCCACTGCTTTTGTCTCCTACATTTTGCCTGCCCCTCGCTCTATGTTTTCTTTGTGTCCCTCAGCTATTTCAGCTGTAATAACTCCTTTCTCTCCCTCTTCTTTCCTCAGCAGACCCCCGAGCGGGTTCCACTGCTCCTCAGAGGTACCGGCCACTCTCTATGGCCATCTGCTGCACTGAAAAGAGATCCGCCAGCCCTTCACTTAAGGTACGTTGCCTGTCGTGGGATTCTGCGGCTTATAAATTGCTAATTTGACTGGCCTACCAGACGCAATGGCGGAATGCACATTGGTTGCCACAACTCCTCAAAACATTCCAATTGGATAATTAGCTTCCTCTAGGTCTGGATGGGCAGCTTGGCTGTACGCTGCTAATCATTTGAATTCAGCGCTCTGCTTTTGCTGCCGCGCCTTTTCCCTAGCTAGTAATTTGTCCCGCCCACTCTCCCCGGCCCCGACCTCTATTAAATGCTCTTGCCTAAGGCATAACCCCACTTCAAGCTCTCTAACTGACCGTACAAGCTGTTGTCTTGTCTTAAAGTAGCCCCTACTCCATTTCACCAGTGTGGTTTGTCACTGTGGTGGTCACACACCCTGATCTCCTTTCTTAGCCCCCTGATTTCATATCCTGTACTTGCTTAACAAAACTAACCTTTCGCTTCTCTTACTCTCTCACCTGCGGGATCTTTCTTTCCTAGCTCCCAGCCCATAATCACTAGGAGACATGGTGCGTTTTGCTTTTGCTATACTACTATCGCTACCTAGCTTGTCCAATGTGTTAACCCAGAACAATAATTCGAGATACAGTTCAGCCTCAGTTCTTTCCTCTATACCTCTTACTGCCCCATCACATTGCACTTCTTTGTTTCTTGTAATCCACCCTCCATTTACTGTGCCTCCCTATCCCTCCCTTCTTCCTCTTCTCTTCCCCTTGCCCATGACTATCAAAGCACTGTCACTGGGCCGGCCTGGTGGCGCTGAGGGTTGAGGCGCTGGACGCCACACCTCGCGCCACGGGTTCGGGAACGAGCCTGGGGAGCCGGGGGTCGGCAGGGAGGTGAAGGATTGAGCGTCCCTTGGACTGCTCTCATTCCCGAGGAGGGATTTCACCAGCTGATGTACTGGTGACAGAGTGGAGGCTGGAGGCACTACAGTGCTCGGCCGCAGGCGTGGGGATCGGAGTCTCGACGGACGTCTTTTGGGGGTGCGCGGGAGCGTGCATCAGCCGAGCTGGACATCATTGCACGTCTGAGCTCTGGGGGGAGTTCAAGGAAAAAGTGGAAAACAACCTCATCATGGATAGGCAACAGCACCAAGTCCCCCATGCCCTTCGCTGGGCCATCCCCGTCCGACCTTCCGGGTCCTTCACCTTGGTCCTGCCCTGCAGCCGGAGTCTGAATCTAAGAGCGCCCAAGAGGCGGAGGGCGACCTACCCTGGGAGAGTTAGACCAGGGGTGCTGGCTGCAGGGAGGTGGGGAAGAAAGAAGGTTCAGTTCGGGGGGGCCTCTGGTGGGCAGGATAAGGACTCGGATGCCCGAGAGAGTTCATGGGGCCGTGACCGGAGGGAAATAAAGTTGAAAAAAAAAAAAACGCACTGTCAATCTCCTTATGTCGTAATATCAGTCCTCCATCCTCAAACACCAAAACCTTATCCCTGTCTCAAAAATGGGGGCAATCGCAAAGAAAAAAAAGCATTTGTATCCCTCAAGTGCTTTCTTAAGAGGCTGCTACTCTTGCTTCTCCTCTGTTCGGGTAACGTGGAGCTGAATCCTGGTCCTCCAATACCTCTCGCTTCACCCTCGGAATTCACAACAACCCCTGGCCTTGAAATTATGCTGGTCAATATCCTAAGCTTGACCAAGAAATCTGACCAGTTATAAGTATGGGCTGCACACACAGAATAGTACAGTTATGTAGGAACTTACCGTAACAGTAGATCTTCGAGAGAAGTTCCTTTAGTAGGTCATTACATATAGGACTGGCACCACTTGGCATCGGGCCGGGTGACAGACTTTTCTAGCAATTCTTGACGGGGGACCACTCAGCCGACGTCATGTGACTGACGTCAGCGTGGCCGTATACAGTGGGCGGTCCCCACGCCCACCCTCCAGTTCTCCCCCCGGAGCCAAGAAGAGGCCTGACAGCAGGAATAAACAGGATTTGGAGTCCCTGTGTAAGAAATAAAATAAGGGGAAGGAGGGAGGGAGGGAAAGATATGACCTACTGAAGGAACCTCTCTCGAAGATCTACTGTTACGTTAAGTTCCTACGTAACTGTACTATCTTACTGCGAGAGGGTTCCTTCAGTAGGTCATTACATATAGGACTGAGTCTCAAGCAGTCCCTCCAAAGAGAGACTGAGAGAAACAAGGGAGGAGGAGAAAATAACGCCAACAAAACTGGGAACAAGAATGGACCCAGCCTAGGACAGAAGGCCCTACAAGACAGCTAGGCTGAAGCCTGCCCTCCGCCTAGAAGCAATGTCCAGACTGTAGTGTTTAGTAAAGATGTGGACAGAACTCCAAGTGGCTGTGGCGCAGATATCAGCCGCAGAGACGCTCCGCAAAAAGGCAGCAGAAGCGGCAATGCCCCTAGCAGAATGACCTCTGATGGGACCCGGCAGAGGTTTGTCGTACTTTTGGTAACAATACCGAATACAGTTGCCTAACCAGTTGGAAAGGCACTGCTTCGAAACCACTTTGCCCTTCAACCTGGGAGCAAAGGAAACAAAAAGCTGATCGCAGCTACGGATACCCTTTGTTCGGTGTGTGCAGCACAGAAGGATCCGGTGGATGTCCACGGTGTCCAGGAGTGCCTCACCTCTGTTCGTAGGGGACAGAAAGTAAACTGGAAGCTCTCCTGATTGGTTTAGTGTGGCTTCTGACACGACCTTGGGTAAAAACTTAGGATTTGTCCTGAGGACTGCCTGATCCCTGTGGAAAATAAGATAAGGCTCTTTACAAGCCAGAGTGTGAAGCTCTGAAATCCTTCGAGCTGACATAATGGCAACTAAAAATAACGTCTTCCAGGAAAGGAAGCGTAAATTGCAACTCATCGCTGGTTCAAATGGGGGGACAGTGAGTTTCTCCAACATAAAGTTCAAATCCCAAGGTGGGGTCGGGCCTGCGGATAGGGGGTTTCAGAAGGAGGATCCCTTTCAGAAAGGTTTTTGAGACCTCCAGCTGAGCCACGGGTTTACCATCCACCAGCTTGTGGTACGCCGAAATTGCCGAAAGGTGGACCTTCAAGGAAGAATATGACAGACCGGAGTCTGACAGATGAAGGAGGTATTTCATGACTTGTGGGGCAGAACAAGAAAAGGGGTTCCAATTCTTGAAAATCACCCAGATGGAAAAACATTTTCACTTCATGGCATAAGTAGAACAAGTAAAGGGTTTTCTAGCCTCTAAAAGAACCTGAGCTACTCAAGAGGAGACCCCAAAGAGAGAAATCGTTATGTCTGCAGGAGCCAGGAATGAAGATGCAGTGTCCTGAGCCCCGGATGGACAAGACGACCTTGATCCTGAGTCAAGAGGTCATGAGTCACTGGAAGTGGAACCAGTGGTTCCCTCGTTAGCTGTTGTAGCAGCAGGAACCAAATTTGTCTCAGCCAGAGAGGGGCGATGAGGATCATCCCCACTTTCTCTTCCTGAAGCTTGAGAAGGACCCTCTGGAGAATGGAAAATGGAGGGAAGGCGTACTAAAATTTCCCCGTCCAGGACAGAGACAGCGTGTCGTGCCAGAAAGCACCATGCCCTGGAATGAGCAAGCAAAAACTGGGAAGTTTTGCGTTGTATTGGGAGGCAAAAAGGTCAATTTCCAGACACCCCATCTTAGGAAGACAGATTCTGCCACTTCCTGATTTAATTCCCATTCATGAGTTAGGGTCCGAGACCTGCTGAGACTGTCCGCCAGGCCATTCTGAACGCCTGGAACATGCACGGCCACTAGGGCCAGGTAATGCTGGACCACCCAGTTCCACACACGCATCGCCTCCCTGCACAGGGGGTACGAGCGAGTTCCTCCTTGTTTGTTGTGGTACCAAACTACCGACAAATTGTCCGTTTGGACCAGCAGTGATCCTTTGGGAAGAAGGGCCTGGAAGGCGTACAAGACCACCCTCATCTCCAGAACATTGATGTGTAATGATGCTTCCAAGCTGGACCACAGTCCTTGAGCTTGGTGCTCCCAACCCCATGTTTGATGCATCTGTAGTTAGGGATGTCGAGGGAGCCAGGCTCCTGAAAGGAAGACCCAAGGAAACGTTGCAGGGGTCCCTCCACCACAGCAATTGTTTCTGAACTGCTGAGGAGACTAGGACCGGATGGTCTAGGTCATCCAGGAGTTGGTCCCACTGTACCCTCAAGGACTACTGAATGACTCTCATGTGGAGCCTCACCAGGGGAATGGTAGTGATGGAGGCTGCCATCAGGCCAAGAAGGTGGAGGACCTCCTGTGCTGGGATGGTACTGGATGAAGCCACCAAAGAAGCCTGACACACCAAGGTCTCCGCCCTGTTTGGAGGAAGGAAGGCTCTGCATTGGACTGTATCCAAAACTGCCCCGATGAATTGTAGTCTCTGGGACAGGGTCATGGATGACTTGGGAATATTGACAGTAACTCCAAGTTTGCCAAAGAGGTCCAGAGTAAAGGACAGAGCCTCCAGTAAGGAGTCCCTGGAAGGGGGCTGAGATCAGCTAATCACCCAGGTAAGGGAAAACTGCAATACCCTGGTGGCACAAAAAGGCCGCCACCACCGCCAGGCACTTGGTAAACACCCGAGGTGCCGTGGATAGACCAAAGGTGAGGGCCCGAAACTGGAAGTGGTCCCCTTGGAAAAGGAACTGCAGGAATCGGCAGTGACTGAGGAAGATCGGGATGTGCAGGTAAGCATCCTGCATGTCCAGAGCCACAACCAATGATTCTCCAAAAGGAGTGGAAGAAGGCTTTGGAGCGTTAGTATCCGGAACTTTTTGTACTCGACGAACAGATTGAGACAGCTTAAGTCGAGAATGGGTCTCAAGTCTCATGTATTTTTTTGGAACGAGGAAAAAATGGGAGTAAACCCCCCCGCCCCTTTGCTGGAGGGGAATGCGCTCTATTGCTTCCTTGAGCAAAAGGCTTTGAATTTCTTCCCGAACGAGAAGAGCATGATCCCTGGAGCAGGAAGACCTTTTTGGCGGAGTTTCTGGAAGAATTTCCAGAAACTCTATAGTGTGTCTATGGACACCAGTTGCAGGACCCATTCGTCTGAGGTTACTGCCAGTCACTCCTGCGCACATCGGGCGAACCTCCCCCCCACCTGCTCCTCGTCATGAGACGGAGGAAGTAGTGGGAATAGGGAGTCAGGAAGTGGCAGGGCATTCAGGGGGAGGGCTTCCTGAACGTCTCTGGTTTTTGGAAGTAGGAGGAGTGGCAGACCCGGTGGTCTTGCATTTGCCCTGGCGTCGAGCCGGGGCCTGCTTCCTCTGCCTCCAAGTCCTTTTCCAAAAGGGCTACTGTTGCTGTTGAGTGCCTGATTGGTACATGGACCTCACTGATCTGAGGGTGAGGCCTCTGTCCTGGAGATCAGTAATAATATCTTTGGTGTCTCCACTAAAAAGCACTGAACCCCGGAAGGGGGCATCCTGAATCGCAGACTGTACCTTGTTGGCAAGGCCAGAGATGCGTAGCCAGGAATGCCGCCTCAAGGCAATGGCACTGCCGAGGCGCTGAAGGCAGAATCGACAGAGTCGAGTGTAGTCTTGCAGCATGCTTACAGGAGAAGCAAGAGAGGCGAAGATCCTTGGCAAGTTCCTTCTTGAGGCTCGAGGGGTCCATCGCTTGGACTTGGGCCTCTAACCTGGCCAAGGTAGCTTTTTGGTGTGACACCATGTGGGCCACATAGTTAAGGGACCGGAGCACACATGTGGCTGAAGCATAAACCTTCCTGCCGAACTGGTCCATCTGCCTCGACTCTTTATCTGGAGGAGAGGTGCTCATGTGCTTAGGTGCAGACGAGCGATCATGAGCAGCTGAAGTAATGACAGAGTCCACCTTGGGATGCGTCTTGAGAAAGGGAGCTTTCTTCGGCACCCGGTACACTCTATCTGCCCTCTTGGGGACAGCCGGGAGAGAATGAGGCATCTGCCAGACCGTAGAGGTTTCGGGACCGGGGACAGATACTCTAAGTCCAGGTGTTCGGCTTGTCCCTGTCTCATGGGGTCCTGATCCTCTGACTCCCAGTCGAAAAAATCTTTCATGGACCTCAACAGGTACGAAAAGGCAGGGTCCTATTGGGGGCACTTGAGGGAAACCTTGCCCTTTAGACCCTTGGGTTCCTCTAAAACATCCTCAGTCGAATCGTTGTCATCCTCGTCACCATCATCATCATCCGCCCCCTCGTCCAGGAGACCACAAATGTCCAGAAGGACGATGGTTTGACGTGTCGTCCCCGAGACATGGACCGTGGAAGGAGAGGAGCTCCTCGGGGACAGAGATCTAGGAGAGCGTGGGAGCGGGAGCCTACTCTCCAGATCTGAGACCAACTCTGAGCGGGCCCCCTGCAACCAAGACTGGATTAAGGTCTTGAAGTCCGGCACAGCTGGAAGTGGTGGAGGGGGAGGTGGAGGAGGTTGAGGCTGGGGGGGGTGGAGGAGAAGGAGAAGGAGGTGGAATTACCAGTGAAGGGGGGTAATGATACCCCTGATAACCCTGGAAGTGATAACCCATTGTATAACTTGGTGGAGGAACCGGGATAGCCAACATCGGGGTACCGACGTCGGGACCGACACCACCCGATCCGGCACCAGAAGTGGATCTGGTGTAGACCACTGGGCCCAGGCTGAGGAATAGTAGTCAGAAGTTCCGGAATCGGGTTGGGAGTCACCAGATCTGATGGTGGCATTGGGACCAGGATATTCACCGGATCTGAAGCAATCCCACCCAATGGGGGGGGAGGGGCCTCAACCGTAAGGCCAGACAGCTGAGGAGGAGCTTCCTTACCCGTGACCCTGTCAGGGGAACGCGGGACAGACCCCAAGGAATGGTCTTCGATGTCGAGGGTCCTGCATTGTCTTCATCTGAGGTACCCGCCTGAGAAGGGGAGGGTACTGGCGGGAGAGAAAGTGGCAGTCTCCCCTTGGTTCTGCCGGGCATTGGGGCTGTCGCCTTTAGGCCCGGATGGGAGATCCACATCTGAGCGGCCGTCAGAGACAGGCGTCTTACCAGATGGAGCCGGGCGGACGGGGAGGAGCCCCTGGCTGACTCATCGGCTGTAGCCGGGCAGGTCCCTGAGGCCTGGGGAGCCGACTGCCAATTTAGCAGCCGTGGTGGTGCAGCCGTCGGATGAGCCAGACAACTGACCTGCGGAAGTTTTATCAGACTTACCGTCCAAAGTCTTCTTAGGCGGCAGCTGTAAGGCAGCCTTGCTCGTCGAGGGCCTTGAGGCCTCAGGCTGGGCCTCTGTGGAGCGCTCCCATTCCTGAGATTTCACTTTGTGGTGTTTCTTGAAGGGAGAATATTTTTCTGAAGAGGACTCGCGGATTCGGTCCATTTGCTTTTCAAGAGAAGCAAGACAGACTTTTAAAAGGTGGGCCAACAAAGCCTGCTGTCTCTGCTTTTTGGTGGCCTGATTACATGTTTGGCACTCTGAGCAGGATGAGACAGGGTGGTCTGGGCCCAGACAGATCACGCACTTTAGATGACTGTCCTTATGAGGTATTTGTGTGCCGCAGGATGAGCACTTCTTCTTGGGTGAAGACATAAGCAAAAATTTTGAAAGGAATGGTGAAGGAAAAAATCCAACGCAAGAATTAACACGACGATCACTACTGGAAGTCTGCTATGCAACTGACACGAGGTGAAGGCGGAAGAGAACTGGAGGGCAGGTATGGGGACCACCAGCTTTATAAGGCCATGCTGACGTCGATCACGTGATGTTGGGTGGGTGGTCCCCCGTCAGGGATTGCTAGAAAAGTCTGTCGTGTGGCCTGATGCCAGGTGGCGCCAGTCCTACATGTAATGACCTACTGAAGGAACCCTCTCGAAGTAAGATCGGATATTATTTTATCACAGAGTCATGGCTCAAAAAGATCAATACTGATCAACAAATCTCACTGCCAGGCTATAAACTATTTAGGGCTGATAGGGACAGCAGGGTGGGGTGGGGTGGTTATCTACTCTAAAAGCAAATACACTCTTATTGATATCTGTGGTAAATCCAAACCAAAGGAATACGAAATCATATCCCTGAAGCTTTCCTTAACAGAATGTATCAATATTATCGGTGGATATAGGCCCCCTAATGGTGGTACTGACATCCTCATTATCTTAAAATCCCTAATCACCGCTTTCAACAATGAAAATATAATCTTAGGAGATCGAAATATGGACTGGCTTACCCATAAATCTTTCAGCCTGAAATGCCTTTGTCATGAGCTTGGCCTTGCCCAGATAGTCAACGAATCAACCAGGATCAATACTACAAACAATGCTAATAGTTCCATCCTCGACATCATATTAACCTGTCACCCTCATAAAACACTTCACTCCGCTGTGTTCCATAACGACATGAGCAATCATGAGGTGGTAGTATGTACTAGGTCACAAACCAAAGGTCATCACCAACCCAAGCTAATAACTAAACGGTCCTACCGCAAGTTCAACGCAGCACTGTACTTGTTGGATTTAGATAAAATTACCTGGCAAGATCTCTACCTTGCCAAAACGGCTGATGAGGCTGTCTCTATCCTCAGTAACAATCTTACCATCCTGGCTAATAAACATGCCCCCTTCATTAAATCTCAAGTGCGTAAAGCCTCACACCAGACCTCAAGGCTGAGCTCTCTAACTGTGATAAACTTTGGTCTCAAGCCAGGCGTATTAAGAACTCAACTGATTGGCAGGCTCCATTGCCTCCCCTGACCTGCCTACTGACTTCATTGTCACTTCTCTAGGCGAACCCCTTGAGGTCGTTCCCAAATTGAAATATCTAGGCATATAGCTAGACAACAAGCTCACCTTTAATGACCATATCGATAACCTGACTAGCAAGTTAAAATCCAGAATAGTTTTTTTCTTTAGAAACAGGTCCCTGTTCCCATTTGCGATTAGAACCAGGCTTGTTCAGGCCACATTCTTCCCTCTACTCGACTATGGCAACATAATTTACAATTCCATCTCTGCCATGAATCTAAATAAATTGGATGTCCTCTATCATCGTGCTTTGCGGTTCATTATTAACTCCCCTCACCGAACCCACCACTGTGATCTGTATGCGACTATTAGCTGGGCATCACCAGCTTCCAGACGACTGTTTCATGCTGACACTTGGACTCTTGAAGTCCTCCTGAACAAGCTGCCAAACTGCATAACGTCCCTTATCCACATCTCCTGCAGTTCGTATTCCCCTAGGAAGTCTGACTTTATCTTCCTAGACGTGCCCAGGACTCGCACCTCCTTCGGTAAACGTGCCATTTCATATGCACCTCCAACTATCTGGAACCAGCTCTAGTTTATACTGAAACTCTCTAGCATTGTCTCTGTCAGGCTCTTTAAAACCTTTGCTGCGATTAAACTAAAAAGACACCTGTAGCTGTGTCTAGTCACTCCTTGTCCTTTGACCTCTTCAACTAACAACTCTCTACCCGACTCCCTCTACATCCCTGCTCCTACTTACCATCCCCCTTTCCTTCCTTCCTTCCCCTACCCGCTCCTTATTCTTTATTCCTGTCATTCTTGGCTTCAGTGTTACTATGCACCCATCCTCCTTCCCTCCCCTAAGATCCTCCTCCTCTTCGTCTCCACCACCTCACCCTTACTCCTAGCTTTTACTCTCTCCTCACCTTATGCTTTATTCAGCTCCTGCTTCAAAGACCTTGCTGTATCTTCTTTACTTATAATGATTTCTGTAGGCTATGTTTTATAACCATTACCGTCTCATGTACTAATTGAGCACTATGTACCACATGTAACATACATTTTTACGTACAATGATTCCATATGTAATTTCCTTTGTATGTATACATGTTTCAGGACCTCCTTGTGAATGAGCATGCTCAATGGATTTTTTTCCCTGCAGTAACCTTGAACTGAACTGCAATAAACTTGAACTTGAACTGAACTAGAAACAGAGTCTGCAGGACTGCTGTGCCAAACCTGGCATCACTTCTGGACTGGGTGTCCAGGCTGTAATGCTTTGTAAAGGTGTGAACTGTCCTCCAGGTAGCTGCTTTACAGATTTCCAACAGTGGAATATCCCTGACAGCTGCTATGGTAGCAGTTGCTCCCCTTGTGGAATGGGCACTTAGCCCTGTTGGGGGCTCCTTTCCAGCTTTCGAATAGCAAAACTGGATACACTGAACTATCTAGCGAGATATGGACCCTTTAGATGCTGGATTTCCTTTACCCACATCCCCATAGGTCAGGAACAGCTGCTGTCTGTCCTGTCTATGGTCCTTAGTGCGAGTCAATTAGTAACTCAGAGCTCTCTTGACATCAAGACAGCGGAGTCGACGTTCACCTAAACTAGAATGTTCAGTGAAAAAGACTAGCAGAGTGATGGATTGATTTCAGTGAAAATCAGAGACCACTTTAGGGGAGAATGTCCTATTTAGTCTCAAAACTACCTTATCCCTGTGGAATGAGATGTGGCCTTTTTCAATACGCAGAGCCTGAAGCTCACTAATCCTTCTGGCAGATGTGATGGCTACCAGAAACACTGTTTTCCAGGTAACATACTTCAAATAAGCGGAGACCATGGGCTCAAATGGGGATACCATAAGCTGGGCAATGCAAACATTCAGGTCCCAAGCTGGCACTGATTCCCTGTGAGGGGGGGTGTAGGTGGGCCAAACCTTTGAAGAACTTTTTGAAAATAGGGTCTGATGCCACGGAGGCACCCTTTCCAGCTGAGATGTAAGCAGACACTAAAACCAGATGGACCTTCAAAGTAGTGGGTTGCAAGCCCAAGGAATGCAAATGGGTAAGATAGTCCAGCAGGGCTGGAATTTGTGCCTGTGCAGGTACCACATCATTGGTAGAACACCAAATAGAAAATATCTTCCATATAGAAGCATAGGTTTTCTTTGTAGTGGGCTTCCTGTAATCTCTTAAAGCATCCAGGACACTTTCCGACAGATCCAAGCCTGCATACTCTAAGTCTTCAAGAGCCATGTCTTGAGCCTGAGGGATCTAAGGTTCAGGTACAGGATCCTCCCTTGGTTGGAGGTTAACAGGTTGTGCTTCCAAGGGAGGCGCATCGGCTTGGACATAGACATGGAGAGCAGCAGGGAGTACCACGGCTGTCTGGCCCAGTCTGGTGCTATCAAGATCACTGATGCTGGCTGTGATCTGAGTTTGATCAGAACCCTGAGGATTAGGGAAAAAGGAGGGAAGGCACAAAGCTGTCTCCCCGACCAATCCAGAGTCAGAGCATCCAGGGATATTGTGCCCCTGGCTGGTAGTCTGCAACAGTACTGTGGCAGGTGGTGGTTCTCGTGTGACGCAAAGATGTCTACCTCTGGGGTGCCCCATCTTCTGAACACTACCTCCAGCACCTACCTGTTTAGGGTCCATTCCTGATGGGCCTGGTTGATCCAACTCAGGGCATCTGCTAGTGTGTTGTCCTTGCCAGGCAGATGAACAGCTTGCAGTACAGCTTTGAGTGAGTAAGCTAGACTCCATATCTGCATTGCCTCTGTGCACAGGGGGCTTGACCTTGTTCCTCCCTGTTTATTTATGTAGTACATTGTCGTGGTATTGTCTGTTTTGACCTGTATCACTCTGCCCTGCAGCAACGGTGCGAAGGCCTGCAAGGCTATGAGTACTGCCCTCAGTTCCAGCAGATTTATGTACTGAAGTGATTCTGCACTTGACCAAGTTCCATGAGTGCTGTGCTCCCCAAGGTGGGCACCCCAACATAGTAGTGATGCATTTGTTGTGAGAATCACTGATGGAGACTCTTGCTGGAAGGGTACCCCTTCCCTGAAATTGTCTACCTCCCTCCACCACTGGAGGGCTTTCAGTAATGTTCCAGTTACTGGAATCGACTTTGAGAGAGGGTCTCTCCTTTGGCACCAATGTTCCCTGAGATGCAACTGTATATCTCTCATTTGGAACCTGGAACCCAGGACTGTGCCTGTTACTGCGGCCATGTGTCCCAGCAACTGCAGGAACTGCCTTGCTGTCTTTGGTTTGTTTAGCCTGAATGAGCCAGCAATCTGCAGAACATTGCTTACCCTGTCCTGAGGCAGGTAAGCCCTTCCTTTCAATGTGTCCAGTTCTGCCCTTATGAAGTGCAGAACCCTCACTGGTAGTAAGACAGATTTTCTGAGCTTTATGAGGAACCCTAGAGACTCCAGGATCCCCTGGGTTATCTGCAGGCGATCCTTTATCTGTTGCGGTGAATTTCCCACCACTAGTCAGTCCAGGCAGGGAAACACTGTGACACCTAATCTTCTTAGGTGAGCTACCATCACTGCCAGACACTTTGTGAACACGCTTGGTGCTGAAGTTAGCCTGAATGGAAGTGATGAGAACTGGTAATGACCTGATGGGAGTCTGAACCGGAGGTATTTTCTGTGAAACTCCCTTATGGGGATGTGGAAGTAGAAGAAGAAGAATCAGCATTTATATAGCGTCTTTTCATACACAGTATCCCAAAGCGCTTTACAAGCAGTGCTAGACTGGTAGTGAAGTGACTGAATGTGTGGTGGCGGCCATATCGCACATCATCACCCACACAGAGCCTGGATAATTGCATGAACCGGTTTTATGGGAAGGGGAATGTTGGCCAGGACACCGGGAATGCTCCCTGCTCTTTATGAAGAGTGCCCTGGGTTCTTTTTACTTCCGCCTGGATACCCACCAGGACAACACCAGGATGGGCAGAAGGGACCTCGGTTTAACATCTCATCCGAAGGACGGCACACCCCAGCAGTACAGCACCCCCCAATACTGCACTCGGATGCCAGCGATTTTTAGGTACAAATCCAATCCCAGTGTGGCACGAGAACCCACGACCTTCTGGTCCAGAGGCAGATGTGCTACCAACTGAGCCACGCTGAGTAAGCATCTTTTAGGTCCAGAGATGCCAACCAAACTTCCTTCTGCCCAGCTGGCAGAATCATTGCCAATGTGACCATTTTGAGCTTTTTTAATGCCTGTTTAGTAACCTTAGGTCTAGAATAGGCCGCTACTCCCCATTTTTCTTTGTGGCGAGGAAGTATCTTGAGTAAAAACCCTTTCCCCTCTGCTGTGGAGAAACAGATTCCACTGCCTTTGACAGCAGCAGGTTTTGTACCTCCTTTTCCAACAGATTTCTTTCGGTAAGTGAAGCTGGTTTGAACAGTCCCGTCCTTAGGGGTGAAAAGGATTTGAAGCTTAGGGACAAGCCCTGACTCACTACTTCCAGGACCCACTTGTCTGTGTTAATGTTTTTCCAAGCCTGGAAGTAGTAAGCCAGTCTGCCCCTACTGGAATTTGGGAGGTAGCCTTGGCAACTAAGTCAAGAATTCTGTTTAGTCTGGGGCTGGGCCTGACCAGTCTGGGAACCACATCTGGACCCCGTCTGCCCCTACCCCTGAAGTACCCTGTCTGCTGGGGGTACTGCTGGTATTAAGGTACAGCCTGGGCCTGAAAGAAATGCCTGCTGTGGATAGATCTACCCCTGCCTCCCCTTCCATAGGGCCTGAAGGAAGGTGAAGGCTTTTCTTTGGCCGAATTACTTGTGTAGGTGGCCTTGTACTCATCCAGCTTTTTCATATAGGCCTCTGTCTTGTCACCAAAAAGGCAACTGTTCTCCACAGGAAAGTCCATGGCTTTCATTTGGGTATCCTGTGTGAAGTTCGTAGCCCTGAGCCATGCAAATCGTCCGAGGGTTATAGTAAGAGCCATCCACCTGGCAGCAGTATCATTGGCATCTGCTGCCATCTGGAACTGGTACTTTGCGGCCTCCATGCCAAACCTGGCAGTTTCAGCCAGGTCAGCTCTAAGACCAGATGGAGCCTTATTGGACATGACTAAGATTGACTGCCACAGAGATTTCTAATACTGTGCAGTAAAAGCCTGATAATTAGCCTGCTTTATAGCCAAAGAGGCCGACAAATAGCCTTTCTTGGGCATCCTGTCTAGTTTCCTGGACTCTTTTTCAGGAGGGTGTGATGCCAAAGGCACCTTTGCCCTATCACAGGCTGCTGTTTGGATGACACCCTAGAGGTCAGGGTGAGTAAACAGGAACTCAGTCCCTTCCCTATCCAGTTGGTACTTTTTTGTCCACCCTCTTGTCCAGAGGTGGGACTGAGTTTGCTGTCTGCAGAATTTTTAAAAATGTCCCTTTTAAAGAACTTGTTAATTGGGAGTAACAACTTGTTAGTGGGTGTTAACCCCATAAGTTCGAGGTACTCAACCTCTTCTTCATCTTCCGCTACTTCAGTTGTGACTATGTCCAAGGCCTCTACTATTTTTCTCACAAAAGAGAAATGGGAAGAATAATCTTCAGTTGCTCTAGGTGGAGACCCAAACTCCTGTTCAGGGGAAACCTCAGGTTCAATGGGTTTCCCTTCCGCATACTCCTCATAATCCTCATACTCTCTCTCTGCTCTTGCAGTGAGGTATGAGCTGAGGTAGGTGTTTGCCGAACCGAGGATTGAACTGGGGTATACGGTTAAAACCGTGCATCCACAATAGCGCAAGTAATTATGTAGCGTACAATTAAGCGCATGATAAAACAGCGCGATTAAAATATGTTGTTGGTAATTAATAGCGCGATACTGCCATCTAGCATGCGTTTAGCTCAGCTCACTGTAGAACAATAGCAAGTCATGCAGTATGAACCTAGCACAGTACTGCATTACACATGTCTTAATTACATGCATAATTCAGTATAACATATACACGTTATTTTGGTAAAATCAATACAGCTGTGAAAAAGTAAAACCATAAGTGCATACTTTTTCCTGAAAAGAAAGAAACACTGAGAAAGCTGACCAACATAACATAATAAACATTGTTAAATGTGCTGCGCTGGAGCGAAATAGAAGACTTGATTCAGCACTCCTTGAAAACTTCTGCACATTTTTGAAATGAATCCAAGAGGGAAATGGAGCTTGTTAGAGCCAAGTTCAAAGTTTAGCTTTTCAAAAAGGTTTGTGGTTTTGGAAATTGTATTTCGATTTTGTTGTGAATATTGTTCTTGCAGAAGGATGATGTTGTTAAAAGGAAGTTTGAAACTTGCACAGTTTTTTTCATCCAAGATATTTGCAGGCTTACCGGTACAAAGTATCCATTTGTGATTAATATTTCCTTGGATGGTAGCTTTAAAATGAAGAAAAAAATCGGACACCTTGTTTCCTGCTCTTAGTTCTGCACTTTAATTAGAAAACATTTTGTGCTACTCGATGCGTTTTTCCCATTGTATTGTGCTGAAATAATTTAGTAGGGCAAAAACAAAAATCTAATGAAAGCTCTTTGGAGCTACTTCAAATTCACTCGCTGCCATACTCACAAGGCTACTCTTCACCCGATGCAAATACCCTCTTTATGCAGGTACATGGCACAATGAAAGCTCTATGAAGACAGATATATTGTGGGGAAAGGCAGGCAAGTTTCCTCGCATCACTGTGTTGTCATTCTTCGTTAGAGAAGGGGGAAGAGTTTAGTTGAAAAAATGCTGCACATCACTGTACATCGCTATTGTTGCTAGCGCTGAATTGGTGTAGCGCTAATGTAGATAAGCACGAACATGTAGACGACATAATGACACGCGCTATTAAAGGCGCTGATATTGACAGTAACTTGAACCAGTGTCTTGGGGTGGCTAATCCCTCGTAAAGTCTGTATAACTTTGAAAGCCTGAGCAATTTCCTCACGTGAAGGCAAACTGGGAGGCACAGCAGAAGTCCCCTTATGCTTTTCTGCAGGGGGTTCAGTGTGTTGGGTTTTCTTCAGTTTTTCCTGCAGGAACCGGAGATTGAACCGGTTCACCGGTTCTTTTGCTTTTTGAAGAATCACCCTTATCAGGGGTGGTTTGCTTTGGTTCAGCAGTTTCACCCACATTTTGTGAGGGTGTAGGCTTGTCAGAGTCTGAAGCACCCAACTTTTTAAGGAGTCTTTCTTGATGTTTTCAAGCATGTTTTGAGGGAAAGACTTGCATATCTCACACTCACAGGAGAAGTATTCTTCACTCAGGCAGAGCAAATATAAATTATGTTTGTCAGCCTTGGCAAACACATCCACACTCTTAATACAGTTTTTAAACCCTGGAGGTCCGTTTATTTTTCCTTAGGTTTTTCTGACATATCTTTTTTTTTTTTTAACAAAGAAAAACCACAACAACAACCGCAAGCTGAAGTTCAAATTTAAAGTATTTATTGCGGTTGGTTCAGGAACCGAGGTAGGTTCTGATCAGAACCGGGATCCAGCGAAAAAAACAATTGAACTTCACAGTTCCTAAACCACAAAAACTAGTAAAATACATATAACTAAAACCAGAGTTTTTTGTTAAAAAACTCCGTCTAAACTAACCAAAACCTCAGTTCCTCAGCGGTTATCCCGAACGAAGAGAAACTGGGGAAAAACACTTAAAACCCTACTCTAACTAGCGATTATTAAATTTAAACAGAAAATAAAGGCAGCAAATGAAAATTTTAAATAAATACTTATAATTTCTAAGTCAAACACTGAGGAAGGACTGTGAAGAGAAATCTCCGAGGCATCTAATCTTGCCAGGCAGAGAAAGAAATCTGAGGAGTTAATAGAATGCAGCAGTTGATAAGGGCAGCATTTGAATAACAGGCACGAGCCAATGATGTTTCCATCATTAACATAATGTTCTATCTCCGGGCAGTTCTACTTTAAAGGCTGACTGCAAATTATTGGACTATTGGAGAATTGCTGGGGTGAGAAATGGTCCATTATCAAGCTGGGTCTGACCGAGTCTGCTAACACATGTGCAAAGGCCCAGAGTAAGAAGTCCAGGACAAAAAGATGGAGATGGCTCGGCAAGGAGGTGGCAGAGAAAGTGAGGGTAAGAGGGTAGCCTTCCGTAGGTACAAGCAAACTAGGTAAGAGGTAGACAGGGAGGAGTATTTGAGGAAATCCAGAAAGGTGAGTTGAATGGTCAGGGCAGCTAAGGCCGCAAGAAAAAAAAGGCTGGCACAAGGAATCAGAGAAGGGGAAAAGGTTTTCTTCAGGTATATAAGAGAGAGAAGAAGCTGCAAGGATGGGAAAGTTATAATTATGAGTGAGGGGGGATGGGCGGAAAGTGGGGTAGACCAGGTGGAGGCACTTAATGAGTACTTCTGTTCAGTGTTCACTAGGAAAACAGATGGGCCTATGCCACAGGTGATATAGGGGTGGGAAAGAGGGAAGCAGATGTAACTGATGGGGAAATCCTGGAGGACAGGGTTTTAAAGTTTCTTAAGGCCCTTCGGGTGGATAAGGCTTTGGGACCGGATGTTATGCTTCCGAATGTCCTGAGGGAATTGGTGGAAGTCCTGACTGGCCCGCTGGTGAACCTGTTCAACACCTCACTGGAGTCGGGGTGCGTGCCTCAGGACTGGAGAATGGCACATGTGGTATTTATTTAACAGGCAGCTTAATCTGGTTCAAGGTCAGTTGGCATTCATCTGTATCTCCCTCCCCCGGGTCGTGCCTGAAAATAGGCAGGATTTGTCTAGTGCACTTACCCGGTCAACAAAACCAAAACAAAATAAATAAATAAATAAATAAAACAAATCGGAAAGACCTTTGAGCCAATGGCTCTTTTACAGAGCCACGTTAAGTCACAAGAACAGCAAATTACAATGGTTTCAGTAAGTAGTACAACATGAGGAAAGCAATTACATAAACAAAAGAACAATATGACAAGATAAATATTGTGTAAAGTGCAGCCAGTGGCCTTGTCTGAAGAGGGGTGAAAGGGCTTACAAGGAGAGAAGTACAGGGGGTGAACTGAGGGGTGGAAGGTGCAAAATAAGAGCAAGGAGAGAGATGCCACAATTAAGTTTAAGCAGGAAAGACCCATAGGGCGGGGGCAGAGTAACAGAACAAGGTGAGGAAACAGAGGAGAGAGGAGGGAAGTGGGAGTGGAGAGGTAAGGGAAGGGGGGATGAGGTAGAATGAAAAGAGGGTAGGAATGAGAAGGGGATAAGGGAGGAAGTGCTGTGAGTAGAATAGCGCAGCAGCAGCATAGGGCTATACAGAGGCAAATGGTAAAAGAGGGAGGTCCCAGTGCATTTAGCTGTCAGCAGAGATTAGGTATAGCAGTCACAAGAAGCTCTGGAAACTAGGAATTGATGCAGCTTCCGCTTAAATGGTCCCAAGGTTGCAGTCGTCGCAATCTCAGGAGGAATGGAATTAAATAAATTAGCAGTTCTAACTGCAATGGATTGCTGCTGGAGCAAGGTTCAACAGCGAAGGACAGTAAAGGTTTGGCTCACAGAATTTCGTGTGCTCAGAGTGCCCCAGAAGGGACTGAAAAGCTGAAGGGAACCTGGTGGTAGGAGACCAAGATCTGCCTTCTTAGCCAGAAGGTAGGCTTGATATTCAATGCGAGCCTGGAGTTGAAGCCAGATTGCTTATTCGTAAAGGTCACACGTGCGAGTACGATACACTGCACCAGTTAGTAGACGGCATGCCTTATTCAGAGCTGTGGTGAGCCGACGTAGGGTTGTGTCTGTGGTGGAACTATAAATGACCAAACCATAGTCAATAATAGACACAACTGAACTTTGGATAGCCAATCTCAGGGCTTCGGTAGTAAGGCAGTGTTTATGCCTGTGTAGAAGGCCTAGGCGAATGTTAACTACCTTGGCAACATTCTCAACATGGTTGGAGTAGGACAGCGTACTATCCAGAGTAACTCCTAGGTATTTAAAAGACTGAGTCTGATCAAGGATAACACCCGCACTGTTTTTAATCACCAATTGTTTGGCTTTGTGCTTGCTGTGGGTACCATGGAAGAGCATGACCTTAGTCTTTTTGCAGTTAAGCACCAACTAATGAGAGATGAACCAGGACTCAGCATTGGTAAAACTTTTATTTATTTTATTTTTATTTTAGTCTTTGGTAACCGGCTAGGGCCCACTAGGCACAAGTGCCTATTTTCAGGGGCAACCTGGAAGCACTGGGCAGTTAAGTGATTTGCTCAGAGTCACACAGTATGCAAGTGGAGGTTGTGAGAATCAAACTCTGGTCTAGTCTGCTGGATGCACGAAGCTTCTTCACACCTCGTTCCTCAAACCTCTAGGCTATACTGCTAGCCTATAAGTTGGGCCTGAAGGAGGGTAGGGTCAGCAACCTTTGAGAAAATGACCACATCATCCGTGTAGAGGAGTACTGGTTCAGAACAGGATGATGGAAAATTATTGAGGAAGGTGCTAAATAGAAGGGGTCCTAGTATCGATCCTTGAGGAACCCTAGAGCAGACAGGCAGTTTAGCAGACAGGGCAGACCCTATTCTTACCTGCTGTGTGCGGTTTCCTAGATAGCTGATGAACCACTTTAGGGCTTCTGAAGATATACCAAGCCCAGCAAGTTGATGTACCAGCAAATGGTGATTGACCATGTGAAATGCTTTAGACAGATCAATAAAGGTTGCACCAACAAGTTGATCCTGATCAAGAGTATGGTGAATGAAACCTGTGAATTCCAGTAGGGCTACAGATGTGCTGTGCCCTTTCAAGCTCATGTTGGTTGGACACATTGTAGGTTGTATTTTCCAGGTAATCCACAAACTGGTCAGCAACAATCCTTTCAAGTGCTTTGGACAGCGGGGGATGAATAGATATTGGCCTATAATTCCCAGGTAGTAATCTGTCCCTACTCTTAACAACTGGTGTAACCAGAGCAGATTTCTAGATCTGGGGGAACTGTGAAAGTATGAGGGAGCGATTGAGAAGCCTTGTGAGGGGGGACAGGACTTCACCTAGAGTTAGGGTAAGAAGTTTTAGGTCAAGGGAATCACTGCTTGTCCTTGTTCCTCCTAGAACTTTACGTAGGTAGGTCTTGGTCTCACTTTCCGAGATAGCTTTGAAGTAGAAATATGGGTGGGTAGAGGCCTCTTCTGATTTGGTGGATGTAGGAGCTGTGCTGGGTGGTTCAAAGAAATTTGGGGGCAGAGTTTGGCTAAGGTCTGTGAAGGATAAATTAAATGTGCTGGCAATTAACACGGGATCATGGGTGATAGACCCATCAACATTTAACATAGTTGGAGCCTGTTTGGATGCTTTCCCAGTGATTTCCGAGAGGTTTTCCCAGAATTTTTTCCCATCAGGCCAGGTCTTGGCAAGGATGTCCTTATAGTAACGCGGCTTTGTGCTCTCCACACACCTCGCCACAAAAGTGGACCAGGGATGAATCGAGTAACTACAGACTGGTCAGTCTTACCTCCACTGTAGGTAAATTAATGGAGACCATTCTAAAGGAAAGACTAGTGAACTTACTGGAAGCCAATCATTTCCAGGATGAAAGGCAACATGGGTTTGTCTTGGGGAGATCTTGCCAGATCAATCTTAATGACTTTTTCGGTTGGGTCACAAGCTCACTAGATAGGGGCCATGCAGTGGATGCCCTGTATCTGGACTTCAGCAAGGCCTTCAACTCAGTGCCACATTGAAGGACGCTCAGTAAACTGAGGAACCTGGGAGCCAGGGAAAAACTAGTGGAGTTGATCAGGAGCTGGCTGCAGGACAGGAATCAGATGCTGATATTGGGGGACTACTGAAATCCAGACTTGTTACCAGCAGGGTCCCACAGGGCTTGGTACTCGAATCGGTGTTATTTAAAATCTTTACTGGGAACACAGTGGACAGAATCAGAAGTAAAATCGGCCTATTCACAGACGACACAAAGATCTGTGTGACAGGGGACAGTGAGGAGGGAAGGGGAGGCAGGAGCTCAGGGAGGACCTAGCAAAGCTCAAGTGCTGTTCAGGCATCTGGCAGTTGGGGTCAATGCTAGGAAGTGCAAGGTCATGCACCTGGGTGCCAGAAACCCTGGGACTAGCTACTGGCTGGGGGAATACAGGTATCCATTTCAGAGGAGGAAAAGGATCTAGGGGTAATTGTCACGGAGGACATGAAACACTCTGTGCAGTGCCAAAGCAAACAAAAGGCTGTGGTGCATTGCCAGAGGAATCACCTCAAGGAAAGAGGAAGTCATCCTGCTTTTGTACAGGTCACTGGTGAGACCACACTTAAGAGTACTGTGTGCAGTTCTGGTGTCTGTATTTGAAAAAGGACATCAAACTACTGGAGGGGGTACAGCGAAGGGCTACCAAGATGATCCTAGGCCTGGGGGAGAAGCCCTATGAGGAAAGACTGGGGGAGCTCAACATGCATTCCCTGGAAGATAGACGGGAGAGGGGAGATATGACAGAAACCTTCAAATACTTAAAAAGTATGAATAAGGTTAGAACAGAGGGCATTTTCAAATTAAAGGGGGAGGGGTCCACAAGGGGAGAGAGTCTGAAATGGATGTTTTGGGGGGGGGATTTAAAAGAGAAATGAAGAGGCACTATTTCACAGAAAAGGTTCCAATGAGGAACAAACCGCTGGAAGAGGTGATATCACTGAAAACTGTGGGCAGTTTTAAAACCAATGTACAAGCAGATACAAAGATGTGGGCAGTCCCCTGTCGTAAAAGTTTCCCGTGAAGTCCTGACAGCAACAGCTTACAGTCCAATTACTACTAGGATAAATGGACAAAAGAGGGCGGTTAGCCCATCTAGACTGTCCCCCACATGTGGGGTTATGCCTATACCATTCGATGTTTAGAATAAAATACTCTATCTAGTATGTTTTTAAATTCCAAAAAACTAGTTGCCTCAACTGCTCCCTTTGGCAGTTTATTCCAGGTCTTAACAGTCCTCACAGTAAAATAATTATTCCTTTTGGATGTTACTGTCCTTGGGACTATTCATTTCCTGCCGTGAGATCTCAGGCAGTCTCTGGTATTACTGAATATGAGGTTACATTGACTACTTAATTCTGGGGACTGTAATAATTTGTACAGAAGCAGTAGGTTGCCTCTTTGCCACCTTTGTTGTAAAGAAAACAAACCCATTTCCTTCAGTCTGTCGTTATAAGGCAATCCCTTTACACGTGGAATTAGTCTTGTAACCAATCTCTGCATTCCTTCAATCATATTTATGTCTTTCAGTAAGTATGGTGCCCAAGCTGGGGATCCATAATCAAGCATTGGCCTGACATAAATATTGTAAAGGGGAAATTATACACTGTTCGGATCTACAAATAAGTGTATGATTTATTTTTTTTAACAAGTCCCCTGGCTTTACATGTTACAAGACTGCAATGGTCTGATGATGTAAGCTTATTGTTGCTTTTAACAACGAGGTCGGATTCAGATGTAACTTTACATAAAATGGAACTACTCGGGATATAATTATAATTGCAATTATTAGTACCGTAGTTCATTACTACACATTTATTAGTTTTAAACTGCATACCATTATGTTCTGACCATTCCATTATCTTATTAAGATCATTTACAATTGTAAGATGCTTACTGATCGTATCAACCTCGACACTTAGTTTTAAATCATTGGCAAATTTGACCATCTTGTTTGTGATGCCATTTTGTATGTCACTGATGAATATATCAAACAATGTTGGGCCCAGTACTAAACCTTGGGGGACTCCACTAGTTACCTCCTCTTTGACTGATATACATCCATTAACTTTTACACTCTGCGTTCAACCTTTCAACCAGTTGTTAATCCAGTGCACCAGTAATGGGCTAAAGCCTAGTGCAAATAATTTATTAACTAAGATGATATGTGGCACCTTGTCAAAGGTCTTGGCGAAGTCCAGAAATATAACATCTGAGGGACGGCCACTGTCAACGCTTTGGCTGATCTGCTCATAGAAGGTCACCAAATTTGTTGTGCATGATGCTTCTTGTTTAAACCCATGCTGGAGCTTGTCTATAACATTATGGCTAATTACTTCATTTTCTATTCTAGACTTTAGCAGTTTTTCCATTATTTTGCAGGTGGACTGATGCTAAGCTAATTGGCCTATAATTCTTAACTTCTGCTTTATATCCCTTTTTAAAAACAGGTGTCACAGTAGCTACTCTCTAGTCAGCTGGTACCACCCCGATTTCTAGAGACGTGTTATAAGCATCAAGGAGCGTGCGATTATATGCGATGCAGCCTTGAGTAATCTTGGATGTATCCGGTCCAGGGCTAGTGGATATTTTTACTTTCTGTAATTCCACTTCTACTTCCTCAATTGCAAACTTGTGGATGCTACTACCATTGTCACTAACTGCAATGTTCGTATTAGCTACCTTTGCAGTAAAAACTGATCAGAAATAGTTGTTGAAAGAATCTGCAACTTTAGTGTTTTCTCTTATGATATTGCCATTATGATGGATAGGTCCTATACTCCATGCCGATGTTTTATTATTAGAGTTATGTAAGACTGGAGTAATTTAATATCTTTAAAATTAGCAATTTTGAATTATGTTTTATATCTTGCCCTTTTGATCATATTTTTCAATCATTTTTGTGCTTTAATGTAACTTGTTTTATTTGTTGCTGATGAATTTTGTTTGAATTTTCTATAAGCCTTGAGCTTACGTTTTGTTTTTTTTATTCCTGCAATCATCCAATTTGGTACTTTACCCCTCTTATTGTATTCATTTTTTAATAGGACTAATTCACTCACTATTGAGTTCAAAGTTTCTTTAAAACTGATCCAAGCCTCTTCAGGTTCTAAGCCATTTAGTAGCTGATCCCAGTTTATAACTTCCAGATGTTGTACAATGCGATTTAGGTTAGTTCTATTACAATTCCTTATTTTTTTATTGTTTGTAGTGGGTTTGTAACGTGTATTTAATGTACAAGTGATCATATTATGGTCACTATTTCCTAGTGGAGGTAAGATGGAGACATGGTTTATAATGTCACCGACATTTGTTAGTATTAGGTTCAAGGTATTGCCACCTCTAGTTGGCTCACGGACCAACTGTTCCAAGCCATAATTTATAGTCAAGTCCAGAAACTGATATTCTTGTTCAGTTTTGTCTTTTAAATTCTCTCAATCAGTTCCTGGGAAATTGACATCTCCCACGATGATTGTGTAGCCTAAATCTGATGCTTGAGCAATCTCCTGAACTAAAGCATTGGTGTCTTCCGACACAAGATCATGGTGGCCTATAACAGTTTCCCAAACTTACTGATGGTCGACTTGGAAGTTCAGGCTTAATCCAAAGTGATTCTAAGTTGTTAACTGACCCCTCAGGTAACTGCATTGTATGCGAGGAGATTGAATTTGTGACACAGACGCATAAGCCACAACCTGTCTAATGCTCCCTATCCTTATAATATAACTTGAAACCAGGTATATCCCCTCATCCAGTCTGATGAGTTATCCCATCATGTTTCCATTATAGCCAGTACCTTGATATCAAGTTGATGTATAATTGTTTCTAGCTCAGATCTCTTGACTATATTAAGACTTCTTGTGTTCGCTATTAAAATACTATATCCATGTTTCACCTGCTTAATATGTGTAAGACCTCATGACAGTGTGCCCCTACAATGGGTACAAAGATGTTTTAGTCCCCCCCCCACTATCTAGTTTAAATGTTCATTTATGTGGGACACAATCTTCCTGCCAAGCAGGTTGCTCCCCTTTTACTAAGGTGTACTCCATCCCAACTAAACAAGTGGGGTCTATTCACAAAATGTTCCCAATGCACTAGACATGCAAATCCCCTGATGAAACACCATTCCCTGAGCCAGTTGTTTACATTCTTAATTTTTGTTGTTATGGATACTGAGGCCCTAGGTACCAAAAGAATTTCTGAAAATGTAACATTGCACTCCTTGGCTACTAGAAATTCACTTAGTGTGGTAAAATCCTTTTTTATTTCTTCTATACTAGAAGTGTAAATGTTATTTGTACTAATATGAATGACCACTAATGGCCTCTCCCCTGCATTATTTAGGACTGTAGTAATCATTATTGTCAAATCTGAAACTCTGGCCCCCTGTAGCTAGTACAGGTATGATTTATTTTGTCTGGGTTACAAATAACGTGGTTGATGTGTTTTATCATAGAGTCTCCTAACACAAAAATCTGACAACGCCTGAATTCTGCTCTTTCTTCCTCATTCTGGCTATGTGTAACAACAGTTTGCACATCATTGTTATTATCAGACCTGTTAGGGGCCTGTCTGACTAAATTATCAGGTGGTATTGCTGTAGGTGGGATATAATTATTACCCACGGGCATGGCTGTTGATGATTCACCAGGATCTAGATGCATGTCATTATTCATAGGGATATTTCTCTCCCCAGCTTCTTTTTCTGACTATACAAAACTATCTGGTGTATATGACAGTACACTTTTCTCAGCAGTGCCCAAGGACACAGGTCTCCTGGCCTGCTCTGGAGCTGAGGCACATGTGTTAAATGACACAAAGTTAGCATATGCTAAAACACTTACTAATGTGTTATGGCTCTAGGGAGGAGATATCCACAAAGGAGACAGAATAAATACATGCTTTAAGAATAAGCAAATGCCACCGCAGAAGCCCTGCTGCAGAAATCAGATCTGAAGTGCCGTACAGAACTAGGGGCCCAGCCCTTGACCAGGTAGAATAATGGGCTATCTGGTTAATGTTTACCAATCCCTTGGCATGCAATTCACTACAGGTACTTGGAAGGAGTGAACCACCAAGTGTGTCACAGACTGGGAAAAGATAATGGAAAAGGATATGCTGAGTTAGTAGGAATCCCCAGTACCTATACTGAGGATCAATAGCACTCCTGCAAAGTAGTATTCTGTTAGAGTGATTTAGAGGGCTTTAAGGGAGAGTGTGCATAACTCAGCTTCTCCACCTCAAGTAGACTGCACAAGGAATTAGCCATCAGTTATTCATCTTACTACAATGGAGGCTCTAACCCGGTCATTGGATATAAATACAAGTTGATGTAGGATGCCTGGACCCTCTCTTACCCAGCAACAGAAAAGGGAATCTTCTTCCTATTAAAGGACAGTGAGGGCAAGGGAGTTTTCTGTCCAGTTTCTCCTACCCCTGAAGAGCTGCTGCCTGGGATGAAAAGGCCAATGTCATGCCTCTGAGCAGAACACTTACAGGTGCGGGGGTTCTAAAGGTAGAGCACTTGCAGTGATCGATTGACGTAGCCTTGTGGCTGACCAGCGATGATCCCTTAAAGGGGGAATCCATCATTCTGCAATGGGTCTTTATAGGAAACTCTGAAGCTGTGCTAAGAATTGTTGCAAACACAAATGCCTGCCACTGCAATATGAGCAGCAACATTTCAGGAATCATAAGCCACCCCTCAGCTGAAAGCTATTGGATTCTGAGCCCTTGTTAGGAGATGGGGAAAACAAATCTTCCAAGTAATGCAGTGATACACAGATGCCCTATTTGTACTTGGCCATTTAAGATTGTTAGTTGACAACGCTGATGCCTAGGGTGGCTGAAGCAAAAGCAAAAACCTTTTCCCCCAACTTGTCCGGCCTTCATGATTACTTAGTGGGGGACTTCTTGATAAACCCTCTGTTGATTTGAAGACAGCAGCTCAACTGTAGGTGAAAAATAAAAAATAAATATTTTCCCTTCAGGTCAAGGTAATTAGAGTCTACTTCTTGAGGGACTGATGGTGGGCTATTAAGGTGCTGCCATACCTGTTTCCATATGTCCAGAATGGCCATCTCTAGTTCCTGTTTTATTATGGGTAAGACCACCACAGGAGGAGGCGGATTAAGGTAGTTGAGCAGGTTGAACTGGGCTACATCAGAGGTGATTGTAGGGAAAAAAAGACCTTCTTCATATTGACTACGATGGAACGAAATGGGGCATCAGCCATTGCCAGCTCTGGGGACAACAGAAATAGCTGGTGCTGTCCTATTATGACAGGTCATCTTGAACCTCCACCTCTACTGCACTAGGAGGGATTGTAATTGTTGGTAGTGTTATGTGAGACTGTGGCCAGGTAGTCAACAACATTGACTGGGAAAACAGAGACCCAGCGGTAACTGTTGCAGACTGAACTAGTCTAGAAGCCCGTTCCTCCATCCTGGCTATCCACAGTGAGAACTGATGATTAGAAAGTCCACCTGCAGGAGCAGGGGGCAGTGGAAAGGAGGTGGGCATGATTGACAGTGCTATTCTTAGTGCGGTGCAATGATAGCTACAAGGTATCTGATGGTACTGACAACAGTGCCATAGAGGTGACTGCCCCTGAGAGAAAGCTAATGTCAGCAAGTGCGACATCCCAGTAGGCAAATATCTACCACATGGGAGAACATCATGGTCAGAACATGACCTGGAGAAGGGTGATGAATGTCTGTACTCAGTACTGTGACTGGTGCCATGTTTGGCACCATGGGTAACACAAAAGCTCACAGTGTGAATGGCACCATGGTCAGCACTATGCTTAGTGCCAGTAAGGGCAACAACACCGCAGCTATGGTGAGCATAGCTGGACAGTTCCAACACTGATGGTTAAGTTGCAAATGACACCAAGATAATGACCTCTGGTAGAAGGTAATTAGAATCTGGAATTACTTTCACAGCTTGAAGATGTGCTTCACTTAAGTCGCTATGATCTCTTTGGGGAGGCAATAAAAAGGGGAGTGTTTGTATAATTTCTCCAGCACAGGGGAGGATGAAGAAGACAATGTCACAGCTCTAACTCAGTGCAGTCCAGAACGGGACCATGACAGATGCTGCAACAACACATTGTTGGCCCCCATCTTAAGCATTTTAGTCTTCTGAGCCATGGGCACTGAGAGACAGTCAGAACAATGGCAGATGTCATGGTAAGAGCTTAATCAATCAAGGCATATCTTATAAAAGTCATGAATGGACATTCTATTACCTCAGATGCACAGCTTGAATGGGGGCTTACCAGACATGCTTTATGAAAGTGTCCACATCGAGGAATGATACAAAGACTACAAATTCCATATGATACAAAAATGATTTAGGGCTAGCAGGGCAGATGCTATGAGGAACGCCTCAAGGCACTAAATATGTACTCACTGGAGAACAGAAGGGAGATGGGAGATATGACAGAGACCTTCAAGTTCCTTAAAGGAATTAGCAAAGTGAACTGCAGGGAACTACTTAGCCTGAATACCAATACCAGGAGGTAGGTTCGGGAGAGATGTGAGGAAGTACTATTTTATGGAAAGGGTGGTAGAACCTTGGAACAGTCTGTCAGCTGAAGTGGTGGGTGTGAAAACAGCCAGGGGGATTCAAGCAGGGTTGGGACATAATGATGGGTATAGTGGTTATCGGGGGCGACAGGACCAAGGAGGAGAATACAGAGAGGACGGGAGGGTTAGTACCCTAAAGGAATAGTAGGTTCCAAGGAATATACTGAACTTGGGCAGACTGGATGGACCTCTGGTATTTTTCTGCCATCATTGTTTATGTTTCTATGTAAATAAAAACGCCAAATGTAAAAAAAAAAAAGCAAACAAAAGTTTAATACAACAGTGGGCTGGTGACGTTCTATATGTTACTGGCATGTAAATGTCATCATATGTTGGTACCATGCATAGGAGTCACCTGCATCGAAAGGTCTGGTTTCTGCACAGTCTTAATGCTTCCAGGCCCAAGGAGAAAGTGTGTGGTCCTAACAAGGAGCTTCACTCCTAGGTCAGTGACTGATTACATAGGATTTTTTTGCGTACAGTTTAACTTAATATAACAATCAAACATTCAGTGTTCAGTGTTTTGCTCAACACTCTACCTTGAAGACTAAAAATGTTATTAAATACAGACGAGGCTGGAAGCAGTATACCCTGGCCATGATGAGAAAAAAAAAACAGCCTCCCTCTATGGGGAGAGCAGGGACTCCTCCTCCCTCTGAGTCACCCATGTGGGGGTAGGGAGGGTGAAGCGGCAAGATGGCCACGATGCTGCTCCGCTCCCTGCCACAATATGCTTGCTCCTTGCTGGACATTTACTAACAAGTTTTAGTTCAACTTTTATGAATGAAACTTCGGTTATTTTAACCTATTGCCTCTGGACAAGTACTTTTTGTGCAGTTTTAAAAGCTACAAAGTGTTCTTTTCTGCCCCTGAACAGTCACCTGGCTGACCGTTGGTTTTCGTCGTTCTGAAGAAAATTCACTGAATTCGAATGAGGCAGGCAAAAAACACAGGAAAAAAAGCTTCTTTTAAAATTATGTTATTGTTGTTTTGGAGCTTTAAACCAGAATGTTGAGCTTTGTTTAATATGACGATGTGAAAACCCTGTGGACCAGGAGCGTTTGGCAGCCAGAATTTTTGCCAGCTGCTGACAGTGTTTTTTGTGTGGAAATTGGAACTGAAGCTGGATCACCAAAGAACAGGAGAGAGCCTCCTCGTGTGCATGAATGGACATTGCACTGAAAAGTGCTGAAAGGTGCAATTTAAATAATAAAAGTTATGCCATCTATGCTAGTGGATTAGAGGAAAATTCAAATGCTTGGGCTTCATTTATTACACTCAAAAGAGCAATTATCTGTCTTTCTTTTGCAGATTAACGAAGGAAGCAAAATACAAATTCAGACCTAATCATGGTTACTAGTGAAGAGGTGTCACAGGACGTTTGGAGAGGAAAGAAATTAACTTGCTGGCCCGGTGGCGCTGAGGGGGCTGAGCGCGGACGCACACCTGCTAGGCCACGCTCGCCACCCAGGTTCAGGAACCGACCTCGGGCCGCTGGGGCTGGCAGGGGAAGGAAGGACTGAGCGCCCGCGACAGCTCCTCCTTCCTTCGGGTGGGTGAGGGTGGCGCGCGCTGCAGTGACACTCAGTGGAGGCTGGAGGTCTAACAGCGAGCGATCTGACAGGGGAAGAAGCCGGCAGACGCCTGCACGTAAAGTGCGCAGGCGCATTGCCCGTCCGCTCTCCAGGGGCATACTACATATCTAAAAATAATGGGACTCCGCCTATAGCTCCTCCTCGTCTTCGTGTCGCTAATCCTCCAACCAGTTACTAGGACCGGGCTGGAATATAGGGTGCCATCTCCGCGCCCATCCTCTGGGGGTGCCAGGGGTGACCGGAGGATTTGGCCGACATGGAGAGACCTCGGGGGGCCATGACCAGGGTGGATACTTGGCGAGAGGACCCAAAAAAAAAAAAGAAAGAAATTAACTTGCAACACTGAGCTATGTCAATCCTGTTTTGGTGAGAATGTCCTGAAGTTTCTGAAGCGCTGCTAAAGCTCATTTGTGGTGGGGTTTGCCGTGTCAGCAGGGGTTTTTGCACTGAGGCCCAGCTGCTTGAGTTTGGCAGATTATCATTGAACTCTGAAATGAACTTGTAAGGTATGTTTTTTCTTATTTAAATATGACCAGGAGTGTTTCGAGAGAGTCGTAGTAAAAATCCCAAGTTATGTGCTAAGAACGTACTAAAAACAAGAAATGGCTGGAAAAGATTTTATAATTTCACTACTTTGGGCTTCTGGTGTGTTGTGATTCTGTGAGACCTACACATGGAGTAACCTATGATTTTGGGAGCTCTATAAGTTCCAGCCTGTTGCTAAATTTCCTGTGCTTTAATTACTGAAACAGTGAATTTCCTGCAAGGGCCTTTGAGCAGGACCTCCAATGAACCTTGCCTTTTGCTTGAAGAAAAAGGAAAATTAGATATACACTGACTCTTGTCAGGAGATGTCTCTTCCTGGGCACTTCCGATTGTTTATTTGATAAGTGGTACATCTGACAGATGAATAAAGCAACTAAAGAAATTGTTGCTAGAATTAAAAGCACGTCACTCTGTGGGACTCCTTATTGGAGATAGAGTTATACTTGGGGCACGGAAGTGGAAAAATATCTTTGAACATGACAATCTAACCCAAAAACTGCTTAAATAATTTCATTAATGCCATCATTTTCTCTAGGTTTTGAACTACCTTTGTTATCTTGCTATTTGGAATGGAGAGTTTAGGACTCTTTGTGTTAAATTACCTTTGTTGGACTCAATTTGCTAGCTGAGCCAAAAGGTATATACACAAACCTGATAATCTGCTCTGTTCTGTGCATTCATGTATTTGTAAAAAGTTATTTTAGGGGCTTTTAAACTAATGCTTCAGAGGCATGTTTGAAAGCATCAAAATGTTTTTTTATGATAGACTGCTGATTAATTATTATGAAGTTTATGAAGTTTTTAAACTTTTTGATGCTGTGCACAATTAGGACAATTATGATATTGAAGGCAAGGCATTTTTTTCTGGAAATCAGTGTGGTTAATAATGAATTTAAATGAAGAAATGTGGTAGTGTTTTCAAGATAATTAGTTTGCATCTAATTTGATAATACTTGATAGCTTACTGATCTTGAGTAAAGTTCTATAAGGGAACACAATGTATAATTTGTGACTGAGCTTTATCCAGGTGAGGGGAATTAATAGGTGTTTAGTTTTGAACTCATGATAGGAGTACTAGTTCATAAAAAAGAATTACTTAATTAACTCACCACGTACTAATTAAAGTAGGGTTACATACTTCATGTTAACAATTTTGATGTCCATTGCCTGTTTCTCTGTAATGTACTTTGTGTGCAATCTTTTATTTTGTATTTTGGTGTCTGTTGATTTGTATGATTGTAATGACCAATTGGTCGATCCATAAATCTTGAATCTGAGGAATTAAATGCAGAACTTTTTTTTTTAACTATCTGTTTATGCCCCCTCCTATACCACGTCTGCTCCTCTCATCAGGGCTCCCCAATGCAACCACACCGGCTGTGCCGGAGAACAGGAGACTATCCACTCCCATGAACCTCAAACCCTTGGATTGCCCCGAGTGGGGAGAAGTCCCCCTTTCCTCTCCTTATCTTAAGCGGAGCAGGCACACTCTGTAGAACTTGTCCCCTGATCCCTCCGGTTGCTGATGCCAGGGACCCATCTTCAGGAGCCGACGTGGGGCTTTTCACGTTTTCTGGTCCCACCCCTTGGAGATGCCAACACATGGGGAGGGCCCAAGAAGACGAAGGCACGCTTAGATGTGCCTTTGCTCCAGACCCTTGGCCGATGTCCGCCCCTCCCTGAGACTACTGCTTCCCCAGCTGTACCTTCACCTGTGGTCACCCAGGTGGCGGTATAGCAGCAGGGAACGCAGCCCTCCCTCCCTGGAGAGTGGCCCTCTGGGCGCTCAATCCTCCTCCGACCCTCCAGCAGCCCAGGCTTGCTACCGAACCCAGGTCACTGGCATCACAAGTGGTGGCACTACCACTACACTGGCGAGCTGGCCCAATGCAGAACGTTTTTATGCGCAGAACTCAGCCCTTAAACAATGTGAACACCCTCTCACCACCCCCACACTTATAACTGGTTTAGAGCCAGGCTCTGGAAAGGTCCAACAGTCCTGAAAATACTTTCACTAAACTATCTTAAAATCACTGAACTGTGGAACTAAGTGAAAACAGTTCAATAAAACTTTGATAAAGGACCTTCCGGTTGAGCTGTCGGTTCGAATGCAGCACTGAAAGATCAAGCTCCAGGAACCCGACAAAAAAACTCCCAGAATCAGTACAAAACAAATCAAAACCAGAAAAACCTTTTTATACAAGAGGCTAGAGGAGTTACAGAACTGAATGGGAGCCCGAAAAAGGAAAAAAATCAACTGCTTTAGCTGCACAGCTGACCAGACAAGTGAAAGACTCTCAGACTGGTGATTCCGGCCTACCAGACATGTGGAGCCCCCACTATCTCCTAATGGACAACCCAGATTGCAATCCTGGCAGAACTCAAAGGATTCAGAGATGAAGTTCGTTCCTTCGCACTGAACTATCCACAGAACTGGCTAAAATAAATCAGAAGGTATCTGAATTGGAGTCGGCTCACACAGAAATTGATACAAGAACTGATAGCCTGGAGAGAGTTGTGGTGCATTTAATAAATGAACAAAAGCTATTAACAGACAAATGTGAAGACCTTGAGAATAGATCAAGGAGAAATAATCTTCGCATTCATGGAGTACCAGAGGAGGAAGAAGGACATGATATGCTTAAAGTTTGACATACTTTATTACGGGAGGTAGTGCAACTTGATCCAGCCACCAAAGTAGACATAGAACGAGCTAACAGAGCCCTCACCTCGAAAACTCAACATACTGATCAGAGGCCGTGCTCTATAGTGCTCAAGCTATTAAACTACGCAGTAAAACAGCACTTGTTGTCAAGAGCAAGGCGCATGGGGGACATTCAATATAAGGGCAGATGTCTTTATTTTGATAATGACTACTCCCCACAAATAGCAGCAAGGAGAAGGGCCTATGCCCCGATACTTCGCACCCTGAGACAGCAGCAGTTGAAGTTCATTACACCATATCCTACAAAGCTTATAATAATGTTTCCTGAAGGCCCACAAACATTTGAAACTCCAGAGGAAGGCAGCAAAGCTCTCCAGACCAAGAACATTGTGGTACCTCAGCGGATAACACCGGAAACCCAGGACCTAGAGACAGTCAAGTCAGGAATCGTGTGGGAGAAGGTGCAGAACATGCAAACCAGAAAGAGACAAGGCTACTCCATATTACAAGATGTTAAAAAACGTTTACTCAAGTTCCAGAGGACTGCCCCGGATTGACTATCTGAGAAAGGGGCTCTGGTAATCTTTCCAGCCCACGACGAGAGTCTGGGCATGCACTTACTTTTAGAGTGGCTGTTCGAGCTATCTGAAAAACTAGCCAAGGTGGTGCGATGTTATAAGGGCTGAATCTTTGTAATTTAGAATGCTAGTCAGAGATATTTATCAAGGGAAATGGAGGCTGAAGTACAGACTCAAGCGATCTATGCATAGCAATCTGATTTCTTTTTATTGTGTAATGTAAAAAAGAGTCTGGGACAATTATGGTGAAACAATTGAAAACTTTATCTTACCCCCAATTTATATCTATCTCTGCAAATATCCTCGGTTACCATTCCTCATTTGTTGACGAGCTCCCCTATTAAAACTAGTTTTTTAAATAATATTGTTGGGTCCCATGCAGCGAGCTAACAGAGGTGCATTCAGCTAAACAACAAGCATGGCGACAATCACGTGCAGCGGATATCGGGACAGCATCAATTTATTTGGTGCAGTCCAGAGCTGCGCGTGTTTGCCTGCTTCAGGTTACTAATTTTTGTACATGGTGCTGGGGGCCCATGTTGGCCTCGTGAGCTTCCCCCACAGGGAAATAACATTCATCCCTGCACAGGAGGGAGCACAGCTTCCTCCCTACTTAGAGAGTCATTATAGACTTGTTCTGTATTTCATATAAATAAGTTAATGTTGCACTGCTATGATGAGAAACCTAGGCATGAAAGTTATAAATTCCCCCCGAACCAATATTCTTTTACTTTTGTTACTCCCGCAGGCTAACACAAATTAAAATATGTGTTAAACCTAGTTGGAAACAATACGTGGTTGGGAGTACCACCAAATCACCACTAGAGGGGGATAAAGACTGTCATCTATTACTGATCTTTTGTAAGGTATACAAATATGTTTTGAATATTTGTACCCTATCTTATGGGTATGTTATTTTGTATATGTTGTTAAAATTAGGCAATGAGGACTTGAACATACAAGATGCTATTTTGGTGCGTTTGCTTTGGACTGAAACTGCTTACCAGCAATTTGGGCTGAGAATATATGGATAGAAGATGTTTACTATATTGGGTGACAAGGAGAACAGTAGGAAACTGGCCTTATGCTATATAAAATACTTGTTAATGGTACAAAATGGGGAAATCATCACGGATATTGCCCCTTAATATTAATGGGATCCACAGACCAGTTAAGAGATCCCGTTTGATACAATTTATTAAAAGAGACAATCCTGAAATCATATTTTTGCAGGAGCCTCACCTGTCCTCTCCTGAGTATGAAAAATTCACCAAATGGAGGCTTCCCACGGTGACAGCTTCATCTCACAGCTTGGGTAGGAGACGGGGAGCGGACATCCTGATCAGTACCATTCGACCTCCATCAGAAGGTAATAGACTGGGAGGGATGATTCGTTATTGCAACGGGCATGCTTCATGCTTGCCCGGTTACTCTGGCATCCGTTTATTTACCCCCGGGGACCTCAAAGAGATTGGCTCAGACTTTTTTTGCATGGCTTTTGGAGATCCTCCAGGGGCAACTACCGATGGGGGCGACCTGAATACTACTCTGAACCCTGCAAGGGATGTCTCAGTCTATCTTCCTCACAGGGTTAACCCACTTCAGAAGTACCTGCGGGGTACAATTGCTTCTTTGGGGCTGGTAGACATCTGGCGTCACTGTTACCCCACACAGAGAGAATATACCCATATAGCACCGGGACCAGGGGTGGTGTCTCGACTAGATTATATGTTTACCACAGCAGAACATCTAGAAACATTACATGACGTGTGGCATGCGGCGACCATATTATCAGATCATTCCCCAGTATATGCAAAATTTGATTTGGGTGGGTGACATGAAACGAACTTCTGGCACTTCAACTTGATGCACTTGAGAGCTCCAGAGTTTAATCAAATGGTTAAAGACAGGATCCCACAGATCCTGGGGGAGAATGGTGACCCAGATGTTTCAGCAGCGATTCAGTGGGATACCCTTAAGACAGTGTTGCGTGGGGACATTATTGCTTTTTCATCGAGGAAAAATAAAGAGAGAGAGGCACAGCTTATTAAGCTCCAGGGGGAGTTGAAAGGACTGCAGTCTATATATGCCCAGCGGGATGGAACTGTAAAGGTACAACTACTAACAATAAAACAAAAAATTCAAAAATACCTAGATCAGTAAGTAGAGCAACAGCTCTTTTATCTCAGACTCGCAGCACATGAAGGGGGCCCTAAAGGAGCCAGGAATCTGGCCTGTAAACTTAGAATGCATAAGGCTAGAGCCTGTGTTATGGCCATGCAAGACCCTACTACGGGGAAGCTAGAACATCACCCTAAGATCATTAGATAAGTCATGGCTGAATATTATCGGAATTTATATAGGGCAGAGTCTGAAGATCGTAGCCAACAGATAGAGGCATACCTTAACAACTTAAAGATCCCAAAATTGATTGCCTCGCAGATAGATATTCTGACAGCTCCTACTACCTTAAGATAGACGGAGTGTTGCAGACAGCTAAGACCCAGAGAGCTCCAGGACCAGATGGATATCTGTTGGCGTTCTATAAAACTCATAAAGAAGAAATACTACCACCATTACTCCAGGCTATCCATGAGATACAGGAAGGAGGTATTCCTCCCCTCTCTTGGCAATACGCAGTGATATTTGCCATACTTAAAACAAAAACCCTACCCTACCCTCATCATACAGGCCAATTTCAATGTTAAATTTTGACTGCAAAATTTATATGTCTGTGCTAGCACATAGACTTGAAAACATCATGCCTTTATTGATCAATCATGATCAGGTGGGCTTTATTAAGGGACAGGTTCACGATGCAGTGCGACGAATACATCTACTTAAAGAGTACGCAGCAGCACGTTCGATTCCCCTGGCACTCATTGGACTGGATAAGGAAAAAGCATTTGACAGGGTGGCCTGGCCATTTCTGTGGGCTACCTTGTCTAGTTTTGGCTTTCCCCTGGAGATCATACAACAACTACAAAATATGTGTAAAAACCCTCAGGCTTACTTAAAATTAGATGGCTCTATCTCTGACCCTTTTCCTCTACAGGGGGAACTTGTCAGGGATGCCCCCTGTCACCCCTGTTATTTGCTCTGTATCTCGAGCCATTAGCCCAAGTCATTAGAGCTCACCTGGAGATTGAGGGCATACCTATGGGAGGCACAAACCATAAAATTTCAGTATTTGTGGATGATTTCCTTCTCACTTTGGCCTCCCCGGATATATCAATCCCAAGGGTCTGGGAACAACTGGAGATGCACGGTAAAATCTCAGGGTATAAAATTAGCCAACAAAAACTACTGTGTAACTACATCCCTTCCCCTGCTTTAAAACGTGCATTTCCCCTTAAGTGGCATAAACAAGCAATGCGGTATCTTGGAACCCATCTTACTAAAAATCAGATACATGCAGATATTGCAGATATTGCAAATTTGGAACCCCTAACCCAAAACATAACTGAGGACCTCACACGATGGTCACAGATACCTTTGAGTTTTCTAGCTCGAATAGAAACTATTAAACAAAACATATTTCCCCGGATTTTGTTCTGTCTGCAGACACTAACATTATTTCCAACACAGACTTATTTTCAAGCTTGGAATAGGTTGATCTCTCGCTTGATATGGCAGGGGAAACCTCCCAGGATTCGGTACTCTCTATTACAGTCATCAAAAGACAGAGGTGGGTTAAATTTACCGAATCTCCTGAATTATGCCAGAGCTTCTAAATTAAAGATCTTACTCTTCTGGATGAACCCCAATTATATTATGCCCTGGAAGCAGTTTGAGATGACTTGGAATGGCATAGGAGACCTGACGGACTGTCTCTTTGAACATCCTCCTGGTTGCATAACTCTCTCTAAATTCCCACTGCAAAGGTGTTTAAGCAGTGGCTGACTGTACTCAATAAAAGATTATTGCCCATGGAGGCACTTTTTCTGAGATCCCTTGCGGTGAACAGTGCCTTTCCACCCAATTCTTTGGATAGATCCTTAACCCAGTGGTATAAATATAATATCAAACATATTTTTCAATTATTAGGCCCACATGGCCTTTATTCATTTGTCCAGCTCCAGGCTCAGTATAAAATACCCCAGGGCTTCTTTCATAAGTATTTGCACCTAAAATCTTATTTGCGGCCAATGGAGGAAGCACTGGCTGAAACCCCCCCACTAATAATAAAATTACTTCTATCACAGAGACAAGGTACCACTCTAGACCAAAGTATCAGTCTGGACTACCTTGCTTTGGGAGAGAAACCATAAGACTCTACTGAGTCGATTAGAGCCCATTGGTCCTTGGAATTTGGGACTGACCTACCAGTTACTAACTGGAAGATGGCCTCCCCACTTATGCTTAAGGCCTCGGGATCCCCATATTGGAAAGAGTTTGCATGGAAATTACGATATAGATTTTTCCGCACTCCTGCTGTGGTAGCTAGTTTTACAGGTAATCCTGAAGGAAAGTGCTGGAGGGGATGTGGAGCAGTACATGCAGACCAGACTCATATTTTGGAATTGCAGCATGCTGGGTCCTTACTTGGGGGAGGTAGTGCAGGAGCTGGTGGCAATATATAAAAACCCAGGTCTTTTTACCTCTGGGTATATACTGACAGCTACTACCCCATTTGGTCTAAAAGTAGAGAAGAATGTATACCTGCAAACTACGTTGCTAATACTGGCAGCAGAAAAGGTACTAACCAGACTATGGGGAATGAATAGGCTGCCAACTAAGGGAGAGTGGCTAAACTCGACAAGAGAGATATATAGGATGGAGAGGATGGTGGCCAGAATATGGGATAGAGTGGAGGTATTTGATACAAAATGAAGAAAATGGATTATGTATCAGTTAAGCACTTATTCAGACTTTGTTCCCTGAAGCTAATCAAATCAATACTGGAGAAATGTTAAAACGAGACTTGTCTAGTTCATATGATTAATTAGTACTGATGCTGGGCGAGAGTTTTTGTATTTTTTTTTTAAAGTCCAATGTATAATTATATAAACTGAACGAATATATCTATGTATAATGTCTTGTATAATGTATAAATGTCCTCGTGCCTAATAAAAATGTTATTATAAAAAAAATAAAACTTTGATAAAGGTAAACATGCAACATTATTAAAATACTGTGCTGCTTTTATTTCTGTTGTAGATCTTCATAACAGCATTTTAACATGTTTAGGCTTGCCAGGAATCTATATATTTTTTTTCTTCTTACTGAAAATAACTATTTTTATGTTTTAGCCTTTGTCCAGATTTTTGTTTATGCAAACAATCACAGATGCGCGAAATTCTGAGTTTTCAATCAAATCTTATGATTTATTTCGATGCATAAAAATTAGAAGCACATGTCACAATAGTGATAGCACCAGTTAATGCTCTGGGTGTGCCTTTACCTTTTAAACAGCTGCAACAGCTACAACAGCCACAGGTCAGTGTGTTACTTAAATATCATATAGTAGTGCGAGTCCCCCACCCCAGTCCCCTCCATGGTTCCCATGTTACCTTCTGCAATCCCCCAGTTCAGCATCCTACAGGCTTATTTTCTGGCTTGTGTCTCATCAGCTGTCCAGAGCAGTCATTCAGTGAAGAAGGTGCTCAATGTCTTTCAGGGTTTCTGCAGTTTCTCTTGCAGGTGAGAAAAAAAGCTGTATTTTGTAAGTCTTGGGTTCTAGGGCTTAACTGTCTCTGTGGTTTAGGTGCTGAGTCATTGAGGGCTGGTGCAGTTTAGCTCCTTTTTCTTCCATTTGCTGCTTCACTGCATACGAGAGGCGTATGGTCAAGCAAGGGAGGAGGCAGGTTTTGAGCCTAATTCACAATGTGCTCATTCGAGCTAGAGTTTTGTAGTGGGCGAGAGGTGGAGAAGTTCTGTAAAAAAAGCACTCTAAGACAGGGATTATTGCAGGACCCTCTGTACCCTCAGTCAGGCCATTGAGCTAAAGGCTCTTCCTTCTGTTGTAGCCTTCACTGTCATTGCATCACTCCTCCAAATGCTGAAGGGTCTGAATTATTAGTATGCAGTTGTGTTGGGGGTAGCAGGGTTCATGTCCCAGTTAAAAAAAAAAGATCTATATTGATGTAAAATTTTTTCATCGATTTCAGGAATTCTTCTGAAATCAACGTTTATCAACTTTTACCGATTTCTATCAATTCCTGGCCAGCCTAAACATATTAAACAAAACGTGGCCTTCTGCAGATCCAGTTTGGTGACCCTGATTTGCTGTTCCATCTGATGTCTGGACTAAAACAGGCAGATATTCCACAGATCTTGAAACCCTCGGAACTTTCAGTCTCTTAATTTAAGTGACAGACAGGTACGTACAGGCAAACCACATTTAATACTACACACATTTCCTTCTCTGAACTATTAGCTAGAACTAAAATATATGTCCTACCAAACATTTCTTGTACAACCCCTTACACAATCATCTTACCTCTAAAAGTTCATGCAGTGTCATCATTTCGGTGTTTGAATATTTAGTTAAGGTCTAAACAAAGAAAAACACAAACTGTAATTAACCTTTCAAATTTAATTCAAGTAATTTTGCACATATGAGCTGCCTTGAGGGAGTTTTTGTTAAAATATATAAACACAAGGCATTTCACAGAGTTCCAGTCACAGTTTAGCCACAGGAGAGCATGGGAGCATGGCCTGTGTACAGTAAAAATGAAAAACAGACAGGCTTTCAGATTCACTACTGTATAAGAATAATTCAAATCAAGTAATTTTTTAATGTAACATCTTTCATACATTGCATCACAAAACACCAAAAAGACATTAAATCACAGTGTGCTTCATATCTGAAATACATGCAAAGCTTTGTGCAAAAAGCTGAGTGCACACACAACAGGAGGTTTATTGGAACCCTTGCATAAAGCTGAGTCTAGTGCAAACAGGGTTCAAATGCATCTCATGTGAGCACTGCGCATAGCAAGGCACTAGTCTGTGTGGGAGTGCAAAGAATACTGATGACCACTAGTGCAACCCACCTGACAGGGATCATTGGTGCAGTCAGACTCGGCAATTTGTGAGGCACTAAGTTGTTAGTGCTGCAGTGCTAATGTGCCATATTAGTGTCTACCATGTTAATGACCCTTGCTCGACATACACAGTGCTAAGAGCTTTTTACCATATTATATACCACAGATGTGTCTTTATCCAGGCATTTGCTTCTTGCAGAAGATGGGGGCTGTGGTCACTGAAGCACAACAGAGCAATCCAGACACACATAGGCAAAGGGGAGCGTGAGAAATTAGCACTATTTTGGCCACAGTAAATCAACAGTCAGCTGTCTACTGTACAGGGAGGCCAGCAGATGTGCCACATGCTCTGTCATGGATCACTGCAGATGAATGCCAGCATTTTGCAGTCTCCTAGCCTCATGGTTGTCACCTTAAAGTACTAATCCCTCCATGTTCATTACAGCAGGGAACTACATTACATGGATTGTTGCGTCACCTATGTACTCCTCTGCAGCAGGACTTGACTGGATGGGGTGCTGTTATGGGGGTCCACTGTTCCCACGCTTTGCGCCGTGTTATGCTTTTTGAAGGCGTTAACTAACGTGGCCTAGACAGGCTGTCTGCGCATTCCAAAAGCATCCTATATACCACTACTTTCTGTATGCACACCTCTGCCTCTCATTAGCATATGCTCTTGCGCTCATGTGCTGCTTTGTGCTGTGCTAACTTTGGTTCTGAATACAAGCTCTACCCCACTAACTATATCCAGCCTGCAATGCTTAGTTTATGCAGCACAATGTCACTTTGCTCTGTGCAGAGTGTCTGAATATGCTGCTGGTCAGGCATAGTTGAGTATAATAGTGAAGAATCGCTCAAAACAGGCTTGGGTGTACATATAAATATAAGTGTAAAAAGATGGGTTTTCAGCAAGGGTTTTAAGCGGGGGAGGGAGTACAATGACTGCATATCAGTAGGGATGCTATCCCCAGAGTTGTAATATAACTAAAGAATGCTAATCTGCTGACTGAGGCAAGGTTAGTGGTTAGAATGGAGTTAGAGGAGCAGAGACAATGGGTGGTAGAGTATTGAGAGATTAGGTCAGAGAGATAGGGGGAAAAGACCATGAAGGGGCTTAAATATAATAAGGGCAACTTCGCAATGTATGCATTGTCGAAAAGGGAATCAATGGAGGCTACTTGGTATGGACATGAGATGGTCCTGTCGGTGTTCCAGGCAAGGAGGCATGCTGAAACATTTTGGACATGTTGTAATTTGCTAGTAAGAGAGGTAGACAGGCCTGACAAGAGGGAGGATATAGTAGTCAACAACAGAAATGATGAAATCCTGAATCAGAGTTGGGGCTGTGGAGAAGCCAAAACAAGATCTGATTCTGGTAATGTTTGGCAGGTGAAAGAAGGAGGCTTTATAGATCAACACGCATTTCACATGAAAGTTTAGGCTTGCAGTAGACACCAAGATTCCTGATAGTGTTGCTGAGATCATGATCAGAACTTACAAGGTGGAAGGAGAGGGCAGTATATTGCAGGATAGATTTTGCTCCCAAACATAGGACTTCACAATTTGTGACTTTGAGCTGGAGGAGGTTAGCCCTTAGACAAACAGGTGGACAAGGAGGACAGCACATACTCAAGAAAGAAGTCAAATGTGATATACAGATGAATCTTGTCAGCACAGAAGTGGTACCTAACGCTAAACTGTGAGATCAGATATCCGAGTGTTAGAAAGTAGATAGAAAAGAGGAGTGGGTCCAGAACAGACCCATGCATGAGATAAAATGATAAGAGAGATTTAGGAGAGGAGAGGAGAAGTCACCATAATCAGCGACATAAGGAACAATGTGATAGGACTCAAACCAGGCCTGGGCAGTTCTAGAGAGACTGACTCAAACCAGGCCTGGGCAGTTCTGGAGAGACTGACATCAATAGAAAGGCAGTTGAGATGGATGAAATAGCCTTGGTGTTAAAAGTGAAGCTTAGGTCAAGGAGAAGAAAGAGCCTTTTATTTATGTATGTATTTAAAACTGGTACCTAGGAAAGGCAGGCTGAGCCAAGGCTTGTTTCAAGGTGCGACACATGGGAGGGGGGAATGGGAATACAGACCAAAAAAAAAAAGAACAATTACAAACATCCAAAGTGCAAAATAAAAATACATAGGCAGCCCAACAAAAGTGATAAAGTGAGAAATACCACAATAATAACTGGGTTTCGCTTTCTCTTGTAGGGAACCCTGTGGTGTAATTTGCCATTATAAAGGAGTGTTTATAATGGCAAACACGCGCTGGGTTTCCCTTGCTCTGTGTATGCCCAATAACAGCTCTTCTGCGTTTGTGAATGCTCGTGACCTTGCTTTCTACCAAACCGGGTACCACCTAACCGGGCGTAAGTTATTTTTCTTTTTAAAATCACTACTGCACAAAACCAAGTGCTGGAAGGGAAAAATAAAAGAAAAAAAGTATCACAAAGCGACCGTGGTTCCCACTAAGAAGCAACCAGACTGCGACCGCAGTAGAACTTTACTTTATTTTATATAACTGCTGTGGCGAGGAAGCGAAACCCAGCAATTATATAAAATAAAATATGGGGTGGTGTGTAAACTCGAATTTTACACACACCCTCGGTGTTGGATGCCAAGAGAGATTCGCTCTCGGTGTTTATGTGGTATCCAACACCTCGGGTGTGTGTAAAATTCTTGTTACACACATCACCCCATACTTTATTCTATATTGAATTAACAACAGTAGGGAATCTTGCACTGAATAAAGTGAACAGTGCGTGGATTCTTGCATGGATATAACGAACAGTGCCTAATTAAAGCATCATGCTGACCGAAAACAGACTGAGAGCCAAAAGCATGGTAGCCCTGATTTGGGGAGTCATATGGGGGAGGGGGAGCAGAAGAAACAATGAAAGAGGTCGGAAGGGTCAAGGGTGGAGTGACAGGTGCAAGGTGGAGCAGGAATAGCCACTGCAGGCATCTAAAGGCATGCAGTGAGGGGGGAGAACAAAGGGAAGAGAGAAGAAGGTTCTGGGGGGGAGGGGAGAGAGGCAGCTTGCCCAGCACATGAGGGTGGGTAATGAAGAAGATACAGGAATCCCTGGAGTGCAGAGAGCATGAGGCAAACAGGATGGGGGAGAGGAATGAGGAAAGGCAGAAGGGAAGGGAACCAAACAGTATTTAGCAATGAAGGTGGTACAGTAGGACTGGTGATATAAAGATAGTGGGAGGATGGAATAGAGGGAACACTGGTGAGTACATAGTGAAGAGTTGGTAGTGAAGTGACAAAAGGCATTGCAGAGCATGTCCAGTCTGGCAAAGGAAGATGAGGGAGCAGTGCCATATACCATATCTGCATAGTTGAAGACCAAGAGAACTATTTTGGTTACCAGCTCCCGACAGACTTGGTGGGAGAGGCAGTCTTTGTTACGGTACAAGGCACCAAGTTTGGGGTGAAGTTTGGCATGGAGGGCATCGATGTGGGCAGAGAAGTTGCACTTTCTATCAAGCCACATACCAAGGTGCTTGAAGGCAGGGACAACCTCGTGGTGGGCGGAGAAGGCGAGAATCTTGTCAGTTTCCAACTTGCGCCGTAGGTCGTGGACACAGTCTTCTTGGTGTTGACCCTGAGCTAGTTGGCATGGAAGCAACGCAGCATATTGTGGAATTTGTGCTGGAGCGGGACTGCCACAACTGAGGCTGAAGGTCCAGAAGTGTAGCTGTCTGTGTCGTCGCATACATGTGGATATGCGAAGAGACACAGGCAGAGGGGAGGTCATTTAGGAAACCTGAGAATAGGAGTGGACTGAGGATGGAGCCCTATGGAACCCTTGCTAGGATGGGGAGGAGGGGGCAGGACATCACCCACCTGATCTGACTGTTGATGGCCTGTAAGGTATGAATGGAACGGCCTACAGCAGGTGCCATAACTAGGGAACCCTCTGTTAAAGATTTCTGTGACAAGCTGAGACCAGGAAACAGGAAAACCAGCCTCTCTCTCTTTCAGCTGGAGATAAGTAAAAATTGGGCGAATGAATGGATAGCAACAAAATCCGTCTAGTCTGTTACCACTTACACTTAGTGCTGGTTTGTAGGACTGGTTACAGTTGGCTCCTCTAAAACAGTAATAGAAATAATTGGATTTACCCTGCTAGTAAAAGTGAACACCCAGTGATCTGAAACAATCAGACTGTTAACAGGAACAGAGTAAAATACAAATTTGCTGACACTTACAGAGCTATCAGGTGGAATTCAGTTGGGAACTCAGGGCATCACCAGAGTGCAGTGTTGCACGTAGCAGCTAATAGGGATATACCCGAGATATAGGGGATGTACCCTAGGCAGAAGGGGTAATGTAACAGGTAATAAATTATTTATTTTACAGTTTTTAGCTGTCTGTTTTTTAAATTCTTAAAACAAAAAAAGATTGCTAGCGAGGCTGGATAACCACTACAGGGGTGAACTGTATAGTACCCAGAACAACAGTCTAATACAACCTGCTGAATATGGGGCAGATGTGTGGCATGGCGGGCTTATGAGAGATGAAACACAGGAACTTGAAAAGTTACAGAAAAGGGCACTGAGAACAGTGCAGTGTATGAAGTGAGTTATACTGAGGCATTAAATTAGTGCAGGCTTGAGAGGTTGGAGGTAAGATGGGTAAAGATGGCAAGACAAATGTTTAGAAAGGTATGTGACCCAACGCATAAACCGCATTGTTTGCTTTTACCAAAAGTAACTACTGGATATCAATTACGTAGACAGTCAAGGCAGAAGAAACCATTAGTGAGAACTCAGACTTACAGCAGGTCTTTGTGCACTACTTAGATAAAGATGTGCATTAAGAATACACATGTAATAATGTGTTTTATAACATGGGCAGATAGGTTACTGTGATTTAATTGGTGGAGACTGACCAGGTGACCGTTGATTAATTTCTGTTAACTTTACAGTATCTCTGTGTAGTAAACAGTCCCTAAACAGAGATCAAGCAGCAAACCAAACTAATTATTTCAGGCTCTCAATGAGTCTGAAACGCAGCCATTTTTTATATCGCTAAGTGAGTCTGCAACCCACCCACCTGATGGACCTCGAAGGTCCTAGCATATTGCCCTTCTAATACACCGAGAGACACACAGTGTTCCCCACACAATACAGTGCCTGCAAATGTTAGTAGATGTAGGGAAGTCTCCTAACCCAGTGCACAGTTCCCCCTAGTCCTGGCGAGTCAGCCACCCTGCTGACACCTCTGTGAGAGACACAGAAACAGAGAGAGAGAGAGAGAGTGTGTCAGCATGTCTCCGTTGTTCTGCGATCACGACCCAAACAAAGTGCAACAGAGAGAAGCTGCTTGTAGAACAGGCAGGATTGGGAAGTGTTGCAATGTTGTCTCTTTCAATCTGCTTCTGCCACCCACCCGCCTTGCGGACGTCTGCAAACTGCAGCATGATGTTCTCAGTCACTGCATTTCCACGCTCCCCTGCCACCAGCCCCAACACATATGTCCCTTGTGCCGCATGCCACCTGCCTGCCCGTTCACTGGAAGTCACATATCACCATGTATGCAATGACACTTCCCACCCATCCGCTCAGTGGAACTCCAGGCTTCCCCATGGCATAGTATGCTGGTAATCAAATCAACCTGTCACCAGAAAGTCTTGAAATCTCCCCATACGCTGTGAAGACCTGCCAGCCACCTGCCCTGCGGAAATCCTTTAAATCTCCGTATATGCTAAGGGGACTGACCACCCACCCAGTGGAACTCCATGCTTCTCACCAAATTAAGGTTGCCAGAAATAATGGGGGACATGTGAAATTATTTTCAACACTTGGTAGTCTATCCGCAGTAATTAAGGATCCCTCGAGTGACAAGCCGAAATCCTGCTCCCGGCACCAACAGTGAGAGGGACTGTGGCACTGTAGAGAGAGAGAGTCGCCTGTGAAGCACAATATTCCTCTCTTACTCTGTCTGTCTCTCTCTCTGTATATTAATTTGAAACCAGCAGAGCGCTATAACTAAGCAATTTTGACAGTATAATAAGATCAATCTACTCCTTGATCTTAGCTTGCGTGCCTGTTGACCACAAAATTCTGCTTGTAGAGCTATTTTTCCTGTGGCAGAACACAGAAAAGTGTGGAACTACAATCAGAAAAAAGTGGAAGAACACAAAAGAGTTCCCACATGTTTTTCCTCTTATTCCTGTTGTTTTTGTCCATTTCTCTCCACATGTGGCCCAAGTTATAAACGCAATAACCCACTCCAGGGTGTGCGGTTATTGGGGATTAATCAACACCTCGTGTGCTGTGGGGACACTCAGCCTGTGGCCTTGTGCCTCACAACGCACCCGGGGTGTTGATTAATCCCCAATAACTGCACATCCTGTCATAGGGTATTGCTTACTTTTATATCAGTTGTGTATTTTTTTATTTTTGATGTAATTAACTTATAACAAAATAAGTGTTTTGTGATTTTATGTAAGATGTGTGTGTATGCAAATGTATACAAGCTTCAACACTTTCTGCATATGATTGCAATACTAACAATAAATCTAACAAATCTACCCCTGACTCCATTCAGAGTGGGGGATGGTAGGAAAGTGAGTAGTACTCTATTTACTTATTTAGCATTTGTTCACCGGGTTAGCACACTAGACAAAAATGCCTATTTTCAGGTGTAACCCAGAAGATTACTGTAAGATGTACAGACAGCGTGATGTGGAAAAAAACATACAGACAAGAGTTTGGAAGACATATTACAAAGGATGAGACATTAAGTACAGTAGATTAGATGTTATTAAACAATACATACATTGTATTTCAAGAAAAACATAGTACAACAGTAAGTGCAATCATAATACCCATTTCTTAGAATGCCAAATTTTGGCAAAAGAGAGGCATTCATAGTGGACGACTGTGTCTGTTAGGAAAACAATCATAGAATAGGTGCTCCGGAGCAGTGGCAGGTCGAGAGGGTGTTCAAATGCTCTCACAGGGGCTTCTTAAAACTGTGATGTGTGCTAGCACACCACGCATTCTCAGGAAGGGTGTTCCAGAAACTGGCAGCACAGACAGCAAAAGCCCTATCACCAGACAAGGAGTGGAAACTAGTACGGAGAGTAAGTGGGAGATGTTTGATCTGAGTAGGTATGCAAGTTGGACAGGTTTAAGGAGGCTTGGCGGGGGGGGGGGGGCGTATTAGCCCTGATTATCGTGTCAAAAAAAGCAGCTCAGGGCTAGGGAGTGGTAGTTGGATGGGGACAGTCAGCCAAGTTCATTGTACAGGTAACAGCGGTTAGTGAGTTGAGGAGCAGCACGAGCAAAGCGTCAAATATTATATACATCTTCCCACTTTGCTAGGCTAGACTGTGTCACCAGAGTGAAGGTTGTGAGTTTATAGCTGAGCGTGGGTAGCAGTACGCCTCTGGGCAAGGCAAGGCGTGCCGCTGCAGTAAGGGCTCCTCTCGCCCTATAGACTAGGCCCAACTTGGCATTTGTGGCCTTACACACGTTGCAGATGTGCAGTGAGAGATCCAGTTGGCGGTCGAGACTAACTCCCAGGTATTTAAATGAAGAAGTGATACCTACCGAAGATCCATTGCTACCCTTAATGCACATGGGGCAGGGCACAGTGTTAGCTTAGCTGAGAAGAAAAAATTACTCACCTTAGTAATGTTGTTTCTTCTAATGGAGTCTTGCTATATTATGACATATGCAATATAACCCCAGGTTAGAACTGCTCCGGAGGTGAAAGAGTTAACTTCCATGCAGGGCATGGAATCTTGAGCCCGAGCTCGGTTAAACACTCTGTCTGTTGAAGCTCAAACTTAAACTGTCAGATCTTTTCGAGCAAAAACTCACTAAGGTTCTGTGTGGAAGCCGTAAACCTACACTAGCCACTGGCTACTAACTTACAAAAACACCTTTTTGATCTTGATCCCAAAACAAAGACTCAAGTCGGGGAATTCAAGAAGAACTTAAACATAACACCTAAGCACCCTAGAAGGTGAAGGAAGTGGGCACCAAAGAAGTGCCAACATTGCACTGCCCACCCACATCCCAAAACAGAGGTTCTGAGAGGGCAGGCGGGGTGAAGGTCATAATATAGCAAGACTCCATTAGAAGAAACAACATTACTAAGGTGAGTAATTTTTCTTCAAACAACATGAAGTCTTGCTATATTATGACATATGCAGACTACAGCAGTACCTCCATGGAGGAGGGACAGAACCTACTTGGGAAATAGGCTCTGAAGCACGGCTGTGCCAAATCGAGCATCACTCCTAGCCTGGATAACCAGGGAGTAATGCTTAGTAAAAGTGTGAACTGTTTTCCAGGTAGCTGCTTGACAGATCTCTAGGATAGGAATGTCCCTGGCAGCAGCCAGAGATGCAGCTGTACCCCTAGTGAAGTGAGCCCTCAGGCCTGAGGGAGGAACCTTACCCAGTTTTTCGTAACATAATTGGATACAAGAGACAATCCACCTGGCAATGGATCTTTTAGTGGCAGGTTTCCTTTACCAACCTCACCATAGGTGAGGAACAATTGAGGATTTGAACCTGTGACCCTTAGTGCACGCTCTATATAGCAACTAAGGGCTCTTTTGACATCTAAACTGTGCAATCTCCTCTCACCAGAGGAGGAATGGTCAGTGAAGTACACAGGAGAGACATGGATTGATTAAGGTGAAAGTCTGAAACCACCTTGGGCAAAAACTTCCTGTTAGTCCTGAGGACTACCTTATCTCTATGAAAGGAGATGAAATCAGGCTCCACTGACAAGGCTTGTAGCTCACTTATGCCTGGCAGAGGTGATGGCTACCAGAAACACAGTTTTCCAAGTCAAGTACTTCAGCTCTGCTGAAAACAATGGCTCAAAGGGGTTGCATAAGCTGAGTGATGCAAATATTAAGACTGCAAGCAGGGCAGGATCCTGAGCGGGGGTGGTGTGAAGCAACCTTTAAAAAATAGAGAACACAGGGTGAGCTGATAAAGAAGAGGGCTTACCTGCTGACAAGAAGACAGACACAGCTGCCAGGTGCACTTTTAGGTAGCTGGTCTGAGCTCAAGGAATTCAAATGCACCAAATAATCCAGGATCTGGGCACACAGCAGATTCTGGGAATATGTTTACCAGCACACCATATGGAAAATCTTTTCCATTTTGAATTATAGGTAGCCCTGGTGGAAGGCTTCCAGAGGCCTTCAAGATATCCACTACACCTTGAGAAGGTGTAAGTCAGCAAACTCTAACTCTTCAAGAGCCAAGCCTTGAGATTGAGAGATTTGAGGTTCGGATACCAAACTCTCCCCTGGGCACAGGTTAACAGGTTGTGATTCCTGGGAAGGCACAGGGGAGGGTGGACTGCTAAGGACATGAGGAGTGGGTACCAGGGCTGCCTGGCCCAATCTGGAGCAATCAGGATCATCCTGCAGGATTGAGACCTGATTCTGACTAGCACTTTGAAAAGAAGAGGGAAGGGGGGAAAAGCATAGAGAAACTTCCTTTCCAACTGAGGAGGAAGACATCCAGAGGGACTGAGCCCAACACTGGGGGCCTGCAGCAAAAAAGGGGAAGTTGGTGATTGTCTGAGGCTGCAAAGAGATCTATTTGCGGAGTGCCCCATCTGGCAAATATTACCTCCAGTACCAGGGGATCCAGTGCCCATTCGTGATGGCCCTGGGAAATCCTGCTGAGAGCATCCGCTAGGACATTGTCCTTGCCTGGGAGGTGAACTGCCATAAGGGAGGCGTTCAGAGAGTAAGCCAGAGACCACAACTTCATTGCTTCTGTGCACAAGGCCGTAGACCGAGTGCCCCCTTGCTTGTTGATGTACCACATTGTAGTGGCATTGTCTGTCCTGACCTGAACTACCTTGTTCTGGACAGATGTGGAGAAAACTTGAAGTGCTAGAAAAACTGCTCTGAGCTCCAGCAAATTGATTTGGAGCAGGGATTCCTGAGGAGACCACAGCCCTTGGGTGGAAAGGTCACCCATGTGAGATCCCCAGCCCAGGAGGGATGCATCTGTAGTAAGAGTCAAGGAATGAGACTGGGGAATGAAGGGAACCCCCTGTCTCAGATTGTTCTGATCCTGCCACCACTGAGGGCCTGGATCAGGGTTGAGTCACTGGAATCAATTTGGTTAGGGATCCGTCCTTTGAGACCAAAAGGCTCTCAAATGGAACTGAATGTCCCTCATCTGAAATCTAGCTCCCTGCACTACTGCTGTGAGAAGCTGCCATGTGCCCCAGGAGCTGTAGGAAATGCCTTGCTGGTCGAGAGACCTGCAGGGTGAAAGAGGAGGCCAGAGACACCAGGGTCCTTGCTCTCTCCAGAGGAAGGAAGGCTCTGGCTTTTTGTGTTCAGTTCTGCGCCTATGAAGGTAAGAAGCTGGACAGGCTCCAGAACTGACTTTGGAAGATTGAGAAGGAAACCTAGATGTAAGCAGTTGCTGGGTTACTTGCAAATGAAGTTTGACTCTGTTCTGGAGACTGGCCTACAATGAGCCAGTCGTCCAGATAAGAGAAGATGGCAATCTTTTGCCTTCTTAAATGAGCAACTGCTACTGCCAGGCATTTTGTGAACACTCTTGGAGCCGAGGAGGCCAAGGGCATTGCTCTGAACTGGTAATGGCCTGAGGGCAGTTCGAATCTGAGGTACTTTCGATGGAGCTTCTGATGAGAACATGGAAATAGGCATCCTTGAGGTCTAGGGAGGCTAGCAGTCCCCTGGCCTTAGAGAGGGTAAAATAATCCCCAGGGTCACCATTTTGAACTTTGGTTTTAAAAGGTGCTTGTTTAGATACCTGAGATCCAGAATGGGCCGCCATTCTCCTGTCTTTTTTGGGGTAAGGAAGTATCTGGAGTACAACCCTTTGCCCTGGTGTAAGGGTAGAACCCTTTCCACGGCTCTGAGAGCCAGGAGGGAAGAAACTTCTACTTCCAGGCAAGTGCCTCTGACGGATTTGCAGGTGGAAAAGATCTGGCTCTCATCTTCTGAAATTCTTTGAAGCTGAGAACCAGTCCCTGGCTTACTACCTCCAGGACCCACTTGTCTGATGTTAAAGACTTCCAGTCCTGGACAAAGTAAGCCAGCCTGTCCCCTACTGGTAGTGGAGAATCGGCCCTGGCTACCCCATCAGGGAGCCTGTTTTGCAGGGGCTTTGGGTTGAGGGGCAGAAGCAGGCTTACTAGAACCCCTTCTGCCCCTTCCTCTAAAGAACCCCCTCTGGGCAAAAGCAGAAGAGGAGGCCTGGGCTTGGTAAAATGGCCTATGAAAAGGCCTGCCCCTGCCCCTGACATGCTGCCTTTGAGGAGTGACTTGCCTTTCTTTGGCCTGTGCACTCCTATAGATAGTCCTATACTCATCCATTTTCTTCATATAATTCTCTGTCTGCTCCCCAAACAGAGAATTTCCCACAACAGGAAAATCCATAGCCTTAGACTGGGTATCCTGTGACAGGGCAGTACATCTGAGCCAGGCCATTCTGCGAAGAGACACAGATGTAGCCATAACTCTAGATGAAACATCATTAGAGTCTACAGCAGCATGAAATTGCACCTTGATGCCTCAATACCATCCGCAGCCACCTGCTCCAGCTCCCTGGCAAGCTGTTCAGGGGCCTGTTTTGCTAGGGCCAGGACAGTATCCCACCTGGATTTCTGGTACCTAGCTGCGTAGCCATATAATTTGCCTGTCTGAGTCCCAAAGATGCTGCCATGTACTGCTTTTTGCCATGGCATCCATCCTCCTGGAATCCTTTTCAGGAGGGTGAGAGGCTAGAGGAATATTAGCCTTGTCACAGGCTGCAGCCTGCACTACCCCCACATGGCTGCACTGCTGAGATAGAAACTCCGATCAGAGCCTGATAAAGCATACCTCTTGTCCATCCCTTTATCCACAGGAGGATAGAATGAGGAGTTTTCAGAATTTTAACTGTCTGTTTCAAAAGATTTATGCAAGGGAATAGACAGTCTCCTAGACTCTGAATATCCATCATTTCCACAAAATCAGGCTCTTCTTGATCATCCACAGCTTCCTCAACAGGTAGCTGCAGAGTGTCAGCAACTTTCTTGTAAAACAAAAATGAGAAGGGACTCAGACAGCCTGGGAGGGGATACTCCTGAAGGTCTGTCTGGAGAGATGTCCAGTTCAATGGGCACATCCAGACTGTCAAAATCACACTCACTCTCCTCGTACCCCTCCTCCCCTTCCCCTGGTTCATAAAAATCTTCAAAATCATAATCTTGAACCGAGGGAACCGACTGCTTACCCAATGGTGCCGGTTCGGACGGAACTGGGGAAAGAGACTGGACAATATGAATAGCTTTGGCTATTTCCTCAGCGGTTGGAGAAAGAACTTTTGGCCCCAAACTAGCTGACCTTCTAGCCCTTTAGTTGGAACCGGCTCTCAGAGCTGGCTCTTCGTTTGCCCAAGGAAGCATCGCCCTGGTCAGAGGGCACTCTCTCAGATTCAGTTGGAACCGAACCGGGCTGGCCATCTGGGTCAGCGGACTTTTTGGCCTCCCTTTCCCTGAGCCTACCAACTCTTTTTTCCACGGTGGCAGCAGGAAAATTTTACAAATCTGGCAGTCTGCATTGAGGTGGTCAAACCCCAGACAATATACACATATGGTGTGTGGGTCAGCCCTGGCAAAGGCTTCCCCACAGAGGCCACAGTGCTGAAACCCAGTGGGTCCTGTTTTTCTTTCGGGTTTCTCAGACATAGTGCCAGCCTAACCAAAACTTGCCCGTTAACGGCAATCCACCAAGCAAGACTCTCTTATCGGTTCCCAACCGTGTCACGGGTCATGGAAAAAAACGTAATTAAATCCGTTTTTTTTAGAACCGATAAGAACTGGGAACCACACTCTAAAGGGCTAGAAAGTAATTTTTAAACCCCTCTGATCGGTTCAAACCGAACCGAAAAAGACGTTTACAAGTTCCACACAGAAGAAAATAAAAAAAGTAAGCCTAACTATTACTTACAATACCACAGACAGAGCTTGAACCGACGATTGCAGTTAAATTTCAGTAAATAAACCGAGAAATTACACTTTAAAACCGACAAACAAACCGAGCAGCAGGAGGAATCTCCGGAGCGACTGTTCAGTGAGGCGGAGTAAAGAATCTGACAGTTTAAGTTTGAGCTTCAACAGACAGAGTGTTTAACCGAGCTCGCGCTCAAGATTCCATGCCCTGCATGGAAGTTAACTCTTTCACCTCCGGAGCAGTTCTAACCTGGGGTTATACTGCATATGTCATAATATAGCAAGACTTCATGTTGTTTGAAGTCATAGAGCATAGCCTGGGTTTTGTTCAGGTTAAGGATAAGCTTATTTGACAAGAGCCAGGACTGTAGCTTGAGGAAGTCCTCTTGCAATTGGGAGTTTATAACATGGACATCCTTTGAGCTGGAGAGCAGTACCAGATCATGAGCATACAGAGTAGGATTGCAATGAGAGGTCACCAGCGGAAGGTCATTGACAAACACAGAGAGAGAACAAGATGGGGCCCAGAATAGACCACTGTGGTATCCCAACAATGACGAGTGTAAGCTCGGAAAGGGCTCTGTTGTACTTGACAAGTTGTTGCCTACTGTTAAGGTAATCAGAGAACCATGATAAGGTGGGGGGGGGGGCAGTACAAGCACGCACAGTTGAGAGCAGAAGGGTATGGTCCACCAGATCAAAGGCCTTCAAGAGATCCACAAAGATCGCTCCAGACAACATAACAAGGTAAGTCGCAGTCCTAATACTGGATGTAACCTTGGCAAGGGCCGTAGCTGTACTGTGGCCCTTGCGAAAGCCATAATGTACAGGGGACAGGAGATCATGCTTCTGCAGATATTCCGACAGCTGAACTTCAACCACCTTTTCCAACAGCTTGCTGACAGCAGAGAGAATAGCTATGGGTCGGTAGTTGTCAGTGCACTTTTGATCTCCTTGTTTGAAGATCGGTACTACCCTGGCTGTTTTCCAGACGGGGGAACCACCCCAGTGGCAAGGAACAGGTTGAAAATGTGAGATACAGGGAGAGCAAGAAAGGGGGCTCTCAGTTTTAGGAACTTTGGCTCCAGATTATCATACCCGGCACTCATGTACGGAGAAAGGCCAGCTAGCAGCTTACGAGTCTCAGACACCGAGACAGCTTTAAGATACAAGGGGGGGATGGGAGACAGTCATTGGTGTGGGGGTTTCAAGGGGAGGTTGCACATTAGCAGTAGTGAACAGAGAGGTGTAGGCCGTAAGGTCCGAGAACTAGATATTAAATGCATTAGCGATAGTTACTGCATTACTGCAGTTTATGACCCGAACCAGCTTTTAAACAGCAGGCAAGGACAGGCTGTGAGGTATCCCACCGGAGACTGTCTGGAATAGTTTCTCTATTTACTTATACCATATGGTCTATCTCCTTGAAACTATATTGTGTATTCCCCTGTATCTACGGATAGCCTAGTGTAATGTCTAATTTCTCCTGTACAGTAGGTATCACCGTGCCTGTCGAAACTATAATGTGGGATCTGATGGCATACATCCCAGGGTACAAAAGGAGCTAAGGGTGGAACTAGCAGGGCCATTATCAGAACTGTTTAGTGAGTCTCTGAGCTCAGGAGAGGTCCCAGAAGACTGGAGAAGGGCTCATGTGATCCTGCTCCACAAGAGTGGTAGCAGGGGAGGAGGCAGGGAACTATAGACCAGTCAGTCTTACCTCAGTAGTGGGCAAGATTATGGAGGCACTTCTTAAGGAAAGGATAGTGCAACATCTGGAATCCATAGGAGCACAGGGTCCAAGACAGCATGGGTTTACAAAAGGAAGGTCCTGTCAAACTAACCTCATAGATTTCTTTGACTGGGTAACCAGAGTGGTGGACCAAGGGGGAGCAGTTGATGTCGCCTACCTTGACTTCAGCAAAGCTTTTCGATACTGTTCCACATAGAAGATTGATTAATAAGCTAGGTAGACTCGGGATGGGTCAGAAGTTGGTCAACTGGGTGGCAAACTGGTTGACAGGCAGAAAACAGAGAGTGGTGGTAAACAGTATACAGTCAGAAGAGATGCAAGTCACAAGTGGGGTACCTCAGGGATCAGTCCTGGGGCCAGTCCTCTTCAATATCTTCATCAGTGACATTGCAGATGGACTGGAGGGTAAGGTTTGTCTGTTTGCAGATGACACCAAGATCTGCAACAGAGTAGATGATCCAGATGGGGTGGGCAGAATAAAAAAGATATCTGGATAAACTAGCGAAATGGCCGGAAGAGTGGCAACTGGCGTTTAATGCAAAGAAGTGCAAGATCATGCACATAGGGAAGAGAAAGAAGAATCAGCATTTATATAGCGCTTTTCATACACAGTATCCCAAAGCGCTTTACAAGCAATGCTAGACTGGTAGTGAAGTGACTGAATGAGTGGTGGCAGCCATATCGCACATCATCACCCACACACAGCCTGGATAATTGCATGAACTGGTTTATGGGAAGGGGAATGTTGGCCAGGATACCGGGACTGCTCTCCCTGCTCTTTGCGAAGAGTGCCCTGGGATCTTTTACTTCCACCAGGTCAACACCAGGATGGGCAGAAGGGACCTCGGTTTAACGTCTCATCCGAAGGACGGCACACCCCAGCAGTACAGCACACCCCAATACTGCACTTGGATGCCAGCGATTTTTAGGTGCAAGTCCGATCCTGGTTGGGACGAGAACCCACGACCTTCTGGTCCAGAGGAGGATGTGCTACCAACTGAGCCATGCTGACACCGAGAAACCCTGAAGCCACCTATAGGCTGGGAGGGGAGTTGCTGGCAGTCACAAGGGAAGAAAGAGACTTGGGCGTCATCATCACCGATGACCTGAAATCATCCAAGCAGACCACTAAAGCAGTTGGTAAGGCTAGGGGGATGTTGGGGTGTATTAGTATGGGTATCACAAGTCGGAAGAGGGAGGTAATAATCCCTCTTTACAAGACACTGGTTAGGCCCCATCTGGAGTACTGTGTGCAGTACAAGAGGCCGCACCTTCAAAAGGACATTAACCAAATTGAGGCAGTCCAGAGAAGGGCAACCAAAATGGTGCAGGGACTGCATCAGAAAACATATGAGGACAGATTAACGGAGTTCAACATTATACCATAGAGCAAAGGAGGGAGAGAGGTGATAGGATCAAAACATTCAAACACCTAAAGGGCATTAACAAGCTGAAAGAGTCTAACATGTTTCAATAGAAGAAAAATAGCAGGACAAGAGGACACAGCATGCGATTAGAGGGAGGTCGATTAAGGGGTAATGCGAGGAAGTTCTTTTTCACAGAAAGGGTGGTGGATGCATGGAACGGCCTACCTCAGGAAGTGGTGGATATGAAAACAGAGCAGGGCTTCAAACAGGCATGGGATAGGCATATGACAGCAATACAGATGAGTATGAATATATAGGCGATTGACAGAGCAAAGACTGATGGCACATTCATAAGGTAGAAAAAGAAATGGGCAGACTGGATCGGCCTTGTGGTCCTTATCTGCCATCAGCTTCTATGTTTCTATGTTTGACTCAAGTCTGTATTATGTAATAGTAACCACTGTGATGTGATGTGCTTTTACCCAAGTCTGTAACTCTCCCGGGTTGTGACTGAAAATAGGCAATTTCTTTGTCCAGAGCACTTACCCGGTAATCAAAGACAAAATAAATAAATATCAACAGTTTTGCACCTGGTATGGCCACCCACAACATTTTTAATAGCCTGCAACTTATTTTGGGGGTCCCTAGCAGAGGACAACAGGGCAGCAGTACAAAAGTCACGTTTAGCTGTCCGAATGGCTCTTTGACATGCATTCCTAAGCCGCCAGTATTCGCAGCAGGCGGACAGGTCATTTGTGGCCTTAAATGTTTTCCACTGTAGAGAAAATATTCAGAAATATCTTCTGTTACATCACGTACATAACTTTTCTATCTTCCTTGAATCAGTCTTTTCCATAGAGTCCCAATCTTGGGTCCGAGTATCAAGCTGCTCCTTCAGCGAAGGAGGAGCCTGCTTAACCTGAAGCTAGTACTAGCCTCAGCCCTCCGCATGGGGAGAACATCAGAGGGAGTGGGCTTTTCTTGGTCTGAAGGGATCAAGGACTGGATGAGTTGAGCCGGTGGCACCTGGGACACAGCAGCAGGAGGAGGATCCCCCGACAACTGCTGCCTAACCTGAGGTGAAAATAATTTAACCTCCTGGAACTGCAAGCTCAGCACTTTTCACTAGACCAGTGGTGCTAGCCAGGACAAGCGCTGCTAGAACAACGGACTAATACAAACAGCTGATCCTACAATCTTAGAGGCCACGTAGCTGGGATCCTATGAAGCACTCAATTAGTGCCCTGCCACTTTCAGGCCTCTAACAGAGATGTCCAAGTGGCTTCACACACAGGGACTGCAGCAAGCTGGCAATGAACCCATAACCACCGACGGCTTTGGTAAACCATCATATGGGCCTGGTGTTAGGAAACTATTAACAGTGATCTGGCCAAAGAAAACACTTTCTTACTCAGCGCATTGAATCCTCTGGAGTCCTGACGGAGAGGTTGGTCGCAGACTGGGTGTTGTGGCCCAGTCTGGGTCTGAAGGACCTGAAGCCCTGAACTGGGGTGCAGTATAGCTCCAACTGACCTAGTGTGGACATGATACCTGATTAGAAGGTGCTTGGAGGTGGGATGTGTGGTGTTGGGAAATCTCCATAGTGCCCCACATGCCTTTTTCGTGGCCCTGTGCCAGGAAGAACGAACGGTAATGTCTGTACTGGGAACTCCTACAAGTCCCAACTGTAGTGCAACAGAATCGTGGCTGGAATCAGCAGGGACTTGCAATGCCTGAAGCATCTCCCCCACAAATCGCTGGTACAGAACATACTCAGCAGATGAGGCCAAATGAATAGAAGAATCATTGCTCTCAGAGGAGGATGTCGAGTAAGACGAGGTGGGGAAACCGCCTGAGTGAGGCACTAGGGAGCATACATGAAATTGGGCCCCGTCAGACTCCCTATACCACGTTTCTACACTGCTCATCTAGAGATGGTACTGCTCCCATGTTAGGGGATCTGGAGGTCTGAAGAACATGGGCATCCTGTCTGTCCATTCCTGAGATACTTGAAGTAAAAGAGTAGAAGTGGACCCATGTCTCGGGTAGGGTCCTGATGTTCTGGTGACACTGTCACTCTAGAGTAGGTCTGAGAGGAGAATCCTGCTGCTGATTCTCCTATGATGGAGGAACTGGCAGAGCCATGGTCCAAGGGAGATGTCAAGAATGGATAGTAAAAATGTCTACATAAGTAGGTCTCACTGAGAGACCTAACCCCAGTTCTTCACAAACACCACTGCCAGAGCAAGGGGATAATTCGGCCCTTAAACCATCATCGCTATCCAAGTCAGTATTGTACGCGGTACAAACGCCATAAGCGTCAACCGTCCTGGCATCGAGGTCGTCCCCGGCACTGACAATGACATCAATGTCATATTTTACATCGACCTTCTCTCTTTTCCACTAATGGCTCTCAGTCCAAGGCCAACATTATAGGCAACAACAACCCCAGCACCAACATCACGAATATTGTCAACACTAGATTTGTTGCCGGTGTTGCTCTTAGTGCCATCACCGTGAAAGGTGAAAACAGCTGTGGTGACACAGATGGTGGGTGCGGACATAACCAAAGTGGTGAACAAGGACTGAAGCCGATGGCGAATGGGTTATGGAAAGTTCTCCATCAGGCACGAAGTAGTAGTTGATGGTCCACCTGACACTACCACCAGAGACTCCAACATAACCCAAGCATGGTTGGTGTGTGTTGGCCGGAAAGAGCTTCATGACTCAGCCATCTCCAAAGAGAAAACTAAACCTGGGGAATGGCCCAAAGTTCTGTCTAGAGGCATCCTTACTCAATGCCTACTTGTGAACAATGGGACCGGATGGCCCAGCTTCAGCCACCGGCCTTGGAGTGTGTGGCAGCTAAATAGAAAGCAGGTTTCACAAGAGTCCATGTAGTGGATGGCTCCTAGACTGTTGAAACAGACTGACTGCCTGCCATTCTTACTGATCTTCTCACCCTGCAAACAGAAAAATGAAAGGAAGGAGCTCTTAAATGATGACAGTATTCTGGAAAATAATAAATTGAGAGAAAGAGCAAGCAAGAGGTGTACTGAGGCAAAGTGATCGGCTCCCACAGTGTGCACGCAACAGCAGAAAAAACAGAAATAAGGTAGGTGAGAAGGACAGCAAAGTTTATTGTCAGGTGTGTGTCACCACAGGGGGTCATGCAGGTGCCCCAATACAATAGCCGTTGCTGGCTCTCTGGCCAAAAGATTTGCTCCCACAGTGTCCTAGCACCTCTGGCATAGACTCAAGAGTGGGACTCTACAGAGAAGATTGATTCAAGAAAAATCTGGGTGCTGCTTACATTGGTTTTATGACCACTGCCTGCTAAACTGGCTTCCACCCTATCTTTGTGCTGTTGCTTGCTGCTCTAGCTGACCCACTATCTGGGTGCAGCTTGCACTGGTATTACTCTGAAGCAAGACTATAGCAATGCACTCTGGAGCAAAAACATGCAGGAAGGTCCCACTGGTTCATATGAAGTACAATTTATTAGTGCCATAGAGAGCTGGAGCACATAAACATAACCCCATCTCTTCGACTCTTAATACTGAAGCTTTGTCAAGGGGTATTACTCTAGCTGCCACACTGTCTGGGTGCTACTTACTGTGTTTTACTGCTACTGCTGCCGTCTATACTTTCGGAACAGCCATCCTCCTATGCTAAGTTCCTCTTCCAACTTCCAGTCTGCCAAGTCTCTGATCAAGGTACACCATAAGGCTCCACTGCATTGCCATAACTGCCCCTAGGTACTCTCTGGTCCCACTCAAATGGGCCAACAAGGCACTGTTGTTGGTCTACGTCTAACTGATTTAATCTCAGATAAAGTGGGCACATGGATCCTGGAATCCTGACAATGTCTGCAGGTACTACTGCTAGTGTAGCTGTTCCTTTGTCTTGTCTTCTTTCTAACACCTAATCTCATGTGTAACTACTACTTAAATGTTGTACATTCAAAGTATTGTAATTCATAAACATTAGTCTCTCTACGTATGCTAAGCTGTGCCGTCCCATTGCTGCTCATCTCGCTGGGGGATAATTCCATTTGAAACCAAAGTTGGTGAGGCACTCACCCCCTATTCAAAGAGACCAGGAAACATCTGTGCTAATTCAAAGCATTTTATTGCACAGACTGCCCAAAGCAAGCAATCATACAGCAGAGCAACATTCTCTGCTGCATAATTGCTTGCTTTAGACAGTCTGTGCAATAAAATGCTTTGAATTAGCACAGATGTTTCCTGGTCTCTCTGAATAGGTTTCAATATGAACTTCCTTTGTGTGAGCACCACTATCCAAGTGCTTGCCCCTCCTTGCAAGCTCCGACAATTTCATTTGGTTTGAACTTGCCCCAGGCCAGGAACACCCAAACTGAGAGCTGAATTCCTGAATTTCATAAGCGCAGACTGTTACAGATTCACTCAGCAGGTCAGCCCTCTACTCCCAAAGTGCCAACCTCTGAGCATAGCCTTGTGAACAGAACAAGGTAGTCCTCTTGTCTGTTTTGTGGATTTGAGTCACCTTAGTCCCAAGTTCTGGAGGGATTCAAACCTGTTAACCTCTTGTTAGCATACCCAATTGTCAGGCTCAGATAATTCTGTCTTGGGGCAGACATCTTCGCCTACGGCACCTAACCAGGTATTACAAATGAACCCTTTCTGAACTCTATACAAGACCCAGAGAAACTCAAACTGTTTCCCAGTTTGGTACACCCATAAACTCATGCACCGTGTCAGTTTTAAAACCATCTAACTTCACTTAAAACCAAATAAATGTTTCAAGGCACACCAGGCAGTTTACTGTTTTTAAAATATATCTTTACTAAACAAAAGGTAAAATAGTAAACAATAATATACAGAACTCTTATCACAAAAACATACAAGTCATTAAACAAAAAGGTGTAAAGTGCAACTATATGATGTTGCTGTTTCAAAGTCAGGTAAAGAAGTCAATCTATGAAACCAGAATCATAGTTTTAAAAGCTGCTTTCTCCAGCCCCCTGGATGAGGTCACTGTACTTCCTCCCTATCAGGATATTATTACTAAAAAATATATCTCTACAGGAAACAGGTTCCTTATAAGGCAGTAAGATCCTGTTTTTCTCAGCATAACATCAATTCTCAAATGACACCTCTTTGATGAAAAAGGGTCTTCCTGAGCTTCACAGATATCAAAGCCTTTTTAATTTCACATAGAAGTGTCATGCCCTGCTTTCCTTTCCTGTAAACGTTGTAAAATGGATGCGTTCTTTCCTGCCAACTTGGCTACTGATAATAGAACTAGCTAAACAGGACGTCCCTGATTTTAGGTATCTTTTAGCCCTGCAATTATCTTGGCCTTGCAGGTGTTAGATTTTTTTTATCTAAGTTCCTGTGTGTGTGGTCATCTCACATACTGAGATCTGGGGGGGCTGTGTGTGTGAGTGAAGGAGGTCACTTCAAGTACACTGGTATTTCTCACAGACAAATTCAATACCACATTTCTGTTATTTTTAAGAAATAAAAAATGATATAGCACTCAGAGCTGGCTGTCTATGTCACACGGACTTCAACAGGCTGAGGGAGCCAGTCATGGAAATGTTAGTCCCGGGGTGTGTGTGTGTGTGGAAGAGAGATTGGCCGGGGGGGGGGGCAAATAAAAGAGCCATTCTTCAGGTATATAAGTTATGCATGAAAACTGTACCGGAACGCTACCAGAAAGAACAGGTTCAAGAAATCATTATGGTTCTAGGCAAAGAGACTGGGAAGCAGTGAGGGCAAAGAAAAGGTCTCCTAAAAAATAGGAGGAAAAGAGGGCGGTTAAGGAGTCAAAAGCAGACACAGAGCTGCGTACTGTAGAGGGGTCAAGAAAAAAAAAAATTACCATAGTAATCTTGTTTCTTCCAAGGGAATCTTATTCCAACCCCAGGAAATCTTACTGTATTCTGATAAATGCAGTATGGTCTCACCATAGGACTGCCCCAGAGCCAAAATGGTTAAAAGAACCTATGCTAATCGTGGAATGTTAGGCTCGAGCTCAGTTTTCAAACCACTGCCCCTGGTAAACATTCTGCAATTCTCAGATTCTTAAGGAGCAAACCTCATGACAAGTTATCTAAACTATACTAATAATGAAATAACAAATTAACAACACCCAACACCAACTATTCTCCCATATTTAAAATTGTGGGCAACACTAAGACTCAAGTCACTAAGCCCAATAAAGAAATGCCCACAGGTTTTGAACAGCATGAACAGCTGTGTTGCAGTGCCCATAGGTTCTAGCAGGGGAGTTAGTGTGGGAGCTTAGAATACAGTAAAATTCCCTTGGAAGAAACAAGATTATTATGGTAAGTAATTTTTTCTTCAAACCCCAGGAAATCTTACTGTATTCTGACTTCTGCAGACTACCCAAGCAGTACCTTTGGAGGAGGGTAGAGAACCCATTTAGGAAACAGGCTCTACGGTACTGCTGTGCCAAACCTGGCATCACTTCTGGCCTGGGTATCCAGGCTGTAGTGTTTGGTAAAGGTGTGAACTGTTTTCCAGGTAGCTGCTTTGCAGATCTCTAACAAAGAGATATCTCTGGCAGCTCCTATAGAAGCAGCTGTACCCCTTGTAGAATGGGCTCTGAGGCGTATGGGAGGCTCTTTACTCACTCTGATGTAGCAAAATTGGATGCAGGCCACAATCCAATAGGCAATGGTCCTCTTTGAGGTGGGTTTGCCCTTCCCCACCTCTCCAAAGGTCAAGAAGAGCTGGGTTGTATCCTGCTGTGACCCTTCGTGTGATCCAAGCAGTAGTTTATAGCTCTTTTGACATCAAGACTACGCAGTCTTCGTTCCCCTGAACTTGAATGATCAGTGAAGAAGACTGGTAAAGTCATGGACTGACTAAGGTGAAAGTCTGAGACCACCTTAGGGAGAAATTTCCTATTGGTCCTAAGGATCACCTTGTCTCTATGAACTGCTATATAATCTGGCTCTGTGGACAAGGCCTGGAGCTCACTGATCCTCCTGGCTGAGGTGATGGCTACCAGGAATACTATTTTCCATGCCACATACTTAAGCTCTGCTGAGGACATGGGTTCGAATGGTGGTTGCATTAGCTGGCCAGTGCATACAGTATGTTAAGGTCCCATGCAGGACTGGGTTCCCTGTGAGGGGGATGCAAATGCAGTAACCCTTTGAAAAATTTGCTGAATACCTGGTTGGCCACCAGAGATGCACCATTTCCAGCAGAAAGGTATGCAGAGACAGCTGCCAAGTGTACCTTAAGAATGGAAGGTCGAAGGCCCAAAGGAATGCTGGTGTGCCAGTTAGTCCAAGACTACTTATAAACTAGCCAGGCAATGGTCTATCTGTCTCTGTCTGCACCAAACAGAAAACCTCTTCCATTTAGACGAGTAAGTCTTTCTGCTGGAAGGTTTTCTGGACACCCTTAGGACCTCTAGCACCCCTTCTGAGAGGTGTAGGTCAGCATATTCTAAGTCCTCAACAGCCAAGCTCTGAGTCTGAGAGACTGTAGATTAGGGTACAGAACTCTGCCCTGGGAGGTCAGTAGGTTGTGCCTCCTGGATAGAGACTGGTTTGGAGATTGACAGGGTCAGTGGCAGTGAGTACCAAGACTACCTGGCCCAGTCTGGTGCAATGAGGATCACTGTTGCTGGTTGAACCCCGAGCTTGTTCAGTACTCTGAGCAGCAAGGGAAATGGTGGGAAGGCATACAGAAACTTCCCTGTCCAGTCCAGCAGGAGTGCATCTAGAGGCACTGTGCCCAGTGCAGGTGCAACAGAACAGTGGTAGCTGGTGATTGTCTGAGGCTGCGAAGAGGTCCACCTCTGGGGTGCCCCACCTTCTGAACACCGCCTGCAGGATCTGTTTAGTGACCACTCATTGTGGTTCTGGTGCTAAGGGCACCTGCGAGGACACTGTCCTTCCCTGGGAGGTGAACCGCTGAGAGGGAGGTCCCCAGAGAATAAGCCAGGTTCCATACCTTCATGGCCTCTACGCACAAGGGGGAAGACCTTGTGTCCCCTTGCTTGTTGATGTAGTACACTGTGGTTGTATTGTCTGTCCTAACTTGAACCACTTTGCCCTGCAGCACTGAAGCGAAGACTGAATGCTCAGATAGACTGCTCTGAGTTCCAGCAGGTTAATGTGAAGCAGAGACTCCTGCTGAAGCCAGGTACCGTGGGTGGTATGCTCCCTTAGGTGGGCACCCCGTCCTAAGAGGGAGGCACCTGGCTTCGGACAAGTCTGAGGCCATGGATTCAGGGCAAGCTTTAGCTATTTCTAAAACAGTGTTCTAGACACTCTTCTGGCATCTGGACACATAAGCCATGTAGGTTGCTTGTCTAATAGCTAGAGAAGCACCTAAATACGATTTCTTGGTCATGGAATCCATCTTTCTGGAATCTTTTTCTGGTGGCTGTGATGCCAGGGGAATCCCTGCTTTATCGCATGCAGTAGCCTGCACCACCCCTTCATGGCTGGGATGCCCAAAAAGGAATTCTGCTCCAGACTTGGCTATCCAGTACTTCCTAGCCATCCTCTTGTCCATTGGGGGAATAGAACTGGGGGTCTGCAAAATCTTGGAAGCCCGTCTCTCTCTTCAAGGACTTGTGGATGGGTAACAACGGCCTTTCTGTTGCTGGCACATCTATCATTTCCATATAGTCTGGTTCCCCTTTCTCCTCCGTGGATTTCTGAGTGGAAAGGTCCAGAGTTTGTGCCACTTGCTTCATAAAAGCAACGTGGGATGTAAACTCCTCAGTTCCCTTCTCAGGGAAGTTCGGACAGTGAGGATCAGGGGATACTTCTGGTTCAAGAGGTTCCCCATAATCTTCATCCTCATCCTCTCCTTCCACATCAACTTCAGCAAATCTCTCAAGTGAACTGGGAACTGAGGAGGAACCCAGGTCCAGAACTGAGGACTGCAAACCGGGACGCTGAACCGGAACCATGATACCAGTTTGCACCACCTGAATAATGCTTATAGCATTCACTATAGCTTCTGCAGTTGGAACTGATGGAATTGTCAGTTGCGGTTCCTTAACCGAGTGCTTCTCCTTTTTCTTCTTCTTAGCAGAACCTGCCGGTTCAGGGGTGGTGTCTGTGGTCTCTTTTTACCCGAGGAACCTTCACCCTGGTCAGAGGTTGTTCTACCGCTTCCTTAGGTTTCTCCTTCTGAGAGAAGGAAGTTTTGTCTGCAGATGGGTCAGCAGCCTTCTCGGACGTTTTTTTCTTACTAGGTACAATAGTAGGTTGATAGGACTAGCAGAAGGCTCTGGGCCCATATAGCAAGTCCCCTGCACTAGCGGGCATTAATGTCCCTCTGTCCTTAATAGATGTTTATCCAGTCTTCTCTTGTCGGTTGGAGCGCCTATCAAGTGTCAACTGAGGAAAATTCTTACAGATTTCACAATCTGCCTGAAGGTGTTCAAACCCCAGACAGACAACACAAACTAACTGAAGATCAGCTTTATCAAATAGTTCCCCACACTCTGTACAATACTGAAAACCCGTTGGGCCGTTTCTTTTCTTGGGTAGCAACATAACAAACCCCCAAAAAAAGTGGTTTTATGTGAGCCCAAGCACACAAAAGAATATCTTTCAACTCTTTAAAACACTTTTTTTTCCCCCCATGGTCGGTTTAGCAACCGTAGTGAGAACCGAGAATTACCATGGTTTCTATCCAAATGAAATAACCATCTCAAAAGGGGTTCAAAAGTGAAAATTAAACTTTAAATATATAAATAAATGTTCAGTTTCCTCCTGGTTAAACGAACCAAGAAGATACCGAAAAATTACCAGAATAACACCAAATCTAGACTACCTGTAAACTCAAGGACAATGCTTTAAAAACCAACAGAAATAACATTTTACTTAAAAAAAAAAAACGAGAAAATAAAATCTTCAAGAAAGATGAAGGAGGGCTCTCTGAGGTGTCTGTACTAGGCAAGCAGAGTAAAGAATCTGACAGTTGCAAAATGTTTACCAGGGACATTGGTTTGAAAACAGAGCTCGAGCCTAACATTCCATGACAAGCATCGGTTCTATTAACCATTTCTGCTCTGGGGCAGTCTCATGGTGAGACCATATTGCAGAAGTCGGAATACAGTAAGATTTCCTGGGGTTTGAACAGAGAAAAGCAGTTCTTCCAATATTAGGTAAAAAGGGAAGAAATGAGGGGACATCATAAGGTTAGCAGAGGGAAGTAGGGTGATAGAGGAGGAGGACAGGCAAAAGGCTGCTGTCCTTAATGGCTACTTTAGCTCAGTTTTCACCAAGGAGAATGGTGCACCCTTGCCAGAGAGTGGCATCAATGCCTCTACTAAGGGGGTCCCAGAGATGAGGCAGCCAATATTTACAAGCGTAAGGGTCCAGAAAGAACTGGCAGCACTAAAACGAGATAAGGCAATTGGACCAGATGGGCTGCATACAAGGTTACTCAGGGAGCTGGCAGCAGAACTGGCTGAACCCCTGGTAGGTCTATTCAATAGCTCTCTAAGGATCTGAGAAGTTCTGAAGGATTGCTAGGTGGTGGACAAAGTTCTGCTCCAGAAGGGGAACTATGGATCAGTCAGTCTTACCTTTATTGTAGGGAAGCTGATGGAGTCACTGGTCAGAAAGGACCTTGTGGATTACATGGAGAGCAATGGGCTCCAGGATAGTAAACAGCATGGATTTGTGGCAGAAGTTTTGACAGACTAACCTGACAGTTTTCTTTGTCTGGATGATGAGAGAATTGGGTAGGGGCCACACCGTGAATCAGCCCCACTTCAACTTCAGTAACGCTTTCAACTCTGTGCTTCACAGATGCTTGCTGAAGAGGATGGAGTACCTGAGTATGGTAAAGGTCAGAGTAAACTGGGTAGGTAACTGGCTGAAGGGGAGGCAGCAGAGGGTTGTAGTCAATAGAGTCATGTCAGCAGAGAAGGAGGTCACAAGTGGTGTGCCACGGGGATATCTTCTGGGATCAGTCCTCTTCAGTATGTTCATTACCGACTCTCTTGCAGCAGGTCACACCTTAGAAACTACAGCTGTCAGATGCCAAGACTACATGAAAACATTTTTTGCTAGCAGTCTATCTGGGTTGCCCATGGCAACGTCACCACATCGGGGTTCGCCTATATAGCCGTGGGCAGCCCCATGCCTTCCTCAGTTCCCTGCCGGAGAACATCCAGCAAGGACGTGCTCCCAAGGGAAATAAGGGACAACCAGAGAGACCCATTAGAGGGAGCATGGGAAACAGAAGGCTGACAATCCTGGAGAAGGGAGAGCAGGAAAAAGGAAACTCTGAATGAACAGGAAGATGGGAGGGAAGGATAGCTCTTGCAGCAGGTCACACCTTAGGAATGAGTCCCGTTGGCCCGGTAGCACTAAGGGATGAGATGGTGGATGCCACACCTCACGCCACACCAGAGATGCATGTTCGGGAGCGAGTGCAGGCCGCCAAGGGTCGGCAGGGGAGGAGAAGGATCGAGCATCCCAGGGACAGCTCTCCTTCTCCGGGGAGGGGGGTGATCAGACGTTGGTGCATACCTGGCCCCTAGCGGTGGCTAGGGGCTGGCACACCGACACTGCATCTACAGGGGTAGAGGTGGGCAGACGCCATACCGGGTGCATGCATGGGAGTGTGCACGGCACTGTCGCTGGTGTCATTGCATGCTCTGCATCTGGGGACCACGCAGAACAAGGAAAAAGTTCTCCTGGTCAGGCAGCATGAGCTTCCATCGTCCGCAGCCCGACCCCGAATGGTGCTTCTCCCAGTCTGGATCCGTTCAATGTGAGCTGAGTTTGGGGGGGCTCCTCACCACGCTGCCATGGAGGGCAAAACCGTGGGGCATATGGGGGAAGTTGGCCCGATATCAGGGTGTGGGCCAGGAGGACGGCCGGGATGTACAGTCGACCAGAAGCCAGGGGAGAAAATAGTAGCTAATAAATAAATAAATAAATTAATTAATAAAAAAAGAGAAAGGAATGAGTACCAAGCAGTACTGCAGAGGAGACCAGATTGGGAGGCAGGAAAGCAGGGATTAATCAAAGGAGGCCCTGTAAAACTGCTAGGTCGAAATTTGCTCGCCATCTACAGGCGATGTCCAGACTGCAGTGCCTAGTGAAAGTGAAGACAGTACTCCAGATGGCAGCAACACAGATCTCAGCTACGTAAACCCCTCTGAAACAGGTAACAGAAGTTGCCACACCTCTGGCTGAGTGGCCCTTAACAGCCCCAGGAAGTTCCTTACCGTACTTCCTGTAACAGAAAATTAGACATTTGGCCAACCATTTGGACAGATGCTGTTTAGAAACTGACATGCCCTTATTCCCAGGGGCAAACAAAACAAACAGCTGTGAAGACTTCCTGCAGTCCCTCATGTGGTGAGCATAATAGATTATCTAAGAATTCTATGTACAACCAAAGTATGGAGCAATGCTTCCCCTGGATTGGCATGCTCTGGGTAAGAGACAAGTGGATAGCTTGATTCAGGGTAAACTCAGACGCCACCTTCGGTAAGAACTTAGGGTTAGTGTGCAAAGACCCTGTCTTTGTGAAAACTCAAATAAGGTTGCTCACACATGAGCAACTGTAGCTCAGAAATCCTTCGAGCAGAAGTACTATCAACTAAAAATAATGCTTTTCACAATAGAAAGTATAGCACGCAAGTCGCGGCTGGCTCAAAAGGAACCAAAGTAAGCTTTTCAAAAACAAAATTCAAGTCCCATGCCAGGACAGGGTTACAGATGGGAGACATCAAGTGCAGGATGCCTCTCAGAAATGTATGGGCCAGGCGGGCCCGGTGCGGCTGAGGTGCTGGACACCACACCTCGCGCCACGCCGGCGACCCGGGTTCAGGAACGAGCCTGGGGCTAGTCATCCCGCTCGCTGACTGCCCTCTGGCGGTGACTGGAGGGCAGTATGGGTCGGGAGGCTTGAAGCCAACGTCCCTGCGTTGGTAGGGAGGGGGGGCCAGGCAAAAACAGGAAAAGCGAGCCTGGTAGGCTGGATGATGGTCTGCCGCTCCCGGGAGCGGTCCCCCGGATTCTGGATTAGGTCTCTGGAAGGGGGGAGAAATACAGGTTACTCACCTGTAACAGGAGTTCTAGGAATAGTATATGTTGTTCATCCACACTGTCTGACAGGGTCCTTGCCGCTGTAAATCTTGCCGGAAAGTATTCAAGCTGGCTCCTCCCAACCACCTGGGTGGTAAAACTCTCGGCTCCACCCCATGATGCCAGATCTAGCCCGCTGGAAGCCAGGTTGTGCGTCAAAGCAGGGGAGGCCGGGTGGGTCGTGTGGATGAACAACATGTACCATTCCTAGAACTCCTGTTACAGGTGAGTAACCTGTATTTAGGGACATGAATATGTTGTTCATCCACACTGTCTGGCAGACTCCTAGCAGTTCTCCGGGAGGAGGGAGGCAAGGCGCACACCCCCTACTTAGGGAATAATGACTGGAGAACCGAGGCCCCAAAACCCGCATCCCGGCGTGACTCAAGGTCAATGTGGTAATGGGTAATGAAGGTGTGTGCTGACTTCCAGGTAGCAGCCCTGCAGATTTCCTGGATAGGGATGTCCCTGGAAGCAGCCACCGATGCAGCAGTATGGTGGGTAGAATGAGCTCTTATCCTTCTGGGAGGCTCCATGCCCGCCAACCTATAGCAGAGATCTATGCAGGAGGTGACCCACCTGCCTATCGTCCGCTTGGCTGCAGGTCTGCCAGGTGCGGCTTCAGCGTAGGTGACAAACAGCTGGCGAACCTCTTCCCGAACTTCAGCTGTCGATCCTTATAATAAGCGAGTGCTCTTCTAGGGTTCAGAGTATGGAGTCTATATTCGGCCTCCGAGGTGTGATTGGGGTAGAACACCGGCAGAGTCAACACGTGGTTAAGGTGAAACTCCGACACCACCTTCGGAAGGAATTTCGAGTGGGGGCGCAGGACAACCTTGTCCCTGTGGAAGACCAGATAAGGAGACTCGATGGAAAGCGCTTGGAGCTCTCCCATCCTTCTGGCTGATGTGACAGCCACCAAGAAGGCAGTCTTCCATAACAGGTGAGAGATGCCACACCTGTGCATCGGTTCGAATGGCTTGCCCATGAGCTTAGCCAATACCAGCAGTAGATCCCACGGAGGTGGAGGTTCTCGCACCGGAGGGGATATGTGATCAAGGCCTTGGAAAAAGCACCCGACCACCTTCTCCTGCGCCACCGACTGCTTCCCGGGCCACGCCCGCTAAGCAGAGATGGCTGCTAGGTGCACCTTAAGGGTCGTCGACTGAAGCCCTTGCTGAGAAAGGGACCACAGGTAGTCCAGAATGTTTGCCAAGGAGCAGGAGAAAGGGTCCAGGCCCTTTCCCTGACACCAAATGGACAATCTCTTCCATTTAAAGGCGTAGCATTTTCTGGTCGACTCCTTAAGGGAAGCCTCAACAACGCTGAGGACCTTGTCGGAAAGACCCAAGGCCTGGAACTCTAGCCACTCAGGAACCAGGCCGTCAGGTGCAGGGACTGAAGGTCCGGATGGAATACCTTCCCGTGATTGACTGAGATCAGGTCCGGGCGGGCTGGAAGCCGCCTCGGGAGCCTGGAGCTGAGACTGAGGAGATCTGGATACCAGAACTGGCGGGGCCAGTCTGGAGCTACCAGAATCACCTGCGCCTTGTCCCTCCTCACCTTGAGAAGCATCTTGTGGATCAAGGGAAATGGGGAAAAGGCGTAGAAGAGGCCCGGGGTCCATGACCTTGAGAAGGCATCCCCCTGCAGCGAGCCCTGCCGAGGGGGGGCGGGCATGAAACAGTCTCAGCTTCACATTCTTCCTGGAGGCAAACAGGTCCACCTGAGGCATGCCCCAGTGGGAGAACAGATCTTGAACTACCTACGGCAGGAAAGACCACTTCGTGGGATGCAGCTCCTATCTGGCTTAAGGCATTGGCCAGAATGTTGGAGGCTCCTGCCACATGGATGGCAAGGAGATCCGCCTCCAGGCTGTGCATGAGGGACCAAATGCGGAGAGCTTCCCCGCACAGAGGCATGGAGCACATCCCGCCCTGGCGGTTTAGGCAGTACATGGTCGTGGTATTGTCCGTCTGGACCTGAACCACTTGACCCCGTACAAACGAAGCGAAGGCGGTGAGGGCTAGACAAACCACTCAAAGCTCCAGCAGGTTGATGTGGCATCGGGACTCCCGAGGGAACCAGAGACCGTGCGCTCTGTGCTCCCCCAGATGGGCACCCCAACCCATCAGAGAGGCGTCAGTCGATAAACCGTCGGCTCGGGGCGGACAAACGGGATGCCCTCCTGCAGATGAGCTGGAATGATCCACCACTGGAGAGCATTCCACATCTCCTGGGTCACTATCACTGGCTGATCCAAAGGACCGGAGCGCTGTGACCATTGGCTGGCCAGTCCCCATTGTAGGGTACGCATGTGCCAACAGGCCCAACGGACAATGCTGGTGCAGGCCGCCATGAGGCCCAGGAAGTCCCGGGCAGGGCACAATTGCCCAACCTGAAATGATTGGGCAAAGGAGGAAAGAACTTTGGCCCTGTCTGCCGGGAGCCATGCTCTGGCTCGCAGAGAGTCGAGCTCTGCCCCGATGAATTGGATCACCTGCTTTGGCACAAGTTCCGATTTGGCCTCACTGATAAGGAGGCCAATTTGAGAGCAAACCTGGAGGGCCAGATCCCTGGACCGCTCCACCTCCATTCTGGAGGAGGCTGCAATAAGCCAGTCATCCAGGTAGGGGTACACCCGGACCCTTCGGCGCCGCAGGAATGCTGTCACCACTGCCATGCATTTGGCAAAGACCCTGGGAGCTAGAGAAATGCCGAAGGGCATGGTCCGGAACTCATATAGGGACCCCTCTGCCCTGAAGCGGAGGAATCGCTGGTGGGACGGATGGATTGGGACGCGAAACAATGTGTCCTGGAGGTCCAGAGAACAGAACCACATGCCTCGTTCCAAGGATGGAATGATCTGAGCCAGAGTGACCATCCTGAAGGTTCGAGACCTTAGGAACCTGTTCAAGTCGTGCAGGTCTAGAATGGGGCACCAGCCCCCTGTCCGTTTCGGGACCAGGAAGTACCTGGACACAAACCCTGGGTCTGGTGGAGGATCCGCCACCTTCCTGATCACCTCCTTTTCGAGAAGCAGGGCAATGTCGGCTCGACGAGCCGACAGAGAGGCTGCGGACCCCATAGCACCTGGTGGGGCGACGGCTCGGAAGGGCGGAGCCTGCTCGAACTCCAGAGGCAGACCCCTTCCTACCACCTCCAACACCCAATGGTCTGTGATGATAGTGGACCAGGTGGAAAGGAAGTGGTGGAGCCATCCCCCCACGGGGGGAACCCAGGGGCGAGTGACGAGGCTGGGGGCAACACCCCTCAACCCGTCACTGGGCAGGCTTGAAGAAAGGACCGGCCGAGGGACCTCCTGGGCCTTTTCCTCCCTGCTTCCTGTTGGAGGAGCTGCAGGCTTGGCTTTGGGGTGCCAAGCGCGAGCCTGCTGGCCCTGATGCTGGTGTTGCTGGGCCGGATGTGCCGCAGGGGCAGAAGGTCGAAAGGACTTATGTTGCTGACGATGGCCCATGTCCTTCTGAGCGGATGTGACCGAGTCCAAGGTGGCGTTGGACTTTTCGATCCTCTGGAGGTGGCCTTCCACTCCAGAGCCGAACAGGTCGGTCCCCAAGAAGGGGACGTCTGCCAACTTGTGCTGGGTATCCGCCATAAAGGTGGATATCCTCAGCCAGGCTCTGTGGCGCATGGCCACTGCGGCTGCTACTGACCGGGCACAGGAGCCTCCGATATCTAGAGCCGTTTGGAGCTGCTGTTTCGCCACTGCCCTTCCCTGATACCGCACCTGCTTGACCATAGTCTGCAGGTCAGCTGGGAGATGAGGGATCACCTCATCCAGGGAGCCCATGAGGGCGTGGGAGAAGTGCGCCATCAGTACGGCCGAACTGGCCTGACGGAGGCTGAGGGAGGACACAGCGTATACCTTGCGCCCGGCATAGTCCAGCTTTTTGGACTCCTTGTCAGGGGGCTTATCCACATCCCTAGCATTCCCGGAGCACCGGAAAACGCTATCGGTGACTAACCCCTCCGCAGAGGGGTGTTCCGAAAAACCGGACAGAGAGCCGGTAGGGACTGCATAACTTCCTGGCCATCCTGGCCGAAGGCGCAGGACAGGAAGCCAGCCACTGCCAAAGCTCCAAGGCTGGGCCAACAATGGCTTCAGCCACCGGAAAGGCCTCCGTGGGGGAATCCCCTCGGACCAGTATCTCCGTGAGGGGATACTTGGCCTGCTGGGATACGGGCTCGAGCTGCATCCCGGTGGATTCCGAGATGAGCTGAAGCAGACCCATGAACGATGATGGGCTCTCGTCCATCGACTGCCCCCCGTAGGGCTCCAGGTCAAGCGGCCTGGAAAACAGGGAGGAGTCGTCGTCAGACTTCGAAGAGTCTGCGAAGAGCTGCCTGGGGCCTGAGCCACCTTCCACCTGCCGAGGACTGTCGGAAGTGAGGGTGACCGACAACTGGTGGGGCAGACCCCTGACCCGATTTCGGTTGTGGAGGCGGAGGTTCCACCACAATCGGCAGGGCAGCTGGTTTCGGTCGAACAACCGGCCCAGGCTTGGGCACCTCGACTACCGCGAGGGGTTGTTTCGGCCTTCCGGTGACAGCCACTTAATGGCCGGGGACGGCGTCGGCTTGTTCCCCGACAAAAGGAGCTGCTGCCACATTAAGTCCTTGTAGCGTCGACACAATTTGAGACGAAGCCTCTCCTCTTCAGAGGAGGAAGAAGAGGACGAGCGGCGCCGCTGCTTTCCTCAGTGCCGAGACCGAGACCGCCAGTGTCGGCGGGATCGGCTGGACCGAGACGAGGTCCGAGACCAAGACCCTCGGTGTTTCCGAGGGTGGATCTGGGAGGGAGCGGGGGACACCCGCTCCTCCCTCGGCTCGGGAGCCTTGACTGGGGACTCCGGCACAGGAGGCACGGGTAAGTCCTCGGTTTCACCGGAGGGACCGTGATGAAGGGTTGTCGGCTTCAGCAGTCGACAGTCTGTTCGACGGGTCGAGAAAATCTCGACCGCATCGGGATGCTGGGTGTCTCGGCCAAGCGGACCTGATGGGGACACCGTGGCAGCAGCCTTTAGCCGCAACCTCGTCAAGTCGAGTGTCGACTGTCCGGGGAAGGAGACCTCTCCTGCTCCCACGAACGTCGACGGTGGGATTTAACCTTCGAGTCCTTCTTTTTTGACCGAGAAGAGTGTCCCGATGGCCCCTCGCCCTTCGAGGAGAGGGATTGGCAAAGCTCCTTAAAAGAAGCTGTGTAGGAGGATTCCAAAGAGAGCGGGAAAAATGCCGCGACCGAGGATGATGAGGATGCGGCCTGGGCTGCCCCCTCCTCGAGGGCGATCATCTGCTCGAGTTGCTCAGCCAAGCCAGCCGCCGTGGACACCGCCCAACGGGCCTCCTTGGACTTCACCGGCGGATAACGTTTCTCGGGGCGCCCAAGTTGTAGCCAGGCAGCGCGGCTCTTCAAGGACGCTGCTAAAAAGACCTGCACAACCGCAGGCGCCCGCGGTCGGGTCGCTTCCAAGGCAGTAGACACACGTGAGTGCGAATCCATCCTGGACATCTTCTGCCTGCATGGGCACCACCGAAAACCGGGAGTCGATTTGTCCATCGCAGCCGCGAAGGAAGAATTAGACCGAAGTCTGGAAAACTTTAAAATTATTTTCGGGTGAACCGAAGAGTTAGGATCTAGTCTATACGCAGAGCGTTAAGGAGGGAACCTGAGCTTCCAAGCGCTAAGGAAGATCTGGCGTCATGGGGCGGAGCCGAGAGTTTTACCACCCGGGTGGGTGGGAGGAGCCAGCTTGAAGACCTTCCGGCAAGATTTAAAGCGGCAAGGAACCTGCTAGACAGTGTGGATGAACAACATATCCATGTCCCTAGAAGCCGGCAATCTCCTCCTGGCCCCGCCTCAGGAAGTAATCCGTGGGGCAACTATCGGGGGCCGCCTAGCACAGGAGGGAGGGACCGGAGAGACAGTCCCTCCAATCAGAGGGCCGTAGCCACCTGCCAGGGCTCAGAAGGAAAAACTACAAAAAAAAAAAAGAAATGTATGGGCCGCGTCCAACTGGGCCACCATATGGCCCTCAATGGGTACATGGAAGGTAGATATGGCAGTCAAGTGCACCTTTAGGAAAGAGTATTTCAGTTCTGCATCAGATAATGACAGCAAGTACTCTAGTATCTGGTTCACCAGGCAGCTGAACGGATCCAGGTGATGTGAAGCTGCCCACAAAGCAAAACAGTTCCACATCACAGAATAAGTTGCACTGCTGGACAGGGGTGAGCAAATCAATTTTTTTGTACTTGCCCCAGGGTAAGTGTTGCTATAAAAATTACTTGCCCAAGAAAGTTTTTCACTTGTCCACCCTGAAAGATAGACCGATTAAAAACAACCACACCACTGACTACCCTCTTTAACAAATCATGGGAGGATGGGGTGGTACCTGAGGACTGGAGGAGGGCAGATGTGATTCCCCTTCACAAAAGTGGGAGCAGGGCAGAAGCAGGAAACTATAGACCTGTTAGTTTAACCTCAGTGATAGGGAAAATGATGGAATCACTTCTGAAGGAAAGAATTGTCAAGTACCTAGAGGCCAGAGAGGCACAGGACCCAAGGCAGCATGGATTCACAGCGGGAAGGTCATGCCAGACGAGTCTAATAGATTTCTTTGACTGGGTGACCAAAGTAGTAGATCAGGAAGGGGCTGTGGACATGGCCTACCTAGACTTTAGCAAGGCATTTGACTCAGTCCCACACAAAAGATTAATACATAAGTTAGCCAGTCTGGGAGTGGGTCCCAAGATGATAGCCTGGGTAAAGAATTGGCTGGAGAATAGGACACAGAGGGTAATAGTAAATGGAGTCCACTCTGAAGAAAGGGGGGTTACTAGTGGGTACCGCAGGGTTCAGTATTAGATCAGTCCTCTCAATGTCTTTATAGTTACATTGCAGAGGGACTGGAAGGAAAGTATGTCTCTTTCCAGATGACACAAAGATCTGCAACAGAGTTGTTGCACAAGGTGGGTGGAAAGGATGAGAAGGGACTTGGCAAGGTTGGAGGAATGGTCAAATGTATGGCAGCTAGATTCAATGCTAAGAAGTGCAGGTAATGCACCTGGGAAACAAAACCCAGGGAAGAGTACACAATGGGGTGAGATACTAACAACAAAAATGGAAAGGGACCTAGGGGTAGTCATATCAGATGACTTAAAGGTGGGCAAGCAATGTGAGAAGGCAATAAGGAGGGTTGGGGGATACTGGGATGCATAGGAGAGGCATCACCAGTAGAAAACAGGAGTTGTTATCCCTCTGTACAGACAGTTGGTGAGACCCCATCTGGAGTACTGTGTGCAGTTCTGGAGACCCAATCTCCGCAAGGACATAGACAAGATGGAAGCTGTCCAGAGGAGGGCAACTAAAATGGTGCAGGGTCTGCACCGGAAGACATATGAAGAGAGACTTAAGGAGCTTAATATGTATAGCCCCGAGGAAAGGAGGGAGAGGGGGGACATGATAGAAACTTTCAAGTACCTCAAGGGAATCAACAAAGTCCAAGAGGGTAGCATCTTTCAAAAAAAAAAGATGTGCAAGAACAAGGGGGCACAATTTGAAGATGGGGGGGCGGCTCAGAGGTAATGTAAGGAAGTATTTTTTCACAGAGAGGGTTGTGGATGCATGGAACGACCTTCCGGAGGAGGCTGTGGAGTCAAAAACAGTGGTTGAATTCAAGCATGCATGGGACAGTCATAAGGCAATTCTAGGGGGTGGGGGTAGAAAGAAGTAGGCTGCTGGTTAACTGGGATCTGCAGCTTATCCATTAGGTAGGGAAATAGGCAGACTGGGTGGGCCAAGCGGTTCTTATCTGCCGTCATATTCTATGTTTCTATGTTTCTAAAACTGAAGCAGTCAGTATGAAGTGCTCAGTATCATGTGAATACCATGACCATGAGAAAAAAACACCACTGAAATGAATGGGCCCCCATTCATTTCAATGGCATTTTTCCTCTGGGCATAACTTTCTTATCTTTTTGATATTTTTGAATGACAACAAGGGGATCTAAATGACACCCTGACAGCAAAAAAGAATAAAAAAATATCTAAAGGTTAAGAAAGTTATGCACATGGGTCAAAAATGCCATTGAAATCAATAGGCCCATTCATTTCAAATGCAGTTTTTTCTCATGTGCATAACTTTCTTAACATTTGATATTTTTTTCTAGTTTTTGCTGTTGAGGTGTCACCTACATCCCCTCTCACAAACACAAGTGGTGTCAATCCAAAATATCAAAAGATAAAGTTATTCCCAGGAGAAAATGCCACTGAAATGAATGGGGGCCAACTCATTTTAATGGCTTTTTTTTCCCCTCCGATTTTTGCGAGCACCTCTGAGCTGGATTGCCCCGCATGGGGGTCCAGAATTGGGGGAAGGCCTAAAAATAGTGCTATTCTCATGCCTGAAGTTGGCAGATCAAAGGATCTGCCGGAGAGAGATTTTAGGTCAGCCTTGGACGTCGGGCAATGAGATGTGCACACCCCTGCTGGCGGCTACCAGGATGTCAGCCACTTTAGGGGCGACATGAAACCTGGCAATGGCTGTCTTCAGGAGCCAGGCATGCAGGTGAAGGGACCGAAGGTTCGGATGGAAGAGGGTTTTTTGGTCCTGTGACAGTAAAGCCCAGGCACAGGGGAAGGGGCACTGGAGGCTCCACTGCTAACTGCTGCAACAGTGGAAACCAAATCTGACAAAGCCAAAGGGAAGCCACCAGAAACAGAGTGGTGCCCTCCATCTGGAGCTTGATTAACACTCTTTGAATCAGAGGATGGGGGGAAGGTGTAGAGGAACCTCCCTTTCCAAGACAGGGACAATAGTCTCTTCAGAAAACTCCAGGCCCTGGTTTGAGCCAGCAGAAAAACGGCAGTTTTACATTGTGCGGGGACGCAAAAAGGTCCACCTCTGGATGCTCCCCACCTGTCAAACAGGTCTTCTATGACTGAGGACAGCAGTTCCCACTCGTGCATCTGGGACTTCGACCTGCTGAGCCTGCCTGCCAACGCGTTTTAGACACCTGGAACATGGACAGCCGACAGCTCTAGGCCACGGTCCAGAGCCCAGTACCAAACTCTCATTGCCTCCATGCACAGGGGGCAAGAGTCGTGCCCCACTGCTTGTTGTTGTAGTTCACCACACTGATGTTGTTCATCTGCACTAACAGATGGCCCTGGAAGGCCTGTAGGTTGTACAGGACAGCTCTCATTTCGAGGACATTAATATGAAGGGAAGTCTCGAATGGCGCCTATGTTCCCTAAGTGTGGTAAGGACCCAGATGCGTGCCCCAGTCTGTCCCTGAGGCATCCATTGTGAGGATCTGGTGAGGTGAGGGAATGAAGAAAAGAACCCTCTTGAGCAAATTGCTGTGTTCCATCCACCACAGGAGAACCTTCTTTACTGGCAATGAGACCACGACCTTCTGCTCCAGATCATCGGTTCGCTGATCCCACTGTACCCTCAAAGTCCACTGAGAGAAACACATGTGTAGCTGTGCCAGAGGAACCATGACAATAGCCACTGCCATCAGGCCCAGCAGCCGGAGACATGTCCTGGCCATGACAGAGAGGCTGCTTTAGAGTTCCTGGGCCTGCGCTATTAGGTGCTCCGCCCTATCTACGGGGGGGCAGCAAGGTGAAGCCCTGGGCAGTGTCCAGTAGAGCTCCTACATACTGGAGACGCTGGTCGAGAGTCAACACAGACTTGGAGAGGCTGACTGTGATCCCCAAATTGTTGAACAGTTGCAGGATACACACCAGAGTCGGACAGCTGCTCCTTGGACTGAGCTTTGAGTAACCAATCATCCAGGTTGGGGAAGAAATAAAGACCTGCCCTCCGGAGAGCCACTGCCACCACTGCTAGGCATTTGGTGAAGACACGTGGTGCTGAAGACAAGCCAAAGGGAAGGACCCTGAACTACTCGTGCCCTCCCTGAAACAGGAATCTGAGGTACTTCCTGTGGGGAAGGCATATCTTTTTCGTTTTTATACTTTCTTTTTATGTCCCCTCCTCAGGATCCCTAGGCTGTGCGCGCTCCCGTAGTCACCCCCCCAGGTACCTCCCTCTGGGTACTGGTGAGCCTTCCCCCATCCTGCCTCAGTTTACTCTCCGGGAGGGGAGGAGGGGGACTCCCTTATATCCCCCTCTCAGTCCCTTAAGCGTGTGTTGGGAGGAATCGCCAGCCCTATCTATGGAGCCTGGTTAAGGGTTTTCTCAGGACAGCCGAGTCCCATCTACAGGAGCCCGGTGCAGGGCTTTTCGTTTTTTTCTGGCCAGTCCCACAGGACGTCGGCACTCTCGGGGAGCCAAGGGGCGGAGCACATAACAACATGCACACGCTCCGACTCCCGCCCGACGTCCTTCCTCCCTGCTTCTTGCTGTCCCACTGCACCTCCACCTGTGGTCACCCAGGTGGCAGGGCAAGCAACCCACCTTCCCCGGAGGAGGAGAGCAGCCTCTGGGCACTCAATCCTCCTCCCCCCCTGGCCGACCCTCCAGCCACCTGAGTCCATTCCAGAACCCGGTAGCTGAGCCGTTGCTGTGGCTCCTACCACCGCGCCGGCGGGCTGGCTTGGGAAGACATATCTTGATGTGTAGGTATGCATGCTGCATATCCAGGGAACAGATCCAGTCTCACTTCCAGAGCAAAGGCAACGGGCCCGGGAGGGTGACCATCCTGAACGTTTTGTACTGGATGTAGTAGTTTAGGTTTCATAAGTCCAGGATGGGCCTCAAGTCCCCAGTGGACTTGGGGATGAGGAAGAAGTGGGAGTAGAACCCCAGGTTCCACTGACTCTTGGGGATAGGTTCTATGGCCCTTTTTAGCAGCAGCATACGGACCTCCTCCAGCAACACGGGTATACGGCTTGGAGAGTAAGATGAAGGCCTTGGGGGAAGATCTGGAGGCTTCTCTACAAACTATAGAGTGTCCTTGTGCTATGAACTGCAACACCCAGGCATCTGATATGATCTCCTGCCACCTGCCCAGATGGAGGGAGACGCGACCCTCTACCACCACATCCTGAGGAACCAGACAGAGGGGGTCAAGCAAGGAGTCAGGCTGAGGCTAAGTCCGTGACCGGGCCTGCTCAGTCACATCTTGAGGACTTTCCAGTGCTGGAGGAGGGGTAGTCAGGGGTGAGATAGCTTTGTGCTTTCTGGGCTGCTTGGTGTCGGACCTAGATAGATGGGTGGCATGTCGAAATGGCACCCTCTGTCCACTCTTCTGGTAAGTGTGGTAGAGGGAGTGAACAGAATGCAGGGTTCTCCCCGTGGCCTGAAGGTCATTAAGAATGTCCTTCATGTTTCCCCCAAAGAGCTTGTAGCCCCTGAAGGGAGCATCCAGGATGGACTGTTGGACATCAGAAGCGAAGTCAGACACTCAAAGCCAGGAGTACCTATGCAGGCAATTGTCCACTGTGAAGGCCCTGGCTGAGACATCTAAGGCATCATAGGCAGCCCTCAGGAGATTCCTGCCCACTTTAGCACCAGACTGGAGGGCCTAGAACATCTCCTGCTTCTGGGGACCCTCAGAGAGGGACCAGGAGGAAGACCTGGCCATTTTCCAGAGGTCATTCTGGTAGTTGAGCATATGGCCCACATAATTAAGGACCCTTATAGCCAGAGTGGAAGAGGTAAATACCCACTTGCCCGTAAGGTCCAGCTTCCTAAACTTCTTGTCTGGAGGAAGTGAGCTCAAGTCTTGGGGTCTCTTGGATCAATCATGGACTGTGTTGATAGCCACGGAATCTGCCTGAGGGGGGCCTTGTGAAAAAGGGCTTCCCACAAGGAACATGCTACAGCTGGTCTGCCTTCCTGGGAACAGGGGGGATCAGGTTAGGCATGTATCAAGCGGCCATAGTGACATCCTCATATGCATCAATCATAGGAGGGATGGTAAGAGGAGGGGAATTTGGCAGGCCTAGGTAGTGAGTCAGGTTTTGCCTGGTAACATCCTGCTCTGTGGCATCGAACCCCATGGCAGCCTGCAGATGCTGCATCACAGCAATGAAGGAAGGGTCATCCGGGGGAGACCTCAGAGTGTATTTGGAGAAGCCCTCCACGCTGAAGAGACTGTGGAGGTGCTAGAGAGAGTCCTCATCTGGGAGAAGGAAGTCAGGGTGATAATCGTCATCGTCCCCTGGCTCAGAAAGGGGTGCATAGAAGTTGATGGCAGATAAGGACCACAAGGTCCATCCAGTCTTCCCATTTCTTTTTCTACCTTATGAATATGCCGTCGGTCTTTGCTCTGTCAATGGCCTGTCTATTCATACTCATCTGTATTGCTCCCTTATGCCTATCCCATGCCTGTTTGAAGCTCTGCACTGTATTTATATCCACCACTTCCTGAGGTAGGCCGTTCCATGCATCCACCACCCTTTCTGTGAAAAAGAACTTCCTCACATTACCCCTCAATCAGCCTCCCTCTAATCGCATGCTGTGTCCTCTTGTCCTTCTATTTTTCTTATATTGAAACATGTTAGACTCTTTCACTTTGTTAATGCCCTTTAGGTGTTCGAATGTTTCGATCATATCACTTCTCTCCCTCCTTTGCTCTAGGGTATACAAATTGAGCTCTGTTAATCTGTCCTCATATGTTTTCTGATGCAGTCCCTGCACCATTTTGGTTGCCCTTCTCTGGACTGCCTCAATTTGGTTAATGTCCTTGTGAAGGTGTGGCCTCGAGTACTGCACGCAGTACTCAAGATGGGGACTAACCAGTGTCTTGTAAAGAGGGATTATTACCTCCCACTTACGACTTGTGATACCCTACTAATGCACCCCAACATCCCCTAGCCTTACCTACTGCTTGATGATTTCAGGTCATCTGTGATGATGATGCCCAAGTCTCTTTCTTCCTTGTGACTGCTAGTAACTCCCCTCCCAGCCTATAGGTGGCTTCAGGGTTTCTCTTCCCTATGTGCATGATCTTGCACTTCTTTGCGTTAAACCCCAGTTGCCACTCTTCCGACCATTTTGCCAGTTTATCCAGATCTCTTCTCATTCTGCCCACCACATCTGGATCGTCTACTCTGTTGTAGATCTTGGTGTCATCTGCAAACAGACAAACCTTACCCTCCAGTCCATCTGCAATGTCACTGATGAAGATATTGAAGAGGACTGGCACCAGGACTGATCCCTGAGGTACCCCACTTGTGACCTGCATCTCTTCTGACTGTATATCATTTACCACCAGTCTCTGTTTTCTGCCTGTCAACCAGTTTGTCATCCAGTTGACCAACTTCTGACACACCCCGAGCCTACCCAGCTTATTAATCAATCTTCTATGTGGAACAGTATCGAAAGCTTTGCTGAAGTCAAGGTAGGCAACATCAACTGCTCCCCCTTGGTCCACCACTCTGGTTACCCAGTCAAAGAAATCTATTAGATTAGTTTGACAGGACCTTCCTGTTGTAAACCCATGCTGTCTTGGATCCTGTGCTCCTATGGATTCCAGGTATTGCACTATCCTTCCTTAAGGAGTGCCTCCATAATCTTGCCCACTACTGAGGTAAGACTGACTGGTCTGTAGTTCCCTGCCATCTCCCTGCTACCACTCTTATGGAGTGGGATCACATGAGCCCTTCTCCAGTCTTCTGGGACCTCTCCTGTGCTCCGAGACTCACTAAACAGTTCTGATAATGGCTCTGCTAGTTCCACCCTTAGCTCCTTTAGTAACCTGGGATGTATGCCATCAGGTCCCATTGCCTTGTCCACCCTGAGCTTATTGAGCTCTTGTAGGACCCTTTCTTTTGTGAAGGGACAAGTGCACACACCTCCCTCCTCCCTGTGTCCATGGTGCTGGGCCATGGGCCCTACCCTACCTTCTCTTCAGTAAATACTGAGCAGAAGTATTTATTTAGGATAGATGCTTTTAGATGGTCCTCCTCCGCACACTCCCCCTTATCCCCTTTGATCTTAGCAATACCCCCCCTCTGGACTTTCTCCTTTCACTAATGTAGCTATAGAAAGTCTTGTAACCTTCTTTTACTGTTTGTGCTATTGTTTCCTTGGTTTGGGCCTTTGCCTGCCTTACTGCCTTCCCTGCTTCCCTTAGGGAAGTTTGGTATGCCTCCCTATCTTCATTCTGCTGCGTTCCCTTATATTTCCTAAAGGCCAGCCTCTTGGCTCTGACCTTTTCTGCTACTGTTTTTGAGAACCAAAGTGGTTTCCTTCTTCTTTTGCACTTCCTTTTCTCTCTAACTCAATGGGATGTTGCTTCAAGTATTGCATCCTTAATGCTTGCCCACTTTGCCTGTACCCCCTCACCTGTATTTCTTTTTGCCAGGGCTAGCTTAACTCTGTTGGCCATCTTATCAAAGTCAGCTCCTCTGAAGTCCTATATTTTTGCCTTGGAATGGGATGATTTAGTTCTAGTGGCCAAACTGAACCATACCATGTGATGGTCACTGGCCCCCAGGTGACCCTCTACCTGGAGATCTGTGATCCTTTCCCCTGTTAGTCAGTACTAGATCTAGGATAGCCTTGTCTCTTGTGGGTTGTTGTACCAGTTGTTTGAGGCCCTCCCCCTGCAGGGAATCCACTATGTGTCTAGTTCTGGCAGATGTTCATGCTGGTATTGACCAGTCTGTATCTGGCATGTTGAAGTCTCCCATTATCAGAACTTCCCCTTTAGCTGTCATGTTTTGTATATCTTCTAACAGTAATGTGTCTATGTCCTCCCCCTGGTCTGGGGGCCTGTAGACAACCCCAGTTCTTATGGCTGTCCCATTTCCTGTTTCCAGGGTGACCCACAGTTCTTCTGACTCCTTATGTGTATTCTGAATTTCTGTAGCTTTGATATTTTCATTGACATAAAGAACCCACCCCCCCCTTTTTTTACCTTGGTCTCTTCTGAACAGTACATAGCCAGGTACTGAAGGCACCAAGGACACTGATGAGTGAAAGGAGGGATATCTTGATGATGCCTCATGTAATGGCACCGTAGCTGGCCAAGGAGGCCCTGCCAGAGAGAGGCCTAAGGCAGGACAACCTTCTGCAAGAAGGTCCAGGACGTAGGAGAACAAAGCCTGGACAGTGATGATCACCAGTGTCGACAGGACGCCCTGCAGCAGTGAAGGGGGGTATTGAGGCCCTGGTGTTGTGAAGGAGGGCTGAAGTATCGATGAGACGGGGGCAGGTTGCGGTACAAGCTGTGCGACCTGCATCCCCAAAGTCGCAGGGACAGTCATAGGCATTGACTGAAGAGGTCTGATGCCGGACGATGCATGACCATCACTGGCCATAAGCAGTCCAGCATCGCTTCCTAACTGTGGCACCAGAGGAGGCAGGGGTGGGGAGCTGTTCAAAAAGGGTAGACATGTCAGTTGGGGTAAAGAAGGAAACCCCAGCGATGAAGGGCCAGCGTTGGCAGAACTGATGGGCCGCAATGCCAAAGTCCACCCTGTAGCAGACAGGGTGAGGGAGGCAGTGGAAATCATCGGCAGGGGAAGGGAGAGGCCAGTTGACGATGAATTATAGTGGGGCTGAAGAGCTCCAGCAGAGAAGGCTACCAAGGCCAACCCTGTAGGCAACAGAGGGTGTGGGTGGCAGTGGGGGTCACTGCCGATCTGGTCGATGACCCCGAAACGGCCAGCGCTGGGCACGGCACATGAGAACACTCCTGGGAAGACCAGTCTTTCTCTCAGTGGTGATGCTTCCCTGACGAATTGTCCCGGGCCTTGGCAGAGTGAGAACCTGAGGACAGGGCCGGAGAAGCGGAGGAGCTCCTGGCCAGAAGCGGAGGAGCTCCAAGGCAATGACCTTCTGTTCCTTGAGGAAAGAGTTTAGCTCCTTTTGGCACAGTCACCTGGTAGCTTGATTGAAGCCACGGCAGATCTTGCAGGTCTGGACGTCGTGATGTGTGCCGAGACAGCGGACGCAGGCCTCATGGAAATCTTTTTTGTAGATCTTCTGTCCACAGCTGCAGCGACAGATAGGATTATCAGATCTGGGCATAAACAAAAGGAAAAAAGGGGAGGGGGTCACTTTAGGGAATAAAGTGACTGAAGAACTAGGGTGAGAAATAAAAGCGGAAAGTTCGAGAAACAAAATGGCAGTCGACTGAAGTGATGGTGCTCCGTAGAGTCCGGAGTGTGACAGTCGACAGTAGGGCTGTCCATGGCTATAGAGGGGAATGCTGACGTCGCTGTGGGCACCCCGTATACACTGCTGGCAAAAAATGTTTCTGTGTGGTCTGGTGCCTGACAGCTGTAGTTCCTCAGGTGTGACCTGCTGCAAGAGAGATCCTCGAAGATTTCTATATTTACTGTGTAACACTATGTTTAGTACCTCTGAGCCCCAGTTCCCCTCCCCTAGATTGTAACTGGAAACGAGCACATCTAGACTCTGTTTGCTTACTGGTAAAATATGTTTTTAATAAATCAATAAATAAATGTTGCTAAAGGAGATCAGAAATGAGCTAGCATTACCACGTATGGAAATTCTTAAGGAATTCAGTACAAGGCTGGGAATCATACCAAGGCAGAGAAGGGCCAATGGATTGCAGGCAGTGAAATATGGTTCCACTTTTAATAGGAGCAAGGGAGATCCAAGAAACTATAGGCCTGGTCTGTCATCTGTACCAGGGAAGACTCTGGAAAGTATTATCAGAGGGGATTATGGTACCACTAGGAAATCATGGGTTGATCAAAGGGAGGCATCATGGGTTCACAACATGTAGGTAATGACATGTCAGTTTTTTAAAGAAGCGTCCAAGCTTCTCTACAAGTTTTCATTGAAAGTAGTGTTTAGTTCTTTCTGAAGACACATAAACAGATCTACAAATCAATGTCTTCTTTATTTTGAGAATATTGGTGCCACTTCCCCCCCCAATAATGAATTATAGCAGCCCACTGGTCACTTTCCCCAGCCAATCGTTACCAAGAATTTCCAGTTGGTCACTCAAAAATCTTACTTGGCTATTGGGGAGAGATCAATTAAAATCAATTAATCAAAAACTAAAACCTGAAATCCTGAAGGGAACCTTGAGCCCCACTGTGTACATATATACCTAGGTAACTACTACCGTATCTCTCACACTTGCTCTGGACTAACTACAAAAGCACCTTGTCTTTTCCAAGCTCTCCCTGTTTCTTGACTCGTCCCATTTCCTTATTCCTGTACCAATCTGGTGTCAGAAAGACACATTCCACTGTTTTGTCAATAACAGACTCACTGATATCATCTTTAAAGAACTTTACTAGATAGTGCCTGATCACCTCAACTTTCTTTGTCAGCCTGTCCAAACCCTACAACATTATTGCCCACCCCCTCCTACTGGACAGCCTTTCAAGGGTTAGTATGTTGGACCTCTTGGTCAGACGGTTCCACTCTTACCTGGTGGACAAATCACAGAAGTCCTTGTAGATACTACCTTTTCCCCCAGCTGGTTCAGGTGTGCCACAGGGCTTTCTCTTTGGTACCATTCCATTCTCGAATTTCTTTAATAGCTTTCCCATGGCATGTGTTTTCTTGACAGTCACATGAATGTAGACGACACATCGTTTAGCTTGTGGTCCCTCTGCCCCAAAACTGGCTGGCTAGCCTCCATGACAACTGGCAACAAGCAGTGACTGACTGCCCAAAAATCTTCACGACCTTGAATGGCATCCAACTACAGGAAGTCTCTTTCTTTAAATCCCTGGATGAATGAACAGTCATCTAGTCACTTCCTCTGTTACACAGATGCCATCCACAAAAAGCTCCTTCCCAGCTATGTGTGCTCTATAGAAACAAAATCCACCATGGCCAGAACAGACCCTCTCTTCCATGCCGTCTGTTGACTGCCCTTGTCTGCCCTCCCGACACCCACCACTGTTCTTTCTAGTCATCACTCCCCCCCCCACCCCTGCAGGGTAGCCGTCTCTCCCATTGCATCCCCCTTATCTCCAAATTCTGGTTTAACTCCTTTCTATCTTGCCCCCTTCCTTCTGGTTACCAAAAACACTGACACCACTTTTTCTCTCTGCCTTATGCTAAGACCTCTGCTGGGTAGGCTGCTTTTCCATTCAGAGTCTAACCTTATATGTAGCATCTCCCCTAAATTCAGTCTGCTTCCTCCCACACTAACCTCCCACGTGTGTTCCTGCAAATGCCTCCCTTCCCACTTCTCTCTCTCTCCTTCTATAATTTCATCACCTTCATCCCCTCCCCTTCAATCTAGGTCTAATTTGTTGCTCATCTTGTATGGCTTTTGCTGCCCCACACCCTTGTAATTTTTGCTCTGTGCCTTATACCTCTCTGTTTCCTGCCAGCTTTCATTGTATGCCGCACCCCTTACTACTGGTTTATGGTTGCTTCTGTTTTATGTCTTCTGCCAACCTTGTTATTGGTTTTGTATTTTTTAAATATTCCTTTATATTCTGTTTATACTTTATCAATGGATTGCTATTTTGTGCTGTCTCTTTTACAAGATACCGGTTATATTACTTATCTGCCTATGTATATTGTGCATATTTTTGCACTGTTGTAGCTCTATTTCTGCACCTACTGTTTTCTTCAATACTCCCTTGTGTCCTTCCCTCAAGGCATGTCTGCAAACAAGCTGCCTGCCTCAGTATGCCTTTATGGTGAAAAATCTTTAATTTTATTTATTTATTGAAATATTGTTATAATGCATAAATGCAGCAATAAGCGTGCGGCATTACTCTCACCTGGACCTGTGCACACTCCGAGTTGGCCCCCACCCCGAGTTGGAATCTTAGTGGGGTCTGAGGCAGCTCTACAACGGGTTTCACAGGACAATAAATAAATAGAAATCGTGCAACGCCCCTTTATACTGACGTCGCATGACATCGGTCACCTGACATGGGGCGGTCCCCCGCCAGAGACTGCTAGCTAGAAATTTTTCCATGGGGTCCTGACGCCTGCTGGCTTCAGTCCTATTTGTAATTACCTACTGCAAGAGCCCTCTCAAAGTAAGATCGGGTATTGCTACTCCTTACGGAGCAGGTGGGGGGAGTGATGGAGGACAAGAGGTGGGGGGGGCAAAACTGGTGCAGAGTAGCAGCTGGCAGTCATTGAGGGAGGGGAGGACCAGGGATTGATATAGGGTGCAGTGGTGAGTGCGGGGTGGGCTGTTAAGAGCATACAAACATGCGGATTTGCAAGCAGAAACAGGCCTTGTGGTATATCAAGTCTGCTCAAGTGCGCAGCTAGCACCACTAGATTGCAGCTGCCCCAGCAAAGCAACAGAAAGAATGGATGAGGGTGTCCAGTCTGCCTAGGGTTGTTTCCGGGGCGGCACTGCAGAATGCGTCGCTATAGTCAAAAGTTGGAAGGATCATTTTGAGAAGAACTTCTTTAAGAGCTGCCAGCTGCAGTTTTTTTATTTTACCTAGTCAATATGGTAACGCATATTGCTTTACTAAGCAATGCAAGTACATCCCTGTTAGAATTATTTTTAGGCATGTTACCTTTTTTTTGGTTTTGGTGGGTTCCAACTGTTCTGGGGAAGGATAGTGCTCTTCCAAATAGTCTCCGAGAGCTTCCAGTAACTCTTTCCTGTATGCAATTACTTTTCGAGTTTTGATTTGCAATTTCTGTAGTGCCCTGAAAAACAAGAAAAGATTAGTAAGTGAAAGTGTTCATGTTATCTGATGTCTAAATAAAGAAGCATGATCCTCTGTAAGGCACTGGATAACCTCAATGGCAAGCATATTTTCAGACTGTGGAGTTGGTTTATGTGTCACTTACAATACGAGCTCTTTCAGAGAAGTAAAAAGTAGTTTGCTTTTTTTAAAGAAATGGAAGAACTAAATTTATGACTTAAAATTTAACATAGAAACATAGAATTTGACAGCAGATAAGGATCGCTTGCCCATCCAGTCTGTCCATTTCTCCCTACTTGTACACCATTGCTCGATCTGCAGCCCTTGCTCCCTCCACCCCTTCCTTTCCACTATGATTCCCTTGTGCTTACCCCATGCATTCTTGAACCCCACCACTGTTTCTGCCCCCACCACCTCTGCTGGAAGGCTGTTCCAGGAATCTGCCACCCTTTCTATGAAAAAGAACTTCCTCGTATCTCTCCTGAATATATCCACCTCCAGCTTCATAGCATGTCCCCCTGCTCTTCAGCACCTTTTCTTTTGAAAAATACTCCCCTCCTGTACATTGTTTACCCCCATGAGGTATTTAAAAGGTCTCCATCATATCTCCCCTCTCTCTCGCCTCCGTTTCAAGGTGTACATATTAAGGTCCTTTAGTCTCTCCCCATAGGGCTTTTGATGCAGACCCTGCACCATTTTAATCACCTTCCTCTGGACTGCCTCAACCCTGTCTATGTCCTTCTGGAGATGTGGTCTTCAGAACTGGGCACAATACTCTAGGTTAGGTCTTACCACCAATCTATACAGAGGAACATCACATCCCATCCCTCTTTCTGCTGGCGATACCCCTCTCTCTGCACCCCAGCATCCCACTAGCCCTCCCTACTGCCTTGTCGCACTGCCTGGCCACCTTTAGTTCATCTGATAAGATTACCCTTAGGTCTCTTTCCTGCTTGGTGGTCATCAATACCACTTCACCCATTTTGTACTCTGCCCCTGAATTTCTGTGCCTTAAATGCATTATTTTGCACTTTTTTACATTGACACTCAGGTGCCATACCCTTGACCACTCCCCCCGAGTGTCCACCCTATTGCAGATTTTGGTGTCATCCACAAAGAGGCATACCTTCCATTCCAGCTCCTCTGCAATGTCACTTATTAAGACATTAAAGAGGACCAGTCCCAGCAATGATCCCCGAGGCACTCCGCTGGTCACCCTCCCTTCTTTGGAGTGAACTCAGTTTACTACCACCCTCTGTCACCTATCCCCTAACCAATTTCCTATCCAATTTACCACCTTTGGACCCACTCATATGCTACCCAGCTTGCTTACTAGTCTCCAATGTGGAACAGTGTTGAATGCCTTTATGACAGACATGCGACCACAGTAATCTATTAATTTCCTTTTTGTTAATTTTCTTTGTGAATATACTCATGCTTGTGTTGTAAGTTGTGCTGTTTGCAAAGTGGATACACAAAACAAGGCTTCCAATGTCACATAAGCAAGCAGATCTCATGGGAAAGAATTAGCCAACTTAGCTGCAGAAAAAAGTTCATTTGGGACTCTGTAACTACTGTACAGATTCTGAAAGGCAGATGGGAAAGTGGCAGTTTGAATGCCTAAGTTAGCCTGAAAGGCAGAGGCATGGGGCTGCACACCTTAGACATCCTGAAAACCAAATATCATAAAATTGGACTGAGGATTTCTGAATGTGTAAAAGCCAGCTGGCCTGGGTGATGTCATCCCTTCATACACACATTCATTTGGGGAGGTGGGAGCAGTGGTAAACTGTCACTCAAAGGGCCAAAACCACCCCCCACAATCGAGATGAATAAATCAGGGAGCTCGCTCTCTTAGACCCAATAGCATTTGAAAACCCTGCAGCTAGAGGTCTGGTAAGAAATACAGTTTAGAGAATAGTGTTTTCTTCAGACAGCAGCAGGTAAATAAATAGGTTGTAGAGTGAGAATAGCTCAGATTCTTCCATCTGCTAACTGCCTGGTGTAACTCCATTTATTTTAATTTCTAGTAAACTGTAATCCTTTAGTCTAACTGGACATAAACCCTGTTGTAAATACTTGTAGTCTTTTAGTAAATAATCATATTTTGACAGAACAAGTGACTGCCTGTGTATTTAAGGTAATTTGGTTATTTCTGCTGGACTCTGTTTGCAGTCCGTCTCTAAAGGGGCACTCTACCCACAGTTACTGTGTTGACCTTCCTGACCTTGTGCAAAGGAGGAGGTAAGAAACCGGTTTCCTGGTTCCTACTGGTAAAAACCCGGTGGTGGCAGTGAACTTGGAAGTCCCTGGTGAGGGGATTTTCATCACAGCCTTACTGAAATCTAGGTAGGCAACGTCCATCGCGCCACCATGACATTTTTATTTATTTATTTGTGGTATCGGAAAGACCTTTGAGAGTGAGCTCTTTTACAAAGGTTCCACGTATACTGTAGTTCCTTCAGATTAGCAAGTCCCTTCAGGATTCTCACCTCCAAAAAAGGACTAGTGCCCACTTCCCTCCCCCTCCAAAGCTTTTGTTACTTTTCTCTGGCCCCTCCCACTCTCCCTCCTCTGTGGACACTGAACAAAAGTATTTGTTCAGGATGTCTGCCTTTTCCTGGTCCACCTATGTACAGTTCCCTCCTTCCCTTTTTAACCTTACAATCCCACTCCTGGTCTTCCTCTTTTCACCTACATACCTAAAAAATGTATTTTCCCCTTTCGTTACCTCCTGGGCTAGTATGTCTTCAGTTTGCCCTTCATGCTCCTTGCTGCTTTCCCTGCTTCCTCTGTTTCCCCGCATGCACCTCCCTCTGCGTCTCCTTATACCTTCTGAATGCTCAAACCAGATATTTGTTTTTTAAATATATTTTATTTATCATTTTCATATCCCCCATCCCAGTCATCACCACGGGTCCCACATAGTGTAAGAGTCTCCCAGAAGGGTGAACACGTCCAAACTCTGGTTACTGTGGAGGGGGCTGTCTGGCCTCATGTGACATCAGCTGATTAAATCTTACTTGCCTAACAGACCACATTTCAAGAAGCACAGTGGAAGCAGAAGCACCAGATATGCATTGTTTTGACACAGATAAGTCTGACAAGCCAACAAACACAAAATGCAATGCACAGGATCAGATAACAGTGAACACGGTCTTATATTTTTTTTACAGTATACAGCACAGAATGTGAGGAATCCAGCCCAGACAACAGTCACACAAGCCACTCCAAGGTTCCGTGCAAAAATCATGCTTCCACAGGAGGCGTCTCCTGTAGAAGTGTGATTTTGCTGCAGAACATTGGGGCTGCTTTTGTGACTGGCAGCTGGGCTGGGTTCCTCGCCTTTTGTGCTATATGCTGCAAAATGAAATGAAAAGGTTGACTGTTATCTGATCCTGTGCACTGCATTCTGTATTCACTGGTGTAACACTTCACATCAATGCCCCACCAAGCAACAGACAGCGGCAACAAAGGGAGGCTCTTCTGCTCACGACTCCCATCACCTCAGAGCTGCTCAATCTTTGCCAGCCAACTCAGATCCTGGGTTTGTACTGCCTACCAAGGTGATTGATCCCCTGTGTGATGAGGAGATGCCCTCACCACTAAAGTGGTTAGATGTGCCTCACAAGCTAAGTTTATTAAATGCTAAATATGCATCAAAATTTTAGTGCAGGTACCTTTTTTCAGAAAAGTGTACAACTTCTTGCTTTACTTCAGCTTGTCTAACAGTAAGACTCTCCAACAGCTGCTCCTGTTCCATCAACATCTTCTGGCTCCTTGAAGATAAGAAAGTTGCAAAACAGAATATAAAAAGTATTGATAAATTATTTAGCTGTGACTTCCAGCCGCCTAACCAAATGCTAATGCAGGATGATATGAAATCATGACCCATTTCTGGCAGGGCTCTTGCTGGGTATGCAGTATTGTATATTTAGTATGCTCACAGTTGGCATACCAAAGAGGTGGGTTATTTAAATTTTTTTAATTTTAAGGTAACAGCACAAAATGTGAGTAGTTTACAGGAGTACTGCATAGGTCCTAAACGGATGCTAAGAGGAAAGAAATACCCAAACAATTTGGTTTTAGCGTATTTCTCCAAACCCATGCATGCATACACTCATGCACACACACACGCACACACCTACTCACTCACTCGGAATACAAGTCATCATGGGTATGCCTTTTAAACAAGCATCTGATCCAGTATGGGCTGAAAATGATTAACTACTACAGACATATAGGCCCTGTTCACACTGGGGCATTTAAAATGGTTCTCAGCGCTTGAACAGTTTCAAATGTGTGCTGGCCCGGATCACATTCGCACATAACCTGATTGTTCACCTAATTTGTGGAAGCGTGCTCAAACCCTGATGAAACCTGAGCTTGAGCACACTTCCATAAATTTGTTTTAAAAGTGAAACGATATACGTAATTGCGAACGCACCAGCTCTTATCCTTTCATGCTTTTCATGCGAGCGCACAAAGCATCATGGTAAACAGCTTTTTCCATGCTGCTGAATTGGGTTCACAGTGCACATGGATCTCTGCCGCAATGTGAATGCAGTAAAACGCATTATCTGAAACGGATCAGGTTGCAATATGAACATTACAGCACAGTAAGCACTAATCCGCTTTTAAAAAAGTTTTGTTCAACTATGCCATAGTGTGAACGGGTTCATAGTATATGGTTAAGGCTTACTGTTGATGGAAATCAGAGCCTTTCAAAATTCTGTTGTAGGACATTTCAGAGAATGTGTTTAGGGTCAGGAGCGTAGAACAGCAGCCACGAATCTTTGAAGGAACAGGAGTGGAGCCGGATCAAACTGAGCTGCCAGGAACAATCGGGACCGTGAACATGACGTACATCATCTTGTCAAATAAATTTTTTGTTTTTGGTATTCAGGGAACCATATACTATATAAAACAGTGGATGGGTGACCATCCACAACTAAGGTTGTGTTTCCATCTCGGAAGCTGTTGACATCATAGAGACCTTTCGAGCTTTGCTCTCGAGGTCTCTATGATGTCAACTACCTAGATGGAAACACAGCCTTATTGTGGATGGCCACCCATCCACTATTCTATATGTGTTTCCTACTGTTGGGACTCCTCATTGTAGTCTGTAGTTTGTCTTGCATAACAATTTGGGGATTGGGGACGACAGTATCAATCAAATTAATAAATTAAGTAAATAAAAATTCAGTGCTAAAAGTGCTAACTGGGGGCAGCCCTACACAATAAGAATTGAGCTGGTAGCTGGGCTTTCCCCTTTAAACATACAGGGTTGGGATCAAATGACAGTGAACAGTGATTTGTGTTGGCCAATCAGAATGAAGACATTAGCATACTGTCCCATTATTACTGTCAATTGCAGGGTTGTGGCAGAATACCCAGAGAGAACCTCTGCATTCTGATTGTCTCAGGGAGGCTTTTTGGTGTAATAAATAAAATCACCACAGTCTAAGCAGGTAACAGTGTTTATTTCTTAACAAAAGCCCAAGAAATGCATACATTTTAATTAGCTTCTTCATACGTAATCCAAAGTTTAACTGCAGGTTAAGCAAAGCACTTCTTAATTAAAACTAGAAACCAGTTGAAAAGGAGCACCTGGCACAGTTGCTATATTTAATCATCTAGACATTTAGTTCGGTTTGTGGCAGGGAGGTCTTGTCAGACCAACCCAACACTGTTCATTGACTGGGTCACCAGGACACTGGATAAGGGACAAGCAGTGGATTTACTCTACTTCAATATCAGCAAGGCATTCAACTCTGTGCCCCACAGAAGGCTGCTACAGAAGTTACAGGATCTGGGTGCAGTGAAGAATCTAGTCAAATGGGTCAGAAGCTGGGTGGGGGGGACAACAGAGGGTGGTGGTATACAGGGTCAAATCTGCAGACAGGGATGTCATGACTCATGAGTGGGGTATCACGGGGGTTCAGTACTGGGGCTAGTCTTTTTTTCAATATGTTTATCAGTGATATAAAAGAAGGAGTATGGGGCAAGGTGTGTCTCTTCACAGATGACACAAGCTTTGTGGAAGGGTAAACAGCAAGGGAGGGGTTAGAGAGCTGCAGACAGACCTGCAAAGGTTAAAGAGGTGGTCCAATGTGTGGCAGTTGAAATTAAACACCAAGAAGTGAAAAGTGATTCATATAGGGAACAAGAACCCCAGGATGAAATGCTGGATGGGAGAGGTTAAGCTGGACACTACTTCTGAGGAAAGGGATCTGGGAGACAACAGAAATGACTCCCTAAAACAATCTGGCCAATGTAATAAGGCCTACAGCAAAGCAGCCAAAATGTTAGGATGCACTGGGAGGGGTCTCGACAGCAGGAGGAAAGAGGTGATATTACCTCTCTATAGATCACTAGTGAGGCCACATCTGGAATACGGTGCCCAGTTCTGGAGTATCAACTTAGAAAAGACAAAGGTATGCTAAAGATGGTGCAGCGCAGGGTAACCAAAATGATTCAGGGCCAGTAGGGCAGATCCTAGGAGGATCAGATTAAGGCTCTGAACATATAGTCCGTAGAGACTAGAAGGGAAAAAGGCACTATGATAGAAAACTTCAAGTTCCTGAAAAGGAATGAACAAGGTAGAGTGTGAGAAAATATTCAGCAGGAATGGTGAATCAAGAACACGGGGATATGAGTGGAAGCTAGTAGGGGGATATGCAAGAGAGACCTGAAAAAGTTTTATTTTACAGAGAATGTGGCTGAGTCGTGGAACAGCCTATCAGAAGAGGTGGTGGGTGCAACAACCATGAAAGGATATAATCTAAATAAGCCATTTTTCATACTCATAGAATTTTTCATCCAACAATGTGTGCAGATAAGGTATGTACAGTAGATTATCACATACCTTTCAGATCTGTAATAAAGTACTTTGTTTTTAAAATGGAGCCGTTTTAATACTAGGTTCAATATTAGGTTGTTTAGACAGGCGAAGGCCACATGCCCATAAAACCTGTCTCCCGCCAGAGCGGGGCTTCAATTACTTTTATCTAGCAAATGTGTATCTAGTCTCTTTTTGAATACATTAAATGTTGGTGCTTCAACTACTTCTTCTGGTAATGAGTTCCAGACATTTACAGCCCTAAAAGTAAAATATCCTCTTCTGTTATTGTTTTGACAGTGAAACATTTGTATCTGCTGAGTGTGACATCTCAGTCTAATTTTACAAAGAAACATAGACTTTGACGGCAGATAAGGATCGCTTGGCCCATCTAGTCTGCCCATTTCCCTACCTGCAGGATAGGCCGCAGATCCTAGTTAACCAACAGCCTATTTCTTCCTACCCACCACAAAAATTGCCTTATGTCTGTCCCATGCATTCTTGAATTCTCCCACAGTTTTAGACCCCACAACCGCCTCAGGAAGGCTGTTCCATGCATCCACTATCCTCTCTGTGAAATAATACTTCCTCACATTGCCCCTGAACCACCTCCCCTCTATCTTTAAATTGTGTCCCCTTGTTCTTGCATGTCTCTTTTTCTGAAAGATGCTACCCTCTTGGACTTTGTTGATTCCACTAAGGTACTTAAAAGTTTCTATCATGTCCCCCCTCCTCTTTCCTCAAGAGTATACATATTAAGCTCCTTTAGTCTCTCCTCATACGGCTTCTCTTGCAGACCCTGCACCATTTTAGTTGCCCTCCCTTGGACTGCCTCTATCCTGTCTATGTCCTTGCAGAGATGGGGTCTCCAGAACTGGACGCAGTACTCCAGATGGGGTCTCACCAGCTGGCTGTACAGAGGGATAACAACTTCCTGTTTTCTGCTGCTGATGCCTCTCCCTGTGCATCCCAGTATACCCTCAGCCCTCCCTACTGCCTTCTCACATTGCTTGCTAACCTTAAGGTCATCTGATATGATTAGCCCCAGGTCCCTTTCCTTTTTTTTTGTTGTTACTACCCCCCCCTTGTGTATTCTTCCCCTGGGTTCTTGTTTCCCAGGTGCATTATTTTTATTATATTTATTATATTATTACATCATTTTAAACTCATGATATCCCTTAAGTCTTGGTCTCTGATGATTTTATCCATCTGTAGCATATCACCTCTTATTCTTCTCCTCTTGAGAGAATTATCTTAAGCCTTCCTAATCTATCCTCATATACCATATCCCCAAATCCTCTCACCAATCTAGTTATTCTATGCGGAACCTTTTCTACACTGGAAATGTCTTTCATCAGATGAGGACTCCAGACTACTGAACAGCAGTCCAGATGAGGCCTTACATAGGATGTGCACACCGTTTTAATAAAATTCTGATCCCTAGAAACAAATGCATTTTTAATGCAACTTATAATTTGATTTTTTTAACTACTTTTGTAAGTGTTTTCCAAACTGAAAATCATTATTAATTAATACCCCTAGGTCATTTTCACTCAATTTTTCTTAATTCTTTGCCCATTAGTGCATAATCTATGGATTTATCTTGTTTGCCCATGTGTAAAATCCCACATTTGCTTGTGTTAAAGCTCATGCCATTTGTAATGGCCCATGTTTCTATTGCCAAAAAATCTTTTTTAAGATTCTTAATTTGGATATTAGTTTGTACTACTGCACCCAGTTTCGAACCATCAGCAAATTTAGCATCTGATATAAATATAGTAAATAATGCGGATCCCAGGACAGAGCCCTGGAGAACCCCACTAGTGACCTCCTTTGTCCCAGATATACTTCCTCTTATCCGTACTGCTTGAGTCCTATTGTACAGCTAGTTATTTATCCAATCTAGTATTGTATTATCAATATTTAATTATTTTAATGTATTAATTATACATGCATGAGGAACTTTATCAAAGGCATTTTCAAAATCTAAGAAAATGACATCCACAGGCTGATTGCTAGAAAGTGCCTGGCTAACCTTCTAATAAAAGACTAAAAGACTGGTTGCACATGACCTACCCTTTTTAAAGCCATGTTGATTGCAATCTAAAAAGTTGTTCTTTTTTTAATTCTGCTTCTAGCCTATTTTTAACAATTGTTTCCATTATTTTGCACAAATGCATGTAAGGCTGATTGGTCTGTAGTTTGATGGGTTTGATTCACTGCCTTTATTGTATAAAGGTATTATTATGGCATTTCTCCACTCATCCAGGATTTCCCCTGTCTGCAATGATCTTGTAAATGAGGTGGCTAATAGGGCAGCTATCCATGTTATTGTTTCATTTCAATATCCTTGCACTAAGCCCGTCAGGTCCTGCTGATTTGTGAATATCAACTTTATTCAGCTGCTCCATGATCTCTTCCGTGGTTATGTTCAAATTACACTCTCAATCACACTGTCAGTGGCTCAGTAGGTAGCACACTCGCCTCTGAGGCCGGGAGATCAGAGGGCTGTGGGTTCAGTTCCCACATCTGGCACTTGGGTTAATATCCCAGTACTGACACTGTAATGCAGCATGAGAGGAGTGTTGCATTTCTGAGGTGCCGTCTTTCGGATGAGACGTTAAACCGAGGTCCCATCTGCCTGGATTGGTGGTAGTTCAGGTGGATGTTAAAGATCCCATGGCACTTATCGAAAAGAGTAGGGGAATTTCCCCGGTGTCCTGGCCAAATTTCCCTCATCCATTAAAAATACCACCAATCAGCTTAATCTGGTTCAAGGTCAGTTGGCATTCATCTGTATCCCCCTCTCCCGGGACGTGCCTGAAAATAGGCAGGATTTGTCTAGTGCACTTACCCGGTCAACAAAAGCTAAAATAAATAAAAATAAAACATATTGAATGCCTTCCATCAAATTGTGATGTATATGTAACTTTTTTTACTTGATATACAGAAGCAAAAAAGTCGTTAAAAATGGTGCCCATTTGTTCAGGGTCACTAACTTCAGTTCCATCCTTTAGTATTGGTCCCAATGATCTGTTACAACTTATATTGTTAACATAGGCATAGAAAGCCTTGCTATTATCTTTTGTATGTACTGTTTTGAATTCTAACTTATTTTTTCATGTTTAATTGATTTTTTACATGCGCTTGAAGCCAATTTATATTTAGCTGTATTAAATGCACTGTTATCTTTTTTCACTGCTCTATAAATTGTATTTTTATGGTTAATCGCTTTTTTGATTTTTGTAAACCAAATTGGTATTTTGCCCTTTTTATTGTAGGATTTTTTTTTATCTGGGACATATTTGCTTTTTAGGTCCAATAAACATAGCTTTAATTCCTTCCAAAACAAATTCACATTGTCTTTATTGGGTGATGCTCTCCAATCCCATAACTGTAACCTTTTATTGATGGATACAAAGTCTGCCTTAGCTTAGTTCTTAACTATTGTGTTTCCCTTAATTGGGGCTATACATTTATTTAATTGAAAAGTGATGATTTCATGATCACTACTAAACAGGGGTCCCACAGTTTTAATATTCCTTACACTGTGTTCATTATTTGTTAAAATAACATTTAATACGTTTGCCCCCCCTCATGGGTACTTTTACCGTTTGCGAGAAACCATTACTAAATGTACTGTCTAGAAATGTAGTTTCCATCTGATTGTGCACAGTTAAATTATCCCAGTTAATGCTTGGCAAATTTAGTAAGACATCCTTCCTTTGTGCATATTCTTGGATATGATTTAACAATGAATTAAAAGATCTGTATGGTGGTATCCGGAGGCCTATAACAAATACCTAAAGTTAATTTGCTTGAATCCTGCCTAGTAATTTCAGTCCATATTATCTCAGTGGAGGAATCTTGCTGTGTATTAGTAATGACTTCTTTGAACATGATGCTGTTTTTAATATATAATGCCACTCCTCCTCCTCCTCCTCCTCCTCCTCTTTTGTTAAATCTTTCATTATGTATTAAATTATATCCTGTTATGTTTTTGTTGTTCTATGAGTTGTCATTCCACCAAGTCTCTGTTATGGCAGCTATGTCTGTTTTTTTTTTCCTTAAGTACAATTTCTAGTTCTGTTCTTTTTTATAATATTGAGACTTCTTGCATTGGTCAGAAGTATATTTAACCTGTCCTTCTTGGTATTCGAAATTCTAGGCATTTTTCCTTTTACTACAATGTTGTCATGAGGAGTATTTAGTTCCCCCTTATTTGTACCTGTATTCTTAGTGACCCCTTGCCCCTTACTTATTAGTTTAAACTTTTATTAAAAAACAGAAATAGATTTCCCTAGTATAGCGCTGCCCTTTCTGCTCAAATGCAGCCCGTCCCTACCATACAGGCTAAAGTTACCATCAAAATTCTCCCAGTGTGTGAGACATTTAATACTGTTGTGTAAACACCACTTCCTAAGCCAATTGTTGAAGTGTTTAATTTTCTGATTTTTGTAAGTGCCCATTTGGGGAGCTGGCAGTATTTCTGAAAAGCAAATTTCGTTAGTCCATCTGTCAAGTTTATTTTTTAGGGACCGAAGGCTATTTTTCATGTCCTCTACAGTTTTATTGTATATGTCATTTATTCCCACATGAACAACAGTTAGAGGATTTTGACAGGCATTTTTTTAATACTTTGTCCACTTCCATTGTTATATCAAGAATTCTGGCACCACCATATGTGCTAACAGTTCTGTTAAGTTTATTCTCATTACAAATAGGCCTATCACAGTACCTCATGATAGAATCACCCAGAACAACACTTTGTCACTGGATTAATGTGTTATTCATATTGTGGGTGGGGGTTATATCCTGATCACTTATGACAGAGTCTCCCAAAACAGCCTGCCACTGTGATGTTGAGTTATTTGTTATGGGGGCAGATGTTATGCTCTGAGCACTATTAGAAATGTCAGCTAAATTATCCTCTACAATAGTCTGCAACAACTGTTGGTTGTGGTTTGGGCTATCATTAGTTTCCATAGTGTCTTCATTAATTAATGATGAGAATCTGTTTTCTGTCTGTACCTCTGCAATATTATGGGGTCTATACACTTGTTTACCTCGTCTCTTCCTTGGGTTTTTCTGTACTACTGTCCAGTCCTCATCACTGACATCAGTCTCACTGTTGCATTTTCTCTTACTTAGCCTACCGTTACTGCAGTGTTGATTCAAATTACATTGTCCTTGCTGATTAATCTGGAGTCTAGATTCCATGTTTTGTTGAGATTTTTCTAAGAGGTCTAGTCTGGTACTAAAATCTAGCAAGTCGCTAATTAATTGCTTATTAGTTACACATTTTAAGCATCTGAATTCCCCTTAATCACTTTTTTTTTTTTTACTAATAAATACATATTACAGTCAACACATTTAAATCCCACATCTCCTTCTAAAGTCATAATCATGTCAGGAGTTGTACTGGTTGAAGCTGCTACATCCAGTAAGGGTGTAATGTTATGATATGTGATGAACTGTTCTGAGCCATTACATCATTCGTATCAGTTAACATACATGCCATGATTACTGCTGATACTGTTTGATATTGGTCCCCATATGGGAACTGTATTCTTAGCTTGTTTAAATCACACTGCTCTAATGATGATTGTAGCAGACAGCTATCATGAGCCCCTCTAATTATCTACTATACGCTTTCCTTAGTACTTAATATCACTTTATCTTTTATAAGGGGTAATCCTTATTCCCGGCCATTACCCGCTGGACATGCGTGTCTCAGTGCACCCTCCTCGCTCATGTTTGCCCGCTTGCAGAGGGGCGAGACTGAAATACCCAGTGACCTGGAAGTACTGTCCTGGGTCATGCTCCTCTGCACTGTCTATCACAGCCACTAAAGTCCCAAATACACAGCTAAAACGGCTGAAAGCCTTTAAAACAAACAAATCCCCAAATATTTTGAGGCAACTAAAACACAAATGTGCTAGAGCAATACTGCAGTTTTATACAGTGGCAACCCGAACTACAGGCTCTGACACACTACTTCCTGGGTCGCGCCTCCTAGTGAGTCAACTGTATATGCTCTTCGTTCGTACAAATAAAGCACCCGAGTAACTCTGCCCTCTGTACTGCCACACAGATGAACTGTCATGCAGCTCAGGCAAGGCAGAAAACGTTACTCAATACTTTTTTTATTTTGTTGTCTGTTAATTGTTTTTCTGGAGTCCTCAGTCACGCATGATGCTGGCAGTGTGTGGAAGTTGGCTCACCCTATTACGTCATCTGAGCAAGTTGAACATAGCCAGAATACAGTATTCAGCATAGTGATCAAGAAATGCTATGCTTTAGATAAATGTTTTCATCAGTAAACATTTTATTTTAAATGAAAGTGACAGTGCTGTGTTTTGTCTTGTCGTCTGCTGCAGTTTTGATGCCCAATATTAAATCCCCATGTGTTAAAAAACATTTTAAATTGGTGTCCCTTACCCAATCTCAGTCCGGCCTCTCATTTGGTGCAATATGTCTCTCACTCTCTGTCATCATTTGTTTGATAATGTGAACAGTGACTGCATCAATAAAAATCCATTTTTGAATGTAAGTGACATGGTTTAGTTATAATTTTGTTTTGTGACATAATTTTAATGGACATTATTATCTGAAAAAAATCGATATTTCTATTGATGTCCTGTATCCCATGATCATTTCTGTGTGTGTGTGTGTGTATGCATGCATACTTTGTGTTCATCAAATGCTGATGATTTTAAAAAGAAATGTTTATAAAAACACAAAAATGACAGCAGAAGGGGACCTGAGGCCCATAGAGTCTGCTCTGAATGGTTCCCCGGTATCTACGGTTGTAATGGGGCCTGTCCCTCTAGAGGTCCATCCTAGCCATCTCTATTGCTGTTTGATCGTACCCAAGCCTTGTCCCACCTGCGCTTAAAACACACCACTGACCCTACAGCCATAACTTCAGGTGGCAATCCATTCCACTGCTCCACCACCCTCTCTGAGAAGGAATACTTTCTGATGTCCCTCCTGAAGTTCTCACCTTTTAATTTCCACTTGTGCCGCCGTGTTATAGAACTGGTGTTCCTGGTGAAAAACTCAGTGTGTGGCACTTTGTTTATGCCTCTAAGGAACTTGGAAGGTCTCGATCATATCCCCCTTGTCCCTCCTAGTCTCCAATTGTCCCTCCTAGTCTCCAATGAGTACATATTAAACACCGTCAGCCTTTCCTCATAGACGACACCCCTAAGGTCATGTGTCATCTTTGTTGCCCTTCTCTGGACTACCTCTAATCTATCAATACCCTTTCTGAGGCGAGGCCTCTCCAGAACTGGACACAGTATTCCAGGAAAGGTGCCACCAAGGACTGGTAGAGGGGCAGTATCACATCCATGTCCCTGCTATCTATGCCTCTTCTGATACATCCCAGTATATTGGTAGCTTTACTGCAAGCCTTATTGCACTAGCTTTGCTGCTTGAGGTCATCCCTTAAGATGACCCCCAGGTCTTGTTCCTTAGCTGAACAGCTGAGTTTCCTCTGTTCCATTTTGTACATCCTACTCATAAAAGCTGGTCTGGCCTGGTGGTGCTGAAGGTTGAGGCCCTGGACGCCACACCTTGCACCATGCTGGCGACCCGGGTTCTGGAACGACCTTGGCTCGTCGGTACAGGGGGGAGGGAGGGGCGGAGCAGGATTTAGTGCCTAACGGCAGCTCTCCTCTCCTGCGGTGGTTATCACCCCTCCGTAGTTCCACTGCCCCTGGGAGGAGGTCCAGTGGCAGTGCAGGTGGAGGGGTGGCAAGTCGGGAGGGCATCTTGGAACGTGGCGTGTGTGCATCTGGGACTGGGGCAGGCGAAAATGGGAAAATCACATAAAATACACAATGAAAAAAATATAAATAAATTATTGAAACTTGAAGTGTTCCTATAGTCCTGAAATAGAGTCAGACAGTTAATGATAATTTAAAATGAATCCACTTATCCTGTAACGTTGCGTTTGTGTGTCAGCTCTGCTTGTGTAAGATAAAAACAATGTACATTTAGAGTAATGGGATGCAGACAAATGTGTTTAATATGCTATGTATTTCTTTCCTTCTTATATTTTATATTACTGATCGCGATGCAGCCTGGCACTTTCCCCTACCACCCTCCCATCACACATTCAGATCCATAAACATTATTAATTGAGTACAGTCAGTTTATTTTTTCAATTTAGTACACTTCATTAGACATTTTCACATAACACATAACAACATTATAATACATACTGGCCATCAACAGCTCCCCCCCCGTACTCGTGGTGACATCTAAGCATACCAATATGGAAAGCTGTGACCATAAATCTGCAAGACCTAGTAATGTCAACATTCACAGAGGGGCTCCCCACAGAAGACCCCCCAGAGATTCAGCAGTCGCGAGGGCTCGTAGCAGCCTCCTCCAGCAGCCCTGCAGGAAACCTCCTCGCTGTTCATTTGCCAGAAGACCCCGCGGAGATTCGGCGGTCGCGAGGGCTTGTAGCAGCCCTCCCCCAGCAGCCCTGCAGGAAACCTCCTCGCTGTTCGTTTGCCAGAAGACCCCGCGGAGATTCGGCGGTTGCGAGGGCTCATAGCAGCCTTCCCCCAGCAGCCCTGCAGGAAACCTCCTTGCTGTTTATTTGCCAGAAGACCCCCCTGGAGATTCGGCGGTCGCGAGGGCTCATAGCAGCCCTCCCCAAGCAGCCCTGCAGGAAACCTCCTCGCTGTTTGTTTGCCAGAAGACCCCCCGGAGATTCGGCGGTCGCGAGGGCTCGTAGCAGCCCTCCCCCAGCAGCCCTGCAGGAAACCTCCTCGCTGTTCGTTTGCCAGAAGACCCCCCAGAGATTCGGCGGTTGCGAGGGCTCGTAGCAGCCCTCCCCCAGCAGCCCTGCAGGAAACCTCCTCGCTGTTCGTTTGCCAGAAGACCCCCGGAGATTCGGCAGTCGCAAGGCTCAGTAGCCCTCCCCAGCAGCCCTGCAGGAAACCCTCTCGCTGTTCATTTGCCAGAAGACCCCCCAGAGATTTGGCGGTTGCGAGGCTCTCAGTAGCCTCCCCCAGCAGCCCTGCAGAAACCACCTCGCTGTTCGTTTGCCAGAAGACCCCCCAGAGATTCGGCGGTTGCGAGGGCTCTTAGCAGCCCTGCAGGAAACCTTCTCGCTGTTCATTTGCCAGAAGACCCCCCCGGAGATTCGGCAGTTGCGAGGGCTCTTAGCAGCCCTGCAGGAAACCTTCTCGCTGTTCATTTGCCAGAAGACCCCCCGGAGATTCGGCGGTCACGAGGGCTCGTAGCAGCCCTCCCCAAGCAGCCCTGCAGGAAACCTCCTTGCTGTTCGTTTGCCAGGTAAATAGCAGCTACTGGAAGCAAGCTACCCTGCCTAGCACAGCCCAGCCCAGCCCAGCAGAGCTTTCCTCTCCCGACTGCTGTGGTGTTGTGGAACATTTAAAAAAAAAAATAAAAGAGCTTTTAAACTGCTCCTTTTGGCACCCTACATCAGGACTCGTCCCCGTGGCGCTTTTCCACTGCCGAAACAGGACCTCTGACTAGGACTGCTTGCACTGTTTAAACTTGCCGCCTAACTTAAATTGCTGGAGCTTCTCCGGTCGACGTGCAAGTGGAGACAGACTTTTTTACTGCATAATTTGGGAAGGTTGCCTTAGAAAGTCCCTACCCTAGCTTGTCTCTTTAATTTAATTCACCTTTAAATTTATGTTTTCTGCCTGTTTAGATATGTGATGCATCTTCTTCCTAAATTACTGTGAAAGTTGCTATAGTTAGCCTGTCTCCTTTATTAACTGCCATGAAAAGTATAAGATTTCCGCCTGTTTAGTCATTCTGTTACAGTACTAGTCCCAAGCTACTAGTTTGACTGTGTTAGTTTACTGTTGGTCCCCTGAAGTTCAATTTCGCACCTGTTTTTTAGTACAGCCTGTTGTTCTATTTCACTTTCATATAATGTCGGCTTCCCCCTCCATTCAGAACCTGCCTGTTAGCAGCATTTCTCCGGCTGGAGTGGCCTCTCCCCTAGCCCAATCATCACGCACCCCCATTCTTTTGTTCTCATCTGCAACCCCCCCACCCCTTACCTTACTAATTCTGTGTTTTTTTTTTCTCCTCCAGAAGACCCCGGAGATTCAAGGTCACGAGGGCTTGTAGTAGCTCCCCAGCAGCCCTGCAGGAAACCTCCGCTGTCTGCTTGCCAGGTAAATAGCAGCTACTGGAAGCAAGCTACCCCTGCCCAGCACAGCCCAGCCCAGCAGAGCTTCCCTCTTCTGACTGCTGTGGCATTGTGGAACATTTTTAAAAAAATAAAAGGAAAATAAACTGGCAGGTGGATGGGATGGTTTGATTTAGAGTAAACTCAGACACCACCTTTGAAAGAAACTTAGGGTTAGTAAGCTAAGACACCCTGTCTTTGTGGAAAATCAAGTAAGGAGGCTCACACATGAGAGCCTGAAGCTCAGAAATCCTTTGAGCAGAAGTATTGGCAACTAAAATTAACACTTTCTAAGACAGAAAGCAGAGCTCGCAAGTCGCAGCTGGCTCAAAAAGAGTAAGTTTCTCTAGAATGCAAGTCAGGTCCCAAGCTGGGACTGGATTGTGAATGGGAAGCTTCAAGTGAAGGATACCTCTCAAGAATGTATGGGACACCTCCAGTTATGCAACCGTACGGCCATCAGTAGGCACATCAAAATTAAGATGGCAGACAGGTGTGCCTTAACTGAAGAGTACTGCAGTCCAGAGTCTGACAGAGACAGTAAGTACTCCAAAATCTGATTCACTGGACAAGTGAAGGGATCCAATTGATGGGAAGCAGCCCGTAGAGCAAAGCGCTTCAACTTCATGGAACAAGTGGCCCTGGTATAGGGTTTTCTAGCAGCCACCAGGACATCAGTCACCTGTGGAGACACCCCAATTATAGCAATAGCCATGTCCTCAGGAGTCATGCATGAAGATGGAGTGACCTAAGGTCCGGACTGACCAGGGCGACCTGCTCCTGTGATAGCAAGCCTTTGCACAGGGGCAGGGGTACTGGAGGTTCCACCACCAACTGCTGCAGTATGGGGAACCAGCTCTGACGAGGCCTGAAGGGTGCAGCAAGTATCAGCATTGCGCACTCAATCTGGAGCTTGATTACCACCCTCTGAATTAGAGGAAAGACATAAAGGAACCTCCCTTTCCAGGAGACAGACAACACATCTCACCAGAAAACTCCAGGCCCTGGAGTGAGCCAGCAGAAAAGCGGCAGTTTTGCATTGAGTGGGGATGCAAAAAGGTCCAACTCTGGATGACCCCACTTGTCAAACAGGTCTTCTACTACAGAGGGTCAGCAGCTCCCACTCACACATTCAAGACTGCAACCAGTTTAGCCTGTTATGGATTGCCAACAGTTCTAGCCCATGTTCTAGTGCCAGTATCAGACCCTCATCGCTTCCCTGCACAGGGGGTATGAATGAGTCCCACCTTGCTTGTTTATGTAGTGCACTACACTGATATTGTCCATCTGCACCAATAAATGGCTCAGGGACAGATGGTTCTGGAAGGCTTGAAGGGCATACAACACAGCACTCATCTCCAGGATGATTATGTGGAGGGAAGTCTCTTCTCTGGTCCATGTTCTTTGTGTTCTTTCTGTGGGATTGCCTGATTGGGATGTGGAAGTATGCATCCTTTAAGGTCTAGAGATGCAAGCCAATCCCCTTGCCTTAGGGTTGGAAGGATTGTTGTCAAGGTCACCATCTTGAACTTTGGCTTTACCAAATGTCTGTTCAGGTGCCTGAGATCCAATACGGGTCACCACTCCCCTGTTTTCTTTATTGCGAGGAAGTACCTTGAATAGAGCCCCTTTCCTCTCTGTGCTAGAGGAACTGGTTCTAATGCTCTTTGAGACAGAAGATTCGATACTTCCTTTTCCAGGAGCAATGTTTCTGATGGGGGGAAAGGTCTGAAGACCCTTGCTATCAGCTTTGGTATGAGATTGAAGCTGAGAGACAGAACTTGGCCCACTACCTCCAGGATGCACTTGGCTGTGGTGATGGTTTGCCATTCCTGGAGGCAGTAGGCCAACCTGCCCCCTACTGGGGATGGGGAGGCGACCCGAGCAGACACCTCAGGGTGTCTGACTGGCTTCGGATGCTGCTTGAGTGCTGGGGCTAGTTCGGTTGCCACCTCTCCTGCCCCGCCTCTGAAATAACCTCTCTGAGGTTGGTACTGGGGAAAAGCTTGAGGCTGGAAGAGAGGCCTATAGTGTCTCTTGCCTCTACCTCCCCTAGCTTGTTGTTTCTGGTATGTAGATGCTTTTTCTGTCGCCGCAGCACTTTTATTGGCTGTCTTGTAGTCATTTATTTTCTTCATGTAAGCCTCTGTCTGTTCACCAAACAGGGAAGTATGCTCACATGGGAAATCCAAGGCCTAGGTTTGTGTATCTTGGGTCAGATTAGTGGTTCTGAGCCAAGAAAACATTCTGAGTTACACAGAGGAAGCCATTTGTCTGGCAGCAGTGTCATTTTTATTATCCACTGCCATCCTAAATTGGGCTTTTAATGCTTCTATGCCCCTTTTCGCAGCTTCTTCCAGGTCAGCTGCCATATGGGCTGGGACAGACTTTGAAATTTCCATCAAAGTGTTCCATAAAGTCCTCTGGTATTTGGCAACATAGGCCATATAAGATGCCTGCCTGATAATAAGAGAAGATCCTAGGTAACCTTCTTAGCAATAGAATCCATTTTCCTGGAATTTTTGTCTGGAGGGTGAGATGCCAAGGGTATGCCAGCCTTATCAAAGGCTGCAGCCCGCACCACTCCCTCATGATCTGAGTGTCCAAAAAGGAATTCTGCTCCACCCCTAGCCACCCAATACTTCTTGTCCACTTTTCTATCTACTGGTGGCACAGAAGTGGGGGTCTGCAGGACCTTAATGACCTGTTTTTTCAGGGATTTGTGGATGGGCACTAACAGTCTTTTGGAGACTGGAACGTACTTCATCTCCATGTAATCCAGTTCTTCCTCCTCCATTGGTGGATTCCTGAGTAGGGAGGTCCAGGAATTGGGTTACTTGCTTTATAAAAGCAAAGTGGGAAGTATAGCCCTCGGTCCCTTTGTCAGGGGAATCAGGATGGTGGGGATCAGGAGAGATATTCGGTTCAAACGGTTCTCCAAAATCTTCATCCTCCCCAGAAAGCTCTACCCTGTATTCCAAAGAAATACAAATCGAGGTAGAACCAGAGGATTGTGTGTGTGGCCGTTTTTCAACCAGAACCGGGGTACTCGGTTGGAGAGCCCGGATGATCCTAATAGCGTTTTCTATTTCTTCAGCGGTCGGAACTGGTGTCTTTTTTGGTTGCGGTTCGACCACTGCGTGCTTTTCTTTCTTTTTCCTGCAGTTGCCGGATCAGCGGCAGTATATGCAGGCTGTTTTTCGGTTGAGGAACCGTCGCCTTTGTCTGGAGGCTGTACCTCCAGTTCTTTTTGGCTGGCAGACGGTTTGTCTGTAGCTGGGTCAGCAGCCTTTTCAGACATCTTCTCCTGCAGTTGTTTAAGCCACCTCTCAAGCAACGACTGAGGGAAGTTTTTACAAATTTCACAGTCCTCTTAGAGGTGGTCAAACCCAAACCAAAAAACACTAATTAAATGAGGATCTGCTTTAGCAAACGGTTCCCCACACTCTGTACAATGTTGGAAACCAGTGGGGCCCATTCTTTCCTTGGTCTGTGACATTTTTCGGTCGGTTAAAACCGAGCAACCGAGAATTAACCCGGTGAAATTTTTGAAATAACACAAACCGACTTACTTAAACAGTCGGGCAGACTGAGAATTACCTCTGAAAATAAAAGAAAAGTACAGTTACGTAAGAAATTTCTGCTACAGTAGATCTTCGAGAGAGGCTCTTGCAGTAGGTAATTGCATATAGGACTGAGACCGGCAGGCGTCAGGACCCCACGGAAACATTTTTAGCTAGCAGTCTCTAGCGAGGGACTGCCCCCACATCAGGAGACGTCAGTATAAAGGGGCGGTCCCTCACGCCTGCCTTCCAGTTCTTTCCCGCCAAGGGCCAAAAATGGTGAGACGAGAGAGAAGCAGACATTTCCTTCTCTGGAAAAGGAGCTGAAAAAGCTTAGGGGGATGGAGGGCGGGAAGGTATTACCTACTGCAAGAGCCTCTCTCGAAGATCTAATGTTACGGTAAGGTCTCATGTAACTGTACTATCTTACTTCGAGAGGGCTCTTGCAGTAGGTAATTACATATAGGAATGAGTCCCAAGCAGTCTGGAACAAAGAGAAGCACACGGGAGGTGGACACTACTCATAGGGGATCCTCTGGCTGAGAAGGACTTAAGAAAGAAGTCCTTGCAGAACAGCCAACCCGAAGCCGGCTCTCTGGCGAGAGGCAATGTCCAAACTGTAGTGTTTTGTAAAGGTATGGACAGAAGTCCAAGTTGTGTCGGTGCAAATATCAGCCACTGACACATTCTTGAAACAGGCAGCAGAGGCCACGACACCCCTGGTGGAATGACCCCTGACCTGACCTGGCAAGGTCTTGTGATACTTGTCATAGCAGAAAGTGATATAGTGAGTCAACCATTTGGACAAACATTGTCTGGAAACAGCGTTGCCTTCTCCTTTGCTGGCAAAAGAAACAAATAATTGGTCAGTCTTTCTGAGATCCTTCGTCCTGTTGGTGTAGTATCTCAGAATCCAGTGAACGTCCAGGGTATGTAAAAGATACTCCCCGTGATTGGAGTGCTGCATGAAAAAGGCAGGCAGTTCAATGGACTGGTTTAACTTAGATTCCGCTACCACCTTAGGAAGAAACTTAGGATTGGTGCGCAGAGCCACATGTTCCTTATGGAAAATCAGATATGGAATTTTGCACATCAAGGCCTGAAGCTCGGAAATTCTTCGAGCGGAAGTAATGGCCACTAGGAAGAGAACCTTCCACGAAAGGAACTTAAGTTCTGCTGAGGCTGCTGGCTCAAAGGGAGGCAGCGTAAGCTTCTCAAGAATGAAATTCAAATCCCAAGGAGGGGCAGGAACCCGAATGGGGAGTCTCAAATGAAGAACCCCTCGTAGAAAGGTCTTTGCGACCTCCAGCTGAGCCAAAGTTCTGTCCCCAAAGGGAACATGATAAGCGGCCAGAGACGCCATGTGAACCTTCAAAGAGGAATGACTAAGACCCAGGTCAAAAAGATAACGCATGTAGTCCAGTAGCTGCCTGACGGGGCAGGAGAAAGGCTCCAAGTCTTTGGACAAAGCCCAAATAGAAAACCTTTTCCATTTCATGGCATAGGTGGAGTGAGTGGACAGCTTCCTGGCCTCCACCAAGATCTCTGCCACTTGAGGAGAAACACCAAAACAGGCTTGTGCTACGTCTGTAGCAGCCAAGCATGCAGCTGAAGGGACCTGAGGCCCGGATGGACCACGGATCCCCGATCCTGGGTCAATAGAAGCCGCGAAAAAGGAAGAGGAATTGGAGGTTCCTCTGAGTACTGTTGCAGAAGAGAGAACCAAACTTGCCTGGGCCAGAAGGGAGCGATGAGAATCCTACGGGCCACTTCTGAGCTGAGCTTGTGCAGGATCCTCGGAATCAACGGAATTGGGAGAAAAGCATAGACGAATCTGCCCTTCCACTTGAGAGACAGAGCGTCTCTTCAGAGCCACCCATGCCCTGGAGCGAGCAAGCAAAAGGTGGGCAGTTTTGCGTTTAGTGGGAACGCAAACAGGTCGACCTGAGGGGTTCCCTAACGTAGGAAGATGCCGTCTGCTATTTCCTGGTCCAATTCCCACTCATGAGGTTGTGCCAAGGATCAGCTCAAGTGATCTGCCAACGAATTCTCTAACCCCAGGATGTGGACCGCCGTGAGATGACGGTTGTGAAGGGTCGCCCATTCCCAGACCCGCATCGCTTCCCAACAAAGAGGGTAGGAACGAGTCCCCCCCCCCCGTTTGTTGAGGTACCAGACTTAACTCATATTGTCGGTCTGGACAGCCAGGTGACCGGGAAGCAGAAAGGGGTGTAACACTTGAAGAGCGTACAACACCGCTCTGAGCTCGAGCACGTTGATGTGAAGTGTCTGCTTGAGTATGGACCACAAGCCCAGGGTGCGCTGGGATCCCAGATGAGCTCCCCAACCTTCGCCCGAGGCATCTGTTGTCAGGGTTTGGGAGGGGGGAGGAAGGCAGAAGGGAATTCTCCGGCAAAGGTTCTCTTGATCCAACCACCAGTGCAAATCCCGAATCATCAGGGTCGAGACTAGCACCTCTTGGTCCAAGTCATCGACCAATTGATCCCACTGAGACCAAAGAATCCACTGAGAGATTCCCAAGTGGAGCCGAGCGTGCGGAACTGTCAGAAATGCAGCCGCCATGAGCCCCAGGAGGTGAAGGACTGACCTGGCGGGAATCCCCCTGTGAGAGGGCAAGAAGCTTGCCTAAGCCTGGAGTGTGGCCACCCTGTCTGGGGGTAGAAAGACCATACTGGTGGTCGTGTCCAGAATCGCCACGATGAACTGGAAGCGCTGAGACGGGATCAAATGGGATTTGGCCTGGTTGATGGTAATACCCAGGCTGGTAAAGACCTGCCTGGTAAGGCAAAGGGAATGCAGGAGCTCCTCCCTGGACGGGGCCGCCAGGGGCCAATCATCCAGGTACGGGAAAACCTGTACTCCCTGGGTACGCAGGTGGGCCGCCACCACCAACAGACATTTGGTGAATACTCAGGGGGCGGACGAAAGACCAAATAGGAGGGCCTTTAACTGGCAGTGGTGCCCCTGGAAAGCAAACCGGAGGTATTTACGGTGGGAAGGGCAGATAAGAATATGCAGGTACGCATCCTACATGTCCAGAGTGCGCAGCCACAGTCTCGGCCAAAGGAGGGGCAGGAGACTCTGTAGGGAGAGCATCCTGAACCTTTTGTACTCCACGAACAGATTTAGAAAGTTGAGGTCCAGAATAGGCCTCAAGTCTCCTGCCTTCTTGGGGACCAGGAAGAAATGGGAGTAGAAATCCGTCCCCCAAAGAGGGGGCAGGACAGGTTCTAGTGCCTCCTTCAACAGATGGGAGGAGATTTCTTCCTGAACCTTGAGAAGATGTTCGGGGGAGTAAGACGACCTGGGTGGGGGGGGGGTTCTGGGAGGTTCCTGAAGAAACTCTAAGGTGTGGCTCTCTGCTATGAGCTGCAGGACCCAAGCGTCAGTAGTGATCCTCTCCCAACTCAGCAGATGAAGGAAGAATCTCCCACCTACCAGTTCCTCTGGATCGACCAGAGGCTGTGGGAGAGGGAGGGAGTCAGGAAGTGTGGGGCAGCGCCACGGCTGGAGCTCCCGCAGCCCATTTGGGTGGGGTTGGGGGTCTTGCAGCTGGAGGGGCCCGGCGTTTGTTGGCCCGCTTTCCTTGTGGTTTCGCCTTCGGCCATGCGCGATGGCGAAAGGAACAATGCTGTGCTTGAGGGGCTCTGAACATGGAGTCGACCTCCTTGAGAGCAGTGCCCTTCTCTCTCAGTCCAGTAATGATGTCCTTGACATCACCACCGAACAACAACGAACCTCGGAAGGGGGCGTCCTGAATGGCGGATTGTACTTCCGAGGCCAAACCTGACACCCGAAGCCAGGCATGTCGCCGCAGACTCACGGCGAAAGCCGAACGTCATCCAGAAGTGTCCACCGCATCGTAAGTAGCGCACAGCATGTGCCTACTGGCCGAACGTGCAGAGCGGACTAGGTCTGCCACTTCCTGTTTAGTCTGGGACTGAGGAAGGGTGTCCAACTTGGCTTCCACCTCGCTAAGGATAGCCTTCTGGTAATCTCCCATGTGAGCCACATAGTTCAAGGCTCTGATACCCAGAGTGGAAGAAGAAAAGACCTTCTTGCCGTACTGGTCCAGAAGGCGGGATTCCTTATCGGGTGGGGACGAGCTCAGGCGTTTCGGGTTAGCCTAACGGCCGTGGGCGGCGCTGATCACGACTGAATCAGCCTTGGGGTATGACGAAAGAAAATCAATCCCCTCGGGAGCCTGATACAGCCTATCCACCTTCTGAGGAAGGGGGGGTTAAAGCTGATGGTTGTTTCCAGATAGTGGAGACGAGGTCGGCGTGAGACTCAGTCCAGGGTGGAACTAACGTGGGAGCAAGCTCGGGCAAATCCAAATGGTCAGCTAGCTTCTGCCTCTGTGAATCTGGCTCCAGAGATTTCCACTGATGAAGAGCCTGGATTTTTCTCAGCAACTCCATAAATGAGGTATACTTCGGAGGAGTCCTGGGCCTGGGCTTGTCAGGAGTGTGAGGCTCATCTGGATCGGAGCTACTGGAGTCATCCGATGAGTCAGACGAAGAAGGAGGAGACGAAGAGCCTTCCCCACTCGGGGGAGGAACACAGCCCTTAGGGGGCAAGGTGCCACCCCCAGCCTTAGACCCTGTAGCAATGTCTCTGGGGCTGGGGTTCCCCTCACCCCGCGACGGGATCCGGGAATGGGTCCGCTGTCGGGAGGCGGCTCTCCACCTCCCTGGTGAGCTGAGCCTGGCCTCAGCCCACCAAGAAGCCAGAGTCCTCAGATCCACCGCAGCTGAGGGGGCGGTGGAGGAGGGGACACGGATATTGGGGGTATCCGTAGGGGCAAGTATCCGTAGCCCGACGCCGGGAATCCTGGCATCGGGTACTGAAACACCGGGTACTGCGGCGTCGGGTACTGTGGTGCCGGATACTGCGGAGCTGGATAAGATGGCGTAAGATCCAGCACCAGGGGCTCTACTGGAATAGAAGGTCCTGGAAGAGGCCCCGCAGGCAGGCTCGGAACAGGGGGCCCAGCGGGCGTCGGGTCCACCGTCGGGGTGAAGTCCGGCAATGGGACGTCGGCCGGCGACGGGGCTGGCGTCCGAGTGTCCGACGTCAGGCCATCCGGACCTACGAGAGGAAGGCCTGACAGAGGTGCCAAAGAGTCCCAGCGGCGTCTGGGGAGGGACGGAGGGATCCTCGGATCCAGCTGGGGAGACGAGGGCCTTGGACAGCAGCGGCAAAGGCTGCGGAAGCCGGCGCGCCAGATGAGATCAGAGGATCCGCGGGTGGCTCGCCGCACGGCGGCGGCATCTGACCGGTGGGATCCAGGCGCGGGAGGAACCGACGTCCGACTGATTGGACCCAATGCCTGAAGAGGCCCGAGCAGGGGAGGCGTGACAGGTGGCTTGACGACCATGCTCTGCCCCGAAGGGTCGAGCGACTTAGTGGTCGGCTCCGGGCAGACGTCGGAGGAGCCGACTCCCGACTTACCGGAGAGGCTCGAACCAGAAGGCCGCGCAGGGGCGGCCTTACTGGGAACGGATGCCTCCTTGGCCCTGGAGGCTCCTGACTGGCCCGAGCATGAACCAGCCGGGCCGGGGGGGAGCGATGCCATCTCAGACATCACCAAGACAGCTGTCGAGGAACGGTCCCTTGAAGGGGACATTACCTGAAGGGCGGCGACCCCAGCTGAAGTCGCCGCAGATGAGGAGTCCCGGTCCCGGTGCTTCTCCTCCTCCTTCTTCTTCTTAAGGCCCTTGGGAGAGGTGGAAGCCTGTCGGAACTTTTTCAGCTCATTTTCCATGGAAGACATCTTCTTTTTTAGTATGTGAGCCTCCAGGGACTACTGCCTTCTTTTGTGGGTGGCCGCGTTGAACTTCAGGCAGTACTGACAGGAATCCACGGGGTGGTCAGGGCCTAGGCAGATGAGGCACCGAGAACGGCTATCCTTGTGCGGGAGCTGGGTGCCGCACAAGCCGCACTTGTTCTTGTGCTCGGATGTGGTAGGGGACGACATACACAGCAGGTAAGAAAATCCTGATGAAAATAATCGAAATCGAAGAAAAACCGATGGTATAACTACCGCCGACGATTGACTGATGAGCAGAGGAAACTTAACCGCAAGGCACTGTCGAATGCAAACGGGAAAGAACTGGAAGATGGGTGTGAGGGACCGCCCCTTTATACTGACGTCTCCTGACGTGGGGGTGGTCCCTCGCCAGAGACTGCTAGCTAGAAATTTTTCCATGGGGTCCTGACGCCTGCCAGCTTCAGTCCTATATGTAATTACCTACTGCAAGAGCTCTCTTGAAGTAAGATCTATCGGTTCCTTTCCGGTTGAGACCAACTGATTAGGAACAAAAAAACCTTACCAAATTCAGTCTATTCAGAATAAGTCTACCTGTGAACCAAGGACAGTACTTCAAAAATCGAAGAAATTAAGTGGACTTCAAGAAACTGAGAAAAAATAAACTTCTTCAAGAAGGTTAAGGAGAGCTCTCCAGAGACATCTTACTGAGACAAGCAGAGTAAAGAATCTGACGGTTGCAGGAAGTGCAACCAGGGACAGTGGTTTGAAAACCAAGCTCGAGCCTAACATTCCACTATTAGCATAGGTTCTATTAATCATTTCAGCTCTGGTGCAGTCCTATGGTGAGACCATACTGTATCTGTCAGAATACAGTAAGATTTCCTGGTGTTTGAATAATGTTGTTTTTGGTAATGCTGATACTGGAGGCAAGGATTAGGGGTGTATATTGTTTCTGATGGTATGATGTTTGCAGCTGTTGTTCTTGCTGTGCACCCTGATGTTGCTCCTCTGCTCATTCTCCTTTTCCTCCCCTTTCCTTGCCTTGTCTTCTGATGCCTCTTACTCCTCTGCCGCGACCCCTGCCCAGCCCGCTCTTATGTGGTATCTGAAAACCCAGATACCTACTGCTACGTATATTTCTGGGTAAGGAATCCTCTGATGGTGGTGTGTTATATGTTTCAAAAGAATCCTCCCCCAAGGTTGCGGTCTCTGTTCCACTGCAGTGTGTGCTGATATTGAAGGAGACCCTCCTCTCTCCCCCTAGAATGCTCTTATGCATTTTTTTCTTTTTCCAGTTATAAACACAGTCATTTTAGTAATCTAAGTCTCTTTTGAATTTGGTCAATTTTTTCTTCTTTTGAGGTCAAAATCTAATTTCTCAAGTGTATCTTTTAGATGTTTATTGCATTTGTCAAAGTCTAAGCGTTATTTAAATTTAAAAATATTTTCATGTTCCTTTATTTCAGTTTTAAGATTGTCACTCACCTCTTTACCGTATTTAATAATCAGCTGCATGAGTTCATTAGATGCCTCATCGGAGTATCTTTCTCCATTGCTGCATATATGTTTCGACATCTAGTCTGAAGGCAGGTTCTTTCAAAATGTGTAATCCCCATGGTATGCACTGTACTTGTAAGTACACCTCAAGACTGGTAAAGTTCCAGTGTATCCTGCAGGCTTTAAGAATTTTTTTTTTTTTGAGAATTCTGAAGGCTTCCCCGAGGGACCTAGCAGTTCCATTCCTAATTCCACTCGAGTTTTCAGTATCTAGCATGAATGGATTAGCTTGTCCAGCTTCTGTTAGAAGTCTGTTCACAAACAAAAATGGGTCAGAATGATTGTCTGCTTCCGTGAGTGCCATATTGGGCACTCTCTAATGATGCATCGTTCATATCACGGTTCCTGTGTTGCGTGTTTGAAAGCACCAAAGTCCAGAGGTTGTTGTCGGGTCTTATACTGCTGAAATGTCACACAGTAACCTATGCAGTCTATTCAAAAAACAAAGATACTGTAAACAAAAAAGTGAGGCTGCCACATGGTCAGAGTGCTGGGATAGAAACATAGAATTTGACGGCAGATAAGGACCGCTTGGCCCACCCAGTCTGCCCATTTCCCTACCTGATGGATAACTTGCAGATCCTAGTTAACCAGCAGCCCAATTCTTCCTACCCCCACCCCCTAGAATTGCCTTATGACTGTCCCATGCATGCTTGAATTCCACCACTGTTTTTGACTCCACAACCTCCTCCGGAAGGCCGTTCCATGCATCCACAACCCTCTCTGTGAAAAAATACTTCCTTAAATTACCTCTGAGCCGCCCCCCTTCTATCTTCAAATTGTGCCCCCTTGTTCTTGCACACCCCTTTTTTTGAAAGATGCTACCCAGATGGCTCAAGTAGTATCAAAGGTGCTTCATTTTATTTGAAAGTGCCAATGTGCAAACAAGTGTATTGACACGTTTCGGAAATTATATTCCTTCTTCGAAGGATCTAACATACACAGAATAGTGCCTTCTATTTATACATAATAATGACATCATCAGAAAGCGACATAATTCAGTGACATCAGATAAAGTGAAGTTAAAATGACAATAATAAATAGTAACCAAATCTATATACACAGAGAATGAATGTTAGCTCAGCAAATTCTAAAACATATATATATACTATAAATAATTAGAATATCTAAAAATCAAATGAAGGGGCAAAGACAAAGTCCTTGTGGCTTCCTTCGATTGTTAGGAGGACCATCTAATAGAGTGGTATCTGGAAAAGTGCAGATAAGAAATATGTTAGTAATATCAGAATATAATAGGTACAGTGCTCCCTCGCTATAACGAACGAATCGGTAGCCAAGACTTCCATTCATTATAGCGGCATATTTCTACCATATATTAGAAAAGTACCCCTGATACTACTTGAGCAGTCTCTGATTTCGGGTGGTGAATGTGGGATTTTTGTTGTTCATGCTTACTTCCTGGTTTATCCCAGCACCCCGACCCTGTGCAGGCTGACCTTTTTTTTGCAGTATCATTCCTTCCAAGCCAGGCCCCTCAGTAACCCTGCACTATAAGATGCCACTATTGAAGGGCAAGGGTAAGCAATTCATTTTTTATTTGTATCAGGATGTGAACTGGCAACAGCCCTTTTTCAGTCACGCCTGACATAAAACAACCAACAACAATAAATACAAAACAACAATCAGAACACTGAAGACACGTAAAATATTGAACATTTAGCATTTTTGAAGTATAGCTTCTTTAAAATTTGTTTAAAATGCATGACATTTCATGCAGATGTAACCAGTTCAGCCAAATCATTCAGGATAGTGGGGACCAAGCCATGAAAATGATGTTTCCCCACTGTTAACCTGGCTGGTTTTACTGGAAGAAAGTGTAGATGAATTGTGCCTTGTATTATGAACCCTAGAATTCAGGCACAAAGAAGAAAAACAGAATACCAGGGCCACAATTTTTGTAAACATGAAAAGCTAAAACTGCTGCATTGTAATCTATCCTTAACTGAGTTGGCAGTATTTCCATCCCAGAAAATAAACTACAGTGATGCGTTCTGAATGGTGCTTTTAAAGCAAAGCAACAGGTATTATTTAAAATATGTTGATACTAACTTAGATCGCCCTTGTTCAAGCAATTCTCCACCGCACTGCCTCCCCTCACCCCCCCCTTTTTTCTGCCTTTACCATACCGTCCTACTTCCACACCCTATATTCCACCATATTCCCTCCCCCCCTCTCGTGCTCCTCCCAACATTACCCAATCACCAACGCTCCACCCTCTTATATGACAAGGCCCCTTGTGGCTGCATCCCCCTGCCTTCTCTCACTGCTTGCTATCTAATTCCCGGTTGCAGTACCTAATTCCCCTGAACCCACTGCAGACTCGAATGTACTAACTTGTGTAGTAACTAATGTGTGGTACCTAGGTTATTGAAAATGCTGTTAGTACTGAAACCAATGTATCGTTTCACTGTGTTGTAACTCTGTTTTCACCTAATTGTATCTCTGTTGTTATTCTGACGTGGAACCTTTGTAAAAGAGCTTGCGCCCAAAGGTCTTTTTCTGAAGTGTAAATAGATACTGCCTGGATTCACAAACAGTGCACTCCCATAATCAAGTGCTGGAATCATAATTTGTTTAGCTACTGACATTCATGCTTTGTTAGTGAGTTGATGTTTCTGTAAAAGTATCCTATCTTTTGATTTAACCTTTTGCCAACAATGTCACTCTGTAGATCCATACTAACGTTGGGATCTAGATGAACCCCCAAATATTTAAAATTGGAGACCATTGAAAACTTATTCCCATTCATTCCAACTATATGCAAATCATCCTTGATTTGGGCCAATCTCTGAACTGAACTGAACTGAATCAAAAAGCATTACTTTAGTTTTGCTTTCATTTACTTTCAGTTTGTTAATTTCCAACCAAACTACCAGACGCTATACTTTGTTTGCAAAGAAAATGTCAATATAAAAGTTATACTGACTAGATGTAATTGTCTATGTACTTCTAGTATTTCTTGTTTTATGTATGTTTTTGATTTTGTTGAATTTGTTTGGAAGCTCTTGTAAATGGGCCTTTGGCCCAAGGTCTTACCAGATTTTAAATAAACAATCAAACAGACTTGTAAATCACAAAGAGGGGGCCAGAGTCAAAAACGACCACATCATCTGTGTGCAGTAAACTTTTCCCACTAGAAATTTTTTTTTTTAGGTAAATCATTTATAAAAATTGAAAATAATAAACAGCCCAATACTGAGCCTTGGAGAGCCCCCTCCTTTACCTCCCTATGCCATGACAGAATGTCTGCTATCCTGACCGTCTGAATTTGATGTCCCAAATAATTTACAAACCATAATACATTCAAACCCTTTACACCAGTCCCTTCTAATTTCTTTGTTAACAGCTTATGGGCCACCAAATTTAAGGACCTAGTTAGATCGATGAACACGGCTCCTGTTACCAACCCCCTCATACATACTTTGAGTACAGTGCCTGCCAATCCAACCAAGGCCATCCTTTCCTGAATCCATGTTGTTGTTCATTTAGAATACCATTAGCCTCCAAAATGGCCCTTCAACTGAAGAAAGATGCACTTTTCCAACACCTTTCCTAAAATAGTCAGCAAAGATATTGGCCTATAATTTGCTACATTTAATCTATCCCCTTCCTTAAAAATAGGGGCAGTAGTTGACTCCTTCCACAGACAGGGGACAACGTCCATCTCCAAGGAAAGATTAAACAATCTTGTCACAGGTTAACTAATAATGTTGGCTGCCACGTTTAGTAATGTGGGATACAGATTGTCTGGACTACATTCCTTTCCCTCATCAAGATTTTTTTTTAGAAATTTAAACACTCCTTTTTGTCCCGCTGCTGCAAATTTAGAATGCAAATCCATTTGCTCCCTTTCCTTAATCCTGCAAAATACTGTCTCCTGATTATTAAACATCTCATTTTTCTTATTCTCTTGGATATTTTGACCTACAAAAAAATTTATTGAACATATACCCCTTTCATTCTGAATAAGTCTATCCCCTTTCACAAGACATTTAATGCCTGCTCTATCCTGGAACCTACACAAGCTCTTAAACGAAGTTCAAAAGGTTTTAGGATTATTCATGTTATTCAATTGTTGCTGAAGCCAATGAGATGATTTAGCCAACTTTATTTCATTTTCTACCCTGTTCTGCAGTTGCTTATATTGAGTTAAATTTCCATATCCCTGTTTTTACTACACTTTTTTCCCTTAATTTGTCTCTCATTTTCATAAGCTGAGTTTTTTATTTAACCAAGGTGAGTATCTTCCCTAAACTCACTGTTTTGAAGTTGGAGTATTAGCCTCAAATGCCCTTAGTAACAAACTGGTTGATTGCTGTATCACTGTTTCTAACAAGTATTCAGCCCCAACAGTTTCCAGGTTATCAGACCTATGTCAGAGATAAATCCCTGCACATTAAATCAAGTTGCACATTTTTTTGAGATCAATCTGGGACGAATATGCTCTCTTTTAAACTTCCTCAAACAAATATTGGGCAATCATCTGAAACAGAGTCTGATAAAGTTCTCTGTCTTTGTATGTTTTCTGGATGATTTTAATTGATACTAGAATGATTGCCAGTTTTGTAATTAAAGTGCACTGGATATTCAGTTAATTGAAACAAGTTTAAGGCAGCCATTTTTTTTGTTTTATCTTACTGCAGGGGTGTGCAAATCAATTTTTTTTAATACTTGCCCCAGGGCAAGTGGTGGTACTAAAATTACTTGCCCACAACATTTTTTACTTGTTCTACCACCGAACGATAAACTGATTAAAATCCACTTTGAAACAAATCTATATAACACTGGGAGTTTATTTTCTTACCTGGTGTGATGAATCTGAAGTACAACAGACACCTGTGATTAACAGCATAAAGCTAATGTACTGTACAAAAGGTCTGCACTCTTTCTGAAGTTTTGTTTTAAAATTAGCACTTTTTAAAACTAATCCTCTTCAATAACAGTCCATCAAAAAAGTATTCAAACACTTATATACCATTTGCTAAATTTCATTGCACAGAGAGACCATTAGTAACCACCCTGCCAAATATCAACACTGACCAAACCAAGTCTCAACAGATTAATTTTCATTTTTTTAATGTAAACATAGAAACACAGACTTTGACGGCAGATAAGGACCACTTGGCCCACCCAGTCTGCCCATTTCCCTACCTACTGGATAAGCTGCAGATTCTAGTTAACCAACAGCCTACTTCCTGCAACCCCCCATTATAATTGCCTTGTGTCTGTCCCATGCATGTTTGAATTCCCCCACTGTTTTAGACCCAACGACCTCCTCAGGAAGGCTGTTCCATGTATCCACCACTCTCTCTGTGAAAAAAAATGTCCTCACATTACCCCTGAGCCGTCCCCCCTCTATCTTTAAATTGTGCCCCCTTGTTCTTACACATCTCTTTTCTGAAAGATGCTACCTCCTGGACTTTGTTGATTCCTCTCAGGTACTTGAACGCTTCTATCATGTCCCCCGTCCCTCCTTTCATCAAGAGTACACATATTAAGCCTCTCAGTCTCTCTTCATATGGTTTCTACTGCAGACCCTGCACCATTTTAGTTGCCCTTCTCTGACTGCTTCCATCCTGTCTATGTCCTTGTGAGATGAGGTCTCCAAAACTGCACACAGTACTCCAGATGGGGTCTCACCAACTGTCTGTATAGAGGATAACCACTTTTTTCTACTTGTGATGCCCCTTCCTATGCATCCCAGTATCCCCCTGGCTCTCCTTACCGACTTTTCACATTGCTTACCCACCTTTAGGTCATCTGATATGACTACCCCCAGGTCCCTTTCCATTTTTGTTGTTGTTAGTACCTCCCCTGCTATTGTGTACTCTTCTCCTGGGTTTTTGTTTCCCAGGTGCATTACTTTGCACTTCTTTGCATTGAATCTAATTTGCCATATGTCTGACCATTCCTCCAACCTTGCCAAGTCCCTTCTCATCTTTTCTATCCCTCTTGTGTATCAACTCTGTTACAGATCTTTGTGTCATCTGCAAAGAGGCATACCTTTCCCTCCAGACCCTCTGCAATGTCACCTATAAAGATGTTAAAGAGGACTGGACCCAGTACTGAGCCCTGAGGTACTCCACTAGTAAGCCCCTTTCTTTGGAATGTGTTCCATTCACTATTACCTTCTGTGTCCTGTTGTGCAGCCAGTTTGCTACCCAGGCTACCACCCTGGGACCCACTCCCAGGCTGGCTAACTGGATTATTAATCTTTTGTGCGGGACTGTGTCAAATGCCTTGCTAAAGTCTAGGTAGGCCATATCCACAGCCCCTCCCTGGTCTATTACTTTGGTCACCCAGTCAAAGAAATCAATTAGATTCATCTGACATGACCTTCCTGCTGTAAATCCATGCTGCTTTGGGTCCTGTGCCCCGCTGGCCTCTAGGTACTCAACAATTCTTTCTTTCAGAAGTGATTCCATCATTTTCCCTACCACTGAGGTCAAACTTACAGGTCTGTAGTTTCCTGCTTCTGCCTTGCTCCCACTTTTGTGAAGGGGAATCACATCTGCCCTCCTCCAGTCCTCAGGTACCACCCCATCCTGCCATGATTTGTTAAAAAGCGTGGTCAGTGGTGTCACTAGGTTCTCCCTTAGTTCTTTTAGGATTCTGGGGTGAATCCGTCAGGCCCCATTGCTTTGTCCACCTTGAGTTTTAGGAGTTCTTTCAGGACTCTTTCTTCTGTGAATGGACTGTTGTCAACCCCCCTACCCAGAGTGCTTCTATTGTCTGGTTTAGGTAACTCCTCCTCATCTTCTTTTGTGAATACTGAGCAAAAGTATTCATTCAGTATCTGTGCCTTTTCACTGTCTCCCTCTGCCCACCTCCCCTCTGTACCGCTCAGGCTGCCACAAGCATAACAACAATATATGAACATGCTACCAACAGATTCCGTGACCTTGTTCCATGTATGACAAACAGGTGAAATTAAAAGGCTGTGTTGCTTTGTGAAAAAAATGCTACCCTAAATTTTACTGCATAGACATTCTGCAAAGTGAGCACGTTATTTCTAGACCCAGTCTCTCCTGTTCTGGGACACTCCTTCCTCTGTCATCACAGCTCCAGATCCCACCATGTCCAGTAGTACGGCACACTGCCTAATTTTATTTTCCTAGTCCCATTTATGCAAAAAGGAGCGAAGGTTCACATGACACCAGCAAGCATTGGAACTTTCCATATCTCAGTTTAATGAAATGCCTGTTCAAGTGCCAATGACAGTCACTGCTGTTAACTGGAGTTCTGCAGGAAAAGGAGGCTGGGAGATCTCCCTGTCCATGCTGCAGCTTACCTAATTCTAATTCATCACTGACTAAAGTAGGGGAGAGGGGGAAATGATGACAGCAAGGAATGCAAAATGAGCTACACTAGATGCAGTGCCAAATGCAACCTGAGGACTCTGAACAATGTAACTGAACTGGTAAACACACACACACACACACACACGACATGCCATACTACCCAAACGCACATCATACCACATACCTACACCCCCACACACCCCTCCCCCCAGGGGGTATCAGGACCAAGGTACCAGAAGAGGAAGCGGGAGAGCCACATATCCATATGAATGCTGGCATTGGTTTGTACAGTAAATCATGGAGTCTGGCACAGCTGACACAGATACTGGGGTACCTTGCTGCTCGACAATGATACAGGGTGCCACCGGCTTTCAACCACCACCCACGCACTTCCCCTTATGATGCCAAACAAAAAAATGCAACAAACTATGTGCACCGTGTGGGACTATAATATTGGGGAATGCCAAGATCCATTTGCCAGCTGTCCCTCCAGTCCTTCATCAGCCCGAAAGAGGAAGGCGAGTTAACTTTTTCTGAGACTGTGGTATGGCCTTAATGCAACAATGGTGCATAGGGCTGGGTGTTTGAATGAATCAAAGAGTCTGCCTTTGGTGACAGCAAATGGAAACCGTGAGTTCTCAGGCTTAAGCCGGTACAGTACAATGCATGGTGCAGCTCCTCTGGGCTGCAGTCTTCATCATCAAGCACAACATTTAGGTAATGACAGGCCCTTCTGTCTACCTGGCATTCATTTACGCCAGAAACCGCTAAAAATCGGGGACCCGCTATTCAACAGTTTTACAATAGGTGGTAGGGCCGGTCGGGGAGAAGAAAAAAAAAACAGTAGTGGGGACCAAGGCTAAAGCTTCCAATACAATCATGGTAAGCAAAAAAAAAACAAAAAACTTTGACCCACCAGTTCAGTTTGCTTTGCTATCAGGATCTGATTCTGGAATGAGTCGTGGACCGTCAATGTTTCTCTTTCTCCGACTCTGTTCCTTCTTTCAATGATGGTGCATAGCTAACTTCTCCTTCCCGCCTCAGAAGATCCTCCTCCCTCCTGTGGCAGACTATAAACCTAACTCTGTGGTCAGCTGAAACCAATCAGAATGGCAGAGCAATGGTGTGCGGGATATTTAGGGGTGCAAAATATGCCGGACGTAAAAAGATGGGGATAGTTCAACTTCAATATCCCCAAATATAGTGCATGAGAAAAACAAAACAAACAAACAAAGAAAACACAAGCATTTGTCAATGCCGAATGTTTGCTTGCTGGCACTGGCATTGGTAGTGTAGAAGTTACAGAGCTGCATAATAGGAATGAACTGAAGCCAACCCCACCACCACCCTGCAGAGAGTGACAGGCATTGGGGTGTGCCTTTGGGTCGTCAGGCATAACGACCACGTCATTTCACCACACCCTACCCTGCAGATACTGACAAATGTCACGGTGTGCCTTGGGATCTTTGGCCCTTATGCGCACCCCATTCCATCAGGAAATGCGGTGAGATGGGTGCGGTGTAGGAGAATGGGGTGAAGTTTGGGGCCGAAGAGTCCGAGGTACACCTTGATGCCTCTCACTGGCTGCAGGGTGTGGGTGGGGGTGGAATGGTATGAGCATTACAGGCAAGAATCCCAAGTCACACCCCTGATGCCTGTCATTCTCTACAGGGTGGGGCATTATGGTCAGAAACCCTAACGCCTCAGGCATTCGCTAGTATTTTCACTCCAAATTTTCAACATGGTTTTTTTGTGACCCCCACCTCATGAACAGTGGCAATATCAGTTTGTTAGCCGAAACTGCTTTTGCACAGTGACTATGGCATTTGGCACCACAGGTGCAAAACACATTCCGAACAGGATGTGAAAATGACAGCCGGTACTGTTAGGTGGGGAGGTGTAAAAATGGCAATGTTGAAAATCTGCTATAAATATTAAAAACTGGTGAAACTCCGCAGGCGTGTGTAGAAACAGCCGCGCACACCGTAATGTAACTAGTTTGGGGATTTTTTTTACAGCAGATTGTTAACACAGGCATTTTGGACCTCCGATCATGAACAGTGTCAGTGTGATTTTCTTTATCTGTCCCAACAATGATTTCCCATAGCGACTACGATTTCTCGCCCGAAAGTGGAAACACATTTTGGCCATGTTGTGGAACATGACAGCTGTACTGTTCATAAGGAGGTGTGGAAAAATGCCACTGGTGAAAATCTGGACTGAAAATATTACAAATTCATGAACTTACGAGGGTGCGTGGAAACTGCGCAATGCTCACTCGTAACACAGTCATTTTATGGAGTTTTGTCACCAAATTTTCAACATAGCCATTTTAAGACCTCTGCTCATGGCCAGTGTCACTGTGATTTTCTTAATCTGTCCCAAACATTGTTTTCGCACACCGACTGTACCATTGTGCGCTACATGTGCGGAAACACATTTTGGGCAAGATGTGAAAAATAGTAGCTGTACTGCTCATAAGGAAGTGCAGTAAAATGGCACTGTTGAAAATCTGGTGTGCAAATATTACAAATTCTCAAACTTGCCAGCGTGTGTAGGAACTGCGCAACGTGCGCTCCTAAAACAGTTATTTTGGGGAATTTTTTCACCAAATTTTCAACATAGCCATTTTAACATCTCTGCTCATGACCAGTGTCACTGTGATTTTCTTAATGTGTCCCATACATTGATTTCGCACACCGACTGCGCCATTGTGCGCTACATGGGCGGAAACACGTTGTGGGCGAGATGTGAAAAATGACAGCTGTACTGCTCATAAGGAGGTGTGGTAAAATGGCAATGTTTAAAATCTGGAGTGAAAATACTGAAAATTTGTGAACTTACGAGCGCAGAGGAACTCTGCAACCATCGCCTGTGAAACAGTCATTTTTACTAATTTTTTCATCAAATTTTCAACATAGCCATTTTAAGACCTCTGCTCATAAACAGTGTCACTAGGATTTTCTTAATGTGTCCGTACATTGATTTTGCACACCGATCACGCCATTGTGCGCCATATGGCGGAAACATGTTTTGGGCGAGATGTGAAAATGACAGCTGTACTGTTCATAAGGAGGTGTGGTAAAATGGCAATGTTGAAAATCTGGAGTGAAAATATTGAAAATTCACGAACTTCAGCGTCTTGAGAACTGCATAGCATGCCTTAATCAAAACAACCATTTTAAAGAATATTTCCACAAATTTTCCAAAATTGGCTTTTGAGAGCCATCTTATGAACACTGGCAGTGTCGTTTGTTAATCGGTCCCGAAAGTGATTTCGTGCAGTGACTGCAAAATCACCCTTCAGGACCGATTAATGCCATGACAGTGACAGCATTCATGAGAAGGGGTCCCAAAAACCCCATGTGGAAAATTTGGTGCAAAAATTCCAAAAAATGCCTGAGATATGCAGCAAAGTTGAAAAAACCCTATCTATTACATTATACAGCTTCCGGCATTTCCTCAGTCCGCGGTCAGCTTTGAAAGAATGCAAACGTGTTCGGTCCACGAAGATAATCGTGCGGACTCAGAGGTAAGTATGGGGTGAGGGGTGTGTGGGGAGGCAGGGTGCGCAGTGGGTGAACGCGGGTGGGCTGGGAGAATGCCGAGAATGTTTTCTTTTAAGGAAGACGATGGGGATGTTTGCCACGCTAGGGTAGGCTCCCAGCGTGGCAACTGAAAAACTGTTTGGGGGCTGGAGCCGACGGAGTTGGGCACCCTGTTGTATCATAGGATTTGTGCCACGCTAGGGTGGGCTCCCAGCGTGACAGCTGTAAGGCTGTTTGGGGGCTGGGCCGACAGAGGGATTGGGCACCCCACAGCCATATCTGGACGTGTGCCACGCTGGGTGGGCTCCCAGCATGGCACCTGGAAACTTTTGTAGGCGTGGAGCCGGAGCGGGGCATTGGGCACCTAGCCGCTATACAATATATGCGTGTGGTCGTGAGCACCGAATATGCGCACGCAGCATGTTGAGGAGGGGAGCTCTGCTCACTGAAGCGGAGCTCTCCCTTTCAACTGTATGCCACTGCATTTTCAACTGCTGTCATAGACAGCTGGAGCAGTGATTGGAGCATTGCAACCGCGCCTGCAAACACACTGACTGAATTGGAAGAGGCTGACACACCTCTGGAAAACTTGGATGATGGCATTATGTTTCTTGCACATGCGTGCAAGCAAACATAAAAATCATTTGTCCTTGGGCCTGACAGTGATTTTAGGTCAGCCTCGGACGTCGGGCAATGGAATTTGCACACCCCTGTCTTACTGACATCTATCTTTTTACCCCAGTCAGTGTTAATATCCTCCAACAATATATGTTCCCTTCTATTACAATGGCATAGGGTCCTATGCTCTAAAACTTGGAAATTCTCATTACTACATTTGGGAAGACTACAAAAACAAGTTACATAAAAATGTTTACTCTGCAAGCCACCAAGCAATATTTTTCAATCTGATCTTTACATGTACTTTTCTCAGTGTCCTGTACTAATAGTGAATTATTTAGATAAAACATAACCCCCACCTCTTTTTACTACCAATTCTATCCTGCCTGAGCAATGTGTACCCTTCCACCCAAATCTGTGCATCCAAAACATGGCTTTTCAACCAGATTTCACTCACTGCAATTACATTGAATTCCCCCATCTCCACCCAAGCTTTAAATTCATCAAAGTGTGCAAAAATACTCCTTTTATTTAAATGTAGCATCTTTAATCCTCGGACTCTCCCCCTTCACCTAATCTGCCTTCAGTTCGTTATTGTGTACCTGCTGTTTTTCTTGACTTATCGAAGGCATTCAATACAGTTGACCACATAATCCTGTTGAATAAGTTAAAGAAGATAGGAGTGGGCCTTTCTGCACTTTCTTGGTTTCAATGTTATTTGTCACTTCTCCAGAATTATGTGAAATCAGGTAATTTTAGAGCTGATATATTTGTATCTACCCAGGGTGTTCCACAGGGCTCTGTCCTTGGACCCCTATTATTTTTAATTTATGTTAGTGAACTTCCGACCCATTCCTCTGCTTTAACAAAAAAAATGTTGTATGCAGATGACACCATTCTGTATACTAGTTACAAGGTCTTGGATAAAGCTGTATACAGTCTGCAGCAGGATTTTTATAGAATGCAATCAGCCTTGTTGGATTTGTGGTTAAATGTAAAGAAAACTCAATGGATGATTTTCTTATGAAAATAATGAGACTTTACAAAATCTAAATTATTTTCAAGAAATAGTATAAAGATTTTATGGACATCTAGTTACAGATATTTAAGTATAGTTGTGGACACTCAATTGACATTCAATTACCATATTGAATATATTTCAACTGTCTCTTTTTTTTTTTTTATAAAAACAAGTCACATTTTAGTTTCCCATTAAGAAAACTATTAGTTAATTCTTTGTTATTATCAGTGTTGGATTAAGGCGATTGCATTTATAAAAATACTACAACTATGCTAGGAACCCTTGATCCTCATTATCACTCTGCATTGAGATTTGTTACTGGGCTACCATGGAAAACATATCACTGTATACTATATCCAACTGTTGGATGGGAATCATTGCAGACTAGAAGATTAAACCATTGCTATGTGTTGCTACATCATTTTGTCCTTGGTAAACTCCCAAGTTTCTTTTGAACTCAGTGAATATTAAGCAGAAAGGTAAGCATAGCTTAAGATCAAGCGGGTTACCAAAGTTTGAAATACAGTATCTAGAGTGTGTTTAAAAGTAGGTCAATACATTTTATCTGTTTTTTTATTGTCCAAGACTTGGGATGAAATGAAAAATAAGTTGAAACTGGGTGCAATAATTTCTATATCATGTTTTAAATTGCTTGTAACAAACTTTCAACACAAATCATATGCATGTTATGGTTGATAGCCAGCTTTTTAACTGACATATTTATAATGTTTGAATAATGTGTGTTAATTGTCCTTTTTGTATTGTTAATTGTTACACTGTACGTACCTGGACACAATTGAACAAGAGAGTTTCTCTCAATTTGCTATCCAATAAAATTTGATTTGATGATGATTTGAATCTCCCTTTCTTGATGCTGATTTGGGGGACAAGGCCCCGGGTTTACTTCGACATTCCCTGCTAAAACCAGTAACATAGGTAAACACAATTTATCTACTCCCCCATCTTTAAGTGTAATTACTGTTTGGTTTCCATGACCCACCGTTAACTTTCCTTACATTAAAAAGGTCCAAGACGAGACAGCTGAGGATGAAAATTTTCTCAGATCAGGTATTTCAACTAACCTAATATTATAATCTGAAAACATTTCATATAAAAAATGTCATTCACTTCTGTGGTTTCCATGGTAAGAACTGACTTCCAATCACACTATCCCCTGTATTGGATAATGTTATGGACCATGGAATTCCAAAAGTCAAAAGAAAAAATTACTCACCTTAGTAATTGCTTTTCTTCTCATGGAGTCTTGCTATATTAGGACTTATTGCAGTTAGCCCCTGGCTCTGAACTGCCCCAGAGAGGAAACAGTTAACTCCAGAGAGATCTGGAGTTCCACATCGCGAGGACGCTGTTCAAAGCTCTATCTGGCCAGTTTCAAATGAAACTGCCAGGTTCTTCTGAAGCTAAACTAACATAGCAAGTCTGTGTGGAAAAGCTCTACACTAGCATTGGCTACCTACCAGTAGTAAAACAACAAAACACAACAACAATCACAGAATAAAACAATATTACCTATTGTTGTTAGGATCACCCTGACGAAAACTAATAGGCCCCTCTCCCCAAAAGACTCAAGTCCAGAGAGGGGACCATCTACCACTTAACAAAAAAGAATTACCTAGTTCCCAACCCAAATGAAACAAAGGGGGGACTAGAGAGACTAAAATGGCATGACACAGTGCTTGCACTAATTTGCCAACCCCTGCACCCAAGTAGGAATTCTGAGAGGGTAGGAGGGGGTTGTCCTAATATAGCAAGACTCCATGAGAAGAAAAGCAATTACTAAGGTGAGTAATTTTTCTTCAAACACCATGAAGTCTTGCTATAATTAGAACTTATTACGGATTATACAGCAGTACCTCCAGGAGGAGGCCAGAACCTACTTAGGGAATAGGCTCACAAGCACAGCTGCAATGCCAAAACGAGCATCTCTCCTGGACTGGACGTCCAGGAATAATGCTGGTGAAGGTGTGGACTGTCTTCCAGGTAGCAGCTTGGCAAATTTCCAAAATGGGAATATCTCTAGCAGCCGCTAGAGATGCAGCTGTACCCCCGGTGGAATGAGCCCTCAGTCCTGAGGGAGGTTCTCTACCTAGTTTTTGGTAACAGAACTGGATACAAGAGACAATCCACCTTGCGATTGTCCTCTTAGTGGCAGGTCTCCCTTTGCCCACTTCTCCATAGGTAAGGAAGAGTTGGAGGGATTCGAACCTATGACCCTTGGTGCGTTCCAAATAGTAGCTTAGGGCTCTTTTGACGTCCAAACTGTGCAGTCTCCTCTCCCCTGAGGAAGAGTGCTCAGTGAAAAATACTGGAAGAGAGATGGATTGGTTAAGATGAAAATCTGAAACCACTTTAGGTAAAAACTTTCTGTTAGTCCTGAGGACTACTTTATCTCTGTGAAAAGAAATAAAATCCTTTTCCACTGACAAGGCTTGTAATTCACTTATACGCCTAGCAGAAGTGATAGCCACTAGAAAGACAGTCTTCCAAGTTAAAAACTTGAGATCTGCCGAAGACAGAGGCTCAAAGGGGGATTGCATTAGCTGAGCAATGCAAACATTCAGATCCCAGGCCGGAGCTGGTTCCCGAAAGGGAGGGTTAGTGTGAAGTAACCCTTTAAAAAACTTGGAAAACACAGGGTGAGAGGAGAGGGAAACAGGTTTCCCTGCAGAAACAAAAACAGAAACAGCTGCTAGATGAACCTTCAAAGTAGCTGGTTTGAGGCCTAGGGAATTTAGATGGACCAAATAGTCCAATAAAATGGCCAAGTCAGCAGATTCTGGTACAATTTGCTTCTCAGAACACCAAAAGGAAAACCTCTTCCGCTGGGTTGTGAGAAATTAGCCTAGTGGAAGGCTTCCTAGAAACCCTTCAAAATATCCAGGACACCTTGAGAAAGGTGTAAATCAGCAAATTCTAGCTCCTCAAGAACCAGGCCTTGAGGGTGGAGGAATTGAGGTCCGGATACCACACTCTCCCCTGTGCACAGGTCAGCAGGTCGTGGGTCCTGGGCAAGGTCAGGGGAGGGTGGAATGTCAGGGACAGGAGAAGAGGGTACCAGGGCTGCCTGGCCCAGTCTGGAGCAATCAGAATCACTTTGCAGGGCTGAGTTCTGATTTTTACTAGTACCCTGAAGAGGAGAGGGAAGGGAGGAAAGGCATGCAGGAACTTCCCTTTCCAATCCAACTGAAAGGCATCCAGGGGGACTGATCCCAGCACTGGAGGCCTGCAACAAAACAGAGGAAGTTGGTGGTTGTCTGGGGCTGCGAAAAGATCTATCTGAGGGGTGCCCCATCTGGCAAAGACTGTCCCCAGCACAAGAGGATTCAGGGCCCATTCGTGATGGCCCTGAGAGATCCTGCTGAGGGGCATCCGCCCATTATGTCCTTCCCTGGGAGGTGAACGCTATCAGGAGGTGTTCAGGAATAAGCCGAGACCACAACTTCATTGCTTCGTGCACAAGGCTGAAGACCGAGTGCCCCTTGTTGTTGATGTACCACATTGTTGTGGTGTTGTCTGTCCTGACTTGAACTACCTTGTTCTGGACAGTAGCTGAAAAAGCCTGGAGAGCTAAGAGAACAGCTCTGTTCCAAAAGATTGATGTGGAGCAGAGATTCCTGAGGGACCACACCCCTGAGTGGAAAGGTCGCCCAAGTGAGCCCCCCACCTAACAGGGAGGCATCCGTGGTGAGGGTGAGGGAATGAAGAAGGTAAAGAAGGGACCCCCTGAGTTAGATTGCTTTGATCCTGCCACCACTGAAGGGCTAGGATCAGGGTTTTGGTCACTGGGACTAATTTGGTAAGGGGGTCCTTCCTTTGAAACCAGTAGGACCTCAAGTGGAACTGGATGTCCCTCATCTGAAATCTTGCTCCCTGCACGACAGTTGTGGAAGCAGCCATGTGCCCTAGGAGTTGCAGAAAGTGCCTTGCTGGTCGAGAGACCCGCAGGGTAAGGGGAGGATGCCAGGGCAAGATTCTGTCCACTCTTTCCGAGGGAAGAAATGCCCTGGCTGACTTTGTGTTCAACTCTGCACCTATGAAAGTTAGTACCTGAACTGGTTCCAGAACTGACTTTGGAAAATTCAGCAGGAATCCCAGAGAAGTGAGAAGCTGCTGGGTGACTTGCAAATGGGATTTACCTGATCTGGAGACTGACCCACTATGAGCCAGTCGTCAGGTAGGGAAACACAGCAACCCCTTGCCTTCTTAAATGAGCCACTACCACAGCTAGACATTTTGTGAAACCCTTGGAGCAGAAGTGAGGTCAAGGGCATTGCTCTGAACTGGTAGTGGCCAGAGGGCAGTTCGAACCTGAGGTACTTTCGTGAGAAGGCCTGATCAAGATATGAAAATAGGCATCCTTGAGGTCCAGGGAAGCTAGCCAGTCCCTGGCCTTAGGGAAGGCAAAATCATTGCCAGAGTTAACATTTTGAACTTTGGTTTCAAAGATGCTTGTTCAGGAACCTTAAATCTAGGATGGGCCGCCATTCTCCTGTCTTTTTGGGGTAAGGAAGTATCTTGAGTACAGCCCTTGCCCTGATGGCAAGGAGGAACCCTTTCCACTGCTTTGCAGTCTAGAAGAGAAGAAACCTCTGCTTCCAAAGCAAGGGCTTTGAAGGATTTGTAGGAGGAAAATGTCTGGCTCTCATCTTTGGGAACTGCTTGAAGCTGAGAACCAGACCTTGGCTTACCACCTCCAGAACCCATTTGTCCAGTTAGGGACAACCAGTTCTGGCTGAAATAAGCCAACCTTCCCCACCGTACAGGAGAATCGCCCTGGACACCCTGTCAGGGTGCCTGCTTTGCAGCAGCTTTTAGGCTGAGGAGAGGGAGAGGTCTGCCTGTGCCCCGCCTACCTCTGCCTCTGAAAACCCTTTATGCAAAGGCTGAAGAGGCCTGAACTTGATAAAAGGCCTGTGGTAAGGCCTGCCCCTACCCCTGGGGCATGCCTTGTGGAGTGGCATGCCTCTCCTAGCTTGGCACTTTTGTAGGTAGTCTGTATTCATCCATCTTTTCTCATGTAATTTTCTGCTTGATCCCCAACAGAGAATTTCCTACCACCGAAAATCTATAGCCTTTGACTGAGTATCTTGGGACAGATTAGTGCATCTGAGCCATGCAACCTAGAGAGCTACAGAAGTGGCCATGACCCTAGAGGAAACATCATTAACATCAACAGCAGTATGTAATTGAACTTTAGAGGCTTCAATGCCATCAGCAGCCACTTGTTCCAACTCACTAGCCAGCTGGCCCTGGGCCTGCTTGGCCAACTGCAATATAGTGTCCCATCTAGATTTCTGATATCTAGCCACATAAGCCATATAATTAGCCTGTCTGAGTCCCAACGAGCTGCCATATATTGTTTTTTCGCCATGGCATCAATCTTCCTGGAATCTTATCAGGAGGATGGAGGCCAGGGAATATTAGCCTTGTCACAGGCTGCAGCTTGAACAACACCTACATGACTACACTGGTCAGTGAGGAAGTCTGTATCAGGGCCTGATAAGTATACCTTCTGTCCATTTTTTCTACAGGAGGGACAGAATGAGGATTTTTTAAATCTTCGTTGTTTGCTTCCTAAATGACTTATGCAAAGGAATAGACAACCTTCTAGACTCTGGAATATCCATCATTTCTACATAATCAGGCTCCTCTTGCTCATCCACAGCCTCCTCTAAAGGGAGCTGGAGGGTTTCTACACCTTTTATAAAACCTAAAATGAGAAGGGACTCAGACAGCAAGGGGAGATTCAAAGGTCTGTCTGGAGAAATGTCCGGCTCAATGGCACGTCAGACCTTCCCAGTCACAAATGCACTGATCAAATTCCTCCTCCTCCCCTCCTGTGGTTCATAAAATCCTCAACATCATAATCCTGAACCACTGGACCTGAACGACCACCCTTTTCCCAACTAAAGGGGTTTGACAAGTCCCTGAGACAAAGACTGAACAATCTGTATGGCTTTTGTTATCTCTGCAGCAGTTGGAGAGACAATTTTGGACTCAGACCTGCTGATTTCTTTTGTCTTTTACTGGGACTGGTTCCTCTGAACCAGCCTTTCTTTTGCCCGAGAAAGTCTCGCCTGGTCAGAGGGCACCCTCTGGTCCAGTGGGTGCTGGACCGGGCTGGCCATCCGGTCAGCGGACTTTTGGCCTCTCGCTCCCTGAGCCGGCCAATCTCTTTCCAGGGTGGCTGCAGGAAATTTTTACACACCTGGCAGTCTGACAGGAGGTGGTCAGCCCCCAGACAATAGACACAAGTGGTGTGTGGGTCAGCCTTGGCAAAGGCTTCCCCACAGACATCACAGTGTTGAAACCCAGTGGGCCCGGTTTTTCTTTTGGGTTTCTCAGACATAATGCCAGCCTAACAAAAAACTTGCCCTTTAAACGGCTGTGCCAGGCAAGACACCCTTATCGGTTCCTAACCGTGTCACGGGTATTTGAAAAAACCCCGATAATGCTAGGTTTTTTTAGAACCGATAAGAACCGGGAACCGCACTTCTAAAAGCCCATTCAATGAATAAATTCGTTATTTTAAGCAAACCGATCGGTTCAGACTGAACCGATAATGAATTTCCACACAGACTTAAACACTAGTACTTACGGTTTACCAGATAGAGCTTTTGACCGAAAATGCGGTAAAATAGACACTTTTGCCGGTTCAAATGAACCAATAAACTCGCTTGAACCACTAAATGAACCGAAAGCTGAAGGAGCTGATCGAGCGACTTGTTCAGTGAAAGGAGAAGAGTCTGGCAGTTTCATTTGAAACTGGCCAGATAGAGTTTTTGAACAGCGCTCAAGGTTGTGGAACTCCAGATCTCTGGAGTTAACTGTTTCCTCTCTGGGGCAGTTCAGAGCCAGGGGCTAACTGCAATAAGTCCTAATTATAGCAAGACTTCATGGTGTTTGAACCAATCCCAATTACCAGGAAAGCTTTCTAAACTCCAATTTAAATACAGTAAAATTAAAATTTTCCTTATCACGCGAACTTAACTCTGCTACCCAGGAGGATTTTTTTTCTCTGAGTGGCAATTGTGCCTGCACGGACACACTGCAAGGCAGAATGAGCTTTTAAAGCTCTCTATCCACGCCTCCTGCTTCAGTCGCTGTCTCGTCAAGCCCCCTGCCAGCTGATCAATACTGGTGCTGATAACAACAGACAGTGTCCCATAAAGTTCTAAAGGTGAGAAAGACTCTGGCTGCCTTGCTAGGCAGATCGCTGCTCAGGCTGCACAGTGTGGTTTCCTCTGACGTGAACTTTAGAGCTCTCTAGCCCCACCTCCTGCTTCAGCTGCCAGCAGAAAGCTCAAAGTGATACTCCAAAAGCTTCAATCGCCACAACTATCCCAAAGCGAATTTAAAAATTCAATCTGCAGGAGAAACGTAATTTCAGACGGGCTACATGCTGCCATGGTAGAAACCTAAGTCTTTTTAACTGCAGGTATCTACAGTAATCTGATCTCCACAGAGCTGCCACCTCAAGGAGCAAGAAACTGACCATTTGCACAGTAAACAGACTACCAACTTCAAAACTTGTTTACACCCACGGTACTGCTTATGCCATATGTGGGGGGGGAATGCAGGAGCTTCATGGTGTGGGTGTGTCTCTCCCCCATCCCTGTCACTGCTAAACAGCAGATTAAACATCAATGATGGCTTGATCTTGTCGATAACTTTCAGAATTCAAAAGACTGAGATCATGTCCCTTCTCAGCATCCTTTTCTCCACAGTGAATACGTGAAGGGCCTCCAGCCTCAACATTCATAGCATTTTCACATAGCTTTTGAACCTCAGCATACTTGGGGTTGGGAGGAGGGTCTCCTCAATGTACTGGGATCTCTTTGGAGTATGGAGCAGATACACAGGTTACTCACCTGTAACAGTAGTTCTAGGAGTGGTATATGATGTTTATCCACACTGTCTGGCAGATGCCTTTCCCTTTAATTCCTGCCAGAATGTCTTCAAGCTGGCTCCTCCCACCCACCCAAGTGGTAAAACCCTCGGCTCCATCTGTAGACGCAGATCTTAGCCCGCTGGAAGCAAGGCTGTGTGCCTGAGCTTGGGGAGGTCAGGCGGGTTCCTGTGGATGATCATATACCACTCCTAGAACTACTGTTACAGGTGAGTAACCTGTGTTTCTAGGGATGTGGATATGATGTTCTATCCACACTGTCTGGCAGACTCCTAGAAGTTCTCCGGGAGGAGGAAAGCAAGGCGTACACCCCCTACTTGGAAAAAAGAGACTGGAGAACTGAGGCCCCAAAACCAGCATCCCGGTGTGACTCGAGATCAATGTTTTAATGGGAAATGAAGGTGTTTGCTGACTTCCAGGTAGCAGCCCTGCAGATTTCCTGGATAGGGATGTCCCTAGAAGCAGCCACTGATGCAGTGGTATGGCGGGTGTAATGAGTCCATAGCCCAAGAGGAGACTCCCTACCCGCCAACCTATAGCAGAGATCAATGCAGGAAGTGGTCCACTTGCCGATCATCCACTTGGCTGCAGATCTGCCAGGTGCGGCTTCAGCATAGGTGACAAACAGCTGGCGAACCTCTCCCTGAACTTCAGCCATACGCTCTTTATGGTAGGCGAGCATTTGTCTCAGGTCCAAAGTATGGAGCTTGTACTTGGCCTCTGAGGTATAACTGGGGTAATACACTGGCAGAGTCAACACCTGGTTAAGGTGAAACTTAGACACCGCCTTCAGATGGAATTCCAGGTGGGGGTGCAGGGTAACCTCCTCCCTGTGGAAGGCCAGGTAGGAAGACTCCACCGAAAGCGCCTGGAGCTCCCCAATCCTTCTGGCTGATGTAATAGCCACCAAGAAGGCGGTCTTCCACGACAGGTGGCAGATTTCACACCTGTGCATTGGTTTGAATGACTTGCCCATGAGCTCTGCCAAAACCAGCAGTAGATCCCACAGAGATGGTGGTTCATGCACCGGAGGGGATATGTGATCTAGGCCCTTAAAAAAGCGCCAAACCACCTTCTCCTACGCCACTGACTGCTGACCAGCTCGCGCCCAGTATGCACAGACGCCTGCCAGGTGCATCCTAAGGGTCATCGACCGAAGTCCCCCTTAATAGGGGGACCAAAGGTAGTCTAAAATGCTAGCCACTGGACAGGTCGAGGGGTCCAACTCTTTGCCCAGACACCAAATTGAGAATCTCTTCCATTTGAAGGCATAGCATTTTCTGGTTGATTCTTTACAGGATGCCTCAACAACCGTGAGGACCTTGTCGGAGAGACTCAAAGCCTGGAACTCTAGCCACTCAGGAACCAGGCTGTCAGGTGCAGGGATTGAAGGTCCCGATGGAGTACCTTCCCCTGACTGATGGAGAGCAGGTTTGGGAGTGCTGAAGATGCCTCGGGAGCCTGTTGCTGAGGCTGAGGAGATTGGGGTACCAAAACTTGCGGGGCCCGTCTGGAGCCACCAGAATCACCTGTGCCTTGTCCCTCTTTACCTTGAGAAGCACTTTGTGAATCAAGGGAAGTGGAGGGAAGGCATAAAAGAGGCCCAGGGTCCACGGCCTCAAGAAGGCATCCCCCTGCAGCGAGCCCTGCTGAGGGGGTCGGGCACAAAACAGCCTCAGCTTTGTGTTCTCCCTGGAGGCGAACAGGTCCATCTAAGGGGTGTCCCACTGGGAGAACAGATCGTGTACTACCTCTGGATGGACAGACCACTCGTGAGATGCCTCGTCCACTCGTCTGAGGGCATCCACCAGCTGATTCGAGGCTTCTGCCACATGGATGGTGAGGAGATCTGCCTCCAGGCTGTGCACGAGGGTCCCGATGTGGAGAGCTTCCTTGCACAGAGGCAAGGAGTGCATCCTGCCCTACTTGTTGAGATAGTACATGGTCATGGTACTGTCCGTCTGGACCTGGACCATTTGACCCTGAATGAACGGAGCGAATGTGGCCAGGGCTAGCCGAACTGCTCGGAGCTCCAGCGGGTTGATGTGACATCGGGACTCCTGAGGAGACCAGAGCCCGTGGACTCTCTGCTCCCCCAGGTGGGCACCCCACCCCATCAGAGAGGCGCTGGTCGTCAAGATGACCATCAACTCGGGGCGGACAAACGGGATCCCTTCCTGCAGATGTGCTGGGACGAGCCACCACTGGAGGGCCTCCCACATCCTCAGGGTCACGGTGATCAGCTGGTCAAAGTGATCTTTGCGCTGAGACCACCGGCTGGCCAGCTCCCATTGGAGAGAGAGCGCATATGCCAGCGGGCCCATCGGACCATGCTGGTGCAGGCCGCCATGTAACCCAGAAGGCGCAGGAATTCCCAGGCAGGGCGCAATTGCCCAACCAGAAATGATTAAGCAAAGGAGGAGAGGACCTCCACCCTGTCTGCCAGGAGCTGGGCTCTGGCTCAGCAAGAGTTGAGCTCTGCCCTGATGAAACTGATCACCTGCGAGGGTATGAGTTCTGACTTGGCCTCATTGACTAGGAGGCCAAGCTTGAAGCAAGAATGAAGGGCCAGGTCTCTGGATCGCTTCATCTTCTGCCTGGAGGGACCTGTTATGAGCCAGTTATCCAGGTAGGGGTACACCCTGACCCCTCGATGCCTCAGGTAAGTTGCCACCACTGCATCGCATTTGGTGAAGACCCTGGGCATTGAGGAGAGGCCAAAGTGCATGGCTCGGGAACTCGTAAAGGATTCCTGCCATCTGAAAATGGAGGAAACATCGATGGGACGGATGGATCGGGACGTGAAAGAATGTGCCCTGAAGATCCAGGGAGCAAAACCACATGCCTTGCTCCAGAGATGGTATGATCTGTGCCAGAGTTACCATCCTGAAGGTGTGAGACCTGAGAAATTTGTTCACGTCGTGTAGATCTAGAATGGGGCACCAGGAAATAACTGGAGACAAACCTTGGGTGTTTCGGAGGATCCGCAACTCTGACCATGACCCCATTGCAGAGGAGCTGGGCTATGTCGTCTCGAAGAGCCGACTGCGGAAACCAAGTTCTCCCGTGGGGCACGGGCTCGGCTTGTAGGGCACTGCTCAAACTCCAGAGGCAGACCCTGGCTGACCACTTCCAGAACCCACCTGTCTGTGGTGACACCAGACGAGGTGGAAAGGAAGTGGTGGAGCCGGACCCCCACGGGAGGCGTGACAGGTATGAGGGTGGCGACCCCCACCCCATCACTGAGCAGGCTTGGAGGATGAGGATCCGGGCGAGGGGCCGCCAGGTCCCTTCCCTCTGGGCTTTCAGGCCCACAGGGCCACTGACTTGGCACGTGGTTACCAGGATTAAGCCTGCTAGCCCTACTGGTGCTGGGCTGGGTTTGCCACAGAGTGGAGGAACAAAAGGACTTGTGCTTCTGTTGCTTAGGACCCTTGTCCTTCTGGGTGAATGTCACAGAGTCCACGGTGGCATTGGACTTTTCAATGCATTGAAGGTGACCCTCCACACCAGGACTAAACAGCTTGGTGCCCAAAAAGGGAACATCTGCCAGTCTGTGTTGGGTATCCGCCATGAAGGTTGAGATTCTCAACCAAGCCCTATGGTGCATAGCTACACTGGCCGTGACTGAGCAGGCACAAGAGTCGCCAACATCCAGAGCCATCTGGAGTTGCTGCTTTGCCACTACTCTCTCCTGGTCTCGGATCTACTTGACCGTAGTCTGGAAGTCCGCCAGGAGGTGAGGAATCACCTCATCCATGGAGCCCATCAGGCCGTGTGAGAAGTGTTCCATCAGCATGGCCCAACAAGCCAGACGAAGGCTGAGCGAAGAGGCAGCACAGACTTTTTTAGCCGAATGGTCCAGCTTCTCAGACTCTTTCTCCAGTGGTCTATTGACGTCCCCTGTATTGCCTGAGGGCTAGAAGATGGAGTCAGCCACCAAACTCTTGGCCGAGGGATGCTCAGAAAACCCCGAAAGGGAGCCAGTTGTACCGCATACTTTCGGGTAATCCGGGCCAAAGTTGCTGGGCAAGAAGCGTGACGCTGCCAAAGCTCCAGGGCCGGACCGACAATGGCCTCGGCCACAGGGAAGGCCTCTGTGGGAGAATCCCCTTTGTCCAGAATCTCTGTGAGGGGATACCAAGCCCATTTCTGGACAGGCTTGAGCTCCATTTCCGTGGACTCAGAGATAAGCCGAAGAATGCCCATGAATAGAAACATAGAAACATAGAAGTTGACGGCAGATAAGGACCGCAAGGCCCATCCAGTCTGCCCATTTCTTTTTCTACCTTATAAATGTGCCATCGGCCTTTGCTCTGTCAGTGACCTATCCATTCATAGTCATTTGTATTGCTCCCTTATGCTCATCCCATGCCTGTTTGAAGCCCTGCACTGTATTCATAGCCACTCACTTTGTGGTAAGCCATTCCATGCATCTACCACCCTTCTGTGAAAAAATCCTCACATCTCCCCTTAATCGGCCTCTCAATCTCATGCTGTGTCCTTGTCCTGCTATTTTTCTTATATTTAAACATGTTAGACTCTTTCACCTTGTTTATGCCCTTAAGGTGTTTAAATGTCTCGATCATATCACCTCTCCTCCTTTGCTCAGGGTATACATATTGAGCTCCATTAATCTGTCCTCATATGTCTTCTGATGCAGTCCCTGCACCATTTTGTTACACCCTTCTGGACTGCCTCATTTGGTTAATGTCCTTGTGAAGGTGTGGCCTCCAATCACTGCACTGTAGTACTCCAGATGGGGCCTAACCACTGTCTTGTACAGAGGATTATTACCTCTTACGACTTTGATACCCTTACTAATACAATTCTAACACCCCCTAGCCTTACCTACTTATTATAGGACTGCTTGATGATTTTGTGGTCATCAGTGATGATGATGCCCAAGTCTCTTTTCTTCCTTGTGACTGCTAGCAACTCCCTCCTTAGCCTATAAGTGGCTTCAGGTTTCTCTCTTCCTATGCATGATTTTGCACTTTTTGCATTAAATCCCAGTTGCCACTCTCTGACCATTCTCGCTAGTTTATCCAGATCTCTTCTCATTCTGCCCAATTCTATCTGGATCATCTATCTGTTGCAGATCTTGGTGTCATTCTGCAAACAGACAAGCCTTACCCTCTAGTCCATCTGGCAGGTCACTAATGAAGATGTTGAATAGGACTGGCCCCAGGACTGATCCCCTGAGAGCCCCACTGGGATTCTGCATCTCTTCTGACTGTAGCCATTTACCACCACCTCTGTTTTCTGCCAGCCAACCAGTTTGCCACCCAGTTGACCAACTTCTGACCCACCCCGAGCTACCTAGCTTATTTATCAATCTTCTATGTGGAACAGTGTCAAAAGCTTTGTTGAAGTCAAGGTAGGCGACATCAACTGCTCCCCCTGGTCCATCACTCTGGTTACCAGTCAAAGAAATCTATAGATTAGTTTGACAGGACCTTCCTTTGTAAACCCATGCTGTCTTGGATCCTGTGCCCCTATGGATTCCAGGTGTTGCACTATCCTTTCCTAAGGAGTGCCTCCATAATCTGCCCACTACTGAGGTAAGACTGACCGTCTGTAGTTCCCCGCCTCCTCCCTGCTACCACTCTTGTGGGTGGGATCATGAGCCCTTCTCCAGTCTTCTGGGACCTCTCCTGTTCAGAGACTCATCAACAGCTCTGTAATGGATCTGGTTTTCCTCCTTTAGCTCCTTAAGTACCCTGGGATGTATGCCATCAGGTCCCATTGCCTTATCCACCCTGAGCTTAGCAAGCTCTTGTAGGACCCTTTCTTTGTGTAAGGAGTAGTGCTCACCTCCTCCCCTGTGTCCATGATGCTGAGCTGTGGGCCCTGCCCTACCTTCTCTTCAGTAAATACTGAGCAAAAGTATCTATTTAGGATAGATGCTCCAGGGTCCTCCTCCTCACATGCCTCTTTCTCCATTGTTTAGCAATACCCCTCTGGACTTTCTCCTTCACTAATGTATTTCCATAGAAAGTCTTGTCACCTTCTTTTACTGTTCGTTAGTGTTTCCTAGTTTGGGACTTTTGCCTGCCTTGCTGCCTACTCTGCTTCCTTTAGGGCAGTTTGTATGCCTCCCTCATCTTCATCCTCCGCTGTGTTCCCTTTATTTTCAAGGCCAGCCTTTGGCTCTGACCTTTCTGCTACTGTATTTGAGAACCAGTGGTTTCTTTTCTTCTTTGCACTTCCTTTTCTGTCTAACACAATGGGATGTTGCTTCAAGTATTGTATCCTAATGCTTGCCCACTTGCTCGTACCTCCTCACCTGTGTTTCTTTTTGCCAGGGCTAGTTTAACTCTGTTGGCCATCTCATCAAAGTCAGCTCTCTGAAGTCCCATATTTTGTTTTGAATGGGATGATTTAGATGTAGTAGCTAAACTGAACCATACCATGATGGTCACTGCCCCCAGGTGACTTCTACCTGGAGATCTGTGATCCTTCTTTGTTAGTCAGTACTAGATCTATGATAGCCCTGTCTCTTGTGGGTTGCTGTACCAGTTGTTTGAGGCCTCCCCTGCAGGGAATCCAATGAGGTCTAGTTCTGGCAGATGTTCCTGCTGGTATTGACCAATCTGTATCTGGTATGTTGAAGTCTCCCATTATCAGAACCTCCCTTTAGCTGTCATGTTTTGTATATCTTCTGGTTGTAATGTGTCTATGTCCTCCCTCGGTCTGGGGCCTGTAGACAACCTCAGTTCTTAATGGTTGTCCCATTTCCTGTTTCCAGGGTGACCCACAGTTCTCTGGCTCCTTATGTGTATTCTAGAATTTCTGTAGCTTTGATATTTTCATTAACATACAGGCCACCTCCCCTTTTGCACCCTCGGGTCTCTTCTGAACAATATATAGCCAGGTACTGAAGTCTCCCTAAGTGTGGTTACTGGTAAACCACGTCTCACTAATTGCTACTATGTCCAGTTTAGTCTCTGACATAGTTGCTTGCAGGTCTGAGATCTTATTCTCCCAGGCTGTGAGCATTTGTGTACATGATTTTCCATTACCAGATTTTGTGTGTTAGTTGTTGGGTGAAGTTTGGCATTACCCTGTGCATCGATGGGAGACAAACCTTTTTCTTACTCTGGTGATGCAAATGAATGGCAAACACGCTTGAATTCCTGTTTGACCACTAGCTGAGGGGAGGGGTGTTCTTCCCATTGACATATGGGGTGCTGCACTTCTCCCCATTTGCTAGTTTAAATATTCTGCAAAGACGCCAAACTTCTGCCTCAATGCACTGACTCCTCTTTAGTCAGATGCAGTCCATCAAATTTAAAGAACTTTCGCCCCAGAATTGCAGTTCTCTACAAATCTGTGTCCTTTTCCTGGCACCAGTCCTTGAGCCACGTGTTTAGCTCCCTATCTCCCTTCTCTGACCTTCCGTCATCTGCTCCCTTCTCCCAGACTGGCAGGATCTCAGAGAAGGAGATGCCGACTAAATAGATGATAGTTTGTCACCCAGCCTAGTCAGGTGTTCTTGGTCTCCACAACTGACCGCTGGCGAGATCGATTAGTCCTATGTGTACTAGGACATCAATGTTTTCTCCTGCTTTGTGAACAATTTTAGTACTCGGTCAGTGTCTCCATGCTGATGTACCTGGGAGACATCTGACCATCACCCTGGCTGGAGATGGGTATCAACTCCCGAATCATGGAGTCTCCTATGATCAGAAGTTTTTGATTTCTTTGTGCTTGTTTAGTTTTGGTTCCTGATTTGGGTGAATATTGTTGTGCTAGCTCCTGTGCCACAGTGTCCTGCTCTGCAGTGTTTTCTGCCTCTTTATTTGATTTCAGAGATAGAGGCAGATACCTGTTTGTAGTGTTTATATGGTTTTGGAGGTAATGTGTTGGAGTAGAGAGTGATGGGGCACCTGATTTGCTCCTCTAACCACCTGCCAACCTCCTGGACCAACTACCCTCTGCGGTCGAGGTTTTTCTGTTGATGCTGGGGAAATGGCGGTGGTTCTTATAATGTATTTCCTCTTCAATATGAGAGTTTGAGGCGGCAATCTCTGCCCATGCTGCCTGGAGCTGAGATCCAGATCTCCAAGGCCCAGCATGTGAGGACAGTGTCCTAAATCTTGTAAGACTGTCCTTCTGAAAATTGTTCACAGTACCTGCAGTTAATGAAATCCATTCCAAATAAGTTGTGGGTTTGTAACCTAGTCAGAGTAATTAGAAGGAAAAAAAATGCAAGTAATGGTTTAATTGTGTTGTTTAACTTGTTATAACAAGTTAAATTACTAGTGCCCTGTAAATGAGATCACCTTGTGCAGGCCCCACTGGTCCGCCTTCTGCTCAAGCACAGGAAATGTCACAACTTGGTACCCTATAAAAGGAGTGTAGCGTGGGGTGGTTGGGGATGGGGTGGTGGCTGGGCCCTTCCCTGCCTAAAAGAAGAACCACGGACTGAAAGAACAAGGAGGTAAGAGCAGAAACAATCAGTCAACAACAAATGCAGTAACCTAAAGCTTATCCTAATGTTAGATAAAACTGTAAAACCTGTAAGCACCACCTGTAATAATTTCAGAGAGTATACCTGTGAAACACTCTTTGCTCCAGAGAAAATAAAGCAGTAACAGAAGATATACTCTTGGTAAAAAGACACTTGACTTTAGAAGATTACAGTAGTAATTCGTTATTAGTACACCTGTAGTAACACCTTGTATAATGCAGAAGAAGGTATACAAGCAACAACAATTTGAATCAGAGAAAATAAAGCAATGAAATGTTAGCAAACAAACAGTAGCAATCCTGTGAGGTAAAAATAAAAACACCACCACACAGTAAATCTGCTTAGCCAAACTAAGTCTTAATCCTTTCCTGCTCTGTAAGTTTCTACTCTGCCTTTCAAGCAGTCTTAGAAGGAAAGAGCTCAGGTGAAGCTAGGTGCCTTGGCCAGCAAACCAAGTCTTCTATGAATGAAGGACTTTTGTCCACGGAGATGCCCCCCACTAACTCAGTGTTGATGGGACTTGAGTGCAAGGAGGAGTCCGCATAAAGCGGGCGGCCACCAGCGTTACCCTCGACCCGCCTAGGATGGTCGGAAGTGAGGATGACCGACAGCCGATGGGGTAGTCCCTTGACTAGCTGAGCCTCCTTAGTCAGAGCCACAGTCGTCGGCTGTTTAGGTGGTGGCTCCACCACGATGGGCAGAGAGGCCTGCTTGGCCGAGCTGAACTGCACCGGTACCGCTGGGGAGGAACGGTGATGACCAACCCAGACAGGGGAGTCAATGTTGGCCGCTCGGGCACAGCCACTTAACGGTTGGGGAAGAACCGTGTCGGTTTCGACCCGGTCAAAACCAGCTGCTGCCACATCACCTCTTCGTAGCGTCGACACAACTTGTGTTGAAGCCTCTCCTTATCTGAGGAGGACAAAGAAGAGTAACGGTGGCACTGCTTTCCGTGGTGCCGGGAGTGAGATTGCAGATAATGGTGAGACCTGCCCGATTCAGAGGAGGAAGACTGAGACCTCGACTTCGACCGTGGGTGGTATCGACGAGGAGCCTCAAAGGGAGCCAGAGAACTCTGCGGCTCCTCCTGGCAGGGTCTGGGACCGTTGGGTTCGATTCAGCGGGCTGGGCCAACCCCACCAGAAGTCACCGGAAGGACCGGAGTCCTAAAGAGAGAGTTATCAGCATCTTCGGATGACAACCGGTCAACTGGGTCAAGAAAAATCTCGGCTGCGTCGTCGACCAGTGTCTAGGCTAACTAGTCTGATGAGGTCACCGTGAAACCAGCGGCCATGGCCGTGGTTTCAACTGAAGTAGAAGTAACCTGAGAACGGTAGTGTTTCCGATCCCAGGAACGTCAATGATGAGTCTTCTCCTTGTCTTTCTTCGACTCCTTCTTGCGAGAGCGCAAACCATGCAATCCCAAAGGACCCTCTCCTTTAGTTGAGAGGGACTGGCACAGCTCCTTGAAGGAAGCCGAGAAAGTAGAGCCCAATTGGAGCGGAACAAAGGCCAAAGCTGAAGAGGATTGAGCAGCGGCCTGGGCCGCCTCCTCTTTGAAGGCCTTGAGTTGTTCAAGCTGCTTTCGGCGGACCCACAACGCGAAGACCACCAGCAGGCGTCCTTGAACTTGACGGTGGGTAGTACTTCTCTGGTTGCATCAGCTGGAGTCGGCAGTGCGGTCGTCCAACACATTCGGGTGGAAGGACTGACAGAAATCACAGGCCTGCGGATCATGATCATGGCCTAAGCAGTACACGAATGTGGCGTGAGGGTCGGTCTGCAACATCTTCTGCCCGCAGGGGCACCGGTGAAACACGGGAGTGGTCTTGTCTTTCATTGCAGGAGCGATAGAAGAAAAGACTGAATTCGGAACTCGTACAAGTTTTAAAGTAAGTTTAGGAAGCAAATCCCAAAGATTCAAGGGCCAGGGTCTACTACATGCTGGAGCGGTAAGGAAAGAACCTGAACCTTCCAAGCGGAAAGAAAGATCTGGCATCTAGGCACAGAGCTGAGGGTTTTACCACCTGGGTGGGTGGGAGGAGCCAGCCTGAAGACATTCTGGCAGAAATTAAAGGGGAACGGCATTTGCCAGACAGTGTGGATAGAACATCACATCCACATTTCTAGAAACAGCAGAGCAGTTAGAGTGGATAATCCGGGGGTGACATACTCTCTGACCATGATTTAATTTTTCTTTTATTCCCCCAACATCCTCCCAGTTCTGACTTCTCGGGAACCCCAGGCGTCATCCCTCTGCTGTCCGCCTTACCTGGATTGCTCCTGTCACCCCACGCAGCCGCAGTTTACCCCCTGGGTGGGGATGAGGTGGGGCCCCCAAGCACCCTGAACTTCTGGTTGCGTTGGTGGGAAGGCAACCAGGCAGGTGGCAGAACATCGAGGGCACACTCCAGGGCTCTGACTGCTTCGGAGCGGGGAGGCATTTTCTGTGGACGTCACGAGTGCCCGTGATGTCAAGGCGCAAGCGCTGACGTCTACGACATCTTCCCCTAGCTAGCCTCAGAGGTGTGTTGCGCCTCTGACCTACAGCTGAGGCCAATCGGACCCTGACGTAATGCTAAGCCTCTGGCCTTGCAGAAGAGTCAGCCTCTTGAACTGATTCCCCACCCTCCCCGGAGAAAGGCGAGCCGTCGTGGGACGCTCAAGCCTACTTCCCCGGCTGGCCCTCCAGTGACCAGAGTCTGCTCCCGAACCCGGGTCACTGGCGTCGCAGGCAGAAATCCAACCACTGCGCCGATGGGCTGGCTAGACCATGATTTATTTTAATCTATTAGCTGAATACAGAGAATCACATACCTGTCCAACTCCTGCTGCAGTTTCTTCTGTTTTGTCCGAACACAGGAAAGTACCATTTCAAGCTCCTTGTTTATTTTCTGTAACTATGGGGGGGGAGTCAATGAACAAAACTCATTTAAAAAGTCTGATAATTAAACAAGTTTCTTTTTTTTTTAAATTCAATTTTACTGCATATTTAGGCACAAATACATAGCTCATTATCACATTTCAATTAATACATGTACTGTTTAGTGTAGAGCAGGAGTCATGACCATACAATAAAAACTTTATATCTTATACATTAGCATTGGGTCTGATGGCGACAACTGATTATCTAACATAATCCAGACCATTTTTATTACTTGAATCAATTTTACTGGTGTTTTGTAAATTCAATATATTCTATACATAATCTCAATCCCCTTTCTTTACCACCTTCTAAGTCTCCCCTCTGCCCTCTCTACATCATCCTATTTCTCTGTTGTTTCTGGGGCTCCACTTCCCAGCATCAGGATCCAGGGTGTCCATCTGCTGATAAACTTTGGTGTTCTGGAGTATATTTTATGTGTCAGCTCCTCCATATTTTGAATCTCCTGTACAATATTCACCCATTGCTGGGTGGTGGGGGGTCCGGGCTAAGCCACTTCCTCGTAATTGCCTTGTGAGCTAATGTCAGCAATATATTCCATAAATAGGTCTTATCCCCTCCCCCCCGCACATCTCTAGGCAGGACCCCAAGTATCAGTTGCTTGCAGCCTATGTGTTCTGCAATTGAGAACAGGGCTATCAGCATTTGTTTTATGTCTCCCCAGTAATGGGTCAGTCTTGGACATGACCAAAACACATGTAGATGATCCGCCCTCAAGTCCTGGCAGCCTCTCCAGCATGTTGGTGGACAATTCTTGTCCCATTTACTGTTAACACTTGGGGTAATGAAAAATCTAATTCGCGAAACTTCCATTCGAATTCCCTCCACATTGGGGAGTACGTGGTTTTATAGACTTGAGCATAGCTGTTTTCCCATTCCTTATCTGTGATTGGCTCACCCATCTCAAATTGCCATTTATTCTGGGATCTTGTGGCTTGATTGCCTCTCCTATCCCGTAGTGCTCCACAGATAGCAGAAATGTGGCCTTTTTGTCTTTGTAGGACATGATCTCTTCTATCACCCCCCCCTGCAGGTCGATCAAGGCCTGATCTTGGGTCTGGTGGCCCTGCAGTGTTTGTATGTGTGTTCTGATCTGAAGATATCTGAAGTGATCAGCCTGCCTAAGGGAGTATCTTTCTTTGAGTTGGGCAAACTCCACCACCTGGGCCCCATCAAGAAAACCACCCAGGGTGCGGAGACCCAGTCTCTCCCACCTTCTGAAGGTGAGATCCTGTTGTGCGGGGACAAATCCCCTGTCCCAAGCAAACCACCTCATGGGCCATAAGTCTTTGGCAAGTTTATGTTTAATCCAGAGCCGCTTCAGTGTCCACAGTGTATTTCTTACTGTGAATAAGGTGTATTGCTATCTTGGTCTGGGGTTTCTGGCATCGCCACTCTGGCCCCAAGGGGCATCCCCTCCATGGTGACCAATTCCAGTGTCTTCCAGCATAGCCCTGTGTGGACCAAAGCAGGGCCCATTTTAGTTGGGTGGCCAGATAGTAATCCTCCAGGCTGGGGAGGTTCCTCCCTCCGAATTTTTTATTAGACTGTATAATCTGACTTTTGACCCTAGGTCTCTTACAATTCCAAATGAATTTAGAGAACACTCTCTGCCAGATTTGAAACTGGTTATGATGGCTTTTCATTGGAAGGCACTGAAACAGATATAGAAATTTGGGTACAATGTTCATAGTGACTGACTGAATTTTCGAATGAAGGGGCAAATTCAACAGGTCCCATTTCTTAATGTCTTGCCTAATCTGCTTTATTAGGGGTTCAAAGTTTAGGGTATACAAGTTCGATAGGTTTTTTGGAATTTGGGCACCCAGGTACTTTATTTTATAGGCATTCCACTTCAGTGGAAGTAGTTGTTGTACATTAGTGGAGAGGTTATAGTGAAATTTAAGTAATTCTGTTTTTTGTTTGTTAAGGGAGTAGCCCGAGTATTGACCAAATCTATCCAAGATGTTTCACAGTCTGGGTATAGATTTGTCTGGGTTGGTTAAATATAGCAGAATGTCGTCTGCATACAGGGATATGTTATGTTCTCCCCACCACCACCCTTGTACCTCTTGGTCTTCAGAGCCTGAGCCAAAGGCTCAATATAGAGAGAGCAAACAACAGGGGTGATAGTGGGCATCCCTGTCTGGTACCCCTACTAAGTTTGAATCTCTCTGAGACCCCTCCATTTACTCGGATACAGGCCTGTGGGGAGGTGTACATGGCCCCTATGGTACTCACAAAAGATATAGGGAAAGCCATCCTGTGCAGGACTGCAAACAGGACGTTCCTCGCGACTCTGTCAAATGCCTTTTCGACGTCAAGGCTAATGATACAGGTGGGAATGTGCCTTTTGTTGACTATATCTATTATGTTAATGGTACGTCTCACCCCTTGCCTGGCCGCTATAAAGCCTGTTTGATCTTGATGTATTATTTTTGCTAAAATGGGGTTTAGTCTAGCAGCTATTACTGCGGTGAAGATTTTATAGTCAACATTTAAGAGGGCTACTGGTCTGTATGAACCGCAGTCCTTCCCCTCCTTGGGAATCACACAGACGGAAGTATAGTTCCACAATGGTGGAACCTTCTCTCCCTCCTGCCACATTTGGTTAAATACAGTTTTAAGTAGGGGTGTTGTTTCAGCAACAAAGGTCTCATACAGCTTGCTGCCAAAGCTGTCAGGGCCTGGACATTTACCCACATTGAGGCCTTTGATGGTTTGGACTATTTCAGGGTGAGAAATCGGTGTCATTAACACTTGTCTCTGTGGCTCTGTGAGCCTAGGCAGCCTTAGACTTAATTAAACAAGTTTCAATGTAATAATGCTTTATTAAAACCTGTTAAACTATCCATCAATGCCCATGGCAACTTGATTAATGAGTGACAAACCAAAAATAGTTTTCCTGAACATAATTTATGAAGAGATTAGATTTCAGTGCCCGAACAGTTTGAGTGAGAACTTCCTATGACTCTATTGCCAGTACCACTTCCATTACCACATTATTTTGAAGAAAACACTAGTCTACAATCAACTGATTTTGACAACACATTTCTGGATTCAGTAAAAATCATATTCTGATTACACGTACAAAAATGTTCAAAACCTGTAAAAATATTTTAAAATGTTTCAAGATTGTCAAGTTGGTAGGTAGTTTTATTTCTGGTATTCAGTTCATACCCACATTATGGTAGTTTTCTAGAGGATGCTCAGTGACCCAGAAAGGATTCTGAGTTGACTCCTCCTACCAAACAATTAAATATCCTTGAGCCTCTGTCCCCTAGCTCTCCAGATCTGGATGCTTAAAGGAGAACAGTCAGCACTAAGAGTGCCACACAAGTGTGGGGCTGGTCCCAATTTGCACTTCATGTGCAAAAACTTTTTTTTTTAAGTTACTGTTTACTGCAGTATAGGAGATTTTATCATACTAATTTTGCCGGCTTGCAAACTAACATTTTCTGTAACTACAAATCACAGAATCTCTTGCAGCTGAAATCAGAGACGACAGCTGTAACAGGAAGCGATTCAATAGTCAGCAGGGCATTTTAAAGCTTTTATAAGCTGAAATCAGATGTTTGCTGGCCCCGCTGTTCTCCTGGGGCTAAGCACAGTTCTCTGTGACTGTACTTAGCTCAGCGAGGACAACAGGACCAGCAAACAAAACAAACTATCACTGCAGGCCACTGAATATCCTACTGTTACGACCCTCTTCTGATGTCAGCTACAGGGGATTCTGGAATTTGCCATTACAGAAAATGTCAGCTTGCAAGTCAACAAAATCAGTCTGATAAAATCTACTATACTACAGTAAACAGCTGAAGTTTGCAGCCTGTACATAGAATTGATTATCCTGTGTTGTGTTGTACCCTATTGCATTAATCTGTTTGTCTCTGCACAAAGTGTTATACTTGTTTGCTGAAGTAGTTTTATCCTGTTCAACTTTTATATCAATTGCTGTGCTCGTTTGATGTATTAGTTTTATCCTGTACAACTTCTGTATCAACTGCTGCACTATCAATGTACTGCTCTTCCCAGGTCGCCCCTGAAAAAGGGACTGCCTTGTCTCAGAGGGCTTACCTGGTTACCAAAATTCAATAAATAAATAAAATAAATGTTTTTTTACACATGAAGTGCAAATTCGGACCAGTCCCACACTCATAGTGCTGAGTGTTCCCCTTTTAACCAGAAGAAGAGTGAAACTAGACATGGGAGACTGGGTGGGTCATGTGGATGTGAACAGCTCAAAAGCAGGAAAGAACAGTTACCATAACAGTAGATCTTTGTGAGAATCTCCTCCATTAAGCCACATCATGGAACTGTAAGTCGTATGCATCAGAACCGCCCAGTACATTTTGCCAGCTTGGGCCACCCACGTCGATGTGCACTGTTGCCAGTCTAGAGCTCCACCATGCCTCAGTTCCCCGCTGGAGACAAGCTCAGAAGATCACTGAATCAGCAGGGATGGATGCGACCAGGACCAAACCAGGTACACAGGAAGGGATACAGAAACCTGAGTAAGTATGCCAAATTCAGGCATAAGAGGAGAACCAGCATGTGAGAGCAGGCAGGATAACCACCAGTCACCCAAAAAGGTGGAAGGAGGGAGGGACAGCTGTAGCTCAATGGAGGAGATTTTCTCAAAGGGCTACTGTCAAGGGCATCTCCCTCTATTGAGCTACATTATTGAATGACTCATTATTGAATGACAGCAGTACCAAGGAACTGAGAGAGGAAGGAAGGATCTAAGCATCCCGAGTAAGCAGGCCTTGCAGGATAGAAAGGCCAAATCCAGAATGTCTATGAGATATGATATTTAGACTGTAGTGCTTAGTGAAGCTATGCACAGTGCTCCAAGTGGCAGCAGCACATATGTCAGCAGCAGACACACTGTGAAAAGAGGCCACAGAAGTAGCCAACCCCGGGTGGAGTGAACATGGACAGGACCCAGAAGCTGCTTACTATGCTTCTGGTAACAGAAAGAAACACAGCAGGACAACCATTTGGAAAGGCCTTGCTTATAAACAGTGGAGCACACCATCCTGGGGCCAAAAGCCACAAAATAGCAGAGAGGATTTTCTACAATCCTTTGTATGACCAAGCTACCAACTCAATGTCTGATGGATGTTAAATGTGTGCAAATGACCTTCCCCACTACCCATGGGAGCCGAGAAATAAAAGGAAGGTCAACAGTCCGATTTAGAAAGCTGGCCCAGTAGTGCAGAGGGCTGAGGCACTTTAAGTGCCTTGCCTCTCACCACACGGGTGACCCATGTTTGGGAACAAGTACAAGTTGCAGGGGGTCAGCCGGAGAGGATCGAGTGCCCGCAGGACAGCTCTCCACTTCTGTGGAGGGAGAACTGCACACTCCGGCAAATGACTGCCACCAGGTGGAGGCCTGGTGGCAGTGCAGGTCGAGGAGGGCAAACACAGAGGGGTGATGCGGGACTCCGCATTGTGCATGTGCCTCCACATGCGCATGTTGATGAGCGTGCCCCGGTGTGAGGACGGGACAAAAACAGTAGAAAAATGGTGGCAGGACAGGCATTAATGAAGCCTGCCTGCCAGGTCTCACCAGCTGAATCACTGGGGCCCTGGGGCTAGAAAACTGGACTGTGCTTTGGGGGGTGGCCTTCCCCTTCTGAGCCTGCCACGGGGGAGTATAATCCATAGGGGTGCTCAAGCTCTCAGGTAAGTCACCAGGGATGTGCAGGATGGTGGAATCAGCAGGGCAGAGCTGAAGGGAGCCCAGCCTGTCCTGGCCCCAAGGAGGGAAAAACTGAATAGGGAAGGAAAAAAAAATAGTCTGATTTAGTGTTTCATCAGAAACTACCTTTGGCAGAAAGCGAGGACTGGTACACAAGGTAATCCTATCCTTGTGGAAAATAAGAAAAGGAGGCTCCACAACCACAGCCTGCAGTTCAGAAATGTGTCTAGCAGACGTCATAGCCATGAGGAACAATGTCTTCCAAGAGAGGAAGCAAAGTTTGCATTTAGCAGTAGGCTCAAAGGGAGGCTCAGAAAAGCTCTCCAGAACCAAAATAAAGTCCCACATTGGAACCAGATCATGGACTAGGGCATGCAGAAGTAGAATACCTTGAGGAACCTGCCAGACACCTCAAGCTGGACCACTGTTTTGCCATTGGTAAGGGCATGAAAAGCTGACCACAGCCATGTGGATCCTAATGGAGGAATAATGGAGGCCTGAGTCTGTAAGGGATAGAAGGCAGTCCATCACTAGAATCAGTGGACACATGAAGGGGTCCAGCTGACGGGCCACACATCAAATCATAAAATGTTTCCATTTTTACAAGTAGGAGTATCTAGAAGATGGCTTCCGAGCTGCCAACAAAACAGCAGCAACTGCTAGGGAAACCCCAAAGCGGGAGAGCTCAACGTTCTCAGGAGCCAGACATGAAGATGTATGAATCGAAGATCCGTATGCACCAGAGAGTCCTGCTCCTGTGACAGAAGACCCACTTATAGAGCAAGACAAGTGGTTCCACTGCCAACTGCTGAAGCACAGAGAACCAAATGTGGGCCAGTATGGAGCCACCTGAATCAGGCTGGCCAACACGGCCCACAACTTGACCAGAACCCTCTGTATCAGAGAGAATGGAGGAAATACATATATGGATTTCCTTTTTCAGGAGATGGACAATGCCTTGTATGCAGACGCAAACAGGTTGATGTATGAGTGTCCCACTTTAAGAAGAGGTTGCCCACTATGGAGTTCAAAAGCTCACATTTGTAGCAGATGTCTGAGACCAGCTGAAATGAGTCACAAGGGCACTGAGGATACTGTGCAGGAAGATAACTGGCAGGAACTCGTTGTATTCTATGGCCCAATGCCAGACTCTCATCACCTCTCCACAGAAAGGATAAGAGAGGACACTGCCTTGGCGGTTTATGTAGTACATCACTGAGGTGCTGTCTGTATGGATCAACAGCTGATGATCTGAAAGAAGGGTAGCAAACGCCTGTAAGACAAGCAGAACAGTCCTCATCTTCAGCGTGTTGCTGTACAGAACTGTGTCTAAGGAGAACCACTCACCTGGAGTCTGGAAGGGGCCCAAATGGGCAACCCATCCAGAACCAAAGGAGTCTGCCATCATCACTGGCACTGGAGAAAGGGTAATCTCATTTGTAGATTGGAGCAATCCAACTACCAGAGTAGGGAGCAGTGGGGAGGAGGGGGCACCTCTATGAGACACTGCAGCTTGTTTGACTGCTATCCCACTGGGCACAGAAGAAACATTGTGGAATCCTCATATGCAGATGCACCAGTGGGACAGTAAGGACAGCAACAGCCATGTGCCCTATTAGTCATAACAGACTCCTGGCTGAGTCACAAACCCCGTTCACATGGACAAATCTGCAGCACTGCTGGTGGTGCATGGCAGCAAGATTGTTGCTGCTATGCATGTCTGAAACCCACAGTTTTGCCATTTGGGGGCTGTGTTTCATTCTGTCCGCGATCCCTGTTTCCTTGGGATCAGGTAGTGGTGCGTGCATTTTGCACCATTTTACCCGGCCATCTGAACAGCCTGCACCACATACAGCACTGTGACAGGCTTTTCCCAGCCTGCACTTATGTTTCTTTCGCTTGCAGGTACACTCATTTTTCCTACTTGAGCTCAGCTAAAGGTGGTTTCTGGAACTGTGAACACAGCAAAACCTCGGAGAAGTGGTTTCTTTAAACTGGGCTGGCTAAAAATTGGAAAAAAATGTCTTATAGGTCGAAGTAGACACTGGGCATGCGCTTATACATATGCATAAGCTCATGCCCAGTGTCACAGCTTGACTCTGAGACTGTGTTTTTTCTTCCAATTCTTAGCCCTTGTTTACAAAATGAACCACTTCCATTCAGATCGGAAGACCCATCTGTGATCTTTGTGGCACCATCACCCTAACTCAACTGCCCCCTTGAATCATCCTCAAAATGCCGGAACTTCAGGAGCATTCCTTCAGTGTTATGCTGTCTGAATGCTGCTCCACTGCATTTCAGCAAGAATGGCTAAAACAAATTACACAGCGCTGATGTATATCTCTCACCGTGTGAACGAGGTAATTGTCAGTGGAAGAGACCAGCCAAGTCTGGACAACCAGTGCCGCAGCAGGGTCTGAGGGGGAAAAAAATGCCTGAGCAAACCCTGGGTCCAGAACTGCTTCAATGTACTGGAGACGCTGAGGCGGTGTGAGGACTGACTTTGGCATGTTCACCAGAATGCCCAACTGCTCGAAGAGTTGTCTGGCGCAGAACAGTGTGAACAATGTGTAAACAACAGCCTCCCTATATAGGGACTTCAGAAGTCAACCACTGATGTATGGGAAGACATAGAGGCCTTCCTGAGTGTGGCTGTGACTGCTTCAAATCATTTAGTAAAGACCAATGGTGCAGATGACAAACCCAAGGACAAGACATGAAACTGATCGTTTGAGCCCTGCAACATAAACCACAGGCATTTTCTGTGGGACTCTCAGATCCTGATATGGAGGTATGCATCCTTTATATCCTGGACGCACAGACAATCCCCTTCCAGCAGCAGGGAGACCATGGACTGTAGAGAAACCATGTGGAACCATTTGTACTCTAAGAATAAATTCAGGCCCTGAACATCCAGAATGGGGCATAAATCTCCTGTTCACTTCGGTATGAGAAAGTACCAGGAATAGTAGTCAGTTGGGGGTTGAGATATCCCAGAGAATAACAGTTTGACAAGGAAAATGCAAAGGAAGGACACAGAGAAGTTCTAGGGTGTGCCTAGCTGAACCACCTCCAGCAAGCTAGCATCCATCATGATCTTCTTCCACTTTGAAAGGAAGAGGGAAATATGGCCCCAACAAGGACGCACTGATCTACAGGGGCTGCGGGATGTGTGTGTGTGTGTGTGTGGGGGGGTTCAGAAGGTGACGGGTGCAGCCAAGACCAGCACATTTTGTGACCCTGGCATGGGCAAGAGGAAAAAATTACTCACCTTAGTAATTGCTTTTCTTCTCATGGAGTCTTGCTATATTATAACAATAGCAGTCAGCCACTGCAGCTGAACTGCCCCGGAGAGGAAGGAGTTAACTCCAGAAGATCTGGAGTTCTACAGCTCGAGGGCGCTGTGCCCAAAGCTCTATCTGGCAGTTTCAAATGAAACTGTCAGATCTTTACGAAGCTAACATCAAAGGACGGAAAGTCTGTGTGGAAAAAAAACTACACTAGCCCATGGCTACCTACTAGTAGTAATAACAACAATATAAAGAACAAAGAAACACTCAGAGCCATAATAACAAAAATTGATGGTATTATGGTTCGTTTTACCACCCTTGACAAGCACATATGAACCCCCCTTCCCCAAAGACTCAAGTCCAGGAAGGGGGCAATATAAATAACCTAAATGAAACAATCTAGATCCCTAACCCAAAGGAAAAGAGGGTAAGGGAAAAACTACAATGGCATGACACAGTGCTTGCACCAATTCGCCACCCCTACCCAAGTAGAAGTTCTGAGAGGGGCAGGAGGGAGGGTGGTTATAATATAGCAAGACTCCATGAGAAGAAAAGCAATTACTAAGGTGAGTAATTTTTCTTCAAACACCATGAAGTCTTGCTATATTATAACAATAGCAGATTACACAGCAGTACCTCCATGGAGGAGGGTCAGAACCTACTTAGGAAATAGGCTCTGAAGCAAAGCTGTGCTAAACCGAGCATCTCTCCTGACTGGACATCCAGGGAATAATGCTTGGTAAAGGTGTGAACTGTCTTCCAGGTAGCAGCTTGACAAATCTCCAGAATGGGATGTCTCTAGCAGCCGCTAGAGACACAGCTGTACCCCTGGTGGAGTGGGCCTCAATCCTGAGGGGGTACTCTACCCAGTTTCTGATAACAGAATTGGATACAAGAAACAATCCACCTTGCAATTGTTCTCTTAGTGGCAGGTTTCCTTGCCAACCCTCGCCATAGGTAAGAAAGAGTTGGAGGATTCAACCTATGACCTCTGGTGCGCCTCTAAATAGTAGCTTAAGGCTCTTTGACATCCAAGCTGTGCAGTCTCCTCTCACCTGAGGAAGAATGCTCAGTGAAAAATACTGGGAGAGAGATAGATTGATTCAGGTGGAAATCAGAAACCACCTTAGGCAAAACTTTCTATTAGTCCTAAGGACTACCTTATCTCTGTGGAAAGAGATAAAATCTTCTTCCACTGACAGGGCCTGTAGCTCACTTATGCGCCTGGCAGAGGTGATAGCTACTAGGAAAATGGTTTTCAGTTAAATACTTGAGCTGAAGAAGACAGAGGCTCAAAGGGGTTGCATTAACTGAGCAATGTAAATATTCAGGTCCCAGGCGGAGCTGGTTCCTAAAAGGAGGGTTAGTATGAAGTAACCCTTAAAAACTTGGAGAACACCGGGTGAGAAGAAAGGAGGCAGGCTTCCCTGCTGACACAAAGCAGAGACAGCTGCCAGATGAACCTTCAGGGTAGCTGGTCTAAGGCCTAGGGAATTCAGATGGACCAAATAGTCCAGTAGAATGGGAAGATCAGCAGATTCTGGGATAATCTGCCTCTCAGAGCACCAGATGGAAAACCCTTCCACTGAGAATTATAAGTGGCTCCTAGTGGAAGGCTTCCTTGAAACCTTTAAATATCCATGACACCTGAGAAAGGTGCAAGTCAGGAACTCTAGCTCCTCAAGAGCCAAGCCTTGAGGTGGAGGGATTTGAGGTCCGATACCACACTCTCCTGTGCACAGGCCAGTAAGTCGTGGACTCTGGGCAGACTCAGGGCAGGGTGGACTGCCAAGGACAGGAGCAGAGGGTACCAGGGCTGTCTGGCCCAATCTGGGGCAATCAGAATCACTCTGCAAGGTTGAGATCTGATTTTTACTAGTACCCTGAAAAGGAGAGGAAAGGAGGGAAAGGCATACAGGAACTTCCCTTTCCAGTCCAACAGAAAGGCGTCCAGAGGGACTGAGCCCAGAACTGGAGGCCTGCAACAGAAAAGAGGAAGTTGGTGGTTGTCTGGGGCTGCGAAAAGATCTATCTGAGGAGTGCCCCATCTGGCAAAGACAGAACCCAGCACTTGTGGATTCAGAGCCCATTCGTGATGGCCCTGAGAAATTCTGCTGAGGGCGTCCGCCAGGACATTGTCCTTCCCTGGGAGATGAACCGCTATCAGGAGGTGTCTAGGAGTAAGCCAGAGACCACAACTTCATTGCTTCGGTGCACAAGGCTGAAGACCGAGTGCCCCTTGCTTGTTGATGTACCACAGGTGGTATTGTCTGTCCTGACTTGAACCACTTTGTTCTGGACAGAATCTGAAAACACCCAAAGAGCTAAAAGGACAGCTCTGAGTTCCAAAAGATTGATGTGGAGCAGAGACTCTGAGGAGACCATACCCCTGAGTGGCAAGGTCGCCTAGGTGAGCCCCCACCCTAACAGGGAGGCATCCGTGGTGAGGGTGAGGGAGGAGAAATGGGAATGAAGGGAACCCCTGTCTTAAATTGCTCTGGACCTGCCACCAGTGGAGGGCTAGGATCAGAGTTTGAGTAACTGGGACCAACTTGGAGGGGGTCCTTCCTTTGAGACCAATAGGCCCTCAAATGGAACTGAATGTCCCTCATCTGGAATCTTGCTCCCTGCACGACAGCTGTGGAAGCAACCTATGTGCCCGAGGAGTTGCAGAAAATGCCTTGCTGGTCGAGAGACCAGAGGGAAAGGAGGATGCCAGGGCGATGAGTCTGTCCACCCTTTCCGAGGGAAGAAAAGCCCTGGCTAACCTTGTGTTCAATTCTCGCCTATGAAAGTTAGGACCTGAACTGGTTCCAGAACTGACTTTGGTAAGTTTAGCAGGAATCCCAGGAAGTGAGAAGCTGCTGGGTGACTTGCAAGTGGATTCACCTGACCTGAGACTGACCCACAATGAGCCAGTCGTCCAGGTAGGGAAACACAGCAACCCCTTGCTTCTTAAGTGAGCCACTACTACAGCGAGACATTTTGTGAATACCCTTGGCGCAGAGGTAAGGTCAAGGGCATTGCCCTGAACTGGTAGTGGCCTGAGGGCAGTTCAACCTGAGGTACTTTCGTGAGAAGGCCTGATCAGAACATGAAAATAGGCATCCTTGAGGTCCAGGGAAGCTAGCCAGTCCCTGGCCTTAGGGAAGGCAATATCATTGCCAGAGTCAACATTTTGAACTTTGGTTTCAACAGATGCTTGTTCAAGTATCTTAAATCTAGAATGGCCGCCATTCTCCTGTCTTTTGGGGTAAGAAAGTATCTTGAATAAAGCCCCTGCCCTGATGGCAAGGAGGAACCCTTTCCACTGCTTTGCAGTCCAGCAGAGCAGAAACCTCTGCTTCCAAAGCAAGGGCTTCTGAAGGATTTGCAGGTGGAAAATGCCTGGCTCTCATCTTTGGAAAGTGTTTGAAGCTGAGAACCAGACCCTGGCCTCATTACCTCCAGAACCCATCTGTCCAGAGTTAGGGACAGCCAGTTCCGGCTGAAATAGGCCAACCTGCCCCCACTGGTACAGGAGAATCAGCCCTGGACACCCATCAGGGTGCCTGCTTAGCAGCAGCCTTAGGCTGAGGGGAGGGGACCGTCTACTTGTGCCACGCCTACCCTGCCTCTGAAGAAACCCTCTGCGAGACAGCAGAGGAGGCTTGAAATTGGTAAAAGGCCTGGAAAGGGCCTGCCCTACCTCTGGGAGCATGCCTTGTGGCATGGCATGCTTCTCCTTAGCCTGGGCACTTTTGTAGGTAGTTCTGTATTCATCCATCTTTTTCATATAGTTTTCTGTTTGCTCCCCAAAAAGAGAATTTCCCACTACAGGAAAATCCATAGCCTTTGACTAGGTATCTTGGGACAGATTAGTGCATCTGAGCCATGCCAACCTACGGGAAGCTACAGAAGTGGCCATGACCCTAGAAGAAACATCATTAACAGTATGAAATTGAACTTTAGAGGCATCAATGCCATCAGCAGCCACCTGTTCCAACTCACTAGCCAGCTGGCCATGGGCCTGCTTGGCTCACTGCAATACTGTGTCCCACCTAGATTTCTGATATCTAGCTACATAAGCCATATAATTTGCCTGCCTGAGTCCCAAAGAAGCTGCCATATACTGTTTCTTCGCCATGGCATCAATCTTCCTGGAATCCTTATCAGGAGGATGTGAGGCCAGAGGAATATTAGCCTGTCACAGGCTGCAGCTTGTACCACACCTACATGACTACACTGCTCAGTAAGGAAGTCTGTATCCGAGCCTGACAAAGTATACCTTCTGTCCATTTTTATCTACAGGAGGGACAGAATGAGGATTTTTAAAATCTTTGTTGTTTGCTTCCTAAATGACTTATGCAAAGGAATAGACAACCTCCTAGACTCTGGAATATCCATCATTTCCACATAATCAGGCTCCTCTTGCTCATCCACAGCCTCCTCTAAAGGAAGCTGGAGGGTTTCTGCAACCTTTTGTAAAAAATAAAGAAAGAAGGGACTCAGACAGAATAGGAGGAGATTCTAAAGGTCTGTCTGAGAAATGTCCGGTTCAATGGGCACGCCCAGACCCCCCAGCCACACATATATTGATCAAATTCTCCTCCCTCCTGTGGTTCATAAAATCCTCAACTTCAAAATCCTGAACCACTGGGACTGAACGAACCAACCTTTTACCAGCTGTTGGTGGTTCTACAGATCCTGAGACAGTGACTGGACAATCTGAATGGCTTTAGCTATCTCTGCAGCAGTTGGAGACACAATTTTGGACTCCAGACCTACTGATTTCCTTGTCTTTTTACTTGGGACTGGTTCCTCTGAACCAGCCTTCCTTTGCCCGAGGAAGTCTCGCCTGGTCAGAGGGCACTCCTCTGGTCCAGTGGGTACTGGACCGGGCTGGCCATCCGGTCAGCGGACTTTTTGCCTTTCGTCCCTGAGCCGGCCCAATCTCTTCCAGGGTGGCTGCAGGAAATTTTACACACCTGGCAGTCTGACAGGAGGTGGTCAGCCCCAGACAATAAACACAAGTGGTGTGTGGGTCAGCCTTGGCACAGTGTTGAAACCCAGTGGGCCCGGTTTTTCTTTGGGTTTCTCAGACATAATGCCAGCCTAACCAAAACTTGCCTTTGATGGCAGTCTAGGCAAGACACCCTTATCGGTTCCTAACCGTGTCATGGTATTTGAAAAAACGTTATAATTCCGCTTTTTTAGAACCGATAAGAACTGGAACCAACTTCTAAAACCCACTGTACACTTTTAAAATGCAGAAAAATCAACCGATCGGTTCAAAACCGAACCGATAATTAATTTTCCACACAGACTTAAATTTTAGTACTACGGTTACCAGATAGAGCTTTAAAACCGAAATGCGGTAAAAATAATAACTTTGCGGTTCAAATGAACGAAAATACTAGAACCAGAATGAACCGAGCTGAAGGAGCTGATCTCCGAGCAACTGTTCAGTGAAGCGGAGAAAGAATCTGACAGTTTCATTTGAAACTGCCAGATAGAGTTTTGGGCAGCAGCTGTGGTAGAACTCCAGATCTTCGAGTTAACTCCTTCCCTCCGGGGCAGTTCAGCTGCAGTGGCTGACTGCTATTGTTATAATATAGCAAGACTTCATGGTGTTTGAAGAGGTAAAGGGGCCTGTAGGGAGGCCTGGGGCTGCTGAAAGCCTTGGCCAGGTCCCTAGGAATAGCCTCTATCATGGCAGGCATAGGGCCTACAAAAGAAACCCTGGTCCCTATCCTGAGGCTTAGGATTAAGGGTACTGAGGGAACTCAAGGTCATCTTAGACATCTGGAAGCCCCACAAGCAGACTCAACATCGGAGCCAAAAAGTTGCTTACTTTTAAAGACAGCATTAAGGATCGACTGTTGGACATCAGAGGCCAAGCTAGCAACCCGCAACCAGGAGTGGTGGTGCAGGCAAAGACCAGAAGCAGCCATACGAGCAGCAGTATCAAAGGCCTCATAAGCTGTCTGTAAAAGGTGCTTACCAGTCCCCAGACCATGGGCAACAATCTGCTGAACCACAGTTTTATCACGTCCATCAGGCAGCCTGTCAGCCACAGACTTCCACAGGCTGTTTTGATATTTAATCATACAGGACAGACAGCTGGCAATCCTGAGGCTCAGGGAGTAAAGCATATGTTCTGTTGCCCACAACTAGAGGTGCAGCGAAGTTTCACAATGTTTGCGAATTTTCAGCGGAGTCGCAAAATTCGCATCTGCAAATCAATTCTCGAAATTGCGGCTGTCAGCTGAACATTCACCATTTGTAACTCACATTGCCTTTTTTTTTTTTTTTATGCAAATTGCAAATCCAAAACAAGAAGTTACATATGTCCAGCCATATCACCCCCGCAAAGACGATTGCTAGCCAGTCAGCACTACATAAAATTAAATTAAATTCCTGGTGTCTAGTGCCCCCACCGATCAGGGGCAACAGTTGAAATAAGTAAAATCACCCCGCACCTACACACCTCCACCGATCGCTGGTCAGTCGGCCACAAATGTAAAAATTATATATATTTTTTAATTACATCCGTGGTGTCTAGTGGACCCCCACCCCATCAGGTGCCCCAACATACCACCCGGCTCCCATCCTGAGCAGGCCACCAGCACAGCTGCCCACTCCTCCACGGCCGGCAGCCTGGACTGAGCTCTTTAGTGAATGGGCGTGCATTGTGCAAGCACGTGCTCATTTATTGACAACTTACAGTCATTTTAAGCAGCTTTTCAGGGGGTAGAGAAAGGGAAGGGGCTGCTCCAGTTGCTGGTGGGGGGTTGAGATGGTGAAGATACACAGAAAGATCAACAATTACGGTAGACAGGTAATTTTCATATCTTCTCTGTGTCAGTCTTCACCATTCATCATTGGTAAGTGATTACCAAGCCCCCCGAAGGTGACCTGGTTCTGCCCTGAGGAACAAGGTCCATCAGCCCCCTGTGGGGGAAAACACAGCAGGAAGAGACCCTCACAGGCCAGGGGAGGCCCGTGACTGGTCAGGGTGAGGCAGGGTCTCCCGTTGCCTGGGAGAAGGAAGGTACCCCTCAAGTCACAACCTCACCCTGTGGGAGAAAAGGTGGATCCTCTGGAAGAAGGAGGCAAGCACCCTATGCCGGGCCAGGGGTGTCAACCTAGAAAGGCGAAGCCTAGCCATTCGCCTAATGCAGAGCACTGTCCCCGCCAACCTGGACGCCACCTCACTGGCATCGTATGATGCCCTTGATTGGTGCCTCGCAAGCTCAAGGCCATGCGCAAAGAGGGCGATGGCTTGCCTGGTTGCCTCTGAATCAGGCACTAATGTTAGCAACTGGCCTAGCATTGACCATTGGTGCCTATTGTAGGTAGCACGATGGGTCTGATGCGATGCAATACACAGAAGAAGGGTCGCCGAAGAGAAGACTCTCCTCCCCCAAGAGTCAAACTCCGCAGAGTTAGCCTCCTGGGGACAATCGTGCCTTGGGTATCTATGCCTAGTGGGGGTGTCCAGAAGACTCAGCCTAGAGACGGAGTGAGGCAACACTCCTGGAGACCCCTGGGGTGCGCAATACGTGCATTGGCAGTCCATCAGGGTTGGAAAAGGGACTGATAGACAGTACCAGGTACAGTATGACACCTCCTGAAATGGAGTAGGACAAGCAGGCACCACCAGGTGGTCTGCGCTGAACTCACTTAAGAAAGTGCTTGTCGTCCATTCAGGATTGCGTCTTGTCACCCTGGAAACATGGAGTTCATTGATCAACCTCGACAGGAAACACTGATAGGCCGTTTGGCCAGTGTCCGAGAAAAGATAAACTGAAGGATCCTCCTCCTCACGGGAGGAAGACGAGAAGGCCGATGAGTCCGAAGATTCAGAGTCCAGCTGCTCCTGGGAAGACAGGTGGAAGACCTGCTCGTCCATAGCTCTAATGTAATGAGAGAAGTTGGCAGCCGTGGCTCTGAACTGCTCCCAAGTCAAGGGCTCCAAAGGACCCACATGGCCCGGGGGGAGAGAGAGAGAGAGGGGAATGCCCCTTCACTGAAAGAGGAAGTCTTCTGTCAGGGCTACGAGACTCTTCCAACAGTCAAACCCCGTGGAAGGCCCTGCTAGCCTCTGCAGTTAATGACCGCCCAACCAGGCTGAAGTGGTCATGACTGAGCCCAGAAGGAAAGTCCCACCTGCGAGGTGACAGAGGCCGCATGGGTCCAAAAGGGCGCCCCTAGACACACTTTCTGAGACCCCCCCTCCCATGAAGATGAGAGAGAGAAGGCAGGGTCAGTGCTACGGCTCCTTCCAGAGCCCCGCTGGGCTCTAATGGAAGGCCACTGCACCTCATCCTTCCCCCTCAACCCCACAGACTCTGAGAGGGACCTCTTCCTCACCACCAACTTAAGGGACTCTGCTCCACCCACCACCCTCACTGGGGAAGTGGTTAATGTGGGAGACCCCCTCCCAGCACCAGAGGCCAAAGCGGCACCGTGAACAGCACCGGCCCCGGAGGACTCCATCCTTGCTAGAGCAGAACCACGATCCACGCAGGGAGCCTTCTTGGTACTGTGAATGGTGCCAGGAAGACTTATAATGCCGACCACGGCGACAAAGCCCGTGTAGATGACTACTGCTCTCAAGGGCATAGACTGTTGGGGGAGCACTGAAGTATCAGGAGGAGAGTCTCGAGACTCTGAAGAGTTGGACTGCCAGTCTGGATCAGCATCCCGATCATCCTCCTCTGACAAGGAAGAGATGAGGGAGGGAGGCAACCCCTGAGGCTCTCCACCCTTGGCGCCCGTGGGAGACCAGGCGCCAGCGTATCATCGCTTCTGCTCCTGGAGCCGAGAATGACTCCAGGAGCAGCGACGGTGCCAGTGGATGATGCAGAAGAGACCACTGGTCGTGGGCCTAGCAGACGCTTCTGTGACACCAGGGAGCCCTACCATTGAGGAGGTAATTGCAATGAGTGGTGCCACCAGCCTGGCCCCCGTGGAGCCCGGACTGTCCCCCCAGCACCGAGGAAGAGACCTCTGCCATCCATATAGAACTGGGAGGGGACCCAGAGGAAGGGTCAAGGGACCTGCATCTGGCGTCCCTAGTGCGTGACTGCCCTCGAAGGTTGTCGGTGTATGGCCGATCTTAAATGCGCGGTTCTTGAGTACTCTGCGGTCCATGTCATGGTTTGGACCCAGGCAGGTCAAACAGCAGTCATGCTGGTTCATCAAGGAATACTGCCAGCCACAGGTATACCAACGCACTGGGGGCCAGCCCACTTTAGATGATTTCTTCTTATCCCTCAAACCAGGTTTGACCGAATGAAGAACACAACTTTCAAACTACAGGAACAGACTCAGCGCCGAAAATATAAAAAGGAACGGTCTTACCAGCTACAGAAGGTCTGGAGTTGATACAGCGCCAAGTAACGGTGTAACGGCGACAGCAGAACTAAGGGGTCGACAGAAATGGACTAGGCTGCAATGTCACAGTAGAATTTGCTTACCCACGAGGTCGCTGTTCACTCGACGACGGGAGAAGCAGAACTATCACAGTACTAAATGACAGGGCTTGGGCCTTGGGGGCACCTAACAGACAGTGTAATAAAGCCATAAAAGGCTTTCACTATGTTGCATAGACAGACAGACACAGTAGCTGACTATGTCACAGTATTAAATGACAGGGCTCAGGCCTCAGGGACACCTAACAAACAGCGTAACGCAGTCATAAAAGGCTTTCACTATGCTACAGAGACAGAAAGTGTATCTGACTATCTCACAGTAATAAATGACAGAATTCTGTCCACAGGGGTACCTCACAAACAGTGTAATACAGCCGTAAAAAGGCTTTCACTATGCTGCAGAGACAGTGTAGCTGACTATGTCACATTAATAAATGACAAGACTAGGCCACCAGGGCACCTCACAAACAGTGTAATACAGCCATAAAAGGTCTTCACTATGCTGCAAAGACAGACAGTGATGAATGGTGAATATTGATACAGTTAAGATATGAAAATTACGTACCTACCACCGTCCCCCCAATCCTGCCGGCGACTGCAGCAGCCCCCTCCCATTCTGTATCCCCTCTGAAAAACTACCTAAAACGACCACGAGCTGTCAATGAATGAGTGCGTGTCTATAAAAGCGCTCGCTCATTCATTAAGAGCTCAGTCGGGCAGCTGGACGTGGAGGTGAGTAGAGGGCTGTACCGGCGGCCCCCTCAGGATTGGGATGGGGGAGTGGGGTGGTGTGGTGAGGCACTCCCTGATGGGGTGGAGTCCACTAGACACCAGGAATTTAATTAAAAATGTGTGTATATATATATATATATATATATATTTTACATTGTAGCCGACTAGCCAGCGATGGGGGGGACCACTAGACACCAGGGATTTAATTAAAATATATATTTTTTTCTTTTAACATTGAAAGTGGGAGTGGGTGCTTCTTTTACCTGTGGGAGGTGGAACATACCATCTGACATGCTTGGTACTGAAGAGGCACGGGTTACAGAGGTAATATAGTGACTTTACAACACTGAGCGTTTGTCATGATGCCAGAACCCTGCACGTTCATGATGTTTGCATTTTAATTTTTTTTTACCTAGGGAGACGGAAAAAGGAAAAGTGGATAGAAAAGTACTGGGACTGAGAGGGGGTGGGCCTAAAGATTAGCCCTAGCCACACTGTGAGTCAGAAAGCCATTTGTGAAGGTTTTTAGCTTATTGCCAGAATACCAACTACCAGAGTAACTGGCAGACTGGCCAATGATTGTGTGTGTGTGTGTGTGGGGATTTGGCTGGTGATCAGCGGGGGAACACTAGACACCAGGGATTTCATTAAAAAAAAATATATATATATATATTTTTTTTTTTTGCACATGGGCAGAGTCTGTGTGTGAAGTGTGGAATTTCGCTCACATTTGATCTGGAGCTCTGTGAATTTTGAGAATTGCACTTTGCGGATTGATCACAATCGGCAAAATATTTTGCACAGCGAAGTCTGTGGACTTTGCACATCTTTACCCACAACATCCAGCTTTCTTTATTCTTTCTCAAGAGGAAGACAGCTCATGTCATATGTTTAGCAGTCTGATCATGTGATGCCTCGGCTTGGTTAGCAGCATCTTGTCTCGGCTCCTGCCTTTCCCTGCTCTAAATCCTTTTTCTACAGATTAAACGGAGAACTTCAACACCAAACTCCTACAAGTTAGCAAAAGAGATCTTGGTACCTGCTAAAGAAGACTCCTGTTTGCTTTCTCAACATAATGGAGGCGGAAATGAAGCAGGCCTTACCCTGGCATACTCCACCTTCTATGCCGAAGAATAGTTCTAAGTGGACCAAGGCCCAAGGATCGCAACTGAGCTGTCCGACTACTGCTACCCTGCCATCTATTCCTCTCACTGAAGACAGATTTCCACAGGAATTCGAGCCATTCAAAGATGCTCTGCAAGAGCTTACTGCAGAGCTTAAATCTCTTCAATCTGATCTTAGTGACTTAGGCAGGTACATGGGGGATGCTGAAAGCAGCACCTTTTCCTTGGAACAATGGAGAAGTAAAATTGATCCAGAGATTGTGCATATAAAACAACAGCTTACCCGTCTGCAGGATAAAACTGAAGATCTGGAGAGATGGAGTCACTGGAAAAATCTTATATTAGGCCAACCAGAAGCAGCTGAAGGCTCTTCTCCTGTTCAGTTCACTCAGAACCTGCTACAAAAAATTGCTGGTCCATTGCCCTGCAACCCTTCCTACCTCATATAGCGGGTGCACCGCTCCCTTCGCCCCCGCCCAGCAGAAGGATCGCCTCCGTGCCCATTTATTCTTAAATTCTTGAGTTATGTTGAAAAACAGCATGTACTCCAAAAAATTAGAGACCTTCACTTGATCTCCTGGGAGGGTCACACCCTACGTATCACTCAGGACCTGCCAGACGAGACCAGAGAAAAACAAGCAGCATATCATCCTACAGTGACTAAACTAATTGCGGCTGGCATCCAATTTAAGATGGGCTACCCGGCATGCCTGCAGGTCCTAATTCAAGACTAGTGTCATGCATTCGATGCACCAGATCAAGCCTCCAAAGATTTAGCTGCCCTGCTACCTGAGTTGTTTAAGGTCTCTTGATTGATAGCAGACGTGCCCAGAGTATATATACGATTTGTTGTGGGATGTGGGCTGAGTTTCCTGGAGACATTTGGAATTCAGTGTTTGATTCTGTTTAAATATTCAAGCTGACCTTTCCTCTATGATTACTTGGGCTTAAGGGATCTGCTGCAGCTGTCTTTATGGTCATGGTTTACTTCGTCGTACCTCAGGAAGGAAGATATCTTTTCCACCCATTACTATGGAAGGGCATTTCACGGTCCTAGACGAGGCTATGTGGCCCTATTATTTTGGTTCTCTTGATACTTACAGAAGATCCTTTAAATGGGCTACTCCAACCGCAGAGCTGTCCTAGATCCATCGCCTTCTTTATGAAGCTGATAGCTCCTTTGTGTTTGGTCAGTGGTAAAGAACAGCTATATCTGTTTACAACTTTCTCGCCTGGTTCTGCTTGGCAGACTCCATCTGAGTCTTAGCTGTTCTTCAGACATACCCTGATGGCCACTGTTAATCATGCGACAGCACGATGGGATCAAGATGTCTTTCTTTCCTGTGTGCCTAACCATGCGGGGCTGGAGTTCTGATGACTGGATATTTACTGCTGTCCTTATTTAGGGGCCAGGCCCTTCCTTCAGGGCTCCGGGCTTTAGTGGTGATGTAATTTGTTTAATTTTGGGCCTCTTCTGTGGGCCCTGAGGACTCTAGCCTATTACACATAAATGTTTTCTGATATAATTTTGTTGGTATATTTCATTGGTGTAGCTCCACCTATCTTCCTTATGGTGCTGTAGTCCCCATTTAATATTTTATAACCTGTTACATGTTCATATATTAGCTTTTTTTTTTCAGGTTGTTACTTGGGAAGGGGATTTTTTATTTACAACAGTTATATAGTCATTAAGGGACGGGCCGGGAGCTGGGTGGTGTGACTGGTAGCTGCTAAGCTGAGGATAATCAGGTCCTGGATAGAGGGAGTTGGATCTTTAGTCCCTTGGAGGGCAAGAACCATACTAGGGAATCTAGCTCTTTCTTGCACTCAATACTGCCTTGTTCCCTCAGCATTATTCTTTAGTTTAGCTTTGGAGTGTTGGTGGTCTTTCATGGGGAGGACGTTTACCTTTCCTATTTTCCTTGGGTGTTGGATGTACAGGGTAACTCTAGATGTTTGCAGTCCTGTACATGTCTATTACTTGTATTTTTTTTTTTTCGGCCATCGGATTGGACTAGGAGCGGGGAAGGATGGGATATTGGTGTGCTTTATAACTACTTCAAGGGGACTGACTGTTTCTGGAGGTTGCCTTTGTAGCTCTTTTTTCAGGATAATTGGGGGAAGGGCTTTTATCAGGGTAGTTGGGAGTGTAGATATATGATTAGGGGTTCTTTTCTGTGGGGAGGGAGGAGAGAGAGCTCTACCTTATTTATGATTGTTTGGTTGATATTCTTTCAGACCTACATCTCAAAGGAGAGCTGGGGAGGGGTTGTTGAGCTTTTTGGCGGGGGTGCGGAGTGCTCCTAGGTGGGGTTCGGTTGAGTTTGTTTATTAAAGATCATATGGATAATGGCTAACCCAATAAAATATGCCTCCTGGAATATTAGAGGAGCAAGGACACAGGTTAATCTTCTGCAGTGTCAAGTAGTGTTCCTTAAAGAAACTCATATGTTGGTAACTGAAGGTAACTGGTTCTGGAGGCAAACAATTGGCCAAGTCTTTGCTGCGGGCAATAGTTCGATGAGCAGAGGTGTGGCCATCCTGATTTCCAGAAGTGTCAGTTTTCAGTGCACACAGTGTCTCTCGGACCCTCACGGCCGCTACATTTTTGTGAGAGGCCTTCTTGATCGAGTAGAGGTGGGATTGGGCAGTGTTTATGGTCCTAACACTGAGGACCCCTCCTTTATGGAGCTCACAAGTCTCCTTGCCCCTTTCCTGCCAGCTCATTAAATTATTGGTGGCAACTGGAACACCACTCTTACCCAGGATCTGGACCAGACTGGACGACCGTTGGCGCTTTTGTCCCCCTTTCAACGTGCCCTTTGGGACATGATTTGATCATTGGGCCTTTGTGATCCTTGGCGAATCCTCCACCCCCAGCCTAAAGAATTTTCCTTTTACTCTACGGTTCACAGCTACTACTCCTGTAAAAATTATGTTTTAGTTAGTCAAACAGAGATTTGGGGTCATGGACAGTGGAATTGCCCCAAGGGTCTTATGTGATCATGCACTGACCTGGATGATGGCTTCATTAATGCCTAATTTACAGAGAGACACATCCTGGAAATTAAATAATCAGCTCCTGAAAGACCCATATATTGTCTCTAGACTTAGGGATCAGATTAAGATTTTTATGGATAATAATGCAGGCTCAGTAGTAAGAGGGGATTATGAATGGTGTACCCTCAAGTGCTTTCTCACGGGAGAACTCATCTGGTTGGCCTCCAAGCGGAAGAGGCTTCGGGTACAAGAGGCGCCCAACCTCTTGCGACATATCACTGAACTGGAGCAATCAATATCTCCTTCAACCCCTGAATGCACATTGAGGGACCTTATGCTACTTAGAGATCAATACTCAGAGTTGTTGAGAGAAAAAGCAGAATATGCTATACTGAAGTCTCAATCAAAACATATAGATCAAGGGGAGAAGGCTGGACATCTCCTAGCTTTGCACCACCAGCTTTCCAAGGCCTCCAGATTCATCCCCGCTATTTCTCTTCGATGATGGCTCAGTCAAAACCCTGCCTAAAGATATATCTAAAGAATTTGAAGTTTATTATAAAGATCTTTATAGGGGCCATAAGCCTACGCCCTCCGTGGAAGCCATTAAAGCATATCTGGACACTGTTCCCCTCCCCCAACTTTCGGATTTCCCATCAATCCCTCTTGCTACAGCCTATTTCTACCCTAGGAATTACTTCTTCGATTAATGATTTAGTCTTAGACAAGGCCCCGGGCCCAGATGGTTTTACTTTGAATTTTTATAAATTATTTGTTAAAGAACTGACATCCCTGCTTCATTGTTTTTTCCTTTACATTTATAACGCTGATCCCTTAGATCCAACCATCCTTGAGGCCTTGATAGTACTGTTGTTAAAGCCAGGCAGACCATCTAATCTGGTCTCCAGCTATCGGCCTATATCATTATTAAATTATGATGTCAAAATTTTGACCAAGATCCTGGCCTTGAGGATTGGTAGGGTCTGGTCCAGACTTTTTAGTCTGGAGCAGGCCAGATTTGTTCCAGCTCGCTCATCAGTGGATCATTTGCATAAACTGGAAGATATTTTCTCCACGTCCAGGGACTCTGCTTCCCCTATGGTGCTGGTTTCCCTGGACGCAGAGAAAGCTTTTGATCAGGTAGATTGGATTTTCCTATTTATTACTTTAGAGAGGTTCGGCTTCCCCCCAGCTTTCTTTTGCTGGAGCAAGATGATCTACTCTTCGCCATCCGGTAAAATTTACTGTAATGGACATTTCTTCTCCAGGTTCTTCTTGTTTTCCGGTACCCACCAGGGATGCCCTTTGTCCACGCTACTTTTCAACCTGTATCTGGAACTGCTAATCCAGCAACTTAAGTTATGTCCAGGTTTATCAGGGATTTCGGTGGGGGGTCTTAGCATTATCTGTTTACGCAGATGATATTTTATTGCATCTATCCCACCCGGTGGTTTCGATCCCAGCGGCTCTGGTGGTCATTAAGGAGTTTGGTTCCTTCTCTAATTATAAACTTAATCTGGAAAAAACAGAGGTACTCCCTCTTACCCCTATGGTCCTAAAGTTGGATATTACCCCTTTAGGCATTCGATGGACCCCCCCAATGTATTACATAGCTAAGGCTTTATTTGTCTCGGGATATCTCCCTTATGAAGAAAACATAATTTAAAAGATCTACTAATTATGATTCAACAGGATTTGTCACAATGGAAAACGTTTCCCTTATCCTTATGGGGCAGAATTAGCATAATCAAAATGAATGTCCTCCTAAGATTATTCTATCCTTTAAATATGCTTAATTTTTGGTTGCCCCTTTCATTTTTTAAACGTATTCACTCTCTCATCACCAACTTCCTCTGGGTAGAGAAGACCCCAGGAGGTCATATAGGAAGCGTTCAGTGTCCAGACTGCAAGGAGGACTCAGACTCCCTAACTTTATGATCTATTATACAGCGAGTCATATTAATAAATGTTTCAAATGGCTCTCTCCGACTCCCACCAATCATGATTCAGGATATGTCCCGATATGGTTAGAACTGGAACAGGACTTGATAAGTAGGTCAGGTTTGTTGGGGTCATCGCTTTTTTATTTACCCCCCTGGCGGTCACTTCCTGCTTCTCTGAAGGACTCCGTAATTGGTACTTCTTTACGGATGTACTACCCATTTTGTGCTTTAATAAAACATCAGTCATCCAAAGATATCTCCCAACCTATCTTCTGTAATAATAATTTTAAAATCAGAGGGCAGGTGATCCCTTCTACTTGGTTACCACAGTTGTCTGATGTTAAAGTCAGAGATCTTGTTTCTCAGGGTGTGCTGCTTACCTCATCTAACATTTTACAGGGATTCCATTTAGAGGTTTCCACTATTTTTAAGATTTATCAGTTAAGACATGTTCTGTTACAGCGGTTTAGGCCTGGTCCTTGGCAGATTGATCAGTCAGAGCTCTGGTCTTCTACTAAAGAACTGGTCTCTAAACCTCATGCGGTTTCTAGCTTATATTCTCTGCTCCTCTCTCATCTAGTCCCTGAGGGGGTAGGTTCTTCCCCCTACTGGGATTCCATTTTTTCCCCTCTCACTCCCTAAGCTGCAGTCGATTTGGAGGGATTTATATACCTTTGTCTCCCAAGACAGGTTTAGGATTACCCAATTTAATATCTTGCATAATCTCTTTTATACGCCTGAAAATTTGGCTAAAATGGGTCAGTTGGTGACAGACACTTGTGTTACATGTGGGCTAGGGGTGGGCTCCCTCATGCATATCTTCTAGACGTGCCCTAAAGTTGCACCTCTATGGGACATTATTGAAGCGAAAGCGATCCACTGCTGTGTTTGGAAGGTATCTTTCATCCTGAAATTTGTATTTTGGGTGATTACAGTACTATCCAGGTGAAAGAGAGAAAATACTACATTGCGTTAATCTCTCTTTCTGTGAAGAAGCTAGTTCTCAGACATTGGCTCGACCAGACCCCTCTTTCTTATCAAGAGTGGTTGCAAGAATTATTGTTCAGCCTCAGGGCCAAGCGTATGATTGCCAGCTTATGCCACAAACCCTGGCTATTTGATAGGAAGTGGGGTAAGCTGCATACCCTGTAAACATCTTAGTCTCATATAGAGTTTTGCTTAACTCCTGGACCTTGCAATTGTACTGGTTACCTTATTTTCTTGTTTTGTTTTTGATTACACGGAGTCACTCTGCAGGGTGGGGTGGGTTGGGGTGGGTGGGGAGTTCTGTTGTTGTTATTATTGTTTGTGTTCTTAGTGTTCATCTATATTATGTCATTAAAGTTTACTTAATTTCCAAAAATATGTTTAGCAGCCTTAGATCTGTCATGTGCAGCTGTGATATCCACCGAATCTGTCTTAGGATGAGAGGAATAATATGCCTTGATTGAAGGGGAAGGATATTGCTTATCCACCTTAGAATGCATGGCAGGCAAAGCACAAAGGTGGTACGAAGTAGTTAAGAGTGGCATCCTCCAATGATGAATGGGTAGGAGGAACAATCATAAGAGGTAGTGTAGACATCTCTAAGAGCTCATAAAGAGTCTTCTTAGAGGAATCTTCCTCCTTGGCAGCAAAACCAACCTTGGACTGGATATGTGGAAGGAAAGCCTGAAAGAAGGCATCCTCTGGAGGTGACCTAGGAGTGTAATACACACTGTCTTCAATAAAGGAGGACAAAGTGGGACAGAAGCCCACCACACATCAGGAGTCAGATCTTCATTCTTTTCCTCATATTCCTCCTCCATTCAATCAGGACTGTATTTCAGTTCCTCCTCCTTGTTGACAATGATGGGCAGCGCGTCGACAGCAGAAGGAGGCTGAATAGGAGGAATGATCGACGGACTAGGCATCGAGGAAGGAAATCCCTGTCTAGGTATGGTGACAAGCATAGGAAACACAGGTGTCGTCGACAAAGTTGACAGCAGTGATCTTGGCAGTGGCAATGGGTCTAGCATTACAGAACCAGTGGCAGAAGCTTTCAAAAAAGTTCAGACATAGCAAATCAACAGACCCTCATGGGGTTGCTGATGACTGATCTATGGACAGGACAGTGCCCAATGGAGGAATCAGCGGTGAATCTCCTAGTGCTGGATTAGAGCCAGTGCCAGACCCTGACCTTGGTGTCTATAAGATGGTCTTTTGGGGACAGCAGATCCCGAGGGCTTAGCCTAACATCTATTTCCAAAGACATATTTTGTTTAAGAGTAGAGCAGGACCTGGCAGAAGAGGTATCTTTTTCTCTATGCCTTAGCTTTTCCTTATTGGATGGCGGATCCACCGATTTAGAAGACCCTGCTTCTTTTCTGATGCAACAGCATGCATCATTGACTGTGGGGCGGGTCCACGGTGACCTGTGGGAGAAGGAGGGCGTGACAACAACAAAGCTGTCTGCGATGCACACTGTTTGTTCTCCACAGCCTTGAGTTTCAAATAAACTTCCAAGGCCTTCTTCCAACGTCTTAGGTAGATTGTTTGAAGCTCTGGAAAATGCTGTAGGCCTTCATAGTTTGAGAAATGCCTACAAAGCGGATGCACACAGGGTGAGCGCCGCCCTTGTAAATTCTGAATTTACCACAGCGACAACAGTGGAACCGCGCTTCCTTTCTTTCATTGGTGACATGCACATTTAAGTAAAAAAAAATAAAAATAAAAAAGCAGTAAAACCATTAACAATAATAGCAAAGTTCAGCAGCGATGGACTGATGAGCAGTTGACTGCGTGAGAAAGAAAACTGAGGCATGATGGGATCGCCCATGTTATATAGGTGGTATTGATGCATTTTGACGTGGCCAGTCCCAGCTAGCAAAAATTTCAAGGTGGCCCTGAAGCTAATGGCTTACGATGTGCCTATGATGTGGCTCAATGGAGGGAAATACCCTCGAAGTAGATCGCTTTTAAAGAATCACTTCCCTGGACAGGACCTACAGGAGCCAATCGTCAAGATACAGGAAGACATAAAGCCCTTCCCTCTAAAGGGCTGTTGCCACAACCGCTAAGCATTTGGTAAATAGCCATGGTTCCAAGGATAAATCAAAGGGCAAGACTCGAAACTGACAGTAACTGCCCTACAGCATGAAGTGGAGGTACTGCCTGTGGCACTTTCAAATCCTGATTTGAAGAAATACAGTATGTCCTTCAAGTCCAGGGCACAAAGCAAATCCCCTTTTGCAGCAGGGGATGAGATCTGGTAGAGACACCATTCAAAACTTTTTGTATTTGAACAGCTTTATGTATCTCAGGTCCACTATAGGGCTCAAATCCCATCCTCCTAGGAACCAGAGGTATCTGAATTAGAACTCTTTGTGCCTCCATTTTGGTAGATGAAGGAAGATTCTCCATTCACCATTTGCACCCATGGAGGCAACAGTGGAGGGGAAGGGAGAAAGAGCCAGAAAGTACGAGAGGTAGCGTGGGCACCACCCTGGCCAATACTGAAGGGTGTCTGCATGGGCACCAGGGGAGGGGACGCAGGAGTGGACCACCACTGCAATGTTTTTTTTGCATAGGGCTGCTGACAGGAGGCATGGCCACAACGGGCAGCAGGCTTGAGAAACAAATCACTACTGCACCCCATGGCTGGTTAAGGGGGTCAGGATCTGAGTTACTTTAAAGTAATCCAGCAGGATTAAAGCTCACGTACAATAGTGTGACTGGGTTGTATAAGATTCTGTCCCATTTATTATGCAGAGAGAGTAAAAAACAAGGATTTGTTTTTCTGTCCTCTCATATTTTATCTCTTGCCTGTTTGATTACATAGTTAAATTTTCCTTGTGGAACCTTTGAACTGGCCACTCCAACAGTCTCACAATTTTCCTCGGTCATCTCCCTTCCTTTACGTTCTGTTTCTATTCTTTCTTTCTCCCCTTGCTTCATTGTGGTTAAAATATACATATTTATATATATCTGTATGTGAACATGGGATCTCTTAGTTTGCAAATGTGTATAATTATATTGTTGAAATGGTTACAGACAGCTATCTGAGTTTATCTGAAACACAAGGGATTAAACTTGAGAAACCTTTTGACCTTCCACAAGCTTGTTTGCAGATCTGTCAGTAGGAAAACCAGCTCTGCCCAGAATGTCTTGATTGGCTACCCCTGTTAAAAACTCGATGTACTGAAAGCAAAAGGTGGTAGTAAATGGGATCTAATCAGAGGAAAGAGAGGAGACCAGTGGGTACCACAGGGTTCAATCCGGGAGCCAGTACTTTTTAATGTCTTCATTACAGACACTGCAGCGGGTCTGGAAGGAAAGGTCTGTCAATTTGCAGATGACACCAAGATCTGCAACAGGGTAGACACCCCAGATGGGGTGGATCGAATGAGGAGGGACCTGGTAAAACTAAAGAAGTGGTCAGAACTCTGGCAACTGAGGTTCAATGCGAAAAAGTGCAAAGTTATACACCTGGGGCATACAGAACCAAGCAGTGAGCTACACAATGGGGGAAGAACTGCTGTCAGTTACCTGGGAGGAAAGGGATTTAGGCATCATAATCTCAGATGACCTGAAGATGACCAAACAATGCACAAAGGCTATGGATAGAGGCAGTGCTATGTTGAGGTGCACAGGTAGTCGTATCACGAGCACGAGAAGAGAGGTGGTGATGCCACTGTACAAGACACTAGTGAGGCCTCACCTGAAATACTATGTGCAGTACTGGAAAGCGCATCTTTGAAAGGATATACTAGACAGGGTAGAGGTGGTTCAGAGAAGGACCACTAAGACTGTGCAGAGGTTGCACCAGAAGACATATGAGGAGAGGCTAAGGGACTTCACTACGTACTGTATATGCTGGAAGAGAGAAGGGAGTGGGGAGACATGACAGAAACCTTCAAGTATCTTAAGGGCATTAACAAGGTGCAGGTGGAGGACATCTTCCAGTATAGGAAAGATACAAGAACAAGGAGGCATGATATGAGACTGGAGTGGGGGCAGATTAAGGAGGAACGTGTGGAAGTATTTCTTCACTGATTGGGTGGTGGACAATTGGAACTGTCTGCCACAGGAGGTGGTGGGGGCGAGCGCAGTGGGGAGGACTCAAACATGCAAGGGACAGGCATAAGAGTACCCAAGATGGAGGAAAGAGAGGCTAAGCTGGTAACCAAGTAGGGTCACCAGCCGCCTATACAGGTTGGGGAAAAAGGCAGACTGGATAGGCCTTGCAGCCATTATGTGCCGACAACTTTCTATGTGTCTATGTATTGGTCATAGGAAATAAACTGACAACATTTGGTACATTGTGTGAAAACAGGAAATATAGCTTAACGAGAACAGGATGCAGAATTTAATTGCCAGGTGAAAACCTCTTATAAAAGAGAGTAATGTTTGTTTAGAGAGAGGGAGAGAGAGAGAGAGATTATCATTTAGATTTAGAGATACTCTCAGAAGAAGGACTTTGTTTTGTTTGAACTGCCTGTATAAGAGCTATCCTGCATAATTTTAATTTTTTTCTTTATTGTTTTGATAATAATAAAAGGTTATTTTCTTCAAGTTTGCCTATGCCTCCTAACCTATGCCTTGCCCAAAAGCATTTTCAACATCACTCCAAAGCAGCCTGGAGCCTATAAATGGGGCATTTGGCACAGCCTGTTGTACAACAATAGCAAATACAACTACTCTAAGCCAGGAATATCTCCTAAGACATATGTCCCAGGCAGTGGCACTGGCAGAGGCATCAGCAGTACCATATCCGGAGCACAACAGATGCCTTCCAGTACCCACTCCAGTCAAGGCAATATCATAGAGGCATAGCACAGAAGGCATAGGCAGACCAGGAGAAGTTATAACATTTGCAAGTAGTGTTCTAGTATCAATAACAATAAAACAGAAAAAAATGAAATTGTACAGGATAACTCTTAAAAAAGGCAGTACAAACAAAACAAAGTCCTCCATCTGAGAAGCTCTGTGTGACAGGGTTAAATAAGCCCCTGTCCCATTTGTTATGCAGAAAGAGTTAAACGCAAGAATCTATTCTATCCTCTCATTTCCTGTCTCTTGTCTGTCTGGTTGCACAACCAAATGTTCTTGTGGGACCTAGGAAATGGTCCTTCTGATGGTCTCATGATTCTCCACCTCTCACTATCTCTCTCCCTTCACTTGCTGTTTCTGTCTTTTCTTCCCCCTTGCATATCTGTGGTTATAAAAATATATGTAAATCTTTGTGTGAAACTGTAAGTGATAAAGGGATCCCTCTGTTTGAAACGGTATATAGTTATACTGTTGAAAAGATTGCAAAAAGCTATTTGAAACTCAAGGGGTTAACCTGAGATGCAGTTTGAGCTCCTCTCAGACTTGTTTGCAAACTTTTTTGCACAGCTGTCAGCAGGAGGTCAGATTGAGACACTGTCATATTTGCAAGCCTGCTCTGCAAAGAAAACGACATGAACTGATACATTTTGTGAGAAACAGGACATCTCCTTAATGAGCTCGGGATGAAGAAGTTAATTGTCAGGCAAAGACTGGTTATAAAACAAGCGGCAATCTTTTGCTGGGGAGAGACTGAAACTTGGAATTAGAGATACCCTCAGATGAAGGACTTCTGTTTTCTCCGTTTGTACTGTCCCCAGCTGCTCCAACTCGTCTGTGCGTTGGTCCCATTGGACTCGCAGGGTCCACTGGGAAATCTTCATGTGCAGGTATGCAAGAGGGACTGTCGCAATGGCCGCTGCCACATGTCCTACCAGTCGCAGGAAGACTCTGGTTGGGAACTGGTGTGCTGAGGAAACCAGGCAAGCCTGTTCCTGAAGGCATTCTGCTCTGTCCGGAGGTAGAAAGGCCTTGCCTTCGGCGGTGTCCAGAATTGCCCTGATGTACTGCAGCCTTTGACTGGGCCACAGGGAGGACTTCAGGAGGCTGGGGGTTATACCTCAGTCCAGAAACAAAGTAAAGGTGTCCTCCATGGTGCTGAGCAGCCAATCCTTGGACAAAGCTGCCAGGAGCCAATCGTCCAGGCAGGGAAAGATGTAATGACCCTTTCTTCTGAGGGCCGCAGACACTACTGCCAGACACTTTGTAAAGACTCGCGGAGCCGAGGACAGGCCGAATAGCAGGGCACGAAATTGATAATGGTTGCCATGAAAGTGGAAATGAAGAAACCTCCTATGGGGCTGAAAGACCAAGATGTGGAGGTACGCATCCTGCATATCCAGGGAGTATAGCCAATCCCCCCAGTGGAGGAGCGGGAGCAGGCCTGGGAGGGTGACCATCCTGAACCATTTGCACTCTATGTACTTGTTTAGGTGGCTGAGATCCAGGATGTGTCTTATGTCCCCTGTCTTCTTCAGGACCAGAAAAAAGTGGGAATAAAATCCCTTTTCCCTCTGAGCTGGAGGAACTGGCTCTATATCCTGTTTCAGCAAGAGCACCTGGATCTCTTCCTGAATAAGGGAGAGGTGTGACGGAGGGTAATGGGAGTTTATGGGAGGATTGTCTGGAGGCATCTCCATGAACTCTAGGACATGTTCTTTCTCTATCAAATGAAGAACCCACTGATCCATTGTGATTTATTGCCATCCCTCTAGACAGAGAGAAAAGCGACCCCCAAATGCCTCCCCCAGGGATTCTGCTTGCGGAGGGGGGTTGGGTAAGGAGTCAGGCCGAGGAACCGGGGATAGTCAGAGAGGCCTGGGAGGTTTTGAGGCTCTAGGACCTGAACCTCCTGAGGCCTGGGCAGTGGCCTTATGCTTAAATGCCCCTCTGTTTTGCTGGCCTCGGGACTGTTGTCCAGTTGACCTATGAAATGGCTGGCGATGGTTCTGCTTTCGATTTGATCTGTACATGGTGTGTACATATCTGACAGTTTTTCCCGACTTCTGGAGATTAGTGATGATCTTCTTGGAGTTCTCACCAAAAAAGACAGAGCCTTAAATGGGGTGTCCATAATTTTCACTTGGTCATCCGGAATAAATCCCGAGATGCAGAACCAAGAATAGCAGCAGAGGCAAATTCCTGAGGCTGCTGCCCTAGTCGCAGCATCTGCCACGTCATAGGAGGAATGCAAGACATGGGTGCCAACATCCGATCCTGATTTTAAAATGTGTTACAGCTCAGCCTTCTGGGGACCATCCTGCTAAGTCTGGACCAGTCCTGTGGCTTTTTCCTACATGGCATCCTGGTATTGGGCCATGTGGGCCAAAAAATTTAGATTGTGGATGGCACATGTGGTCAAGACATATATGTTTCTGCCAAGCTGGTCAAGCTGCATGGAGTCCTTGTCTGGAGGCTGGGTACTTAGGTGACGTGGCCCCTTGGACTAATAGTGAGCTGCTGTGATGACCATAGAGCCAGCAATTGGCTACTCCCCGTAACAGGGTTCATCCCTGGGAGAGTTATAAAGGCAGTCAATCTTTTTGGAAACAGAAGGAGTGGAAGACGGGTGTCTTCATGCTGACTTGGTGACGTCCATAAAGGTGTCCACCAGAGTAGGAACCACCATGGGCTTCAGATCCTTCTGGTGGAGAAAGACAGCCAAACGGTATCTTTCAGGGTCCGGATCTGCAATATTCCAGTCCATATTCGACTGGATGTGCCGCATAACATCCATAAAGGTTGGCCCATCTGGAGGCGACCTAGGGGTATCTTTTCTGTCTGCAGGGGAGGGAAACAATCCCGATTCAGATGATACCGAGAAGGAGAAGGAGCTGCATCCTGACTCCCCTAAGGAGGAAGACCTCGAGGTCGAATGCCTGTGCCTACGGCCATGAGACCAACGTCTGCCTGTCCAAGGATCTAGAAGATAAGCGGAAGTGCTTCCTCCCATGATGCTTGGAGGGACCCCCTGTCCATATCATCCGGTTGCAGGGTAGGTTCCTTGGGCTGCGGAGAAGGTTTTTGAGGAGGAGCTGGAGGCGGGACCCCCGAAGGAGTAGGATCCTTAGGAGGGGTGCCGGCTGGGGAAGCAGGTCACCCTTGACCGCATTCCACCAGGAGGTGAAAAGGGCCATCAGATCCAGCAGAAGATTCTGCGAAGTAGGAGGGTTAACCAGCGTCGGTTGAGAGATGTTAGACAGTCCCAGCGTCGGTCCCTGTGGAGGCGGCAACTTGGGTGTTGGATCTTGTGGAACTGGGTTGGCCGGCGTCGGCCCAACGGGCGCCAGGTTATCTGGTGTCAGCCCAGTGGGTGTCATCAGGTCCAATGGTGGGCCCTCTGGCGTCGGGTGATCAGCAGTACTCAGATTCACTGGCGATGCCAGGCGATCCGGCAATGATGGGATAGGAGTCGCTGGGAGCGACGTCAGGGTGGCCGGTGTCGACGCACAGGCATGGACTGGCGCCGGTCGGGTATGCCACCGGCGTCGGCCTGGAGGAAGCCTGTTTGGGGAGCTAACTCCCAATAGGGGTAGAGGCGTCACTCTGCCGGAGGAGGCAGACGCGTGCCCCTGGGTGACATTGGCACTGAAGCCTGGGACTGACTTAGCAGACAACGAGGCTGGATGGATGACAGGTAAGGACCCACAGCCCAAGGAAGATCTGGCTGAGCCACCTGGCTGCTGGCCCGAAGGCTGGTGAAAGGGCTGGAGCAACACGAGCTGAGGCGGAGGTCAAAGTCCCCAGCCCCGACGAACCACCACGTGACGTCTGGATGAGGGCGGGAGGTTTCACCACGGCAGGAGAGAGGGGTGCTGTCGGTACTGAGTCTGATGACCCGTGGGAGGAGGCCCCGGAACCGGTCGATTTGGAATGTGGAGACCGGGAACAGGAGGAAGACTTATCCTTATGCTTCGCCCTGTGTTAATGTTTTCCATCTGACTTTTTCTCCCGGTGGGAGGACAAAGAACTGGAGGCCCCAGAAATCTTAAAGGAGGAGGAACTTTGGCCCTGGATTTGTTTCTCCATCGCTGCAACCTTCTTTTCTAGCAGGAAGCTTTTTAGGGTCTTCTAGCAGTGAATCCTGGTCCTTTGGTTGAATTTCAAGCAGTGCTTGCTGGCCTCAGTATCATGCTTCATGCCTAGGCAGAAAAGGCAGATTGTGTGGCCATCCTTTGATGGGATCTGCATGTTGCAAGGACACTTGGACTGCTGCAGTTCCACTGAGGAGGTCGGAGTTGAAGACATGCAGAGGAATTGAAGAAAAATGTAACTTTTGCAGAAAATAATAAAACGCAGATAAACGCAGAAAAAAAGGCAGTCGACTGGAGCACAAGGCATCCGTGGAGCCGATGTGCGTGGGTTGATAGCAGGAAAAGAACTGAGGTTGGGCCGGGGACCACCCCTTTTATACCACTGTCCAACGTTGGGGGGGCGGGCTGACATCAGAGGGTGTGCCCGTTGTATATGGCTAGCTAGAAGTTTTCCGTGGGGTCCACTTCAGTCCTTATGTTGTAACCTGCTGCAAGAGCTCCCCCTCCAAGACAGATCTTTTTGTTCCAGGTCGTCTGTGCATTGGTCTCACTTGACTCTTAATTGCCCACTGTGGGATCCTCATGTGCAGCCTTGCCAGTTGTACCGTGGTAATGGCTGCTGCCATCAAGCCTGGAAGCCTCAGGAATGTCCTGGCTGTGACATGCCTGTTGTCATAGACCATCTGGGCCTGTGCTATTAGATGCTTAGCCCTGTCCTGTGGCAGGAAAGCTAGTAGGCCTTGGGTTGTGTCCAGGACTGTCCTTATGTAATGCAGACATTGGCAATGGGTCAAGACTGACTTTGGTATGTTGACAATAATCCCTAGAGCACTGCACAGGTGTCTGGTATGGTCTAGGTTGTAGGAAAGCTGCTCCTTGGAGTGAGCTTTAAGAAAGCAGTCGTCCATGTCATCGAGGCTCAGATCAGGAAGCATAAGAAAAACCAGGAGCAGTTGTAGCATTCAAAATATTTATTTATAGTTGTAGTAACATAAAAAAATAAACTTGTTCAGAAAACTATGTACAGAGGCAAAAATAAAATCTTTCTTGTAATCTTTCTCTTGTTCTTCCAAAAACAAATCTCTATCTAACCTACTGCAGCTCTGCTCAGCTCTTTTATGTAAGTCTTTTCCACCCCCATCCTTAGCAAGCATCTTGTTTTTGCAGAAAGTTCTGTCCTCGTAAGTATCAGGAGCTGCTAGAACAGTGAGCTTCTTGAGGCCCCCACAACCACTGCAAAAAGCTCAGACATTTTTATTTTGTTTTTGTTTACCGGGTAGGGTGTCGCAGTCACAAAATATGACTATTTTCAGACACGACCCGGGAGGTTACAATACAAAATTGGCAGACAAAACAAATAACAGATATAGTTCAGAGGTAATCAACCATATAAGGAAAAATCTACACGATGTTCTGTGACGTAAACAGTATTGTTAATATGACAATGGCAGAAAAATGCACAATAGTACAAAACATAATAAGCATACCATCATAGTGCAGTAGAGTTTTAACACATAATCCATGGTGCATGCTACATATAACAGTAACAAGGGATCAGAGCAAAACTGAAACATTTTGAGAGCTGAGGAAGGGGATGTCAAGCACCCTATAGGGATTTAAAACAGGAACATAGGGCATGTTTGACAAGGAGAGTGTGATGCATCTTTTTAAAAGCAATATGACTTGGTACAGAGCGAACATCAAGAGGTAGAGAATTCCAATATTTTGGGGCCAGGCAGGAGAAAGCTGAGGTTCCTTTTAGGGTTCTGCACCTAGGGGTGTATAGTAGAGAGGGCCAGTAAAGCGGATGCCATAGGTGGGGGACAGAGGCATCAGCATGGCTGCAAGAGAGGTAGGTAGATTAGTTCTAATGATGTTGTCCAGCAGAGTACCAAGGGCAAGGAGTCGATTGGCAGATGGAGAAGGCCATCTAAGGTATGCATATAGCAAGCAATGGTGCTTCAAATGTGGGGAAGCCGAGGCATAATGACAGATACTATTGTACGTTGTATCCCACCTACTTAGGGTGGTTTTCGAAGCATTTATGTAGGTGACAGCACCATACATAAGGGATATAAGTAGGATACCCCTTGAAAGAGCCAGTCTAGCTGAGGGGGTAAGCATCCGACTAGTCCTGTAAACTATTCCGAGTTTGGAGTTTACTGACTTGCAAGTGTCGATGATGTGTTGCTCAGAGTTGAGAATTTCATCAAGCAGGACACCTAAATACTTGAATGAGGTTACTTTCGTAAGGGAGGAGCTATTTGCACAGGAGACTTTGAAAAGGTTGCGGTTTGTTCTAAGTTTGGTTGCAGATTCGAAGAGCATGCCCTGAGTTTTACTTATGTTTAGGACAAGCCTTTTGTTGTGGTTCCATTCTTGCATTATGAGAAATGCAGATGTTAGTCAACTATTTATTTCTTCTTTGTTTGCAGAGGAGGTGTAGAGCACCAGATCATCTGCATACAAAACTGTTGATCACCAAGGGGTGTTAGAAGATATGTCATTCATAAAAATGAAGAAGAGAAGAGGCCCCAAGATGGAGCCTTGAGGAACACCAACATTGATAGGTGCAGAGTCTGACACCGTAGAGTTAAATTTTACCTGTTGTCTTCTATTGCTTAAGTAGCTCTGGAACCAGTTTGTGGCTTGCTCTGAGAAAACAGTGAAGCTAAGGCAATCAAGCAGAAGAGGGTGATCTACAAGATCAAACGCCTTTGAGAGGTCAATGAACACTGCACCAGTCATGAAACTGTGATCCATAGCAGTCAGGGCATCATTTGTAAATTGTATCAGAGCAGTAGAGGTGCTATGTCCCTTGCAGAAACCATGTTGAGCAGGTGACAGGAGGGTATATTTAGAGAGGAACTCGGTGACCTGTATTGCCACTAATTTCTTGAGTATTTTGTTCAGTACTGACAGAATGGCTATGGGCCTATAATTAGCTATGTCCTTCTTGTCACCTTTCTTAAAGACTAGGGTGACTTTTTGCACTCAAGTAACCTCTATTTTTAAAGTCATGTCAAAATATCATTAATATACATTTTACCAGAAATACTAAATATTTTCTAAACAAAAGTGATCCCATTACCAGAGTCATTCCATACATTGATTTGCATATATTTTTATATTAGCTGATACAGATATGCAAGGAAGAAAAACAGACAGCAAGAGAAAACAGAGAGGCGAAAGAATTGCAGGACTGTTCGGACTGATCAAGTCCAAAGTCTCACAGGAAAATTTGGTTGCACAACCAGACAGAGACGAGACAGAAGAAGGATAGATCCTTGCATTTAAACCCTTTCTTCATAACAAATGGGACAGGGTCCTATACCCCGTCACAGTCCAGGTATGGGAAGACATACAGGCCGTCCCTGCGGAGGGCTGCTGCCACCACAGCTAAACATTTAGTAAATACCTATGGTGCAGATGACAAGTCAAAGGGCAATACTCAGAACTGGCAGTGTTCTCCCTGAAACAGGAATCTTAGATATGTCCTGTGTGAGTTGCAGATATTTATGTGCAGGGTAAGCATCCTGCATCTCTAGGGAGCAAATTTAGTCCTCGGCTTGCTTGCCTCATTTTATTTACTCCCCCTTTCCATTCTGACACTCGCCATGTTTCTACCCCTGGCTCTCACTCTTTCCCTATTAACTCTTCCTGCTGCACCCACACTTCCCTGTCCGTTTCAGCCTGGCTAAAGTGCCACCCCATCCACAGTAGTGTCCCAATTATCTACCCCTCCTCCGTCATTATCATAATAAAGAAGAAACAATTACTCACCATAGTAATCTTGTTTCTTCAAAGGGATCACTCATTATGATTAAACTTAACACAGTCAGCCTCCTGTGTTGAACTGCCTGGAGAAATGGAATTTTATGCAAATTATGGAATTCTCAATTGGCTCATGATACTTTCAAACTGCTGCCCTAGCAACTGTTGCACTCTGAGTGCTTCAGATTCTTACGGAGCCTAACTGGGTAAGAGATCCACTAGCTAAAATTAACAACATTAAATAAAATGTTTGCCCTTTCAGGTCAAAACATCCTTAACCAACAAACCTAAGAAACTTTAAGGCCACCTGGACACCAACTGGTTAAACAAAGTGAGTCTCTACCTTAGCCTATATATGAGAAAAGGAAAAAACACCCTAATGCAGGGATGCAGAGCAACTTCTATAGGTTCTAGTAGGGGAGGTAGGGAGGGTTTTTATTCATAATGAGTGATCCCTTTGAAGAAACAAGATACTATGGTGAGTAATTTTTGCTTCTAACCCCAGGAATCACTCATTATGATTAAACTTAATGCAGACTACCAAGCAGTACCTTTGGAGGTTGGGCAGAGAACCTATTTAGGAAACAGCCTCTGCAGTACTGCTGTACCAAACCTAGCATCACCTCTGGCTCGTAAGTCCAGGCTATAATGCTTTGTGAAGGTGTGTACCGATTTCCATGTAGCTGCCTTGCAGATTTCCAGTAGTGGAATTTCTCTTGAAGCTGCCACTGAAGCAGCTGTGCCCCTGGTGGAGTGTGCCTTCAGGCCCAGAGGAACCTGTTTACCCACCTTACTATAACAAAACTGTATACATGCTACTATCCAGTGAGCAATTGTACGTTTTGTTGCAGCTCTGCCCTTACCAACTTCACCATATGAGAGGAAGAGCTGTGATTGACTTGTCCTGTAAGACTTGGTTCTGTCAATGTAGTGGCTAAGTGCCCTTTTCACATCAAGGAAATGAAGTCTCCTTTTTGGAGAACTGGAGTTGTCTGTAAAGAAGACAGGTAGAGTCATAAGACTGATTCAAGTGAAAATCAGACACCACTGTGGGAAGAAATTTTCTATTAGTCCTAAGGACCACCTTGTCCCTGTGGAATGAGATGTAGTCCACATCTGAGCACAGGGCTTGTAATTCACTGATCCTTCTGGCTGAAGTAATGGCAACCAGGAAAACAGTTTTCCAAGTGACATACTTCAAATCTGCGGTTGCCATAGGTTTGAATGGTGCATCCATGAGTTTAGCAATGCAAACAATTAGATTCCAGGCAGGAACTGGTTCCCTCGGGGGAGGGTGCAGAAGATTAAGGCCTTTAAAATATTTTCTAAATACTGGATGAGAGGCCATAGACCTCTTATTACCAACTGACAGGTAAGCAGAGAGTGAAGCTAAGTGGACCTTGAGGGTAGAAGGCTTCAGACTAAGGAATGTAAATGTGTAAGATAACCTATAAGAACAGCCAAATCAGCCCTGACAGGGGTCACACCCTGACCTGTGCACCATATAGTAAATCTTTTCCACTTAGAGAAATATATCTTCTTAGTAGATGGCTTCCTGGAACCCCTAAGAAACTGTCAGCACCTGTTCTGACAGGTTAAGGTTAGCAAATTCTAAGTCTTCAAGAGCCATGCCTTGAGTCTCAGTGATTTGAGATTGGGGTACAGTATCCTGCCCTGCGAGAAGGTTAACAGGTTGAGCCTCCTGGGCAGGTGGATGGGGGAACCACTGACAGAGACAGTAGAAGAGAGTACCAGTGCTGTCTTGCCCAATCCGGAGCCACCAGTATCATTTTTGCTGGTTGGGACCTCAATTTCAGTAGGGTCCTGAATATCATAGGAAAGGGGGGAAATGCATACAGAAACCTCCCTGTCCAATCCAGGGCCATGGCATCCAGAGGAATTGTGCCCCTCAGAGGAGGTCTGCAACAGTACATTGGAAGCTGGTGGTTTTCTGTGGAGGCAAAGAGATCCACCTCTGGAATGCCCCATTTCCTGAAAATTGTACTGAGTACCTGAGCATTCAGGCACCACTCATGGTGGTCCTGACTTATCCTGCTGAGAGAGTCTGCCAAAACACTATCCTTCCCTGGAAGGTGTATGGCTGACAGGGATACTCCCAAGGAATATACCAGGAACCACAGTCTCATTGCTTCTGTGCGCAGCAGATCTGACCTGGTACCTCCTTGCTTGTTGATGTAATACATGGTTGTGGTGTTGTCTGTTCTGACTTGCACCACCTTGTTTTGCAGGTAAGGAGCAAATGCTTTTAGAGCCAGGTAATCGGCCCTGAGCTCCAAGAGATTTATGTGCAACAGAGACTCTTGTGGGGACCATGTGCCACTTGCTGTGTGCTCCAACATGTATGCCCCCAATCTAGAAGTGAGGCATCTGTTGTAAGGATTACTGAGGGGTGTTCCCTTATAAAAGGTACACCCACTCTGAGGTTGTGCTCATCCAGCCACCACTGTAAAGCTTGGACTAAGCGTTTTGTGACTGGAACCAGTTTGGACATAGGATCCATCCTTTGAGACCAGTACTGTCTGAGATGGAACTGAATATCTCTCATTTGAAACCTTGAGCTCATTACCACTGCAGTTGCAGACGACATGTGACCCAGCAGCCTGAGAAATTCTCTGGCTGGTTTGGGTCTCCCAGACACAAAGGATTTTGCAATCTGCAGAATGCTTGTCACCCTGTTTTGTGACAGGAAGGCTCTGCCTTGTCTGGTGTTTAATTCTGCTCCAATAAACTCCAGCACCTGGAGTAGTACCTGCTGAGATTTCTGTTCATTGATCAGAAACCCCAGGGACACTAGTGTAGATTTTGTTAGTGCCAGTGACTGTGCTGCATGGACTACTAACCAGTCATCTAGATAGGGGAAGACTGTTACCCCTTGTTTCCTCAAAAACTCTACCACCACTGATAGGCACTTTGTAAAAACTCTTGGTGCCAAAGTTAGCCCAAAAGGGAGAGCTGCAAACTGATAATGGCCTGACTCCAGCCTGAATCTCAAGAATTTTCTGTGAGACGGTCTGATGGGAATATAGAAATAAGCATCCCTTAAATCTAGAGAGGCTAGCCAGTCTCCCTTTTGCAATGAGGGAATGATTATTGCAAGAGTGACCATTTTGAACCTTGGTTTCAAAATGTACTTGTTCAGAAGTCTTAGATTCAAAATAGGTCGCCAATCCCCATTTTTCTTCCTTATGAGGAAGTACCTGGAATAAAAACCTTTGCCCCTACTTATCAAAGGCACTACCTCTACTGCTTTGATTGCCAGTGGATGCTTTACCTCTGCCTCGAACAGAATCCTGTGTGCAGTTGTTGATGGAGCAAAGGTTCTTGTTCTCAGCTTTGGAAGTGATTTGAAACTGAGTGCCAGGCCCTGGCTCACTACCTCCAACACCCACTTGTCTGTGGTGATGGAATGCCAAGCGTGAAGGTAATGAGCCAGTCTGCCACCTATTGGTGGTCCTGAAATAGGTGATGTTACCTGCACTAGCTCGTCAGGGGTTCTGTGTGGGCTGTGCCTGAACCTGTGGTGCAGGGCCATTCTTTTCATGGTTCTCCTGCCCCTTCCTCTAAAATAACCTCTGGCTTGAAAGAAAGGTCTGGGGTAAGAATCCCTACCTCCCCTACTCTGGGGGGTCTGTAAAAGGTGGAAGGCCTATCTCTGGAATTACTCTGATAGATGGATTTATATTCCTCCACCTTCTTCATATATGCCTCTGTCTTATCCCCCCAAAAAAGAGTTGTTTATCCAGGGGAAAATCCATTGCTTTAGCCTGTGTGTCTAAAGTCAGGTTGGTGGCTCTAAGCCAAGCAAACCTCCTAAGTGAAACAGACAAAGCCGTTAACCTGGATGCAGCATCATTGGCATCCACTGCCATATGAAATTGGTACTTGGTAGCATCAAGTGCAGCCCTTGCTGTATCTTGTAAGTCTACAGCCACTTCACCTGGAACCTTATCAGTCAAAGCTAGAACCGAGTTCCATAGAGCTTTCTGATACTGCACTGAATATGCCATGTAATTGGCCTGCCTAACTAATAAAGAGGCAGTCATGTACCCTTTCTTCCCCATAGCATCCATTTTTCTTGAGTCTTTGTCTGGTGGATGGGTAGCCAATGAGATCCTGGCCTTGTCACAGGCAGCAGCTTGTACTATTCCCTCAGGATCAGGATGAGTAAAAAGAAAATCAGCTGTAGCTCTGTCAAGCTAATATCTCTTGTCAGCTTTCTTATCCACACCAGGGATAGAGGTTGGAGTTTTAAAAATCTATAGTGCAGCCTTTTTAAAGACTTATGCATGGGGAGAAGCAGACGTTGAGTGAGAGTTAACCCCATCATGTCCAGAAAATCTGCCTCCTCCATATCCTCTTCTGTTTCCTGAAGAGGGAGATTCAAGTTTCCACCATGCTCTTGACAAAGGCATAGTGGAGGTATTCTGGGGCCCCTAGGAGGACCCAAATTCTTCTTAGGGAAACCTCTGGATCTATAGGTTCCCCTTCAAAATCATCCTTCCTCCTCCTCCTCCTCCCCAAACACTTCCAGCATTCCCTGCCTTGCTGGGGGTGTAGGAGGACCCGGGGCAGTCGGTGTAGGAACCGGGATTGCCCCCCTGTATGGCTTATAGCACTTGAAGTGCCTTAGTAATGTCCTCAGCCGAGGGCATAGTATGTTTGTCTGCAGGGAGCTCCTTAGCCTTCTCTGCCAGAGGCGCAGCAACATGTTTTTCTTTACACTTTTTCTTTAATGGAACAGGTTAAGATCCTGTTTCCAAAGCCCTTTTTGCTTTACCTTGTTCAGATTTATCTGAACTCTTGTCAGAATCCTTGGCTTTATCTCCATCCTTTTTGTGGGAAGAGGAAGAAGCAGAATTATCTACACTAGAAGCAGAAACAGAAGCCATCTCTTCTAAAATCTTAGACCTTTTCTTTAATGTTTTAGGGCAAAGGGTCTTACAAATATCACAATTGGCAAATATATGACATGTACCTAAACAAGAAATACACAGAGAATGTCTGTCTGCTTTTGCTATAAGTTGCCCACAAGACTCACAACATTTAAAACCTGTGGGTCCTGTGCGTTTTTTAGGTTTATCTAAATGGACCTCTGACATTGATAGACAAAAAGATTATTTCACAAAAAAAAACGTTATTTAAAATACCTTGGAACCAGAGGTTCTTTACATATAACTACCGCTAATGGTTCCGGAAGAAAAAGGAACCGATAAAATACAGAAATTTAAACAAAAATAAAGCGGTTCAAGGAACTGATCACTAAATATATAAAATAAAGCAAAACTGAGGTAAAAACCTCCCAAATAGACGTGAAACCCTCGGTTCCAAGGAACCGTGAAAGGACCGCGAATAAAGACAAAAAACTATTATAACACAAAAAAAATATAATAAACAATGTTTCTAAGGCAGCAATTGAAAATTAAACTAAACTTTAGTACTTATCCACAGATAAACTTTATTCTGAAGACAGTTCAAGGCGAGCTCTCCAGGACGTCCCTACTAGGCAGGCGGAGTAAAGAATCTGAAGCACTCAGAGTGCAACAGTTGCTAGAGCAGCAGTTTGAAAGTGGCATGAGCCAATTGAGAATTCCATAATTTGCATAAAATTGCATTTCTCTGGGCAGTTCAACACAGGAGGCTGACTGCATTAGGTTTAATCATAATGAGTGATTCCTGGGGTTAGAAGTACACGACAGCCATCGTCACTTTCTGTGGTTTTAGCCCAATTTTTCCCCAGTCGTCGGTAATATATCCCTCATCTTCTTTACCTCTCTAACTTGCCACCCAATACATGGCTTCTTTCCCCTATATGTGTAGTTGCTGGCTGTCCCACTCAAAAGATCTCTGCTTATAACCCCTGTATGCCTATGGATGATTGTACATCTGCTGACTTCTTCAATTATAAAATAATGCTGTTTTTTTTTTATTTCAACCTTGTACTGTACTGTATACACTGTATATACTTTTTCTTCCTTGTATATTACTGCTTTTTGTATACCTGCTTCTGTACTGTACTTTGATGTATTCATGACCAGGTCCACCTTTCAAATGAGCCTTGCTCAATGGTGCCCACCTGGATAAATAAAGATTTTGATTGATTGGAAGCAGGCCTTGCAGTGTGACCATTCTGAACTTCTGGTATTCTATAAAAACGTTCAGATCCCTGAGATATAAAATGGGTCTCAGATCTCCTGTTCTTCTAGAAAGTACCAAGAATATAAACCTGAGTTCCTTTGTTCCAAGGGGACAGGTTCTATTGCCTTTTTTTTGAAGTAGGGTATGAATTTCCTTTAGGAGCAATGGAATGTGTTCTGGATGGTAATGGGAAGGCACTGGTGGTTGGCCTGGAGGTAGTTCCAGAAGCTCCAGACCATGGCCTTGTGCTATTATCTGCAGGACCCAAGCATCTGAAGTTACCTTTCTCCACTGGTCCAGGTAGAGGGAAAGGAGACCCCCAACTGCCACCCCTGAAAGCACAGGTGGTGGGGGGTGTAGGAAGGAGTAAGGCAGAGCCGGTTGCTGCTGTCTGCCACCTCTAGAGGCATTTGAGTGGGCACCTGGGGTGGAGCCTGGCAGAGGTAAGCTTTTTGCTGCTCCACCCTTGCTCTGCTGTCTGGTTGCAGATCTATGTCTGGTAGTGGCTGGACGAAAGGGCACCTTCTGCCTAGTCCTAGGCTGGGTATGATAAAAGGAATATACAGATTTCAGAGTTCTGCCTGAAGCCTGTAAATTGGAGAGAATGTCTTGCACATCTGCTCCAACCAGCTTGTATGGTGCACTGAGGATGGATTGCTAGACATCATTAGCAAAGCCAGCCACTCTGAGCCAGGAGTGCCTTCTGAGACAAATAGCAGAGGCATCTGCCCTGGCAGAAGTATCAGAAATATCACAGGTGGATTATAGGAGATGTTTACCTATGTTGGCACCTGCAGACAGAGCATACAGTACCTCCTGTTTAGCAGTGCTCTCTGGGAGGGCCTGGGCGACTGCCTTGGCCTTCCTCTAAAGAGTATTCTGGTATTTTACCATATGTGCTTGGTAATTTCCAATCTTCAACCAACCCTAGAGAAGCTGAAGCAAAAGTAATTTTGCCCAAGACATCAAGTTTTCTGGACTCCTTGTCAGGAGAAAGGGAACTAAGTTGGCTTGGAACCTTAGGCTTGTCATGGGCTGCGCTGATGACCACAGAATCTGCCTCCAGCTGGCCTGCAAAAAAGGGCTTACCTGAGGGGGTCTGGTAGAGCTTATCTGCCTTCCTTGGTATGGCAGGTTATCATGTTAAGCTTGTTCCAGGCAACCAAGGCGGTATCCTCTAGGGTTGGCAGGATGGGAGGAATAACTACTGGTGGAGTACCAGGCAGTTCTAAGAAGTCTACTAAGTTCTTCTTAGCAATATCTTGCTCCTCTGCATCAAGCCCCACTGCAGATTGAAGTTCCTGCATCACTGTTATAAAGGAGGGGTCTTCAGGGGGAGACCTGGAAGTATAAACCACCGAATCCTCACTCCCACTAGAGACTGTGGAACTTGTTCTCTCATAGGTGTCCACAAATTCCTCTCCCTCTTCCTCATCCAGAATAAACTCTGGATTATATTCCTGGTCCTCATCGATGTAGTCTGGAGGACACAGTGGTGGAGATGAAGAAGCCGTTGATGGCCTGGAAGGTATCTGGCGGGTCAACTTGGCAGTCATCTTTGCAGGGGTTTGTTGAGTGGACCCCATCAACAGAAAGCTTCTGGATGGAGGGGGAGGCAGAGGTAAAGTACAGTTACGTAAGAACTTACCGTAACAGTAGATCTTCGAGAGGAGCTCTTGCAGCAGGCTATTACCATCAGGACTATGATGCAGGCACTAGGACCTACTGGTGAAAACTTCTGCCAGCAATACCATCGGGGACTGCCCCGGCCTTGGCCCGCTAACGTCGGTCAGGTACAAGAGGGGCGGATTTCAGCCCACCTCAGTTCTCCTGCCAGGACCCAGCAGAAGGCCTGACAAGAGAAGGAGGTGAAGTCTACCATGAAGAGAGTTGGAGAAGAAAGAAAATGGATCTGCACACCTCGAGGGGGAAAGCGGGAGGGAAGTAGCGCCTGCTGCAAGAGCTCCTCTCGAAGATCTACTTTTATGGTAAGTTCTTACGTAACTGTACTATCTTACTTCGAGTGGGAGCTCTTGCAGCAGGCTATTACCACCAGGACTGAGTCCCAAGCAGTCCCACAGCAAGGAGGTAGCCGACCCCGGGAGGTGGAATATGCTGACTCCAGAGGCCTTAGAACAAAAGCCCTTGTAAAATGGCTAGGCCGAAGCCAGCCCGGCGTCTGGAGACGATATCCAAGCTGTAATGCTTGATAAAAGTATGCACTGAGTTCCAGGTTGCGGTAGCACAGATCTCCTGTATAGCGACATTTTGCAGGGTGGCGAAAGAAGCTGACACTCCTCTAGTGGAGTGACCCCTAACCGGGCACGGCAGGGGTTTATTGTGATGCTCGTACCAAAACGAAACACAGCGAACTATCCATTTAGAGATAGTCTGCTTGGACACCGATTGACCCAAGCAATGTGGTGCAAAGGCCACAAATAGCTGCTCCGATTTACGGTGCTGAACCGTCCTTTTGAGGTAAAACCTCTAGTCCTGTGGACATCCAATGTGTGGAGGACAGCTTCCCCTCTATTAGAAAGGGAAGGAAAATAAACAGGAAGATCAACCGACTGGTTGAGGGTCAATTCTGAGACCACTTTCGGAAGAAACTTAGGATTCGTTCTAAGGGAAACCCTTTCCCTGTGGAAAACAAATAGGGCTCTTTACACATCAGAGCCTGAAGCTTGGAAACCCTTCGAGCTGAAGTAACAGCAACCAAAAAGCAAACCTTCCAAGAAAGGTAACGCAGCTCACAATCCGCTGCTGGCTCAAAAGGAGGGAGGGTGAGTTTCTCCAACACAAAAAGGAGGTTCCAGGGTGGGACAGGGTCCCGAATGGGAGGTCTCATGTGTAGAATTCCTCTAAGAAAGGTGCGGGCCACATCCAATTGTGCCAATGCTCTTTCTCCCATGAGAGCATGGTAGGTGGAGATTGCCCACATGTGCACCTTGATAGAGGAGTAACTCAGGCCCTTATTGTACAAGGAGAGGAGATACTGTAAAGCTGAGTTCACAGGGCAGGTGATGGGATCCAAATGTTGCGGCAACACCCAAAAACAGAAACGCTTCCACTTCATAGCATAGGTGGAGCCAGTAGAGGGCTTTCTTGCTGAGACCAAGACCACGCCACTTCCGGGAAACCCGATTCATTTTGAGCTACATCTGAAGGAGCCAAGCATAGTTGTAAGGATCAAGATCCGATGGACCAGAGACCCTTGGTCCTGGGACAGTAATCATGAGCATATGGGCAGCGGAAGTGGAGGTTCCATGGATAACCGCTGCAGAAATGGGAACCAAATCTGCCGAGGCCATTTGGGGGCCACTAGGATCATCCGGGACCCCGTCTGCCTGTAGCTTGAGCAGTAATCTCTGAATGAGAGGGAAGGGCGGAAAGGCATAGAGAAACCTCTCTGCCCAGCAAAGGGATAACGCGTCTGGCCAAAAAACTCCAGGCGCGTGCTCTCGCGAGCAAAACGCTGGCAGTTTGGCGTTGTGTGGTGACGCAAAGAGGTCCAGCTCTGGAAGACCCCACCTGTCGAAGAGCTGGTCCGCCACGGATTGTAGCAGCTCCCACTCGTGCGCTCTGGCGCGAGACCGGCTGAGGCTGTTGGGCAGATCGTTTAGGACGCTTGGAACGTGCATCGCGGACAGCAGAATGCCCCACTCCAGTGCCCAGTACCAGACTCTCATCGCCTCCCTGCAAAGAGGATACGAATGAGTGTCTCCTTGCTTGTTGATGTAAAAGACGACCGCCATGTTGTCTGTCTGAATTAGAAGAGAGCCTGGTACCAGATCCTCTCGAAAAGCTTGGAGGGCGTACAGGACCGCTCGCATTTCCAGTACATTGATGTGGAGGGACTGCTCCTCGGGTGACCAAACCCCCTGCATTCGATGTGCACCCAGGTGCGCCCCCCACCCCTGGTCCGATGCGTCTGTTGTCAGAGTCTGACCTGGAGGCTCTGGACGAAAGCTGACCCCTTTCCCCAGATTGCTGGGGTCCATCCACCAAAGCAAAGTTCTCCTGACTGGCTCCGAGATCCTGACCAGAGAGTCTAGGTCATCGAAGCTTTGGTCCCACTGCACCCTGAGCATCCACTGTGGGACTCTCATGTGGAGGCGGGCCAAGGGAGTGACTGGAATGGCCACCGCCATGTGCCCCAGTAAACTGAGGAAGTTCCGAGCTGGAACTCGAGACGCTATAGAGATCCATTCTGCCATCTCTTGCAAGCGAACTCCCCTGTCTTGTGGGAGAAAAGCCATGCCCTAGACAGAATCCAGGATCGCTCCTATGAAGGAGAGCTTTTGGCTGGGCTCTGGGAATGATTTTTGTAAGTTCAGGGTGATCCCCAGCTCTCGGAACAGGGTATAAGTGTCTTCGAGACTGCAAGGCTGCCTCTTGACGGGGCCGTAAGTAGCCAATCGTCGAGGTAAGGGAACACATAGTGTCCCATCCGCCTTAGAGCCGCAGCCACCACTGCTAGGCATTTTGTGAAGACTCACGGACTGGAAGAGAGGCCGAACGGAAGTACTCGAAACTGAAAATGCTCCCCTTGGTAGTGGAACCTCAGAAACTTCCGTTGGGGAGGATAGACCACGATATGCATGTATGCATCCTGCATGTCGAGAGAACATAGCCAGTCCCCTTGATGCAGCAAGGGGAGGAGTCCTTGAAGAGTCACCATCCTGAACCTTTTGTACTCGATAAAGAGGTTTAGAGAGCTGAGATCCAGAATGCGACGAAGGTCCCCAGTCTTTTTTGGGACCAGAAAAAATTGGGAGTAGAACCCCTGACCCCGCTGCTCCAAGGGGACCCTCTCTACTGCTCTCTTCTGCAGGAGAGTCTGAATTTCTCCTTCTATTAGTGGGATGTGAGAAGGAGGATAGCGGAGAGCTTGGGCGGAGTATACAGAGGAAACTCTGTGAACTCTAGCGTGTGTCCTCCGTACAATATCCAAGACCCACTGGTCTGCGTAACAGACTTTCACCCTTGAAATGAAGGGAGAAGTGGCCTCAACCAGCTCCCCTGGGACTTCTGGCGGAAGGGGGGGACGGAAGGGAGTCATTGGGCAGAGCCGGGATTTGGGAGAGGGGTCTGGGAGGACTTGGGCCCACGGGCGGGAGGTCCACCAGTCTGCTGGTTCCCAGATCTCCTGCGGAAGCCACCTCTCTGCCCCTGTTGGTTGCCACGGGCTGAACCTTGACTGCCTGAGGGCTTATGAAAGGGCCATCTACGGTGCTGATGTCGCTGGTCGCCACGGTACATCTGGCGGACCGACCAGATCGACTTGCCCAACTCCTGAAGGCAGGAGATCAAAGCCTCCATCTCCTGCCCAAACAACACGGTACCCTGGAAGGGCAAATCCCGGATACCGGCCTGCAGATCCTGGTGAAAGCCCGAGACTCTCAACCAGGCATGGCGCCGGAGGCACACCCCAGAGGCGGCTGCCCCTGCTGCCGTGTCTGCAGTGTCATACGAGGCCCTCAATACTTGGGAGCCTACGTCTGAGCCCGACTGCAGAAGGGCCAGAAGCTCTGTCTTTTTGTCAGAGTCTGGCATGGCCTGTGTCAGCTCTAGTCCCCTTTCCCATAGCGCATTCTGGTACTGTACCATATGCGTTAGGAAATTAAGGGAGCAGATGGAACAGGTGGAGGCTGCATAAACTTTTTTGCCCACCTGGTCCAGATATCGGGACTCCGGGTCGGGAGGCTGTGAGCTGAGGTGTTTCAGTCACCGAGATTTGTCATGGGCAGCCGTGTTCACTGACGAGTTGGCCTGAGGGTGTTCCGCTAGGAAGTATTCCGCCCTCGGGGCCTTATATAGCCTATCCAACTTCTTAGGAACTGCCGGGATCGAGGCCGGATGCATCCAGGTGGTCCTAGTAAGATCCTGGAATGTATCCACCAAAGGAGGAATAACCAGAGGCTTTGGCTCCTTTTGCCTCAGGTACTTGGCCAATCTCCGGCGTTCCGGATCCAGGTCCTCCGTGTACCACTCGTTGGAAGCCTGGATGTGCCTCATAACGTCCATAAAAGTAGGATCATCTGGAGGCGAGTGAGGCTGGTCCTTCTCTCCTGGGGAGCGCTTGAGGCTGAGAGAGGATGAAGAGGTCGACGATGAAGAGGAGGATTGACTACCAGACTTGGAATAGTCTGACCCTGTCCAACAACCATGCCTTCACTGGCGTCGGTAGCTGGGGACCTCGTCGGTCGAAGACTGACTCCAGTCCCTGGACCGGCGATGGAGCAATGACCGACGCCGGGTCAGAGGACCGACGCCGGAGCGTTCTCGGCCAGCATGAGAAGGGATCCTGGAGCGTGACCTAGACCAACGCCGGTGGTCCTCGGACCTAGAGCGGAAACGAGCCCTGGTGGGGGGTGAGGCTGGTGCTCGGTGACTTCTGCGTGGAAGACTCACCCCGGCTGTGGTTCTCCGCAGGGTCTGGTACCGTGTCTGGGCTGGCGGACAGGGAGGACCGCTGTGGACCTGCCCCACCAAAAGGGAGAAAAAGATCATGAGCTCGTCCTTGGTGAAAATTTCAGCCGCCCTTGGAAATGAAGTCTCCGAACGCGGGATGCGAAGCGAGAGCTCTCCTGAGGGCCCAGGGGAGGAAGACTTGGGCGACGGGACGCCGGTATCTCCATCGACCGACCCCACGCCCTTCGCCTCGACCAATGACGGGTGATGCCAGGGGGCGCCGGAGAGTCCTTGGTCTCCGGAGGCGCACCTTTGGCAGGCGGCGTCGGTGCCTTAGCAGGTGGGGCCAAGGCAGGCACCTCTAAGGACCTGGTGATGACCCTTAGCGGAGTCACCTTCGGCTTGGCCGGCTTCTCCCCCGACGGGCCGGCCTTAGCCTGTGGAGTCTTTGGAGGTTCTCCAGACCCTGAAGGATGGGCCTTTTTGGGAGAAGGCCACGAATGCGAACAGGACCGAGACCGGGACCTGTGACGGGACCGACTACGGTCCTTGCTGTGGCGCTTCTTCTCTTTCCTCTTCCCCTCCAGGGAGTGCAGATCCATCTTCTGCTCCAACAGGTAGGCCTTGAGGGCTTTCAGGCGGCGGATGCGGGCCCGGTTGGTAAAGGCCTGGCAATCTGCACAGTTGGCGGTGTCGTGGTCGGGGCCCAGGCAGAAGACGCACCGCCAATGGCCATCCTTAGCAGGGATCTGCCTCCTGCAGTCGCACTTATTTAAGTGTTCGGGTGATGCCGATGCCTGGGAAGACATTGAATCCAGCCGGGTAAGAAACGGCTGATGTCGGTACTGGGAAGCGGCAGGAGCAAGAAAACAACGCTCAAAAGCGGAAGAAAAGTGATGATAAAGGCGTGACGGCAGACTGGCGTCGGTACCGGAGAGCAGTGAAACCGTTGAAAAGAGGCAGGAATCTTGCTAGAAGAAGTTCTTTTCGCTGAATCGCAGACAACAAAGGCACTCGGCTTCACGTGTGGGTACGCCGAAGTAGAAAGAACTGAGGTGGAGCTGGGTCCACCCCCTCTTGTACCCTGACCGACGTCGGGGCGGGGCCGGCGTCGGGGGTGGTCCCCGCTGGTATTGCTGACAGAAGTTTTCACCGGAAGGTCCTAGTGCCTGCGGCATAGCCCTGATGGCAATAGCCCGCTGCAAGAGCTCCCACTCGAAGTAAGATCAGCCATTTAAGAATGTCCGTGAAGGACGCTAGAACCGCCTGAACATCGGCGCAAGTGTTTGTGTCGACAGGAATGCTGGCACATGTTGACGGGGGAGGCAAGGGGTCCAACACTCACTGCGACACACCAGCCGTGATCGATCTGGAGGCACTAGAGGTCAACTCAGCGGTCTGCGCAATGAGCTGTGTCGCCGCCAGAGTGGTCAATGGTCTAGAGGAGGTTGTACCTGAGCGAATGGGTGACCTAGAATGCATGGGGAGATCCTTGCCTTTTAATTTTTGATCTATCCCAGTGCTTGTGAGACAAAGATGTCTTCTCCCGGGACTTGGATTCCTTCAATCCAAAGGAGTGGGCCAGTGACATGGTGAGGGTTTCCTGGTGGAGCTCCTTCTCCATTCGGGCTATGTGCTGTTTTGCCAGATGCTTTTCAAAAGTGCCCTTTCTGCATTACTGAGTGGCCTTATTAAAGCCTTTACAAACCCGGCATGCCTTGATGTTGCGGTCTGGGCCGAGACAACATGTGTATATGTTGTGTGAGTCTTTTGAATAAATTATCTCACTGCTCTCACAATATCTAAAGAGTTCAGACAGCGACGGTTCTGGAGACGACATAAACGCTGCAGAAAATCACTTTTAAAAAGTGATTATTTTAAAGTATGAAAAAACAACGATATCAGCAACGGCATTTCTGTAGCAGGGTCTAACGAGAATGGTCGGCGGCGAGAAAAGAACTGAGTAGGGAAGGGGCCTCCCACATTTATATAGGAAGAGCTGATGTAGGACGCTGTTGTGGACAGCCCCTAGTGAACTGCTTGCAAAAAGTTTCCATGTAGTCCTAGTGCCTGATGGCTATAGTTCCATAGGTGTGGCCTGATGAAAGAGATATCCTCGAAGAAGATCCTGGGAGTTGATGGCATCCTGTAAATGGCCCAAGCCAATCAACACCAACGGGGTTGAACCTGACGACGGATGCTGCATACTATCCATACTAAGTACAGCAGTGGCTGAGCCAGACCCTGTCCCTGGTACCTCATCAACAGTCAGAGAGGTCTGTAGGTAGCATTATGGGAGATGATGATGAGGACTTGTCCTCCTTTAATGCTAACCCTGACCTCACCGGCAAAGCATGTGCCTTATCATTATGCCTGTGGTGATGGCTGGAAAAACAGAACTTCAGTGATGATTTATCCTTGTCTTTGTCCTTGGTCCTCAACGATTTCAGCAGTGACAGTGTCAAACACCAGGGAGCATCCTTCTTGGAGACAGTCAAATGAGAGGGAGAAGTCAGCTTGGAGCCCACAGCCTTGGCTTGAGCTTTCATGGTCTTAATGGCTAGGAAGGTTTCATGAGCCTTCTTTCAGCATCTCCTTGTGACCTGGTTGAATCCTTGGCAGATTATGCAGGCCCTGACATTGCAGGAGAGGCCCAAATACCAAACACAAACCATGTGAGTGTCGTCCTGGAGGATCCTACAGATGTAGGTACAAAACTTAAATAAAGGTTCTTTTGATGATGGCATAAAAAGACAATGTCAAAAACAGAAAAGCAATGTTAGAAAATAATAATGTTGAAAAAAAAATGACACTGTTGTATCTCTGGAGGTCCAACGAGTGGTCGACGGTAGGAGAAAGAACTGAGGAGCAATGAGGCTGCACAGGATTATATAGTACTGGTACTACATGTAATTGTAGGTGGCCCCCGGCTTGCAGAAGTTTCCAAGCAGTCTTGACACCGATGGCTTATAGTTACAAAGGTGCGGCCCAATGGAGGAGATATCCTTGATGAAGATCTAAAGTTTATCCGATTTACACAATTGATTATCAATGCATACAAGATGGTATTAGTTATTGTTTATAATTTCCCTCTTCGCTAATTTCCCATGTTCTGCGATGAATACAGTTAACATTTTTTTCATCTTTTCAAGTGTTATTGCGTCTTCTTTGCAGTAACGTCATGTTAATCACAATTTACCCTTTCTAATACAAGGTTGGTAGTCATCTATTAAGCTACTTTAACATATGTTCTTCAAATGTTTTCAAGAGTGTGGGTTCCATTACTTTACCTGTTATAGTTTTTTTAGTGCTAGTGCTCCTGTAGTTACTTCATATGTTTATACCATTGACCTTTGAATACAGTTTTATGAAAGATCTGTTTGACTGAGAACAGTAGGCCCTATACAATTACATTTCTTTTTCTCTGATAACAGCTGCTGCAGATTGTATTTCAAAATGCTTTCTTATTAAAGAAGAAAGACTTGTTAAAACAAGTTAATATAACAAAAAGCAACTACAACAACAACAAAAAATGTTACAGGACTTACTTCTCCATCTTCTGCTGCTTTCTGGACCTCTACATCTGTGGAAAGAACTGAAGGAAAAAACAGGGTTATATATATGGATTAGCCCCACACCCACTGTCCAAAGAATGGCTTCTGCATTTCAAGTAATGGTACCAATTGATGATTTAGCATTTTGTGCAAATTCCAGCACCCGTTTACAAGTTGAAATTAAATTGGTGAGGCTCTTTAGGGTCCATAAGAGGCAGCTGTATTACAGATGGGAGGCAGACTAGAAGGAAACTGGTGCATTGCTGTTGGTAGTCCAAACCTTCTGACATAAAAATGAATACTTTTACACATCTTGTCATGAGTAAGGGCTGCTCACTGCGGCATAATAGCCTATGAAAGAAACACAGGTTACTCACCTGTAACAGTAGTTCTAGGAATGGTATATGACATTCATCCACACTTTCTGGCAGTGTCCTTTCCCTTTAAGATGTGCCAGAAAGTCTTCAAGATGGCTCCTCCCACCCACCCGGGTGGCAACTCCCTCAGCTCTGCTCCATGACGCCAGATCTTGCCCGCTGGAAGCAGAGTGTGTGCACCGAAGCTAGAGAGGTCGGGTAGGTCCATGTGGATGAACATCATATACCACTCTTAGAACTATTGTTACAGGTGAGTAACCCGTGTTTCTAAGGATGTGGATATGATGTTTATTTCTATGCCTTTCTGGCAGACTCTCAGCAGTTCTCTGGGAGGAGGGAGGCAAGGCGCACACCCCCTACTTAGGAAATAAGGATTTTAGGAGAAGTGAGACCCCCAAACCAGCATCCCGGCGTGACTCTAGGTCAATGTGATAATGGGAAATGTAGATGTGTACTGACCTCCAGATAGCAGCCGTGCAGATTTCCTGGATAGGGACGTCCCTGGAAGCAGCCACCAATGCAGCGGTACTACAGGTGAAATAAGCCCTTAACCCTCTGGGAGGCTCCCTACCTGCCAACCTATAGCAGAGATCAATGCAGGATGTGATCCATCTGCCAACTGTCCGCTTGACTGCAGGTGTGGCTTCAGCAAAGGTGACAAACAGCTGGCGAACCTCTCCTCAAACTCCAGCCGTGCACTCTTCGTAATAAGCAAGCACTCGCCTCAGGTCCAGAGTATGGAGCCTGTGCTCGGCCTCCGAGGTGTGACTGGTGAAGTACACTGGGAGATTAATCACCTGGTTAAGGTGAAACTCTGACACAACCTTCGGAAGGAACTTCAGGTTGGGGTGCAGGACAACCTTATCCCTGTGGAAGACCAGATAAGAAGACTCCACCGAAAGCGCCTAGAGCTCACTGATCCTTCTGGCTGACGTGACAGTGACCTCTTCCACGACAGGTGAGAGAGATCACACCTGTACATCGGTTCGAATGGCTTGCCTATCAGCTTTGCCAAGACCAGCAACAAGTCCCATGGTGGTGGTGGTTCACGCACCGCAGGTGAAATGTGGTCAAGGCCTTTGAAAATGCATCTGACCACCTTCTCCTGTGCCACCGACTGCTGACCGGCCCGCCCCCGGTAAGCAGAAATGGCTGCTAGGTGCACCTTAAGGGTCGTCAACTGAAGGCCTGACTGAGAGAAGGACTAAAGGTAATCAAGGATGCTAGCCAGAGGACAGGACAAAGGGTCCAACCCTTTGCCCTGACACCAAATGGAGAATCTCTTCCATTTGAAGGCACAGTACTTCTTGGTCGACTCCTTCCAAGATGCCTGCACAACAGTGAAGACATCTTTGGAGAGACAGGCCTGGAACTCTAGCCGCTCAGGAACCTGGCCATCAGGTGCAGGGATTGAAGGTCCAGGTGGAGTACCTTCCCCTGACTGATGGAAAGCAGGTCCGGACTTAAGGGAAGACGCCTTGGGAGCCTGCTGCTGAGGCTGAAGAGATCGGGTACCAGAACTGGCGTGGCCAGTCCGGAGCCACCAGGATCACCTATGCCTTGTCCCGCCTGGACTTGAGAAGCACCTTGTGGATCAAGGGAAGTGGAGGGAGGCATAAAAGAGACCTGGGGTCCACAGCCTCGAGAAGGCATCCACCTGCAGCATTACCTGCTGAGGGGAGTGGGTACAAAACATCCTCAGCTTTGTGTTCTTCCTGGAGGCGAACAGGTCCACTTGAGGTGTGCCCCACTGGTAGAACAGACTGTGAACTACCTCTGGGTGGAGAGACCACTCGTGAGACTCCTTGCCCACCTGGCTGAGGGCATCTGCCAGCTGACTGGAGGCTCCTGCCAAATGAATGGCCAAAAGATTCGCCTCCAGGCTGCGTATGAGGGTCCAGACACAGAGAACTTCCTTGCACAAAGGCAGAGAATGCGTTCCACCCTCCTTGTTGATGTAGTACATGGTCGTGGTGTTGTCCGTCTGGACTTGGACCCCTTGACCCCGAATGTGTGGAGCGAATGCAGTCAGCGCCAGCCAAACTGCTCGGAGCTCCAGCACGATGATGTGGCATCAGAACCCCTCAGAAGTCCAGAGCCCGTAGACTCTGTGTTCCCCAGGTGGACACCCCAGCCCGTGAGAGAGGCATCAGTAGTCAGGATGACCATTGGCTCTGGGCGGACAAATCGGGATCCCTTCCTGCAGATGTGTTGGGATCAGCCACCACTGGGTCACCATGACTGACTGGTCAAAGTGCCCCTTGTGCTGAGACCACTGGCTGGCCAGCTCCCACTGCAGGGAGCACATTCTCCAGCAGGCCCAACAGACTATGCTGGTACAAGACACCATGTAGCCCAGCAGGTGCAGGAAGTCCCGGGCAGGGTGCAATTGCCCAACCCGAAATGATCAGGCAAAAGAGGAGACAGCCTCTGCCCTGGCCATCAGGAGCCGGGCTCTGGCTCTGCAAAAGTCGAGCTCCGCCCCGATGAAGTTGATCACCAGCAAGGGTACGAGTTCCGACTTGGCCTTGTTGACCAGGAAGCCAAGTTTGACACAGGTCTGGTGGGCCAGGTCCCTGGACCGCTCCACCTCCTGCCTGGAGGGACCTGCTATCAACCAGTCGTCCAAGTAGGTATAAACCCAGATCCCTTGGCACCTCAGGTAAGCTGCCACCATTGTGATGCACGTGGTGAAGACCCTGGGGGCCGAGGAAAGGCCGAAGGGCATGGCCTGGAACTTGTAGAGGGTTCCCTTGGCTCAAAAGTGGAGGAAACTTCAGTGAGGTGGACAGATCAGGACGTGAAAGAACACGTCCTGAAGATCCAGGTAGCAACACCACATGTTTTGCTCTAGAGATGGCATGATCTGAGACAGAGTTACCATCCTTAAGGTGCGCAACCCGAGGAACTTGTTCAGGTCGTGCAGATCTAGAATGGGGTGCCAACCCCCCATCCGCTCTGGCCCCAGGAAGTATCTGGAGACAAACCCTAGGTGTTCTGGAGGATCCGCAAAAAGAAACACAACCTCCTTGCGGAGGAGCTGGGCTATGTCTTCTCTAAGAGCTGACAGCACGTCTGTGGAAGCCAAGTCCTCCCGTGGGGCACAGGCTTGGCAAGGAGGGTACTGCTCAAACTCTAGAGGCAGACCCTGACTCACCACTTCTAGAACCCACCTGTCCATGGTGACAGTGGACCAGGCAGAAAGGAATTGGTGGAGGCAGCCCTCCACAGGAGGATTCAGGGAAGGCGTGACGGGCATGGGGCAGGCTTGAAGGAGGAGGAGGAGGGCCCAGCTGAGGGGCCACCAGAGCCTCCCCCTACTGGCTTATGGACAGCCGAGGCCAATGACTTGGGCCGAGGTCGTCAAGCCTGAGCCTGCTGGCAAGCTGGTTGCTGGGCTGGCTTGGCCGCAGGAGTAGAGGTGGACCAAAAGGGCTTCTGTTTCTGATACTGCTTGGAGCCCTTGGAATCCTTCTGGGAAGATGTCACGAAGTCGAAGGTGGCATTGGACTTCTCGATGCATGAGAGGTGACCCTCAACCCCGGGCTCAAACAAATCGGTGCCCAGGAAAGGGACATCTGCCAGCTTGTGCTGAGTGTCTGCCGTGAAGGTAGAGATCCTCAGCCAAGCCCTGCAGTGCATGGCCAATGAGGCCACCACAGAGCGGGCACAGGAGTTTCCAATGTCCATGGCAGTCTGGAGCTGTTGTTTGGCCACAGCACGGCTCTGGTCTCGGACCTATTTGGTCGTCGTCTGAAGGTCCGCAGACAGGTGAGGGAGCACCCCATCTAAGGTGCCCAGCAGAACATGGGAGAAGTGGGCCATGAGGAGGGTCGAGCTCGTCTGGCGGAGGCCAAGCGAGGAGGCAGCATAGACCTTTTTAGCTGCATGATCTAACTTCGTGGGACTCCTCATCAGGTGGCTTGTCAACATCCCCTGTGCTGCCAGAGCGCCAAAACACAGAGTCAGCCACCAGCCCCTCGGCCGTGGAGTGCTCTGTGAATCCCAAAAGGGATCCGGTGGGCACCGCATACTTGCGGACCGTCTGGGCAGAAAGCACAGGGCAGGACGTGGGGCACTGCCAGAGCTACAGGGCAGGGCCAAGAATGGTTTCTGCCACCAGGAAAGCCTCCCCAGTCGAGGATCTCGGTCATCTGGTAACGAGTTCATTTCTGGACTGGCTCCATCTTCATACCCATCGACTCAGAGATCAAATGGAGGAGGCCCATGAAAGAGGATGGACCTTCGTCCATCGAGAGATCCCCCACGAACTCCACGTCGACCAGACAGGAGTGCAGGGAAGAACCCACGGACTCCAAAGAGTCATCAAAGAGCGGTCGACCGCCGGAGTCCCCATTGATCCTCCGTGGACAGATGGGGTGACAGTGACCGACAGCTGATGGGGAAGCCCCTTGGCCGGCCAAGACTCCTTAGTTGGAGCGCCGACCACTGACTGTTTGGGCAGTGGCTCCACCACAATCAGCGGAGAAGCCGGAATCGGGACTGTCTTAATTGGTTCTGTCGGCGGAGCTGGCCTTTTGGGCGACAGCCAAGTGATGACCAGCTTAGAAACCAGGGTTGGTATGGCACCCGTAAACACCAGCTATTGTCACATCAAGACCTCAAAGTGTCAACGCAACTTGTGCCACAACCTCTCCTCATCCAAGGATGAAGATGAAGAATAGCGGCGGTGCTGCTTCCCATGGTGCCAAGAGCAGGAGCGCCGATGACGACAGGATGGGCTCAACCCACGTGAAGAAGATCGAGACCTTGACCTCAGCGGGACTCAGAGGGAGTTGGAGATTGCCAGGGCTCCTCCTGGACAGGTTCAAGGACAAAAGGCAGCAGGTCAGCAGAATGATCCATCCCTCTAACGGTCTGTGTCAGGACCAGGGTTCTAGACAAGGATGTATCGGCCTCTTTGGTCGACAACTGGTCGGTAACCTCAAGAAAAATCTCGGCTGGGGCTTCGACCAGCGTCTCGGCCGACAGACCCAACTGGGTTACCGTGGAGCCAGTGGCCAAGGCTGAGGATTCGACTGAAGTCAAATCCAGAGACACCCAGGAATCGGAGGCCCTTGACCAAGAGCACTCCCAATCCCATGATCGACGACGAGTCTTTTCTTTCTTACACTCTTGTTTAGATTTAGATTTGCTGGTGGGTCCCTGACCAAAGGTCGACAGGGACTGGCACAATTCCTTGAAGGAGCCCATAAAAGTCGAGCCCAGCTGAAGTGGCATGAAGGCAGAAGCCAAGGAGGAATGGGCCGCCTCTTCTCCGAAGACTGCAAGCTTTTCAGTGAACCGCACAGCCGCAGAGACCACCCAACATGCATTTTGGATTTGAATGGCGGGTCCGTTACGCTGGGCAACCCAGTTTCAGACAAGCAAGCCAGTCCTCCAGGATGGAAGAATGAAACAAGTGGCAAAAGTTGCAGGCCTGATGATCGTGGTCATGCCCCAGGCAGTAGATGCACATGGCGTGTGGGCCGGTCCTGCACATCTTCTGCCCGCAAGGGCACCAGCGGAACCCGGGAGAGGACGTATCGTCTATTGCGGTTGTGATCAAAGACTGAGTTGAAGACGAAACCCGTGAGAGTTGATTTGGAAGTAATTCGAAGAATTTAAGTGCTACTGCCTATTCAATTTGGGAGCAGTAAGAAGGAACCTGCTTCTTCCAGTGGAAATGAAGATATGGCGCCATAGGCAGGGGCTGAGGGAGATACCACCTGGGGTGGGGGAGAAGCCAGACTGAAGACTTTCCAGCACATCGTAAAGGAAAGGACACTGCCACAAAGTGCGGATAAAACATTATATCCACGTCCCTAGAAGATCCTTTTTCGTCTCTATTTCTTTTTTTGTTCTTCTCAGTGTTGTACGATGCTGAAGTCTTGTTTGGAGTACTTTGTTTACTAAGTGGCACCTTTGAACTCCTAGCTACAGCTTTGACTGAGGCTAATATGCAGGGGACTCATGTTAGGAGCATCCACAGAAAATCAGGCATTACAACATTCTGGCTAGGAAACCTCGAAACACTGACTGTGAACAGCTTCACTGACTCAAACTACTTAAAAACGACAGTCTGAAATGTCCTAGAGGGAGAAAAAGAAATTTCTTCATACTTATGCAATTTCTTTTTCTGTTAGCTCCAACAGTCGATGGGTAGTCACTACAGCTGGATATTGTGTACGCCTACTAGGGGAAATGGCAGAGCCCAAAGGCTGAATCAGCCTAGAATGTTAGGCACGTAAGGATTCCAGACAGCAGCAACTCTCCAGTCACTGTTGCCCATGCAATGCCTCTAAATATGGACATAAATACCATACTGGTTGACTTGACACCAAAGACACACAAATCAGCTGTCTACACAGATAGGACTCTAGCCAGAACAAAATACAATAAACAGTAGCCTACCTCGTCAGATGATGAAAAATGAATGATCAAGGCTCATCTTTGAGAAGTCTACATCTTGGAAGGTCCTGCAGAACTGAATCAACTGGAAACACTTATGCAAAGGACTGCATGCAGTGTAAGCACCCACCTGAAACAAAGGAGGCACCCTTAGTTAACATCAAATTTGAAGCTGTTAAATCTGTGTGCTAGGAACCAACATTCTAATGTGGAACTCTTTTTTTTTTTTTTTTGCACATATCTATACAAGCACAAGTGCAGCGGGTAAACTGTAGAGGGATGTCCAGATAGGCTTACAGTCAGAGTTTATAATAGGACAACAGACATCCCTGCACTGCCATAGCAGACAATATTCTCCCACAGGAGCGAGGCTTCTGGGCGGGCCTCATTGACAGTATTAGAGCTCAGCTAACAGAAAAGGAAATTACAGTAAGTATGAAGAAATTTCTTCTTTCTGTAGCGCTCCACATTGTCACTGGGTAGCCATTACAACTGGCTTCTAAAAAGCAGTACCGAGTGGGGAAGTATGTTGTCCTATATGTCAACTATGCACAGGAAAGGAATTTACCTGTAAACTGCCGCCTCAGAAGAGCTCTGAACATCCAATCTGTAATGCTTGGTGAATGTGTGGATGGAAGATCATGTACCTGCCTTGCAGAACTCTAAAAAAAAATCTCACCTCTCTCCGCCCAAAAGGTGGCCATAGCCCTGGTTGAGTGAACCTTGTTGAGAGCCGGAGGCCTCTTCTTTATGCGACATAAGCCTTGGCAATCTTACCCACCTAGCTAGGGTAGCCTTTGGGCTTTTTTCCCTGCTTGGCCGCTCCAAATAGGACGAAAAACCTATTCAATTTCTGGAACTCAGTAGTCCATCTAAGGTATGCCCTAACTGCCTGTCGCGGATCTAACTTGTGCCACTCCTTCTCCTTTGGGTGAGTAGGTTGCGGACAGAAGGATGGAAGACAGCTTTCCTGGTTCACATGGAAGGCTGTGGAGACCTTTGGAATGAAAGGCGGGACTGTTCTGAGTACCACCTTGTCCTGACGCATGACAAAGTATGGCTGTTTCTGTTGTTTTGTTTATTTAAAATCTGGTTAATCCATGGGCCAAGAATCCACTTTCACGGGTGACCAAAACAAGCCTTTGTGGGACAAATCCTGGAGCTCACCAGTCCTCCTGGCTGAGTACATAGCAACTAAGAAACACACCTTGTAAGACAGCACATCCAATGGTATCGATGAAAGCGGTTCGAAAGGCTCCTTACAAAGACATCCCTGCACTGGCATAGCAGACAATATTCTCCCACAGGAGCAAGGCTTCTGGGAGCAGGGAAGGCAGTAAGGCAGACAAAGTCCCAAACTGAGGAAACACTAGCACGAACAGTAAAAGAAGGTGACAAGACTTTCTATAGATACATTAGTGAAAGGAGAAAGTCCAGAGTGGGTATTGCTAAGCTTAATGGAGAAAAGGGAGCATGTGAGGAGGACCCTGTAAAGGCATCTATCCTAAACAGATACTTTTGCTCAGTATTTACTGAAGAAGGTAGGGCAGGGCCCACAGCTCAGAATCATGGACACAGGGAGGTGAGCACTACTCCCTTCACAAAAGAAAGGGTCCTACAAGAGCTTGCTAAGCTCAGGGTGGATAAGGCAATGGGACCTGATGGCATACATCCCAGGGTACTAAGGAGCTAAAGGTGGAACTAGCAGAGCCATTAGCAGAACTGTTTAGTGAGTCTCTGAGCACAGGAGAGGTCCCAGAAGACTGGAGAAGGCTCATGTGATCCTGCTGCACAAGAGTGGTAGCAGGGAGGAGGCAGGGAACTACAGACCAGTCAGTCTTACCTCAGTAGTGGGCAAGATTATGGAGGCACTCTTAAGGAAAGGATAGTGCAACACCTGAATCCATAGGGCACAGGATCCAAGACAGCATGGGTTTACAAAAGGAAGGTCCTGTTAAACTAATCTCATAGATTTCTTTGACTGGGTAACCAGAGTGGTGGACCAAGGGGAGAGTTGATGTCGCCTACCTTGACTTCAGCAAAGCTTTTGACACTGTCCACATGGAAGATTGATAAATAAGCTGGGTAGGCTCGGGTGGGTCAGAAGTTGGTCAACTGGGTGGCAAACTGGTTGACGGGCAGAAAACTGAGAGTGGTGGTAAATGGTATACAGTCAGAAGAGATGCAAGTCACAAGTGGGTACCTCAGGATCAGTCCTGGGGCCAGTCCTCTTCAACATCTTCATTAGTGACCTTGCAGATGGACTAGAGGGTGAGGCTTGTCTGTTTGCAGATGACACCAAGATCTGCAACAGAGTAGATGATCCCGATGGGGTGGGCAGAATGAGAAGAGATCTGGATAAACTAGCAAAATGGTCAGAAGACTGGCAACTGGGATTTAATGCAAGAAGTGCAAGATCATGCACAGGGAAGAGAAACCATGAAGCCACCTATAGGCTGGGAGGGAGTTGCTAGCAGTCACAAAGGAAGAAAGAGACTTGGGCATCATCATCACTGATGACCTGAAATCATCAAGCAGACCTCTAAAGCAGTAGGTAAGGCTAGGGGTGTTTAGTGTATTAGCGAGGGTATCACAAGTCGTAGAGAGGTAATAATCCTCTTTACAAGACACTGGTTAGGCTCCATCTGGAGTACTGTGCAGCATTGGAGGCCACACCTTCACAAGGACATTAACCAAATTGAGGCAGTCCAGAGAAGGGCAACCAAAATGGTAGGGACTGCATCAGAAGACATATGAGGACAGATTACAGAGCTCAATATGTATACCCTTGAGCAAAGGAGGAGAGAGTGATATGATCGAGGCATTCAAACACCTTAAGGGCATTAACAAGGTGAAAGAGTCTAACATGTTTAAATATAAGAAAAATAGCAGGACAAGAGGACACAGCATGAGATTAGAGGGGGCGGATGAGGGGGATGTGAGGAAATTCTTTTTCACAGAAAGGGTGGTGGATACATGGAATGGCTTACCTCAAGAAGTGGTGGCTATGAATACAGTGCAGGGCTTCAAACAGGCATGGGATAGACATAAAGGAGCAATACAAATGAGTATGAATAGATAGGCCACTGACAGAGCAAAGGCCAATGGCACATTTCTAAAGGTAGAAAAAGAAATGGGCAGACTGGATGGGCCTTGCGGTCCTTATCTGCCGTCAACTTCTATGTTTCTAAGAGCATTCAGAACTAGGTTCAGGTCCCATGGTGGAACAGGGGATCAGAACAGAGGTCAACTCCTGCTGACAGTCGCAGAAAACAAATAACCTCCCAGTTAGTCTCTAGGGACAAACCCAAGGAGGCTCCAAAGGCTGACACCTGACCTCTCAGAGTGCTCAAGGCCAAATCTTTTTCCACTCCTTCCTGAAGGAAATCCAAAATCTGAAGAACCATGGCTTTGGAAGGCCGTATATTGTTTTCCTGCCCCAAGCCGAAAAGGTGGTCCATACACGAGCATAAGCTGCCAACATGGAATTCTTCCTGGCAGCCATCAGAGTGTCTATCACCTTCTTAGAGAAACCCTGTTTCAGAAACTAGGCTGCAAGCTGCATCGCTCCTGAATTTGGATACAGATTGGGGCCCTGTGAGAGAAGGTCACCCAGCACTGGAAGGTGAAACGGTGTGCGCTGAGCTAGGTTCGCTAAGTCCGAGAACCACGGTCTTCTGGGACACTCTGTAGCTATAAAGCTTCCTCTTGAGTGCCTTATTTTACATATGACCTTGGGGAGGAGCAGCAGAGGACAGAAGGCATATGGTCTGCTGAAATTTCATGCTTGTGACAGGGCACTCACTGCCTCCACCTATGGACACCGGTAGTGGCTGAAGAACTGCTGAACTTAAGCATTGTGGCTAGAGGCAAACAGGTTGATCTGAGGATGACCGACTCTTTGGCACAGAAGTTCGAACACCTCTGGTTCAACATCCACTCCCCTGGCTGGACATTTTCACGGCTTAGCCAGTTAGCTTGAATATTCAACTGCCCACCAGGTGAACTGCTGATAGAGAGAGAAGATTCTCCTTTGCCCACAACAGGAGATATGTGGCTTCTTTCAGCATCTCCCAGCTCTTAATGCCCCCTCGATTGTTTATGTATGCCACTGTAATGGTGCTGTCTGACCTTATTTTCAAACTTTGGACTGCACCTGACTTTGAAAATGAAGGCGAGCGAAGCGCACAACCCTCATCTCCAGAACGTTTATGTGTAGGTGCTATTCCTGTGCTGACCAAGTCCCATGAATGGGAATGTGGTCCGGGACTGCTGCCCAGCCTGATAGGCTGGCACTGGACAACTCTGGGGGGGGATTTCCAAGGGAGACCCTCTGCTCAGATTCTCCAAACTCACTCCCCAACTCAGAGATTGCTGCAGTCGTAGTGAAATGGGGATTCTAGTCAGATAATCCTCCGAGTATGGATCCCAGGCTGAGAGCAACTCAATCTGCATGGGCCACCTGTGAAGGCGAGCCCACAGAACTAGTTCTATCATCACCATCATGAGACCCACAATTCGCAGAAGGCAGTGAGCTGAAGCCAACAATTGGCTCCTCAGCAACAGACCCTCTCTAAATAGGGTCTCCTCTCTGGCTGGCGAGAGGAAAACCTTCCCCATGTCCATCCGGAACACTTCTCCTAGGTGCTCCAGGGTCTGTGACGGATTGAAAGAACTCTTCTCCCAATTCACCATCTAGCTGTGGGAATCTAAACACCTCCAGAGTTTAGCCACCAGGACTATAAGCACCTTTGAGAAAACTTGGGGGGGGGGGCTGTTGCCAGCAAAAAGGGGAGCACCCTGTACTGGAAGTGCTGTCCCAGGACCATGAACCTGAGGAACCTTTCATGAGAGTGCCGGATGGGGATGTGGAGATACACATCCCTCAGCTCTATGGAAGCTAGATAATCCCCCAGATGGACAGCTTGGATGACTGAAAGCAGGGACTACATCTTGAAGGTTGTGTGGCGAACAAACTTGTTTAGGTGTTTCAGATTCAGAATAGGTCTGAAACACCCCCTGATTTCTTGGGAACGACAAAACAAATCAAGTAGAATCCCTAACCTTGCTCGCTGGGAGGCACTGGTACGATCGCCCTGATTTAAGTGAGGTGTTCCAGGGTCTGTGACACTGCTTTCCTCTTCACGGGGTCCTTTGGAACCAAGGATGGCAGAAAATATCCCTTTGAGGGAATTGTTGAAAATTCTACTACATAACCCAAAGCCAGAATTTCCAAAACCCAAGCATCTGATGTTATCCGGATCCATCTTGTGTAAAAACTGTGCAGTCTTCCACCAAGGGAAGGGAAGCAGAGATGAGCCCACGTACCCTCATTGTGAGGTGCCCTCTTTTCACCCTGGGCCTCTGTTCCGTATTTGGGCAAGGACTCCTCTGCTACTATTGTTCTTGAAACCAGAATAGGATCTTTTGCTCCTCTGGTTTCCGATGTTCCGAAAGGGATGTAAACCCCCTCGATACTGCCTCTGTCAGTCACCTCCTTAACCTTTTGGAGTACAACCGGCCTTTTACTGTTGTTTTGACACTGGAAGGTGGCACTTTTTATTCTGGATATCTTACAAAATATCATCTAAGCTAGAACCAAACACAAGCCTCCCTCAAAGGCTAAGTTAAACAGCTTAGTCTTCGAAGCCTGATCAGCAGCCCAGTGTCGAAGCCAAACTCCCCGCACAGCGGACACAATGTGGTAAGCGGAGCGAGCCAACGCACGCAAATTCTCCACCATGTCATCTCCTAAGAAGGTGGAGACCATGGAAGACAACTGCAAAATGCTTGCCCCCCTCCGAATCCGGGGGATCGGAGCTGCCCAGGGTCGTAACCCACATGTTTAAAGCTCTGGCAATAATAAAGGAGGCATAGGAGGTGTGGAGGTTTGTGCTGTTGGAGGTGAAGGCTCTTCTGCACAAAGCATCCACTCGCTTGTCGTGCGAATCTGTTAAAGCCAAGGACCCTTCAACAGGAATAGTGGTGTGTCTGATGGAGTTATGAACTGTCTAATCCACCAGAGAGGGGGCTTCCTACTTGTGAGGGAAACACCATACCTTAGGTTTCAGCAGATATTTTCTTTGGTTCATACCAGCCTATTCCTGTTCAATAATTTGGTCACAATGAATAAAGTTTGGAAAACACTGGCGTGGAAAAGGACATGGACAGGATAGGACTGACATTCAATGCCTCCATAGATTGCACTTCCTTAAGCTGTAATATTCTACATAACCCAGGTATCAGATAGAACAAAGACTTGGTATCAAACAGGGGAGGGATAGGAATCCTCCTCTTTGGCTCCATCCACTACCCTTCCTCCTTCTCAGAAGGGTCGTCCTCCTCATCTTCAAGTAGCTTCCTAGGGTCAGGATTTTCCCCTAAGAACCCCGATATCCTCATTCTCATCCTGACCCTCTGAGCCTGCATATCCATATTAGCAGCCCTGTCCTGCTGTGGTGTACCTAGACGTGCCTCTGTGGGCCACCTCCTGACCCAAGGGGCCAGGTTTGGGGTCAGGTGTATCTGACAGGATGTCCTATGAACATCGGGCCCCAAAAGGTCTCCTAAGAGCAACAAGAAAGAGTTACGCAATTCTGCTCTGCCACTGCCAGCTGGTACACCAAGTATATCCCTCCCCAGCTCGGAGGTCCAACGGGGGTTAGAAATGGACCATAAGAGACATATTAGCTTGAGGAACACAATGGGGGAAACAAGAACCCAGAGGAGAGGGTCGCATTACCCTTTTGCAGGTCTTACATCATTTAAAAATGAGAGGTCTCCAATAAGCCATTTTGCCAAGTAAAGTTGCCCTTCAGGTGCCCACGGTTAGATACCTGAAGTTTTTCCCCAAAGAAACAGTGTACTACTGCCATGATTCCCACCTCCGACTGTGGGGAAAAGGAGAGAAACTGAAAACAGTACACCTTTCAGCCCTAAAGCTTACTGTCAGAAAGAAAAGGTCTGTACCAGCAGAGCTGCTGCATCTAGCACTGATGTAGAAACGCAGCATCGCGGTATGGTGTCACAACGCCTGTGTGTGACATCGGCATGCCAGGGGAGCTGGGTTTCATATTGGCATGCTGAGACTACAGAAGCCTCTTGAAGAGTGGAGCGTGCGCCCAATGACCAGAGAATGACGAAAAACCATCAGGAAGCTACACGGCTCAATGAAGCCTATAAAAATCGCCAAACCACCTGAAGGGCAGAAAAATGGACTAATAACCCACCAAAACGAATCTGAGAGTACCTAGAGTCAAAAGGCTCTCACTTCAAAAATATATATTTTTTTGGATTGCTGAGAATTAAAGGGGAAATGCCCCTGTAAGGCAGAGAGCCAAATTTAAAGGGAAATGTCCCTTCAAAAGGTAGCAAAAAACACGTGACAGGCAGACAAGAGACGCCTTAAAAACCAGGGAGAAGGAAATGACACTTAGAGATGGAGGGGAGCCCCCAGGAGTGCCCTAGACTAAACCCCAAGAGAATAAACAGAAAACTACCTGAGGCACTTTTGTTTTTTAATATAAAAAAATTGGAGACCTGTTGAAAACACACATTCCAAAAATATGAGGCAGACGTGGCCCCCAATCCAAGCACAGGCAGAGGAAATGGGAAGAGCAGGTTAGCCAATTTGAAAACCACAGCTTAACAGGCATGATACTAATTTAGGGGTGCTCCCTGTTACCAGTTAGCCCCAACCTGCTATGCAGAATTGCAGCCACGGAAGACTATAAGTTGATTTTTCTTCCGAGAAGCTTTTCAGTCGTTTCCCCCTCAATGGCACAACAAAGACTGGGGAGTTGTTGCTGTCTGGAATCCTCATGTGCCCAACATTCTAGGCTGATTCAGCTTTTGGGCTGTGCCATTTCACCTAGTAGGGATGCACAATACCCAGCTATAATGACTACCCACTGACAATGTGAAGCGCTACAGGAAGTAACATTTTAGAACAGGGGAGAGAGCTCAAGTGTTACTGTGTCTTGTACAATTACATCAGCATTTTGAGAGATCTTGAAGCAATCTCCACTGTGTACCGGACAACACCTCCATAAATATTTAAAAACAGAGATATTATTTAAGTGATAGCATTAAGTTTTGTGGAGTATACGAAGCAATAACTGGCTTCTGTGGCTGATTAAACGCCACTAGAATTTGTGGTAAAAATATATTTTTCAGTAGAAATTAAATTTAACTCGCAGCACACTTAATATCTCCTCCATGCGTCTGTGACCTGTAGTGCTACAGGATGAAGTATGAAGCTCATTTATGACTAGCTGATGGTTTTGGAGTTGTATGTGTGAAAGTAGTAATATCGGAGACTTACTGCCAGATAGATTATTTGAAAGTTGGTCCTGTTCAAAAGTGAGCGCTAGAACCCTTTTTAGTTTCTTCTGCCAGATTGAATCCATGATTTTGGACATGCGCATTAACAAAGCAGGCAATGCGCACGTCCAGAATCACACTTCTATCTTTGAATGAATAAGTGATATTTTGGGCTGATCATTGATGCTCGCAGATCACCATACTGTATATCCTCATCCACCTCTCTTTGCACAAGAAAGTTGGAACCTTGAAAAATGGCAAATTGACTTTTGATTGGCAGTATAAGATTAACTGTTTGATTAGTGATTTAAATAGTTAAAAGTTAAATGTACTATTTACATCCAAATATCATATACTGCTTGTATCACTATTAAGTGTTATGTAGAAAAGGAATTCCTTTTTTGAAGCTCTGACATTACAAATTAGTTTAGAAATTTTATAGCACTGTTTATTTGTCTCTGCACCTTTACATGGATGCACACTGTTTGTAGCCAGAATGGAGTTCATGTTAATCAATTAGCAAAACCTGTGTGAATGTTAAATTAAGTGACTTGTGATGTATTTAAACAGTTGCCTTTTCCCTACCTATCACACCCCCTGATGAAGGGTTAGTTCCCGAAGTGCCGGGGCGACTGGTAATGTGGCCGATCCGGTCACACTACTGTAATCTGATAAGCATTGAAGCTTTTTTGAACTGTGTTTGCTATTGTTTGCCTTGATTCAATTTTCGTGGAGTGCAACAGGCATTTTTTGTTTGAGTTTCAAATAATCTATCTGGCAGTAAGTCTCCCATATTATTACTTTCACAAATACAACCCCCAAATCATCAGTTAGTCATAAATGAGTGTCTTACTTCTTCCTGTAGTACTACAGGTCACAGACGCACGGAGGAGATATTACGTGCACTGCAAGTTAAATTTGATGCATGGGACATTTTTTTTTAGTATTGAAAAGAAATCAAGGGCAGGCTGTCAGCGTGGCTCAGTTGGTAGCACATCCGCCTCTGGACCAGAAGGTCGTGGGTTCTCGTCCCACACCAGGATTGGACTTGCACCTAAAAATCGCTGGCATCCGAGTGCAGTATTGGGGGGTGCTGTACTGCTGGGGTGTGCTGTCCTTCGGATGAGATGTTAAACCGAGGTCCCTTCTACCCATCCTGGTGGGTGTCCAGGTGGAAGTAAAAGAACCTAGGGCACTCTTCGCAAAGAGTAGGAACATTCGCGTGTCCTGGCCAACATTCCCTTCCTATAAACCGTTCATGCAATTATCCAGGCTGTGTGTGGGTGATGATGTGCGATATGGCCGCACCACACATTCAGTCACTTCACTACCAGTCTACGTTGCTTGTAAAGCGCTTTTGGATGTATGAAAGCGCTATATAAATACTGATTCTTCTTCTTCTTCTGTAGATATTATACACGTTGGATTAGAGACTTTGAGTTAGCGTTTGAAAATTAGTTACACTGGGAGACAGTGTCTGTGAGTGAGATTCAGTGTAGGAGTGTGAGTGGACAGGAATGGAAGGGAATGTGGATAAACGACTGTGGGCGTGGTTATAGACAAATAAACTACGTGGGCATGTAGGTGGTAGTTTGTGGGAATATAACTACCAGTTTTCCTGTGTTCTGATTGGCTGACACTAGATACCTGTTGTATAATTTCCTATAATATCTTGAAAATCACAAAACACAGGGCCAGCCACCTACAAGGGCATAACTACCCCTACCAGTCTGGTATATCCCGTGAAGAATCCTTGTGGGATGGAATTCAGCAGCCTCTGTATAGGTGACCCATTACTCAAGTGGGCATGCATGAAGGAAGGAAGAATGCAAGTAACAGACCAGAGAGACCAAAATGCTATGCTATTTGCTCACTATACCTTGTTGGGTAGATTATTTATACTATTTTATTTGTATTACTGCTAGGAACAATCAGCTATTAATTTGTGTAATTTTTGTCTAAGTAGCCGACTATATAAATGTTAAATTCCTCTTAACTGAGAATTGTATGTGTTTATTTAAAGTATGCAATGTGTGGCAACTTTTGACATCATCATCCTGGAATGCACTACGGTACCTCATTGAAAATGAGCCTATGACTCAATTGAGTTTATATATCTCTGTTCATTATGACATGAATAAAAACAGGTTACTCACCTGTAACAGTAGTTCTAGGAGTGGTATATGTTGTTCATCCACATGCTTTGGTATGTCCCCTTCCGCTTAAAATCTCACCGGAAGTCTTCAAGCTGGCTCCTCCCACCCGGGTGGTATATACCTCGGCTCCGCCCCATGACGCCAGATCTTAGCCTGCTGGAAGCTAGGTGTTGTGCGTCCACAGCCGGGGAGGTCAGGTGGGTACATGTGGATGAACAACATATACCACTCCTAGAACTACTGTTACAGGTGAGTAACCTGGTTTTCTAGGAGCGTGGATATGTTGTTTCTCCACACTCTTTGGCAGACTCCTAGCAGTTCTCCGGGAGGAGGGAGGCAAGACTCACACCCCCTACTTAGGGAACAGAGATTGGAGAACTGAGGCCCCAAAACCAGCATCCCGGCATGACTCAAGGTCAATGTGGTAGTGGGTGATGAAGGTGTTTGCTGACTTCCAGGAAGCAGCCCGGCAGATTTCCTAGATAGGGATGTCTCTGGAAGCAGCCACCAATGCAGCAGTATGGCAGGTAGAATAAGCTCTTATCCCTTTGGGAGGCTCCTTGCCTGCCAACTCTTAGCACAGAGCTATGCATGATGTGATCCATCTTGCAACAGTCCGTTTGGCTGCAGGTCTGCCAGAAGAAAAAATTACTCACCACAGTAATCTTGTTTCTTCAAACGGATCACTCATTATGATTAAACTTAATGCAGTCAGCCTCCTGTGTTGAACTGCACGGAGAAATGGAATTTTATGCAAAATTATGGAATTCTCAGTTGGCTCATGCCACTTTCAAACTGCTGCCCTAGCAACTGTTGCACTATGAGTGCTTCAGATTCTTACGGAGCCTAACTGGGTAAAAGACCCACTAGCTAAAATTAACAACATTAAATAACATTTTTGCCCTTTCAGGTCAAAACATCCTTAACCAACAAACCTAAGAAACTTTGAGACCACCTGGACATCAACTGGTTAAACAAAGTGAGTCTCTACCTTAGCCTATATAAGAGAAAAAGAAAAAACACCCTAATGCAGGGATGCAAAGCAACTTCTATAGGTTCTAGTAGGGGAGCTAGGGAGGGGTTTTTAACCATAATGAGTGATCCTTTTGAAGAAACAAGATTACTATGGTGAGTAATTTTTTTCTTCTAACCCCAGGAATCACTCATTATGATTAAACTTAATGCAGACTACCAAGCAGTACCTTTGGAGGTTGGGCAGAGAACCTATTTAGGAAACAGCCTCTGCAGTACTGCTGTACCAAACCTAGCATCACCTCTGGCTTGTAAGTCCAGGTTATAATGCTTTATGAAGGTGTGTACCGATTTCCATGTAGCTGCTTTGCAGATTTCCAGTAGTGGAATTTCTTTTGAAACTGCCACTGAAGTAGCTGTGCCCCTGGTGGAGTGCCTTCAGGCCCAGAGGAACCTGTTTACCCACCTTACTATAACAAAACTGTATACATGCTACTATCCAGCGAGCAATTGTACATTTTGTTGCAGCTCTGCCCTTACCAACTTCACCATATGTGAGGAAGAGCTGCGATTGACTTGTCCTGTAAGACTTGGTTCTGTCAATGTAGTGGCTTAGTGCCCTTTTGACATCAAGGGAATGAAGTCTCCTTTCTGGAGAACTAGAGTTGTCTGTAAAGAAGACAGGCAGAGTGATAGACTGATTCAAGTGAAAATCAGACACCACCTTGGGAAGAAATTTTCTATTAGTCCTAAGGACCACCTTGTCCCTGTGGAATGAGATGTAGTCCACATCTGTGCACAGGGCTTATAATTCACTGATCCTTCTGGCTGAAGTAATGGCAACCAGGAAAACAGTTTTCCAAGTGACATACTTCAAATCTGCAGTTGCCATGGGTTTGAATGTGCGTCCATGAGTTTAGCAATGCAAACATTTAGATTCCAGGCAGGAACTGGTTCCCTCAGGGAGGTGCAGAAGATTAAGGCCTTTAAAATATTTTCTAAATACTGGATGAGAGGCATAGACCTCTCCTTACCAACTGACAGGTAAGCAGAGTGAAAGGTAAGTGGACCTTGAGGTAGAAGGCTTCAGACCTAAGGAATGTAAACGTGTAAGATAATCTAGAAGAATAACCAAATCAGCCATGACAGGGGTCACACCCTGACCTGTGCGCCACATAGTAAATCTTTTCCACTTAGAGGAATATGTCTTCTTAGTAGACGGCTTCAAGGAACCCCTAAGAACTGTCAGCAACTGTTCCAACAGGTTAAGGTTAGCAAATTCTAAATCTTCAAGATCCATGTCTTGAGTCTCAGTGATTTGAGATTGGGGTACAGGATCCTGCCCTACGAGGAGGTTAACAGGTTGTGCCTCCTGGGCAGGTGGATAGGGGGAACCACTGACAGAGACAGTAGAAGAGAGTACCAGTGCTGTCTCGCCCAATCTGGAGCCACCAGTATCATCTTTCCTATTTGGGACCTCAATTTCAGTAGGGTCCTGAATATCATAGGAAAGGGGGGAAATGCATACAGAAACCTCCCTGTCCAATCCAGGGCCATGGCATCCAGGGGAATTGTGCCCCTCAGAGGAGGCCTGCAACAGTACATTGGAAGCTGGTGGTTTTCTGCGGAGATAAAGAGATACACCTCTGGAATGCCCCATTTCCTGAAAACTGTACTGAGTACCTGAGCATTCAGGCACCACTCATGGTGGTCTTGACTTATCCTGCTGAGAGAATCTGCCAATACATTGTCCTTTCCTGGAAGGTGTATGGCTGACAGGGATACTCCCATGGAGTGTACCAGGCACCACAGTCTCATTGCTTCTGTGCGCAGCAGATCTGACCTGGTACCTCCTTGCTTGTTGATGTAATACATGGTTGTGGTGTTGTCTGTTCTGACTTGCACCACCTTGTTTTGCAGGTAAGGAGCAAATGTTTTTAGAGCCAGGTAAACGGCCCTGAGCTCCAAGAGATTTATGTGCAACAGAGACTCTTGTGGGGACCATGTGCTACTTGCTGTGTGCTCCAACATGTGTGCCCCTAACCTAGATGTGAGGCATCTGTTGTGAGGATTACTGAAGGATGTTCCCTTATAATAGGTACACCCACTCTGAGGTTGTGCTCGTCCAACCACCATTGTAAAGCTTGGACTAAGTTTTTGTGACTGAAACCAGTTTGGACACAGGATCCGTCCTTTGAGACCAGTACTGTCTGAGATGGAACTGAATATCTCTCATTTGAAACCTGGAGCCCATTACCACTGCAGTGGCAGATGACATGTGACCCAGCAGTCTGAGAAATTCTCTGGCTGGTTTGGGTCTCCCAGACACAAAGGATTTTGCAATCCGCAGAATGCTTGTCACCCTGTCTTGTGACAGGAAGGCTCTGCCTTGTCTGGTGTTTAATTCTGCTCCAATAAACTCCAGCACCTGGAGTGGTACCTGCTGAGATTTCTGTTCGTTGCTCAGAAATCCCAGGGACGTTAGTGTAGATTTTGTTAATGCCAGTGACTGTGCTGCATGCTGCAGGGACTGTCCTACTACTAGCCAGTCATCCAGACAGGGGAAGACTGTTACCCCTTGTTTCCTCAAAAACTCTACCGCCACTGATAGGCACTTTGTTAAAACTCTTGGTGCCAAAGTCAGCCCAAAAGGGAGAGCTGCAAACTGATAATGGCCTGACTCCAGCCTGAATCTCAAGAATTTTCTGTGAGATGGTCTGATGGGAATGTGGAAATAAGCATCCCTTAAATCTAAGGAGGCTAGCCAGTCTCCCTTTTGCAATGAGGGAATGATTATTGCAAGGGTGACCATTTTGAACCTTGGTTTCAAAATGTACTTGCTCAAAAGTCTTAGATCCAAAATAGGTTGCCAATCCCCATTTTTCTTCCTTATGAGGAAGTACCTGGATCAAAGGCACTACCTCTACTGCTTTGATTGCCAGTAGATGCTTTACCTCTGCCTTGAACAGAATCCTGTGTGCAGTTGTTGATGGAGCAAAGATTCTTGTTCTCAGCTTTGGAAGTGATTTGAAACTGAGTGCCAGGTCTTGGCTCACTACCTCCAAACCTACTTGTCTGCGGTGACAGAATGCCAAGCGTGAAGGTAATGAGCCAGTCTGCCATCTACAGGTGGTCCTGAAATAGGGGATGCGACCTGCTCTAGCCCGTCAGGGGTTCTGTGTGGGCTGTGCCTGAACCTGTGGTGCAGGGGGCCATTCTTCTCTTGGCTCTCCTCCCCCTTCCTCTAAAATAACCTCTGGCCTGCTTTTGAGGCTGAGGCCTGCGCTTGAAAGAAAGGTCTGGGGTAAGAACCCCTACCCCTACCTCCCCTACTCTGGGGTCTGTAAATGGTGGAAGGCCTATCTTTGGAATTGCTCCCATAGGTGGATTTATATTCCTCCACTTTCTTCATATATGTCTCTGTCTTATCCCCAAAGAAAGAGTTGTTTATCCAGGGGAAAATCCATTGCTTTAGCCTGTGTGTCTAAAATCAGGTTGGTGGCTCTAAGCCAAGCGAACCTCCTAAGTGAAACAGACAAAGCCGTTAACCTGGATGCAGTATCATTGGCATCCACTGCCATATGAAATTGGTACTTGGTAGCATCAAGTGCAGCCCTTGCTGTATCTTGTAAGTCTACAGCCACTTCACCTGGAACCTTATCAGTCAAAGCTAGAACCGTGTTCCATAGAGCTTTCTGATACTGCACTGAATATGCTATGTAATTGGCCTGCCTAACTAATAAAGAGGCAGCCATGTACCCTTTCTTCCCCATAGCATCCATTTTTCTTGAGTCTTTGTCTAGTGGATGGGTAGTCAAGGGGATCCTGGCCTTGTCACAGGCAGCAGCTTGTACTACTCCCTCAGGATCAGGATGAGTAAAAGGAAAATCAGCTGTAGCTCTGTCAAGCTGATATCTCTTGTCAGCTTTCTTATCCACACCAGGGATAGAGGCTGGAGTCTTAAAAATCTGTAGTACAGCGTTTTTTAAAGACTTATGCATGGGGAGAAGCAGACATTTAGTGGGGGTTAGCTCCATCATGTCCAGAAAATCTGCCTCCTCCATATCCTCTTCTGTTTCCTGGAGAGGGAGATTCAAAGTTTCCACCATGCTCTTGACAAAGGCATAGTGGGAGGAGTATTCCTCAGGGCCCCTAGGAGTGGACCCACATTCATGCTCAGGGGAAACCTCTGGATCTTTAGGTTCCCCTTCAAAATCCCCCTCCTCCTTCTCCTCCCCAAACACTTCCAGTATTCCCTGCCTTGCTGGGGGTGTAGGAGGAACCGGGGCAGTCGGTGTAGGAACCGAGATTGCCACCTGTAGGGCTTGTAGCACTTGAAGTGCCTTAGTAATGTCCTTAGCTGAGGGCATAATATATTTGTCTGCTGAGAGCTCCTTAGCCTTCTCGGCCGTGGGCGCAGCGACATGTTTTTCTTTACACTTTTTCCTTTATTGAACAGGTTCAGATCCTGTTTCCAAAGCCCTTTTTGTTTTACCTTGTTCAGATTTATCTGAACTCTTGTCAGGATCCTTGGCTTTATCTCCATCCTTTTTGTGGGAAGAGGAAGGAGCAGAATTTACTACACTAGAAGTAGAAACAGAAGTCATCTCTTCTAAAATCTTAGACCTTTTCTTTAATGTTTTAGGGCAAAAGGTCTTACAAATATCACAATTGACAAATATGTGACTTGTACCTAAACAAGAAATACACAGAGAATGTCTGTCTGCTTTTGCTATAAGTTGCCCACAAGACTCGCACCATTTAAAACCTGTGGTCCTGTGCATTTTTTAGGTTTATCTAAATGGACCTCTGACATTGATAGACAAAAAGATTACTTCACAAAAAAACATTATTTAAAATACCTCTGAACCGGAGGTTCTTTAAATATAACTACCGCTAACGGTTCCTGGAACCGATCGCTATTCGGTTCCTGAAGAAAAAGGAACCAATAAAATACAGAAATTTAAACAAAAATAAAGCGGTTCAAGGCGATCGCTAAATGTATAAAAATAAAGCAAAACTGAGGTAAAAACCTCTCAAACAGATGCGGAACCCTCAGTTCCAAGGAACCGTGAGGGAACCGCGAATAAAGACAAAAAACTACTATAACACTAATTAATATACTAAACAATGATTCTAAGGCAGCAATAGAAAATTAAACTAAAATTTAGTACTTATCCACAGATAAACTTTATTCTGAAGACAGTTCAAGGAGAGCTCTTCGGGACGTCCTTACTAGGCAGGCGGAGTAAAGAATCTGAAGCACTCAGAGTGCAACAGTTGCTAGGGCAGCAGTTTGAAAGTGGCATGAGCCAACTGAGAATTCCATAATTTGCATAAAATTCCATTTCTCGGGGCAGTTCAACACAGGAGGCTGACTGCATTAAGTTTAATCATAATGAGTGATTCCTGGGGTTAGAAGCGGCTTCTGCATAGGTGACAAACAGCTGGCGCACCTCTCCCCGAATTACCGCCGTCCTCTCCTAGTAACGGGACAGAGCTCATCTCAAGTCCAAGGTATGGAGCCTGTACTCGGCCTCCGAGGTGTAATTAGGGTAGTATACCAGCAGGGTTAACATCTGGTTAAGGTGAAACTCTGACACCACCTTCGGAAGGAATTTCGGTTGGGGCGTAGGACAACCTTGTCCCTGTGGAAGACCAGATAAGGGGAGTCCACCGAAAGTGCTTGGAGCTCCCCTGTCCTTCTGGCAGACATGATAGCCACCAGGAAGGCTGTCTTCCATGACAAGTGTGACAAGGCACACTTGTGCATTGGTTCAAATAGCTTACCCATGAGCTCTGCCAGTACCAGCAGTAGATCCTACGGAGGTGGAGGTTCACGCACCGGAGGGGATATGTGATCCAGGCCTCTGGAAAAGTGCCCAACCACTGTCTCCTGCACCACTGTCGGCTGACCGGCCCGCACCCGGTAAGCAGAGATGGCTGCCAGGTGCACCCTAAGGGTCGATGACCAAAAACCCCCTTTGGAGAGAGACCAAAGGTAGTCGAGGATGCTAGCCACTGGACAGACAGAGGGCCCAGGCCCTTGCGCTGAAACCAAATGGAAAATCTTTTCCATCTGAAGGCATAACATTTCCTCGTCGATTCCCTTCTGGATGCCTCCACCACGGTGTAGACATCTTTGGGAAGACCCTAAGCCTGGAACTCTAGCCGCTCAGGTACCAGGCTGTGAGGTGCAGGGATTGAAGGTACGGATGGAAAACCTTCCCCTGACTGAGTGATATCAGGTCTGGGCATGCTGGGAGCTGCTCCGGGTGCCTGCAGCTGAAGCTGAGGAGATCTGGATACCAGAACTGGCACGGCCAGTCTGGGCCTACCAGGATCACTTGTGCATTGTCCCTCCTCACCTTGAGGAGCACCTTGTGGATCAAAGGAAATGGGGGGAAGGCGTACAGGAGGCCTGGGGTCCATGGCCTCGAGAAGGTATCCCCCTGCAGCGAGCCCTGCTGAGGGGGGGCGGCATGAAACAGCCTCAGCTTGGTGTTTTCCTTGGAGGCAAACAGGTCCGCCATCAGTTTGCCCCAGTAGGAGAACAGGCTGTAAGCTACCTCTGGATGGAGAGACCTCTCGTGGGATGTCTGGCCTAAGCGGCTGAGAGCATCCGCCAGATGGTTCGAGGCTCCTGTCACATGGATGGGTAGATCTGTTTCTAATCAGCTCACAAGGGTCCAGATGTAGAGCACCTCCCTGCACAGCAAACGGGAGTGCGTGCCGCCCTGCTTGTTGCGGTAGTACATGGTCGTGGTATTGTCCATCTGGACTTGAACCACTTGACCCCGGAGCTGAGGAGCGAAAGCTGACAGTGTCAGTCTGACTGCTCTGAGCTCCAACAGGTTGATATGGCATCGGGACTCCTCGGGAGTCCACAGCCCATGGGCCCTTTTGTCCCCCATGTGGGCTCCCTAGCCCATGAGAGAGGCATCGGTCGTGAGGACAACCGTCAGCTTGGGGCGGACAAACGAGACCCCTTCCTGCAACCGGTTTGGGGCGGTCCACCATTGGAGAGCATCCCACATCTTCTGGGTTACAGTGATCAGCTCGTCGAAATGACCGTGGCACTGAGTCCACTGGGCGGCCAGCTCCCATAGGAGGGGGTGCATGTGCAACCGGGACCAATGGACCACCGAGGTGCACGCCGCCATGTAACCCAGAAGGCGCAGAAAGTCCCAGACAGGGTGCAATTGCCCAACCAGAAATGATTGGGCAAAGGAAGAAAGAACCTCGCCCTGTCCATGAAATAAGCTCTGGCTTGACAAATTCTGGTGTGCGTAGAAACTGTGCAATGCATGCCGTACTGCAGCCATTTCTTGGAGATTATTCACCAAATTTGCAACATGGGTTTTTGGGACCCCATCATGAACAGTGGCACTGTCGTTTCGTTAATCAGTCCCAAAAAGTGATTATACAGTGACCATGAAATCACCTTCGGGACCGAGTAGCTAAATGACAGTTACATGTCCATGAGGTGGGGTCCCAAGAACTCAATGTTGAAAATTAAATACAATCTCAAAATGGCTGCGATATCAACCTAGCTTGAGGCCCTCCCCATTGACTACATTATACAGCACTTAATCGATTCCTCAGTTCACAGTTTGGCTTAGAAGAGGCGGATGTGTCCCGGTCCAGAAGATCTCTGCTTCAGACTCCCGGAGGGTAAGTATGGGTGGAGGGTGCAGGGAGGTGGGTGCTCAGTGGGGGGAGGGGGACTGGAGACAACGGTGGACCATTTTCTTTTGGTTAAAAAAAAAACACACGGGAGGACGGTTTCTTTCTTTTACAGATTTTTAAAAAACATTTCAGCACACTGGGGTGGGCTCCCAGTGTGCCACAATAGTAGTGGTGGTGGTGGGGCATGCCGACACAGGATTGGACAGTCCCGATGTGACGGATTACAAGCGTTTTTGGGGTGGTGCGCGCATCCAACACTGGGAGTGGGCATCTCAGTGTTGGAGGCGTTTTGGCACACTGGTGTGGGCTCCCAGTGTGCCACATTAATGGAGAGAGGGGGGATACATGCCGACACTTGGATTGGGCAACCTGATGTCAGCTTTCCTTGGAGTGTGTGGCGGGCAGTAGGAGCTGTGGCTCATTGCTTATTTCACAAGGAAAGGCACACAGAACAAACAAGTTGTTGGCAGAGCAAGGGCCAGGGACAGAGTGCTGGGTGGCAGGAGCCAACCAGTTTGCGAGGAAGGGGTGCCGCTGCAGTGACAAAACTGTTTGTGATTGAAGTGGCAGATTTGTTTCAACTCCTTGGCTCTCTTTGAAGCTGCTGTCATCAGCAGCTTCCCCCGCGATTGGTGGCTGAGGGACGCTTCCAGTAAAGCGTCCACTGCATTGGCCATGCGTGCAAGCAAGCATAAAAATTACTTACCATAGTAATTTTGTTTCTTCCACAGGAATCTTACTGTATTCTGACTTCTGTAGTATGGTCTCACCATAAGACTGCCCCGGAGCCAAAATGGTTAATAGAACCTATGCTAACAACAGAATGTTAGGCTCGAGCTCAGTTTTCAAACCACTGTCCCTGGAATACATCCTGCAACTGTCAGACTCTTACAGAGCAAACATAATAACAAACTATCTAAACTACAACTAATTAACAGAACCCAACTACAAACAATCCCCAAAAATGTGAGCAACACAAAGACTTAAGTCACTATGCCTGAAAACAAAAACCACTCAAAGGTTCCAAACAGCATGCACAGCTGTGTTGCAGTGCTACTGGGTTCTAGCAGGGGAGGTAGGGTGGGAGCTCAGAATACAGTAAGATTTCCTTGGAAGAAACAAGATTACTAGGGTAAGTAATTTTTTCTTCAAACCCCAGGAAATCTTACTGTATTCTGACTTCTGTAGACTATCCAAGCAGTACCTTTGGAGGAGGGTAGAGAATCTATTTAAGAAACAGGATCTGCAGTACTGCTGTGCCAAATCTGGCATCACTGGGTATCCAGGCTGCAGTGCTTAGTATACGTGTGAGCTTAGTATAGGTGTGAACCATTTTCCAGGTAGCTGCTTTGCAAATTTCTAACAAAGGGATATCTCTTGTAGCTGTTATTGAAGCAGCTGTACCCCTTGTAGAGTGGGTCCTGAGGCATACAGGGGGCTCTTTACCCACTTTGCTGTAGCAAAATTGGATACAGGCAACAATCCAGTGGGCAATGGACCTCTTTGAGGTGGGTTTGCCCTTCCCCACAGGTCAGGAAGAGCTGGGTTCTGTCTTGCCTGTGGCCCTTTGTATGATTCAAGTAGTAGCTTATAGCTCTCTTGACATCAAGACTATGCAGTCTTTGTTCCCCTGAGCTAGAGTGATCAGTGAAAAAGACTGGTAAGGTCAGGGACTGGTTAAGGTGGAAGTCTGAGACCACCTTAGCGAGGTACTTCCTATTAGTCCTAAGGACCACCTTGTCCCTATGGACTGCTGTGTAACCTGGCTCTGTGGACAAGGCCTGTAGCTCGCTGACCTTCCTGGCTGAGGTGATGGCTACTAAGAACACCGTTTTCCATGTCACATACTTAAGCTCTGCTGAGGACACAGGTTTGAATGGTGGTTGCATTAGCTGGCCAATACATATACTGAGGTCCCATGCAGGACTGGGCTCCCTGTGAAAGGGGTGCAAAGCAGTAGACCCTTGAAAAACTTTCTGAATACCTGGTTGGTGGCCAGGGATGCCCCTTTCCAAGCAAAGAGGTATGCAGAGACAGCTGCTAGGTGTACCTTAAGGGTGGAAGGCTGAAGGCCAAGGGAATGCAAATGTGCCAGATCGCCCAAGGTTACTGATAAGCCAGCCTGGCAATGGTCTATTAGTCTCTGTTGGCACCAAGTAGAAAACCTCTTCCATTTAGAAGAGCAAGTCTTTCTAGTGGAGGATTTTCTAGATAACCTGGAACCTCTAGCACCCCTTCCGAGAGGTGTAGGCTGGCATATTCCAAGTCTTCACGAGCCAAGCTCTGAGTCTGAGGGACTGGAGATTGGGACACAGGATCCTGCCCTGAGAGGAGGTCAGTAGGTTGCATCTCCTGGGCAGGGAGATTGACTTGGATACTGACAGGGTCAATAGCAGGGAATACCAGGGCTACTTGGCCCAATCTGGAGCAATGAGGATCACTGTTGCTGGTTGAGCCCTGAGTTTGTTCAGTACTCTGAGCAACAGGGGGAATGGAGGAAAGACATATAGCAACCTACCTGTCCAGTCCAACAGCAGTGCATCCAGAGGGACCATGCCAACTGCAGGGATCTGCAACAGAACTGTGGCAGCTGGTGACTGTCTGGGGCTGCGAAGAGGTCCACCTCTGGGGTGCCCCATCTTCTAAACACCACTTGTAGGTTCTGCCTGTTCAGTGACCATTCGTGGTGGTTCTGATTGATCCTGCTTAGGGCATCTTCCAGGACATTGTCCTTCCCTGGGAGGTGGACTGCTGAAAGGAAAGCCCTAGTGAGTAAAGCCAAGTTCCACACCTTCATAGCTTTTGTGCCGGGGGGGACCTTGGGCCCCCTTGCTTGTTGATGTAGTACACTGTGGTTGTACTGTATGTTCTGAGTTGAACTACCTTGCCCTGCAGCACTGAAGCGAAGGACTGACTGCCCAGATAAACTGCCCTGAGTTCCATCAAGTTTATGTGAAGCAGAGACTCCTACTGGAACCAGGTGCCGTGTGCAGTGTGTTCCCCTAGGTGGGTACCCCATCTTAGGAGGGAGGCATCCGTTGTTAAGATTGCTGCTGGTGGCAGCTGGAGGAAATGCACACCTTCCCTGAGGCTGTACTTTTCCTGCCACCATTGCAGAGCTTGGAGCAGGATTCCCGTGACTGGTACCATCTTTGACAGGGAATCTCTTTTCTGGGACCAGTGAGACCTGAGGTGGAACTGAATGTCCCTCATCTGGAATCTTGACCCTGACACTGTTGCTGTTGATGCAGCCATGTGTCCTAACAGCTGGAGAAAATGTTTTGCAGGTCTGAGGGTATGCAGTTGGAAGGAGCTTGCCAGCTGCACCAGGCTGTCTACCCTTCCTACAGGGTTCTAATTCTGCCCCATGAACTCCAGGGGTTGAACTGGCATTAGCACTGACTTTTTCTGGTTTACCAGGAAGCTCAGTGTACGCAGAGTATCCTGAGTGGTGGCCAGTGCATCTCTTACCTGTTGAGGAGAATAGCCTAACACTAGTTAGTCATCCAGATATGGGAAGACTAACACCTTGTCTCCTTAAGTGTGCTACCACTACTGCCAGGCATTTGGTAAACACCCTTGGAGCAGAAGTCAGGCCGAAAGGTATGGCCCTGAACTGGTAGTGGCCTGATGGCAATCTGAACCCGAGGTACTTTCTGTGTGATTGCCTGATGAGAATATGGAAGTAAGCATCTTTTGAGTCCAGAGATGCCAGGTAATCTCCCTTCCTGAGTGTAGGGAGAATGGTAGCCAGTGACCATTTTGAACTTTGGCTTTGTCAAATGTCTGTTGAAATGCCTGAGATCCAGTTTGGGTCACCACTCCCCTGTTTTCTTTAGAGTGAGGAAGTACCTTGGGTAGCGAACCCTTCTCTTTTGGTCCAAGGGAACAAGCTCTACTGCTTTGTCCTGAGTTAGTTTTGTTACTTCCTCCTCCAACAGAGTTGCTTCTGATAGGCTGGCAGGTCTGAAAAATCTTGCCCTCAGTTTGGGCAGGATCTTGAAACTGAAAGCAAGTCCCTGGCCCATTACCTCCAGGACCCACTTGTCTGTAGTGATGGATTCCCAAGCCTGGAGATAGTATGCCAGCCTGCCTCCTACTGGAAGTGACCCTGGCAGACCCCTCAGGGGGTCTGCTTAGTCTGTGCACTTGGCTGAGTGCTGGGGCTAGCATGGCTGCCGCCCCTTCTACCTCTGAAGTACTCTCTCTGGGGTAGGTAGGCTGGCAATACCTGAGCCTGGAGGAAGGGCCTGTAATGGATTCTATCCCTGCCACCTATGCTTTGGTACTTCTGGGGTGTTGCTGCCTTCTCTTTTGCAGCAGCACTCTTATAAGCCACTTTATACTCATCCATCTTCTTCATTCTTCACCGATGAGAGATGTAGGCTCTCAAGGAAAATCCAGTGCCTTCGACGATGTGTCCTGGGGCAAATTAGTGGCCTTTAGCCAAGCAAATCTCCTTAGAGACACTGAGGTTACCATTTAGTCTAGCTGCATCATCACTGGCATCCACTGCCATCTGAAACTGGCATTTAGAAGCCTCTATGCCCCTTATCGCAGCTTCAGACAAGTCTGATGCCTTGGGTCCAGGGCATGCTTTGGCTAGCTCTAAAACAGTGTTCCAGAGGCTCTTTTGGTATCTGGACACATAAGCCATGTAGGTTGCCTAACGGCCAGAGTGGCTCCCAAATAGGACTTCTTGGCCACAGAGTCCGTTGTTCTAGAATACTTCTCAGGTGGGTGTGATGCCAGGGGACTCCCTGCTTTGTCACATGCAGCAGCCTGCACCACCCTTTCAATGCTGGGGTGTCCAAAAAGGAACTCTGCTCCAGACTTGGCCACCCAGTACTTCCTGTCCATCCTCTTGTCCACTGGGGGAATGGAAGTGGGAGTTTGTAAAATCCTGGAGGCCTGTCTCTTTAGGGACTTGTAGATGGCCTTTTTGTTGCTGGCACATCCATCATTTCCATATAGCCTGGTTCCTCTTCTTCCTCTCTGGATTCCTGGGTGGAAAGGTTTAGTGCTTCAGCCACCTGTTTCATGAAGGCAAAGTGGGAGGAAAATATCCTCAGCTCCCTTCTCAGGGGAGTCAGGATGCTGAGGATCAGGGGATGCATCAGGTTCAAGAGGTTCCCCAAAATCCACATCACCACCATCATCATCATCCTCCTCCCCTTCCACATAAACCTCAGTAAACTGTTCAAGTGAACTGGGAACCGAGGACGAACCCACGTCCCGAACCGAGGTCTGTTAACTGGGACTGTAGTACCGGTTTGCAGCGCCTGAAGAATTCTTATAGCACTAGCTATTTCTTCTGTGGTTGGAACTAATGGATTTGTCGGTTGCGGTTCCTTAACCAAATGTTTTTCCCTCCTCTTTTTCTTGGCAGAAGTTGCCAGTTCAGCGGCAGTGTCTGCAGTTCTTTTCTTACCCGAGGAACCATCACCTTGGTCAGAGGGTTGTTCAACGGTTCCTTGGGTTTCTCCTTCTGGGAGGAGGAAGGTTTATCAGAAGTTGGGTCAGCAGCCTTTTCGGACATTTTTTCATTCAGTTGGTTCAAACGCCTATCAAGCGTCAACTGAGGAAAATTTGTTTTTACAGATTCCACAATCTGACTTCAGGTGATCAAACCCTAGGCAGAAAACACAAACCAAGTGAGAATCTGCTTTAACAAATGGTTTCCCACTCTCTGTACAATGCTGAAAACCCGTTGGGTCTATTCTTTTCTTGGGTAGTGACATAACCAGTAAAATTCCCTAAAAGGTTGTTTTTTTTTTGTGAGTCAGAAACCCACACAAATAAACACAGGTCTCTCTCTCCTCACTCTCTCTTTTTTTTGGTGCGGTTGGTTTAGCAACTGACGAAAGAATCAAGAGTTACCCCGGTTTCTCTCAAAACAGACCAAAAGTGAAATAACCAGCCCAGGTAAAGTTTAAACACAGAAATTTACCTTTTAAAATGTAAATAAATGTTTGGTTCCCTTCCGGTTAAATGAACCGAGAAGAAACCGAAAAACTTAACGGAATAAAACTAAATCTAGACTGATCTACCTGTAAACTCAAGGACAGTGCTTTAAAAATGAACAGAAATAAATTTCACTTCAAAAAAACGTGAAAATAAAATCTTCAAGAAAAATGAAGAAGGGCTCTCTCTCTATGGCAAGCCGTTAGGGACATAATTCATAATCTCTGGCTGTATAGTAAAACACACACACTATATGGTGAAATACATACTGTACATTATATAGTGAAATATATACATTATATAGTGAAATACATACACAATGTAGTGAACCACATACAGTATCTACTGAAATATATACATCGTATAGTGAAATACATATACTGTATACGGAAACATATACACTATATAGTGAAATGCTTACATTGCATAGTGAAATACATACACTATCTACTGAAATCCACAGACTGAGTACAGAAAATCCACATACACTATATACTGAAACAAATGTACTATGTACTGAAACATATACACTACCTATTGAGATACATACACTACAGACTGAAACATCCACATAAACTATCTACTGAAACAAATACTCTATAGATTGTAACACATACACTATATATTGAGAAAAAACTGCATACACTATATACTGAAACAAATACACCATATTTTGAAATGCATACACTACACACTGAAAAAAGCATATACACTATATACTGAAACAAATACACTATATATTGAAACATCTACACTTTATATTGAAATACATACACTATCTATTGAAATAAATACACTATGCACTGAAAAATCTGCATACACTATATACTGAAACAAATACACTGTATATTGAAATACATACACTATGTATTGAAATGCATGCACTACACACTGAAAAAAGCACATACACTATATACTGAAACAAATACACTATATATTGAAACATCTACACTTTATATTGAAATACATATGCTATCTATTGAAATAGATACACTATGCACTGAAAAAATCTGCATACACTATATACTGAAACAAATACACTGTATATTGAAACACATACACTATGTATTGAAACACATACACTACACACTGAAAAATTCACATACTCTATATACTGAAACAAATAAACTATATACTGAAATGGACTATGTTCTGAAACTACCCATCCCCCTTGAATGGCCTACAGCTAAACTCCTTGCCTGTTGCATTCAGTTAGCTGCTAGCTTGATGACAGGAGGTCTAAAACTGCAGAGCTGAGGTAAACAAAACAGGGCTATCTCTTATTCTATTTCTGTATGGGGGTTTTCCTTTTGTTTTGCTTGCACACCTTTAGTCAAATTTCAGACCATTGTGATGTGACAAGAAACTTTTAAAACTAATTTAAATGCTGTAGTTTATTCTTTTAAATAAGTGCTGCCTTCATTTACTGTCAGACAACACATTTGTATAGGAAGCTAATACAGGATATTCCTAACATACCTGTATACATAGGCAGCTGCATGCATTTTTCCACGTTAAATTGTTGATTTGTTTTATGTGTAATTAATTACTGTGTAAGTCCAGCAACTTATCTAAGTTGAATGCTTGGGAAGCACTTCAGGAGCTGTGGAAGTGTAAGCCAAAAGCATTGCTAGTTTGTCCTCTATGGACTATGTTTTGATTAAGTTTTTATTTTAATGTTTTGTTTAATAAACGTTTCTTGGTTAAGAAACAAAAATATATTTTTGCTGCAATCCCTCAGTATTCAATGCTCATCAGTTTAGCTGGCATATGCATATAATTTGCATTGTTTTACTAAATAACTTTACTGTATTCAGTTAAGAAGGGGGATAAAACACTCAGTTAAGAAGGGGATAAAACCTTTTATAGGTACATCAGGCAGCGAAGGAAGACCAAGGAAGGGTTAGTGAGGCTTAATAAAGGGGAGGAGGGTGGGCAGAGGGTGACTGTGAAAAGCAGAGATACTAAACAAATATTTTTGCTAAGTATTTACAAAGGAAGAGGGAGGTACCTAAAACAAACAGTAGAAACACTCTGGATACAGAAGTTGATACCAGCCCATTTACAGAAGAAAGGGTTCTGAAAGAACTCTTAAAACTGAAGGTGGATAAAGCAATGGGGCCTGATGATTCATCCCAGAATTCTAAAAGAACTAAGGGTAGAACTAGTGACACCACTGACTACCCTCTTTAACAAATCATGGGAGGATGGGGTGGTACCCGAGGACTGGAGGAGGGCAGATGTCATTCCCTTCACAAAAGTGGGAGCAAGGCAGAAGCAGGAAACTACAGACCTGTTAGTTTAACCTCAGTGGTAGGGAAATGATGGAATCACTCCTGAAGGAAAGAATTGTTGAGTATCTAGAGGCCAGAGGGCACAGGACCCAAGGCAGCATGGATTCACAGCAGGAAGGTCATGCCAGACAAATCTGATAGATTTCTGACTGGGTGACCAAAGTTGTAGATCAGGGAGGGTCTGTGGACATGGCCTACCTAGACTTTAGCAAGGCATTTGACACAGTCCCACACAAAAGATTAATATACAAGTTAGCCAGCCTGGGAGTGGGTCCCAAGATGACAGCCTGGGTAAAGAATTGGCTGGGGAATAGGACACAGAGAGTAATAGTAAATGGAGTCCACTCTGAAGAAAGGGGGGTTACTAGTGGGGTACCGCAGGGTTCAGTATTAGGACGGTCCTCTTCAATGTCTTTATAAGCGACATTGCAGAGGGACTGGAAGGAAAAGTATGTCTCTTTGCAGATGACACAAAGATCTGCAACAGAGTTGATGGACAAGGTGGGTGGAAAGGATGAGAAGGACTTGATAGGTTAGAGGAATGGTCAAATGTATGGCAGCTTAGATTCAATGCTAAGAAGTGCAAGGTAATGCACCTGGGAAACAAAAACCCAGGGAAGAGTACACAATGGGGGTGAGATAATAACAATAACAAAAATGGAAAGGGACCTGGGTGTAGTCATATCAGATGACCTCAAAGTTGGGCAAGCAATGTGAGAGGCAGCAAGGAGGGCTGGGGGATACTGGGATGCATAGGGAGAGGCATCACCAGTAGAAAACAGGAAGTTATTATCCCTCTGTACAGACAGTTGGTGAGACCCCATCTGGAGTACTGGTGCAGTTCTGGAGATCAATCTCCCATAAAGACATAGACAGGATGGAAGCTGTCCAGAGGAGGGCAACTAAAATGGTGCAGGGTCTGCACGGAAGACATATGAAGAGAGACTTAAGGAGCTTAATATGTATAGCCTCGAGGAAAGGAGGGAGAGGGGACATGATAGAAACTTTCAAGTACCTCAAGGGAATCAACAAAGTCAAGAGGGTAGCATCTTTCAAAAACAGAGGTGTGCAAGAACAAGGGGTACAATTTGAAGATAGAAGGGGGCGTCAGAGGTAATTTAAGGAAGTATTTTTCACAGAGGGTTGTGGATGCATGAACGGCCTTCCGGAGGAGGTTGTGGAGTCAAAAACAGTGGTGGAATTCAAGCATGCATGGGACAGTCATAAGGCAATTCTAGGGGTGGGGTAGGAAGAAGTAGGCTGCTGGTTAACTAGGATCTGCAGCTTATCCATTAGGTAGGAAATGGGCAGACTGGGTGGGCCAAGCGGTCCTTATCTGCCGTCAAAATCTATGTCTCTATGTTTCTGTGAATCCTCACTGGAGGCATGCACAGTCTGTTTTGGGGTTTGAGCTTCTCAAACTGTTTTTTATTTCTTTTTTTTTTCCCATAGAGATTTTTATCTCCTTAGTCACCCTGCTACCCCTTTGCCCACTGACATCTCCAGCCCAATCACTTACCATCCACAGGACATACTTGCTCTGAGATCAGGAATGCCGGCTTTTTGGAATCTTTTCGGGTGCTCATTTCCAGTAAGTAGTATTTTTCCTGTGACCAGGTTCCCTAATAATCCTTTGTTGTAGACTGCGCTCAAAATATTGAGGGTGCTTATGTCAACTTTGTGGGCGCTAGAGCACCCAAGCACCCATGGAGTCGGCTCCTATGTCTGAGATCCTTCCCCTCACGCACTCACATCCCCCATATTGAGGCCAGGAGAGGGAGGGCCATTGACAAGGAGACACATATTCCGATATGAGCAGAGCCTGCTTAGCAGTGCAAAATCTGCAGCAGGTTGTTGGATCATTTTGCCATTATGGGGTTTCTACCTTTGGTTTCATCCTCTGGGCAGCCAAGCATGCAATGATGCAATTGCATATAAAGACATGTGCTTGCTTTGTGCCTGCCTGAGCCCTCCCCCTTATGCAACTCCACTGTCCTGCCAGCCCTCCTCAGCTAGGTAGATGTTGAAGAGTGGGGTGGTTAGACTTCACTAAGAGGAGAGCATTCCCAGAGATGCTCAATCATATCCTCCTTCCCCGAGCTAACCCTTGTGCAACCCAGGTCCACCCCCAAAACTGGGCCACTGGCATGGGAGGCAGTGCAATCACTACCAAGCTGCTAGGCCAGCCCACCAGACTGTGTTTTTATAAGTAAATAAAGACAGCATATAGGTAAAAGAAGAAAACAAACTGTATTTTAACTAGTCTGTTATAAACATTTTAAGTCACATCACAACGTTTTGAAATCGGATAAAGGTTTTGCAAGCAAAATACGATAAAACAATACATAAAGAGATAGATAAGATAATCCTTTTATGTTTACCTTCTGCATCTTAAGAGGCATTGGCCACGATTTTTAGTCAATTAGGGCCCCATTTTCAGAAGGTTAGCATGCAGAGCTAAACATTACACTGTGGGAACAGCATGGTTGGATCAGTGTCATATTCAGCATCACCTGATGCTACCCTGATCATGTGCATGTGCATATATACTACTACGGCCATGTAAATGAGTAATCCTCTCCTGCATACAGAGCACAGTGCTGTATGAAAGGTTTCCTTAGTGACCATAAGTACCTCCCTCTACATTTTATACTCAGCCTCTAGGCTTCTAGTACCTAGATGCTTGATTTTGCACTTTTTGGCTTTGAACCTGAACTGCCATGTCCCATAGCACTCTTTAAGTTTTCTAAGGTCCCCACTCATTCTCTCCATCTGCATCTATCAACGCTATTACAGACTGTGGTGTCATCTGCAAAAAGGCATATCTCCCCTTCCAGTTCTTCTGTTATGCCACTTATAAAGACATTGAAGAGGATGTGTCACATTACTGAGCCCTCCAGCAACCTACTGGTCACTCTCTCCTCACTGGAGGGACTGCAATTTACCACCACCTTCTGTGGCTGTGTGCTGTCTCAGGTGCAGCACTTGGGAGTGCACAACACTAATCTGAAAATGGGGCCCACATACCACTGTAACAGAACTAGCACTGCATTGTGATAAGCATGGTTGGTACAATTTTAAAAGCATTCTTCTAGCCGTCGCGTCAGCACAGCGGTTGGATTGCTCAGGACACCGCCAATTCGGTTCAGGAACGACTCGCTCCGCCAGAGGGCCGGCCAGTGGGAGGAGGATGGAGCATCCGGGGACAGCTCTCCTTCTCTGGGGAGGGTGGGGATGCGGTGGCGATGCTGACTCCTGGCAGAGACCGGGAGCATAGCATTGACGCCTGGTGCGAAGTTCAAGGGGGAGTGACAGACATATGGTGTATGCCTTGACGTCAGGACATCTCTCCCTACAGAAAAAACAGGAAAATGCTTCCTGGCCGGATGACGGTCTCCCTGTCCTCCTCTGCCGTCGATCCCATGACCAGCATGCCTCAGCAGTACCCCAGGCCAATGGAAAAAGTGCGCTGGCCACCCTCACTGGTGCCTTCCCCCTCAGGAGGGACCCACCCAGAGAGGGTTACGCTGGGTTACCGGGGGGACTGCCATGTGAGGTGATAGCCGTATGGAGTCAGGACAGGCAGTCGGGAAGGGCATTAGAGACCTGAAGGATGGGCAGCCAGAGAGAGAGGGCGCAAAAAAAAAAAAAAAAAAAAAGCATTCTTCTGTGCAGTGCTAACCTGTTAATGTGGCACTATTTTTTTTTTTGCACAGGATTACTAATTGCAACCAGGTGCTCATACAACTGGGGGTTACTCTAATGCATATAAGGTATATTAAATGCTTTCTTGAAGTGTTAACACACTGCATGGTTAGTGCTAGTTAATGATTCTGGGAATCGTGTTTTAACTGCACACACAGCCTGCCAGCAACCCCCCACACACATACACACACTGTCAGTTCTGGACACAATAAAAAAACAAGCATTTGTCAATGCTGAATGTTGATTGCGTTGGTCCGTTGAGCTCGCTCACTGGCCCTCTGTCACTCGCTCGTTCTGTTTCTCCTGGTGCTGCAGGCTGCTGTTTTGTACTGAGCTCCTTCCTGCGTTGGCACCCTTTTCTGTCCACAAAGAAATCCGCAGATGGCCTGACAGAGCTCCGTTGAGGTGGGTCACTCCCCCCTCTGACTCCCTCATTCTGTTTCTCCTTGTGCTGCAGGCTGGCCTTTTGTACTGGGCTCCTGCCTCTGTTGGTGGCTTTTTCTGCCAACAAAGAAATCTGCAGTAGTCCCAACACAGGTCCGTTGAGGTTGCTCACTCCCCCTCTGTCACTCACTCGTTCCGTGTCTGCCGGCGCTGCAGGCTGGCCTCTTGTATTGGGCTCCGCCTGCGTTGCCACCTTTTCTGCCCACACAGGAATCCACAGCAAGTCACGATGAGGCTCTATTGACTACTCACTCCCCCCTCTCTCTCTCACTGCTCTGTTTCTGCCGCTGCAGGCTGTCTTTTGTATTGGGCCCCCAGTGCATTGCGCCTTTTTCTGCCCACAAAGAAATCGAGCAGTCCCAACAGAGCTCTGTTGAGCTCACTCACTCCACTTCCCTCACTCTCTCACTGGTTCTGTGTCTCCTGCGGGTGCAGGCTGTCCTTTTGTACAGGGTTCCTGCCTGCGTTGGCGGCTTATTCTGCCCACAAAGAAATCTGCAGCAGTCCTGATGCCGGTCCATTGAGCTTGCTCACTCTCCCTCTCAGTCACTCATTTCATTTCTGCCGGGCTGCAGGCTGGCCTTTTGTACTGGGCTCCTGCCTACATTGCTGCTTTTTTCTGCCCACAAAGAAATCTGCAGCTGTCCCGACAGAGCTCCATTGAGGTCGCACTCCCCTTGTCTCACTCGCTCATTCTGCTTCTCCTGGTGCTGCAGGCTGCCCTTTGTACTAGGCTCCTGCCTCTGTTGGCTCTTTTCTGGCCATAAAACAATCTGCAGCAGTCCTGACAGAGCTCAGTTGAGCTCGCTCTCCCCTCTCTCTCACTTCTGCCGTTTCTGCCAGCGCTGCAGGCTGCCCTTTTGCACTGGACTCCTGCCGGCATTGCCGCCTTCTTCTGCCCACAAAGAAATCAGCAGCAGTCACGACAGAGCTCCGTTGAGCTCGCTTAGTCCCCCCTCTCACTCGCTCGTTCTGTTTCTCACGCTAATGCAGGCTGCCCTTTTGTACAGGGCCCCTGCGTGCATTGCCGCCTTTTTCTGCCCACAAAGAAATCTGCAGCAGTCCCAACAGAGCTCCGTTGAGCTCACTTACTCCCCATCCTTCACTTGTTCATTCTGTGTCTCTCGCTGCTGCAGGCTGTCCTTTTGTACTGGGCTTCTGCCTGTGTTAGCACCTTTTTTTGCCCACAAAGAAATCCGCAACTGTCCCGACAGAGCTCTGTTGAGGTCGCTCACTCCGCCTGTCTCATTTGCTCATTCTGTTTCTCCTGGCATTGCAAGCTGCCATTTTGTAGTTGGCTTCTGCCTCTGTTGGCACCTTTTTCTGCCCACAAAGAAATCTGCAGCAGTCCCAACAGAGCTCCCTTGAGCTCGCTCACTCCCCCCCCTTTACTCGCTCGTTCTGTTTCTGCCGGTGCTGCAGGCTGCCCTTTTGTACTGGGTTTCTGCTTGCGTTGCTGCCTTCTTCTGCCCATAAAGAAATCTGCAGCAGTCACAATAGAGCTCCACTGAGCTGGCTCACTCACTCCCCCTCTTTCACTCATTCGTTCTGTTTCTCCCACCGCTGAAAGCTGCCCCCCTCGTGCACTGCCGCCTTTATCTGCCCACAAAGAAAGCAGCAGTCCCAGCAAAGCAGGTGAGCTCATTCACACCCCTCCCTCCCCACTCGCTCGTCTCCGTGTCTCCGCTGCTGCAGGCTGCACTTTTGTACTGGGTTCCTGCCTGCATTGGCAGCTTTTGTGCCCACAAAGAGATCTGCAGCAGTCCTGACACAGCTCCGTTGAGGTCGCTCACTCCCCCTGTCACTCGCTCGTTCCTTTTCTGCAGGCGCTGCAGACTGGCCTTTTGTACTGGGCTCCTGCCTGCATTGCCGCCTTTTCCTGCCCACAAAGAAATCTGCAGCAGTCACTATAGACCTCCGTTGAGTTTGCTCACTCCCCCTCTCTCACTTGCTCATTCTATTTCTGCCGGCGCTGCAGGCTGGCCTTTTGTACTGGGATCCTGACTGCGTTGCCGCCTTTTTCTGACCACAAAGAAATTCACAGCAGTCGTGATAGAGCTCAGTTGAGGTTGCTCACTCCCCGTCTCACTCGCTCATACTGTTTCTCCTGGTGCTGCAGACTGCCCTTTTGTACTTGGCTCCTGTCTCTGTTGGAACCTTTTTCTGCCCACAAAGAAATCTGCAGCAGTCCCGGCAGAGCTCAGTTGAGCCTGCTCACTCCCCCCTCTCTCACTCACTCATTCTGTTTCTGCCAGCGCTGCAGGCTGGCCTTTTGTACTGGGCTCCTGCCTGCATTGCCGCCTTTTCTTGCCCACAAGCAAATCTGCAGCAGTCATGATAGAGCTCCTATGAGGTCGCTCACTCCTCCTGTCTCACTCGCTCATTCTGTTTCTCCTGGTGCTGCAGGCTGCCCTTTTCTACTAGGCTCCTGCGTCTGTTGGTGCCTTTTTCTGGCCACAAAGAAATTTGCAGCAGTCCCGACAGAGCTGCCGTTGAGCTCACTCATTCCCTGCTCTCACTCACCCATCCCGTTTCTGCCACCGCTCCAGGCTGCCCTTCTGTACTGGGCTCCTGCCTGTGTTGCCACCTTCTGCCCACAAAGAAATGTGCAGCAGTCATGATAGAGCTCCACTGAGCTCGCTCACTCCCCCTCTCTCACTCGCTCATTCTGTTTCTCCCACTGCTGCAGGCTGCCCTTTTGTACTGGGCCCCTGCATGCATTGCTGCCTTTTTCTGCCCACAAAGAAATCTGCAGCAGTCCCGACACAACTCCATTCGCTTGCTCTCAATCCCCCTCTCTCTTCTGCTCATTCCGATTCTGCCAGCTGTGCAGGCTGCCCTTGTACTGGGTTCCTGCCTGTGTTGCCGGCTTTTTCTTGCCCACAAAGAACGTGCAGCAGTCACAATAGAGCTCAATGAGCTCGCCACTCCCCCTCTCACTCGCTCATTTGGTTTTCCCGCCACTGCAGGCTGCCCTTTTGTACTGGGCCCCAGCGTGCATTGCTGTCTTTTTCTGCCCACAAACAAATCTGCAGCAGTCCCAACAGAGCTCTGTTGTGCTCACTCACTCCACCTCCCTCACTCACTCGTTCTATGTCTCCTGCCGCTGCAGGCTGCCCTTTTGTACTGGGCTCCTGCCTGCATTGGCGGCTTGGTCTGACCAGAAATAAATCTGAAGCAGTCCCGACACAGCTCCATTGAGCTTGCTCACTCCCCCTCTCTCACGCACTCATTTCGTTTCTGCCGGTGCTGCAAGCTGGCCTTTTGTACTGGGCTCCTGCCTGTTTTGCTGCATTTTCTGCCCACAAAGAAATCTGCAGCAGTCCCGACACAGCTCCGGCTCAGCTTGCTCTCATTCCCCTCTCTCACTCGCTCATTCCGATTCTGCCAGCGCAGGCTGCCCTTTGTACTGGGTTCCTGCCTGTGCTGCCGGCTTTCTTGCCCACAAAGCGTGCAGCAGTCATAATAGAGCTCCAATGAGCCTCACTCTCCCCTCTCTCACTCGCTCATTCTGGTTTTCCCGCCACTGCAGGCTGCCCTTTTGTACTTGGCCCCTGCGTGCATTGCTGTCTTTTTCTGCCCACAAACAAATCTGCAGCAGTCCCAACAGAGCTCCGTTGTGCTCACTCACTCCCCCTCCCTCACTCACTCGTTCTATGTCTCCTGCCGCTGCAGGCTGCCCTTTTGTACTGGGCTCCTGCCTGCATTGGCGGCTTAGTCTGGCCAGAAATAAATCTGAAGCAGTCCCGACACAGCTCCATTGAGCTTGCTCACTCCCCCTCTCTCACGCACTCATTTCGTATCTGCCGGTGCTGCAAGCTGGCCTTTTGTACTGGGCTCCTGCCTGTGTTGCTGCATTTTCTGCCCACAAAGAAATCCGCAGAAGTCACAATACAGCTCTGTTGAGCTCGCTCACTACCGCTCTGTCACCACTACCCACTCATTCTGTTTCTCTTGGTGCTGCAGGCTGCGCTTGTCCACGGGCTCCTGGCTGTTGGCACCTTTGTCTGTCCACAAAGAAATTCGCAGCTGTCCTGACAGAGCTCCGTTGAGGTCGCTCAGTCTCCCTCTGTCACGCGCTCATTCTGTTTCTCCTGCTGCTGCAAGCGCCCTTTTGTACTGGGCTCCTGCCTGTGGCACCTTTTTCTGCTCACAAAGAAATCTGCAGCAGTCCTGCTGAGCTCTGTTGAGTTCACTCAGTCCCCTGGCTCACTCCACTCATACTGTTTCTCCCACCGCTGCAGGCTGGCCTTTTCTACTGGGCCCCTGCCTGATTTGACGCCTTTTTCTGCCCACAAAGAAATCTGCAGCAGTCCTGACAGCGCTCCGGTGAGTTCACTCACTCACCTTCCCTCACTTGCCCTCATGTTCTGTTTCTCCCAGTGAAGCAGGCTGCCCTTTTGTACTGGGCTCTTGCGCTGGGGCCTTTTTCTGCCCACAAACAAATCCGCAGCAGTCCCGACAGAGCTCAGTTGAGCTCGGTCACTTCCCCCTCTCACTTGTTCGATCTTAATCTGTCCCAAACACTGATTTCCACAGCGACCGGTATATTCTCCGGCAGAGTGCAAAAACATATTTAGCCCGGATGTGAAAATGACAGCTGTACTGTTCATAAGGAGGTGTGAAAAAGTGCCACTGTTGAAAATATGGCGTAAAATTACAAATGGCGGTTACAAAGGTGCGTGAAACAGTTCAATGCACGCTTGTAACACAGTCATGTTATGGAGTTTCGGCACCAAATTTTCAACATAGGGCTTTTAGGACCTCTGCTCATGAACAGTGCCACTGTCATTTTCTTAATCTGTCCCGAACACTGATTTCCCACAGCGAGCGCATTATTGTGTGCCGCAACTGTGAAACCACATTTCAGTCAGGATGTGAAAAATGACAGCTGTACTGCTCATAAGGAGGTGTGAAAAGGAAAAAATTACTCACCTTAGTAATGTTGTTTCTTCTAATGGAGTCTTGCTATATTATGACAATTGCAGTTTGTCCCACCATTAGAACACTCCCATTCTAAGAATGGAACTTGGAGCTCGAGCTCGGTTAGAGAAGCTCTGTCTGGGTTATTTCAAACCTAAACTGTCAGATCTTTTCGAGTAAAACTCACTAAGGTCTGTGTGGAAGCTGTAACCTACACTAGCCAACTGGCTACCTGACTACTAACACATATTCCTGGTCCCAACACAAAGACTCAAGTCAGGGGACCAGAAGTAATAATATAATATAAGCAATAATATGAGATAAAATAAAAACATCACACCCCAAAACCCCAAGAAGGGGTGGAAAACATATAATGGGCATAACTAGCGCCCACACTAGGCTGCCCACCCCATACCCAAGTAGAAGTTCTGAGAGGGACAGGCTGGGGGGGAGGTCATAATATAGCAAGACTCCATTACAAGAAACAACATTACTAAGGTGAGTAATTTTTCTTCAAACAACATGAAGTCTTGCTATATCATGACACTGCAGACTACACAGCAGTACCTCCATGGAGGAGGACAGAACCTACTTAGGTAATAGGCTCTGAAGGTCAGTTGTGCTAAACCGAAGCATCTCTCCTGGCCTGGACATCCAGGGAGTAATGCTTGGTGAAAGTGTGTACCGCTTTCCAGGTAGCTGCTTGACATATCTCTAAGATAGGGATGTTCTGGCAGCAGCTAGAGACGAGCTGTACCTCTGGTAGAATGAGCCCTCAGGCCAGAAGGAGAACTTTCCCAGTTTCTGATAACAAAATTGGATACAAGAGACAATCCACCTGGCAATTGATCTCTTAGTGGCAGGTCTCCTTTTCCGACCTCACCATAAGTGAGAAAAGTTGAGGGATTCGAACCTGTGACCCTTGGTACGTTCTATATAGTAACTTAGGGCCCTCTTAACATCTAAACTGTGCAATCTCCTCTCGCCAGAGGAGGAATGTTCAGTGAAAAACACTGAAAGGGAGATAGATTGATTAAGATGGAAATCTGAAACCACCTTAGGCAAAAACTTCCTGTTAGTCCTGAGGACTACCTTATCCCTGTGGAAAGAAATAAAGTCAGTTTCTACTGACAGGGCTTGCAACTCACGTGATGCGCCTGGCAGAAGTGATAGCCACTAGGAAAACAGTTTTCCAAGTTATACTTAAGCTCTGCAGAAGACAGAGGTTCAAAAGGAGGTTGCATTAACTGGGCAATGCAAACATTAAGTTCCCAGGCAGGGGCCGGATCCCTAAAAGGTGGATTAGTATGAAGTAATCCTTTAAAAAACTTGGAAAATACAGGGTGAGCGGAAAGAGAGGAGGGCTTTCCTGCTGAAACAAAAGCAGAGACAGCTGCCAAATGTACTTTCAGGGTAGCTGGTCTCAGGCCCAAGGAATTAAGATGGACCATATAGTCCAAAACAATGGGCAAATCAGCAGATTCCGGGAAATATGTTTCCAGAACACCAAATGAAAACCTTTCCACTTAGAATTGTAAGTAGTTCTAGTGAAAGGCTTCCTAGAAGCCTTTAGGATTTCAAGAACACCCTGAGAAAGGTGTAGGTCAGCAAATTCTAACTCCTCAAGAGCCAGGCCTTGAGGTTGAGTGATTTGAGGTTCGGATACCAAACTCTCCCCTGTGCACAGGTTAACAGGTTGTGATTCCTGGGGGGAGACAGGGGAAGATGGACTGCTAGTGACAGAAGGAGTGGGTACCAGGGCTGCCTGGCCCAATCTGGGGCAATCAGAATCACCCTGCAAGGCTGGGATCTGATTTTGAACAGCACCTTGAATAGGAGAGGGAACGGGGGAAAGGCATAAAGAAACTTCCCTTCCCAATCTAGGAGAAAGGCATCCAGGGGATTGGAGCCCAACACTGGGGGCCTGCAACAGAACAGTGGAAGTTGGTGATTGTCTGGGGCTGAAAACAATCTATCTGAGGGTGCCCCATCTGGCAAAAACTATCCCAGTACTTGAGGATCCAGAGACCATTCGTGATGGCCCTGGGAAATCCTGCTGAGAGCATCTGCTAGACATTGTCCTTTCCTGGAAGGTGAACTGCTATGAGGGAAGTGTTCAGGGAATAGGCCAGAGACCACAACTTCATTGCCTCGTGCACAAGGCCAAGACCGAGTGCCCCTGCTTGTTGATGTACCACATTGTTGTGGTGTTGTCTGTTCTGACTTGTACCACTTTGTTCTGAACAGATGCAGAAAACACTTGAAGTGCTAAAAAGACAGCTCTAAGTTCCAGCAAACTGATGTGGAGCAAAGATTCCTGAGGGGACCACACTCCTGAGTGGAGAGGTCGCCATGTGGGCTCCCACTCCAGGAGGGAAGCATCCTAGTGAGGGTCAAGGAGTGAGACAGAGGAATGAAGGGACCTCAGTCTTAAACTGCTCTGATCCTGCCACCACTGGAGGGCCTGGATCAGGGTTCGGGTCACTGGGACCAACTTGGAAAGGGGTCTCTTCTCTGAGACCAAAAGGCTCTCAAGTGAAACTGAATGTCCCTCATCTGAAATCTTGCTCCTTGCACTACAGCTGTGGACGCAGCCATGTGCCCCAGGAGCTGCAAAAAGTGTCTTGCTGGTCGAGAGACCTGCAGAGTGAAGGAGGAGGCCAGAGCCACCAAGTTCCTTACCCTCCCTAAGGGTAGGAAGGCTCTGGCCTGCTTTGTGTCCAATTCTGCACCTATGAAGGTGAGCACCTGAACTGGTTCCAGAACTGACTTTGGAAGATTGAGCAAGAAGCCCAGGGAGGTGAGCAGCTGCTGGGTAACTTGCAGGTGGATCTTACCTGTTCTGGGGACTGGCCTACAATGAGCCAGTCATCCAGATAGGGAAAGACAGCAATCCTTTGCCTTCTTAAATGAGCCACTGCTACTGCCAGACATTTTGTGAATACCCTTGGGCAGAGGTGAGGTCAAGGGCATTGCTCTGAACTGGTAGTGACCTGAGGGCAGTTCAATCTGAGGTACTTTCGGTGGGAGCTTCTGATTAGGATGTGAAAATAGGCATCCTTGAGGTCCAGGGAGGCTAGCCAGTCCCCTGGCCTTAGAGAGGGTAAAATCATTGCCAAGGTTACCATTCTGAACTTTGGTTTCAAAAGGTGTTTGTTCAGATATCTCAGGTCTAAAATGGGCCGCCATTCTCCTGTCTTTTTTGGGGTAAGGAAATATCTGGAGTACAGACCCTTGCCCTGGTGTAGGGGAGAAACCCTTTCTACAGCTCTGAGAGCCAGGAGGGTTGAGAATTCTGTTTCTAAAGTAAAGGTCTCTAAAGTTTGCAGTGGGAAAGATCTGATTCTCATCTTGGGAACTTTTGAAGCTGAGAACCAGACCCTGGCCCACTACTTCCAGGACCCACTTGTCTGAAGTAGAGACACCCAGTTCTGAACAGTAAGCCAACCTGCCCCTCACAGGTAAGGAGAATCTGCCCTGGGCACCCCATCAGGGTGTCTGTTTGGCAGGTGCTTTAGGCTGAGGGGTGGGAGCAGGCCTGCCCACACCCCGTCTGCCTCTCCCTCTGAAGAACCCCCTCTGAGCATAAGCAGAGGAGGCCTGGGTTTGGTAAAAAGGCCTGTGAAAAGGCCTACCTCTACCTCTGGGGGTCTGCCTCTGAGGAGTGGCTTGCCACTCCTTAGCCTGAGCACTCTTATAGGTAGTCCTATATTCATCCATTTTCTTCATATAATTCTCTGTCTGCTCCCCAAACAGAGAATTTCCAACCACAGGAAAATCCATAGCCTTAGTCTGGGTATCCCAGACAAGCTAGTACACCTGAGCCAGGCCAACCCAAGTAAAAGCTACAGACGAAGCCATGACTCTAGAGGATACATCATTAAAATCCACAGCAGCATGAAACTGCACCTTAGATGCCTCAATGCCATCAGCAGCCACCTGTTCCAGCTCATTAGCAAGCTGGCCCGAGGCCTGTTTGGCCAAAGCCATGACAGTGTCCCATCTAGATTTTTGATACCTTGCTACATAAGCCATGTAATTTGCTTGCCTGAGTCCAAAGACGCTGCCATGTATTGTTTTTAGCCATGGCATCAATCTTCCTGGAATCCTTGTCAGAGGATGTGAAGCCAAAGGAATATTAGCTTTATCACAGGCTGCAGCCTGAACCACTAACGTGACTGCATTGCTGTGAAAGGAATTCTGTATCAGGACCTGACAGAGTGTACCTCCTGTCCATCTTTTTGTCCACAGGAGGCACAGAATTAGGAGTTTTTAAAATTTTTATTGTCTGTTTCCTAAATGATTTATGCAAGGGAATAGACAATCTCCTAGACTCTGGAATATCCATCATTTCTACAAAATCAGGTTCCTCTTGTTCATCCACAGCTTCCTCCAATGGTAGCTGGAGGGTTTCAGCAACTTTTTTGTAAAACATAAAGTGAGAGGGGGACTCAGAAAGCAAAGGGGGAGATTCTAAAGGTCTGTCTGGGGAGATGTCCGGTTCAACGGGCACACCCAGACCCTCAAAGTCACATTCATACTGTTCATAATCATCCTCCCCCTCCTCTGGTTCATAAAACTCTTCAGCAACATATTCCTGAACCGGTGGAACCGACCTTTTACCAGACAGTGGCGGTTCGGACGGAACCGGAGAAAGTGACTGGACAATCTGAATAGCTCTTGCTATCTCTGCAGCAGTTGGAGAAGGAATTTTGGGCTCCACACCTGCTGATTTTCTTGTTTTCTTTACTGGAACTGGCTCCTCCGAGCCAGCTTTACGTTTGCCCGAGGAAGTCTCGCCCTGGTCAGAGGGCATTCTCTCCGTTCGGTTGGCACCGAATCGGGCTGGCCATCCGGTCAGCGGATTTTGGCCTCTCGCTCCTAGAGAGCCTGCCAACTCTCTTATCCAGGGTGGCTGCAGGGAAATTTTTACAAATCTGGCAGTCTGAATTGAGGTGGTCAAACCCCAGACAATATACACATGTGGTGTGTGGGTCAGCCTTGGCAAAGACTTCCCCACAGGTATCACAGTGTTGAAACCCAGTGGGCCCGGTTTTTCTTTTGGGTTTTTCAGACATAATGCCAGCCTAACCAAAAACTTGCCCTTTTAAACGGCAGTGCCAGGCAAGACACCCTTATCGGTTCCTAACCGTGTCATCGGTCTTGGAAAAAACGAATGAAACTGCTTTTTAGAACCGATAAGAACCGGAACCGCACTCTAAAACCTTCAATTCAAGTTTTAAAACAAGCTGATCGGTTCAAACCGAACCGATAACATTTACAAGTTCCACACAGAAAATAAACTGTAATTACTTACGATACCACAGACAGAGCTTGAACCGATCGGTTTTGCGGTTAAAATAATAATATTCTCGGTTGATTTGAACCGAGAAAACACTGTTTAAACCAAGAAATGAACCGAGCAGTAGGAGAAATCTCCGGAGCGACTGTTCAGTGAGGCGGAGTAAAGAATCTGACAGTTTAGGTTTGAAATAACCCAGACAGAGCCTCTCTAACTGAGCTCGCGATCCAAGTTCCATTCTTAGAATGGGAGTGTTCTAATGGTGGGACAAACTGCAATTGTCATAATATAGCAAGACTTCATGTTGTTTGAAAATGCCACTGTTGAAAATCTGGCATGACAATATTACAAATCTGCGAAGTTACAAGGGTGTGTGGAAAGTGTGCAACGCACACTTGTAATACAGTCATTTGAAGGGTTATCATCACCAAATTTTTAACACAGCCATTTTAGGACCTCTACTCATGAACAGTATCACTGTCATTTTCTTAATCTGTCCCGGACAGTGATTTCCCACAGCGACTGCTCTATTCTGCGCCGGAAGTGCGAAAACACATTTTGGCCAGGATGGAAAAAATGATGGATGCACTTTTCATAAGTAGGTGTGGGAAAATGGCAATGTTGAAAATCTGGAGTGAAAATATTATAAATTCACAAAGTTACGAGCGTGCGTGCAAACTATGCGACACACGCTCGTAACACAGTCATTTTATGGAGTATTGTTAGCAGATTTTCTACACAGCCATTTCAGGACCTCTACTCATGAACAGTGTCACTGTCATTTTCTTAATCTGTCCCAAACACTGATTTCCCACAGCGACTGCGCTATTCTGCGCCGGAAGTGCGAAAACACATTTCCGCCAGGGTGTGAACAAAGACAGCTGTACTGTTCACAAGGAGGTGTGAAAAAATGCCAATGCTGAAAATCTGGCGTGAAAATTTTGCAAATTCAAGAGTTACGAGTGTCGTAGCAACTGTGCAGTGCATGCTCATAGAAACAGTCATTTTGATTTTCCTGCAAGTTGCAACATAGGCTTTTGAGAGCCCACCTCATGAACACTGGCACTGTCGTTTCGTTAATCGCCCCAAAGGTGATTCTCATGCAGTGACCACGAAATCACCTTTCAAACCGATTAACACAATGACAGTTCAAGAATTCAGAGGAGGGTCCTAAAACCCTATGTTGAAAATTTGGTGAAAAGTCCCAAAAATGCCCAAGATATCAAAAAAAATGTTGTAGGTGCCGTATTGGTCCTTTTAAAAACAGATCCAGAAACAAATGATTTGATACCTTTTATTGGACCAACATGGATGTTACAGAAAAGAACAAAGTGCTTTAGCTTTCGAACCAACCAGGTCCTTCTTCAGAAGCTTTGTGGCAGTTTTTTCAAATATCCCATACTATTAACACCAGATTATATAGAAAAAGCAGAAATAATTCTCATTGGTTTAACATATACCATATATGTTGGGTACATGACACATTATTCCACTTAAACACATTACTCCACATTATTCCACTTAAACTTACACAGACCTTTACTTTAAAAGATGGACATAAACAGTTTAGTAACAGTTAGTTCTTCAGCGGGCCTTTGATTTTGTAAGTTTATGGTTATCTACATTGTTGACTTTTCACCTTAACACTGCGGTGAGTGCGTTTGAGTGTGTGTGTGTGTGTATACTGATGTATGTATGTGTGTGTTTGGTGTGTGTTGTGTTTTTATGTGTTGTGGGTATGGTGTGTATGTGTGTTTTGTTTGTTATGGTGGTGTGGTGTGTGTGCAGAATGTGTTTGCTATATTTGTTGTGTGTTGTGGTTGTGGGGTGTGCAGGTGTGTGTGTGTGTGTGTGTGTGTGTGTATGGGTGTGGTACGGTGTATGTACACACATATGTGTGGGTGGAGCGTGGCATGGGGCAGTTGTTTGTGGCTAGAACACTTAGTTTTCACATATAGTGTGCATTTATTTCCTTCTATTAGTTGTCAGTGGGTGGATTTCACACTGTCACATTTTCAACTGCTCATATTAAGATGCATATCTCATTTACTTGGGGGGTCATTAAAGGTGTAATTCCTTTGGGTTTTCATTTAGATTGCTTAGACTGATTCTGTGCATTTTTGTTATACACAGACTCTGTGTTGAAATCTGCATTTATCAGGCTCATGGTCTCGTTTTCTTGGGGGTCCTTGACAAGGATTTTTTTTTTTTTGCACTTACACTTACAAGTGATACTTTCATGCATCATGTTTATATGTGTAGGTTAATTTGAGGCTTGATTTCAACTTGCAGTTATACCTAATTTCAGGATTTTGTCTCTCATTATCTGTCCTTTAATATACCAGGACAATTGGAATGTAAGTTGTAAGCTCATCTTACATGTATTAGAGAGAATGCCACTCCAAGGTTTTTTTTTTTTTTTATCACTAGAATGCTTTCTTGGCATACTGAGACATTTTAAAATTTATGTGACAAGAACTCTCTGGCTGTAGAGAATTCTTGATAACCTTTGCCCTTCTGAGGCTCCTCAGTTTAAGGCATACTGGTGTTAATTAGCTTCTCTGACGTAATCTTCTATTATGTTTTAAATGTATATGTTAAACCAATGAGAATTATTTCTGCTTTTTCTATATAATCTGGTGTTAATAGTATGGGATATTTGAAAAACTGCCACAAAGCTTCTGAAGAAGGACCTGGTTGGTCTGAAAGCTAAAGCACTTTGTTCTTTTCTGTAACATCCATGTTGGTCCAATAAAAGGTATCAAATCATTTGTTTCTGGATCTGTTTTTAAAAGGACCAATACGGCACCTACAACATTTTTGCATCATGGAAGATACCAAATTACGCAGGACATGGCAGTTGCATAACATCAGGAAGAAACTAGCACAGCTAGACAGTGACATCTACTTTTATCCCAGTGCAAAAGGAATAACATTATCCCTAATGGTCTAACTATTTGGAATCCACTGAGAAACACAGATAATTCTACATATGCTGAACAACTTTGTCGAGGGACCTCTGAGAAATTGAGAAATCACAGAATCCACAGCTCATATGCCAAAAAGCATTTTTGAAGAAACAGTTTAATGAAATAGCTACCACTGGAGAGGATGTCTGGTGAGCCTATTACGGACATCTTGCATGAGATGACATGAACTACCAAAGAACCTTAAGAAAAGCCATGCTCATTAAAAACAGGAAGTTAAATGCCCTTCAACTTACCATACTTCCTAACAACCATGAAGAACAGAACAGAGTGACTGAACAACTAAGCCACACAGATGGGCACCTTTCAGTTGTTAATTTGTCCACCACACACTGACTACTGGGGAATTAAATGTACTTTCTAAGGGCCTCAATTTCTGCCCAACTAAACCACTGGACAGAATACAGTTTTGTGGTGAAATGGAGGAAATACCGCAGATTGAGACTCAGGGAATTTTTTCATGGCAGAGAAGACATCACAGACAGGAAGAAATCACAAACAGTAAAACTACTATGGATAAGAAAAAAACCATATGAGTTTACCCCATCAAGTGGCCGTAACAAGAAACTGGACAAATACATTAATTGCTTTCGCCAGAGAGTTACTGGTGAGATTCTTAAAGGCAAAAACAGGCCCGCTACAACCTCTCTCCATTGGAACGGAGGCTATACAAACACTAAAATCAAACCATAACATTGTCATAAAAAGCTGATAAAGGCTCGGCAGTGGTAATATTGAATCGAAGATTACATTACGGAAGCCAACGGCAGCTAAGTGACCTTACTTACTACAAAGTACTGGAAGTGACCCAACTACAGAATATAAAACAGAACTACAGAAGTTAATTAAAACATTTCCAGAGCATGTCCAAGACAAACGAAAGGACCTCGTCCCCAGTGAACCTAAGCCAGGGACATTCTACATGCTTCCTAAAATACATAAGCCTGGTATTCTGGTAGACCCATAGTCTCTGGTACTGGCACCCTGACAGAGGGATATCAGGGTTTGTAGAAGCTATTTTCAAACCACTGGTTATACAAAGGGATAGTTACATCAAGGACACTACTCACTTCCTACATAAACTTTCTGGTTTTAAGGACTTACCACCTGATACCCTTTTAGCCACGATGGATGTAACCTCCCTCTACACTAATATTCCACACACAGATGGCATTTCAGCCTGCCTCAAATACCTGCATGACAAAGAATTGGACCCCAACATTGACCCTGGAGTTGTGGGTAAACTCACTGAATTCATTTTGACACATAACAACTTCAGCTTTAATGGTAAACATTATGTTCAAACTATGGGAACCAGGATGGCTCCTCAGTATGCTAATCTTTTTATGGCGAATTTGGAGGAGGATTTTCTAAGGCACTGTACACATAAACCACTCGCTTATTTCCGTTACATTGATGATTTGTTTATAATTTGGACAGAGGGCACTGACACACTTAAAGATTTTCACCAAGAACTTAATAACCTCCACCCAAGTATAAAGCTTTCCTAGAATATTCTGCCACAAGTGTACATTTTCTGGATACCACTGTCACTATTAAGGATGGTACCCTACATACCTGTCTTTGCAGGAAACCAACATACAGACAGAGATACTTACACAAGAAAAGTAATCACCCGAGCCACACAAAGAAATCTGTTACATATAGTCAAGCACTTCGGTATCACCGCCTCTGTTCAAATGAGGAAGACAGAGACACACATCTGGCGATGTTGAAAAGCACCTTTATTGAGCAGGGACACTCATCCAGGGAAATTGACAGAGCAGTGGAACGTGCAACACAGGTCCCAAGAGAACAGCTACTGCAATATAAGGAACGGATGACTACCAACAGAATACCCTTAGTAGTCACATACCATCCTGACCTTGAACTCCTATTAAGATTACTAAGGATCTCCATCCAATAATTAGTGAGGATGAAACCCTTAACTGTATTTTCAAGAACTACCACTACTATCTTTTAAACAACCACCTAATTTAGCCAACCTGATTATTAGAGTCAACTTGAACGAACAGAATACCATGACATCATATGGTACACGACCCTGTCATCAACGCACATGTAAGACATGTAACCTCATTTCCACTTCAGACTGTGTGGTTACATCACAAAACAGACTATTCAGGATACAGGGAATTATACATGTACATCAAGTAATGTGGTCTATTTTATCCAATGCAAGAAATGTCCTCGCAGGTTATGTGGGGAGACAAGCCAACAACTCCGCACTAGAATGAATTCACACAGACATTCTATTAATCACAAGATGATTGAGAAACCAGTAGCCCGGCACTTCTCCCAGGATGACCACCAATCTCAGATATGTCTGTGATGGTCTTAAAAGGACATTTCAACAGCACGCAACAGAGACGGGCTTTGAAATTAGACTTATTTTACTTCTCAATATGGTGGATGGATGGATTGAACATTGATGTTGGGTACATGACACATTATTCCACTTAAACTTACACAGACCTTTACTTTAAAAGATGGACATAAACAGTTTAGTTCTTCAGCGGGCCTTTGATTTTGTAAGTTTATGGTTATCTACATTGTTGACTTTTCACCTTAACACTGTGGTGAGTGCGTTTGAGTGTGTGTGTGTATACTGATGTATGTATGTGTGTGTTTGGTGTGTGTTGTGTTTTTATGTGTTGTGGGTATGGTGTGTATGTGTGTTTTGTTTGTTGTGCGTGGTGTGGTGTGGTGTGTGCAGAATGTGTTTGCTATATTTGTTGTGTGTTGTGGTTGTGTGGGGTGTGCAGGGTGTGTGTGTGTGTATGGGGGTGTGGTATGGTGTATGTACACACATATGTGTGGGTGGAGCGTGGCATGGGGCAGTTGTTATGTGGCTAGAACACTTAGTTTTCACATATAGTGTGCATTTATTTCCTTCTATTAGTTGTCAGTGGGTGGATTTCACACTGTCACATTTTCAACTGCTCATATAAGATGCATATCTCATTTACTTGGGGGTCATTAAAGGTGTAATTCCTTGGGTTTTCATTTAGATTGCTTAGACTGATTCTGTGCATTTTGTTATACACAGACTCTGTGTTGAAATCTGCATTTATCAGGCTCATGGTCGGTTTCTCGGGGTCCTTGACAAGGATTTTTTTTTTTTTTTTTGCACTTACACTTACAAGTGATACTTTCATGCATCATGTTTATATGTGTAGGTTAATTTGAGGCTTGATTTCAACTTGCAGTTATACCTAATTTCAGGATTTTGTCTCTCATTATCTGTCCTTTAATATACCAGGACAATTGGAATGTAAGTTGTAAGCTCATCTTACATGTATTAGGGAGAATGCCACTCCAAGTTTTTTTTTTTTTTTTTATCACTAGAATGCTTTCTTGGCATACTGAGACATTTTAAAATTTATGTGACAAGAACTCTGGCTGTAGAGAATTCTTGATAACCTTTGCCCTTCTGAGGCTCCTCAGTTTAAGGCATACTGGTGTTAATTAGCTTCTCTGACGTAATCTTCTATTATGTTTTAAATGTATATGTTAAACCAATGAGAATTATTTCTGCTTTTTCTATATAATCTGGTGTTAATAGTATGGGATATTTGAAAAAAACTGCCACAAAGCTTCTGAAGAAGGACCTGGTTGGTTCGAAAGCTAAAGCACTTTGTTCTTTTCTGTAACATCCATGTTGGTCCAATAAAAGGTATCAAATCATTTGTTTCTGGATCTGCAAGATATGTACTAAAATTGAAAAAACCCTATTTATTACTTTATACAGCTTACCGGCATTTCCTCAGTTCACGGTCGGTCTTGAAGAGTGCAGACGTGTTCCCGGTCCACCGAAGATCGTCACACCAAGCTCCAGAGCTAAGTATGGAGTGACGGGGGTGTGTAGGGAGGCAGGGTGCACAGTGGGTTGGTGCGGGTTGCAGGTGGGGGCCAGGGACACTACGAGAAGAAAAAATTACTCACCTTAGTAATGTTGTTTCTTCTAATGGAGTCTTGCTATATTATGACATATGCAGTTTGTCCCAGCCTTAGAACTGCTCCGGAGGTGAAAGAGTTAACTTCATGCCAGGCATGGAATCTTGAGCGACTCGGTTGAAAAACTCTGTCTGTTGATCTTCAAACTGAAACTGTCAGATCTTTACGAGCAAAACTCACTAAGGTTCTGTGTGGAAGCTGTAAACCTACACTAGCCAACTGGCTACTAAAATATTAACACATTTTCTGGTCCCAAAACAAAGACTCAAGTCAGGGATCCAAAAAATAAAATAAAATAAAATACATACCCAAACACCCCAAAAAAGGGTGAAAACACAAGGTAGGCATCATTAAGTGCCAACACTGCACGCCCACCCACATCCCAAGAGCAGAGGTTCTGAGAGGGCAGGCAGGGGAGGTCATAATATAGCAAGACTCCATTAGAAGAAACAACATTACTAAGGTGAGTCATTTTTCTTCAAACAACATGAAGTCTTGCTATATTATGACATATGCAGACTACACAGCAGTACCTCCATGGAGGAGGGACAGAACATACTTAGGAAATAGGCTCTGAAGCACAGCTGTGCAAAACCGAGCATCACTCCTAGCCTGGATGTCCAGGGAGTAATGCTTGGTGAAAGTGTGTACTGTATTCCAGGTAGCTGCTTGACATATCTCTAAGATAGGGATGTCCCTGGCAGCAGCTAGGGACGCAGCTGTACCTCTGGTAGAGTGAGCCCTCAGGCCTGAAGGGGGGAACCTTACCCAGTTTTTGATAGCAAAATTGGATACAAGAGACAATCCACCTGGCAATGGATCTTTTAGTGGCAGGTTTCCCTTTACCAACCTCACCATAAGTGAGGAACAGTTGGAGGGAGTCAAACCTGTGACCCTTGGTACGCTCTATGTAGTAACTAAGGGCTCTCTTTACATCTAAACTGTGCAGCCTCCTCTCGCCAGAGGAGGAATGGTCAGTGAAGTACACTGGAAGAGATACAGATTGATTAAGGTGGAAATCTGAAACCACCTTAGGCAAGAACTTCCTGTCAGTCCTGAGGACTACCTTATCTCTGTGAAAAGAGATAAAATCAGGCTCCACTGACAAAGCTTGCAATTCACCTAGCGCCTGGCAGAAGTGATGGCTACCAGAAACACAATTTTCCAAGTCAAGTACTTAAGCTCTGCTTAAGACAAAGGCTCAAAGGGGGGTTGCATTAGCTGAGCAATGCAAACATTAAGATCCCAGGCAGGAGCAGGGTCCCTGAATGGAGGTTGGTGTGAAGCAACCCTTGAAAACTTAGAGAATACAGGGTGAGCAGAAAGAGAAGAGGGCTTTCCTGCTGAAATAAAAGCAGAGACAGCTGCCAAATGCACTTTCAGAGTAGCTGGCCTCAGCCCCAAAGTATTTAGATGGGCATATAGTCCAGGACTGTGGGCAAATCAGCAGATTCTGGGAAACATGCTTTCCAGAGCACCATATGGAAAACCTTTTCCATTTAGAATTATAAGTAGCCCTGGTGGAAGGCTTCTAGAAGCTTCAAGATATCGAGTACACCTTGAGAAAGGTGTAGGTCAGCAAATCTCTAACCCCTCAAGAGCCAGGCCTTGAGGTTAAGGGATTTGAGACTGGATACCAAACTCTCCCTGGGCACAGGTTAACAGATTGTGATTCCTGGGAGACACAGGGAAGGTGGATTGCTAAGGACAGAAGGAGTGGATACCAGGGCTGCCTGGCCGATCTGGAGCAATCAGAATCATCTTGCAAGGTTGAGATCTGATTTTGACTAGCACTTGAACAAGAGAGGAAGGGGGGAAAGGCATAGAGGAACTTCCCTTCCCAATCGAGAAGGAAGGCATCCAGGGACTGAGCCCAACACTGGGGCCTGCAACAAAAAGCGGAAGTTGGTGATTGTCTGGGGCTGCAAAAGATCTATCTGAGGGTGCCCCACCTGGCAATCCTAACCCCAGTACTAGGGATCCAGTGACCATCGGATGGCCCTGGGAAATCCTGCTGAAAGCATCTGCCAGGACATTGTCTTTGCCTGGGAGGTGAACTGCCATGAGGAAGGTGTTCAGGAATAAGCCAGAGCCACAACTTCTCGCTCGTGCACAAGGCCAAGACCGAGTGCCCCTTGCTTGTTGATGTATCACATTGTAGTGGTGTTGTCTGTTCTGACCTGTACCACTTGTTCTGAACAGATGCAGAAAAAAACCTGAAGTGCTAGAAAAACAGCTCTGAGTTCCAACAGATTGATGTGGAGCAGAGATTCCTGAAGGGACCACAATCCCTGGGTGGTGAGGTCGCCCATCTGAGCTCCCCATCCCAAGAGGGACGATCTGTAGTAAGGGTCAGGGAGGAGATTGAGGGATGAAAGGAACCCCCTGTCTCAGATTGCTCTGATCCTGCCACCACTGCAGGGCCTGGATCAGGGTTCGAGTTACTGGGACCAATTTGGTTAGAGGATCTCCTTTGAGACCAGAAGGCTCTCAAATGGAACTGGATGTCCTCATCTGAAATCTTGCTCCTTGCACTACAGCTGTGGAAGCAGCCATGTGGCCAAGGAGCTGTAAAAGTGCTTGCTGGTCGAGACCTGCAGAGTGAAGGAGGAGGCCAGAGCCACCAGGGTCTTTACTCTTTCTAGAGGAAGGAAAGCTCTGGCCTGCTTTGTGTCCAGTTCTGCGCCTATGAAGGTGAGTAGCTGAAGAGGCTCTAGAACTGACTTTGGAAGACTGAGAAGAAAACATAGAGATGTAAGCAGCTGCTGGGTAACCTGAAGGTGTGATTTGACTTGGTCTAGAGACTGACCCACTATGAGCCAGTCGTCCAGGTAAGGAAAGATGGCAATCTTTTCCCTTCTTAAGTGAGCAACTGCTACTGCCAGGCATTTGGTGAATACCCTTGGGGCAGAGGTGAGGCCGAAGGGCATTGCTCTGAACTGGTAATGGCCTGAGGGCAGTTCGAATCTGAGGTACTTTCGGTGGAAGATTCTGATGAGAACATGGAAGTAGGCATCCTTGAGGTCCAGGGACGCTAGCCAGTCCCCTGGCCTTAGGGAGGGTAAAATAATTTCCAGAGTCACCATTTTGAATTTTGGTTTTAAAAGGTGCTTGTTTAGGTATCTTAGATCCAGGATGGGCCACCATTCTCCTGTCTTTTTTGGGGTAAGGAAGTACCTGGAGTACAGACCTTTGCCCTGGTGTAGGGGAGGAACCCTTTCTACAGCTCTGAGAGCCCGGAGGGTTGAGACTTCTGTTTCCAAAGCAAGAGCCTCTGATGGATTTGCAGGTGGAAAGGATCTGATTCTCATCTTTGGAAATTTTTTGAAGCTAAGAACCAGTCCCTGGCTTACTACTTCCAGGACCCACTTGTCTGATGTTAAAGACTCCCAGTCCTGGCCAAGTAAGCCAGCCTGCCCCACAGGTAATGGAGAATCGGCCTGGGCATCCCATCAGAGTGCCTGTTTGGCAGGAGCTTTAGGCTGAGGGGTGGGAGCAGGCCTGCTCGTGCCCGTCTGCCTCTCCTCTGAAGAACCCCTCTGGGCATAAGCTGAAGAGGAGGCCTGGGCTTGTTAAAAAGGCCTGTGAAAAGGCCTGCCCCTGGAAAGCTGCCTCTAAGGAGTGGCTTGCCTCTCCTTGGCCTGTGCACTCCTATAAGTGGTCCTATACTCATCCATTTTCTTCATGTAATTCTCTGTCTGCTCCCCAAACAGAGAATTACTCACAACAGGAAAATCCATGGCCTTAGCCTGGGTATCCTGTGACAGGCTAGTATACCTGAGCCAAGCCATTCTATGAAAAGCCACAGATGTAGCCATGACTCTTGAAGATACATCATTAGAGTCCACTGCAGCATGGAATTGCACCTTGGATACCTCAGTACCATCAGCAGCCACCTGTTCCAGCTCCTTGGCAAGCTGGCCAGGGACCTGTTTCGCTAAAGCCATAACAGTATCCCATCTGGATTTCTGGTATCTTGCAACATAGGCCATATAATTTGCCTGTCTGAGTCCCAAGGATGCTGCCATGTATTGTTTCTTTGCCATGGCATCAGTCCTCCTGGAGTCCTTGTCAGGGTGTGAAGCCAAGGGAATATTGCCTTATCACAGGCTGCAGCCTGCACTACCCCTAACATGGCTGCATTGTTGTGAAAGGAACTCCAGTATCACAGCCTGACAATGTATACCTCCTGTCCATCTTTTTATCCACAGGAGGTAAGGAATTAGGAGCTTTAAAATCTTTATTGTCTGTTTCCTAAAAGATTTATGTAAAGGAATAGACAATCTCCTAGACTCTGGGATATCCATCATTTCCACATAGTCAGGCTCCTCCTGTTCATCCACAGCTTCTTCAAAGGGAGCTGGAGGTTTCAACAACTTTTTATAAAACAGAAAATGAGAAGGGGACTCAGAAAGCCTAGGGGGGGGATACTCCTGAAGGTCTGTCTGGGGAGATGTCTGATTCAATGGGCACATCCAGACTTTCAAAATCACATTCACTCTCTTCATAATCCTCCTCCCCCTCCTCCGGTTCATAAAATTCTTCTATATCATATTCTTGAACCGGTGGAACCGGCCGAACCGACCGTTTACCTGCTGGTGTCGGTTTGGACGGAACTGAAAGCTAACTTGAACAATTTAGAGTCGCTTTGGCTATCTCTGCAGCGTTGGAGAAGGAAATTTTGGCTCCACACCTGCTGATTTTCTAGTCCTCTTTGCTGGAACTGGCTCCTCCGAGTCAGCTCTTCGTTTGCCGAGGAAGTATACGCCCTGGTTGAGGAGCACTCCCTCGTTCGCTGGCACCGAACCGGCCTGGCCATCGGGTCAGCGGACTTTTACCTCTGCTTCCCTGAGCCTACCAACTCTCTTATCCAGGGTAGCTGCAGGAAATTCTTCAAATCTGGCAGTCTGCATTGAGGTGGTCAAACCCCAGACAATAAACACATGTGGTGTGTGGGTCAGCCTTGGCAAAGGCTTCCCCACAGACACTACAGTGCTGAAACCCAGTGGGCCGGTTTTCTTTTGGGTTTCTCAGACATAATGCCAGCCTAACCAAAAACTTGCCCTTTTCCGGCAAATCGCCAAGCAAGACACCCTTATCGGTTCCCAACCATGTCACGGGTCGTGGAGAAAACCGTAATGAAATCAGTTTTTTTTAGAACCGATAAGAACCGGGAACTGCACTCTAAATGTAATTTAATAAGTTTCAACAACAACCTGATCGGTTCAAACCGAACCGATAACAACGTTAGCAAGTTCCACACAGAGAAAAGTAAAACCTGTCTATTACTTAAGATACCACAGACAGAGCTTGAACCAACCGGTTGCGGTTAAAATATATACTTGCGGTTTAGAAAACTGAGAAATAACACTTTTTTAACCGACAAATGAACCGAGCAGTAGGAGGAATCTCCGGAGCGACTGCTTAATGAGGCGGAGTAAAAAATCTGACAGTTTCATTTTGAAGATCAACAGACAGAGTTTTTCAACGAGCTCGCTCAAGATTCCATGCCTAGCGTGGAAGTTAACTCTTTCACCTCCGAGCAGTTCTAAGGCTGGGACAAACTGCATATGTCATAATATATCAAGACTTCATGTTGTTTGAAACCTTTTTACCTGCAAAAGGAAAGACTTTGCGGGACCGTTTTTTCCTTTACAGGGGCATGTGGCACGCTGGGATGGGCACCCAGCATGTCACCAATGGCTTTTTTTGGGGGGCAGCAATAGCCAACAGGGATTGGGCACCCCGTCGGCAGGAATAAAAGCGGGGGTGTTACAGAATGCCGATGGGGAGTGGGCTCACGCGTCGGCACCAGAAACAATGGGGCACCGAGGCCGATGGGGTTCGGGGACCCCGTCGGCACATAAACACGGTGGGGGGGGTTATAATGTTTGTGAACTCGGCGGCGAGTATCAGGGTTTTTACATCCCACCCTGCAATGATGGGTCGCTCCCTCATTGCAGCGGATGGCTGACGCTGCAATGACGAGGCGGCCCCTGATTACAGCGGCGGAATTGTCAGTAGTTGGTGCAAATGTTCCAAACTACTGTCACCAGCAACCTGCAATGGCATTGGGGGAGGACAAGCCTTTGCAGGCTGTGGGGGCACTGGCCACAACAGTGCCGTGCCTCCACAGCTTACTACTGAGAAAGCTGCCGCAATATGTTATTTGCGCTGTGCGCAATCAACATAAAAATGGTACATCCTGTCTGTCCCTATTTCCCATATTGAACCTCAGAACCTACTGTCCATGCAGGGTAATAGCCTTCAATATCGACTCCCTTGTTCCCCTCCCTACTACTATCAGCCTGAATAACCATTATACCCTTCACTTTGTCACAGCCATGCTTGAAACCATTTATGATTTTGGTGCCTGCCATCTCAGTTGGCAAACTATTCCACATTTCCACCACCATTTCTGGAAAATAAAACTTTCCAATATCCCTCTTGAACCTCCCTCCATCCCATCAGTCTCTACTTGTGCCCCCATAACCTTGAACTGTTACTCATGCTAAGTAGTTCTCCATTCACCTTGTTTATTCCTTAGAGGAACTTGAAGGTCTCTATCATATCATTCCTCTCTTGTCTGGTCTCCAGTGAAGACATGTTCAGTCATGGCTGACGTCATAACTTACTTGCAAGTGCATGATTTGGACTGGTCAAAAAATAAACGTAACCCATCCCCCATGGCTTCCAGAGGTATCCTCATCTCCGCAGCACCTGTACCATGGCAGTAAGCTTGCCAAAGGTGAGAATTTTACATCTAACTTCAGTACCAACATTGGCTACCTGTCTAAATTTTGAAAGGCTGTCACAATCTCTTCTCCCCTCCCACTCCTTTGCCTGTCCTCAGAGTCAGTGACACCCTTGTCTCTAACCTCTCCTTCATCACCATAGAGATGTAATTCCTTTTCATCACCTGTACCTCCTCCTCCTCTCCTCCCTCTCCCCTTCCTCACCTCCCTCTCACCCCTGCCAGCCTGCATGATTGTCATCTCCTTCTTTCCCCCTATTGTTTTTTTTCTCTCCAATAACTCCATCCTTTATCACCGACACACTTCCCGCTCTTAATCTTTCCAAGGGTAGGAGCCCAGATGGCCGGGATAGCAAGCTCCTCCATCTGACTGCTTCTGCAGTCTCCTCCCCATTGGATGACCTCCCTAACCTCTCTTTCTGGTGTTCCTCCATCCCTGCTGACTGGAAGGCTGCCACTGTTATTCCTCCTTCTCCCAAAGATGGTGACCCGTCAGGTACGAACAGCTAACAACTCATTTCTCTCCTCCCTCCAAAATACAGGAACAAATTATCTTGTCACAACTCTCTTCCTTTCTGGACTCCTCTTCCTTTTTCACCCAATACAAGTCTGGCTTCCGCAAAAATCACTCCACCACCTGCTCAGGCTCACCAAATCCATCCATAATGGTATGGATCACAGCCTATTCACTTCTGCTATCTTCATCGATCTAGCCAAAGCATTTAACCCTGTCTACCACCCAATTATTAGCCAAACTCCAGGCTGCAGGCCTCTCTGACTTAGCCATCAGCTGTTCAACTCCTACCACAGGGGTAGGTCCCAAGCAGTCAAAAGTGGTGACCCCCTCTCTCCTCTCTGCCTGTATCCACTTGGGTCCCACAGGATCTGTGTTAGCCCACTACTTTTCTCCATTCTCCTTAATGATCTTCCCCTCCATATGCTTGTCTGCATCCATTCACATGTACACAGATGACACGGTCCTCTTCACAGCAGGCCCACAGACTCCAGCTGGACTTTGATCAAGTTCAGCCCTGACCACACTCAAATCAGCTTTTTCTCAATGCCAAGAAGGCTGTCTCCATGTCCTTTGGCACAAGGCGCCAGACTCTCTAGGCTCCCTCCCCTTCCTACTTTCCATACCCTGGATGGCTCCCCTGTGGAGGATGTTACCACCTTTAGTTATCTTGGTATCTGGCTAGACCAGCACCTAAACGTTTCTGAACAAGTGGATGCTATAGTCAAAAAGCTGCACCCCAAGTTGGTGCACTTTACAGGAACTGTGACTGTATCCCACCTCCAGCATACCGTGCTATTATCCAGAGAATGATCCTCCAAATCTCTGACTATGGTGATGTGGTCTACAGCGTAGCCCCAATCACTATCCTTGCCAGACTGGAGACACTGTTCAACTATTTCTGCCATTACACTCTCGACTATCCTTCTTGGACTCACCATTGTTCTATATATAAATCTCTCTCCTTTTCTTTTCTTGTGGACAGACACCATGCCCACTGTGCCAGCTTTGTGGGCAAATCTGGTTTGTTTCCCTACCCTCCTATCTCTCTGACGGCCCCCTTACAGCCATACCATCAGAAGCTGAAATATTCGAACCCTAGCAGTCCCTTCAGTTTCTACAACCATCGGCAAAGTCACGTTCAGCCACCGCTGCCCTAAAATCTGGAACTCCCTCGCCCCTGCCATTCACCAATCTCCTTCCCATGGATTCTTTCAAACCACTTCAGCGGTCTCACCTCTCTCTCCTGCACTTGCTCTAGTTTTTCCTCTTGCTCTCCTATTACTTGTTTCCAGTTTAGGTACAGCTAAAATTTGGCACCTATGCTTCCACTCTAGGCATTATGCACAAATGTTTATAGCTAACGTTGAAGTAAAAGCCTCTCCAGTCCCTTTGCGTATCAATTGTGCGGATGGAGCTCCTCTAACTGTGAACTCCATCAAATACCTTGGGGTGACACTTGACCCCCAATTGGACCTAGGGAGTCATATCCTAAATGTCTGTAGAACTGTGAACTGTAAATTGGGTCTGGCCTATGGGGCCAAAAATAACCTGACACCTGCTGCTCATCTGGCACTTGCTAGAGGTGTACTACTTCCCTCCCTTAGCTATGGTCTCCACCAATTTGCCTGTACCTCCAAAGCTCTTCTTACTCAGTGGCACACAACGTACAATAACATCTGTGCTTTGCACTGGCCGCCCCCCGTCTCACCCACCATTGTGAGCTTTATGATAAACTAGGTTGGCTTTCCCCGACCAATCACCTGAACTTTGGGCTAGGATGCCTAGTGGGCAAAGTGATCAGAACTGGCACCCACCCATGGGGCTGGCACAGCTTCTCTCACCTCCTGACCCCTCCTCTTACCCACACAGGTCCCAGGGTCCTGGGATGCTAAAATGCCCCTCCCGAACCCTTATGGGGACAGGGACTTTGCGCATGTGCTTCTAGGCTCTGGAACTCCTTTCCTGACCATGTTGGTTCCCTCCTCCCATCAGTTCTTCTGGAAGTCCCCATGAGGGCATCTCAAGCTGGCCTCAGCGTGCGAATGTCCCAAGCCTCCCTAGCCTAATTGTACTTCGAGCCCAACTGTTCAGAGGACCTGCCAATGATCTTTTGGTCGTTTCTCCTGATCCAATTGCTCTCCTAGGCATCTGACTGCGCTATGTATGCTCTAGACTATATATGGTTGATTATATGTACTTTATCAATTTCTGTCATAGCAGTTCACTCTACGGCCTATGCCTTACTGTTTTGTGACTCAATGCATTTTGTTACTCTATGTACTTGCTTTACTTGCTGTTATGTTCTGATGTATCTGTATTACCTGTTGTACTCTCCCGGGTCATCCTGAAAATAGGCATATAACTTGTCTAGTGTACCTACCCGGTTAACAAAGCTAAATAAATAAATAAATAAAACTGCTCTGTATTTGATCGCCAGTATAGGTTTGTGGCTCCCGACTGTGCTGTATATGCATTGTCGATTGTTTGCTTGTCACTCAAGTTCTCACATCTTGCATGAATTATTCCCAATGTAATTTGTGATTGTGTACCACTCTGCTCCATGTATGTTATGTACTTTGAACTTTTGTGCTACCTAAGCCCCCCTTGTACAAGTTCCCCTTCCCCACGATGCATCTAGAAATGAGCTCCCAGCTTAGTATTCCTGGGTGGGGAGCTCTAGACACCAAGGATCATTTTACTATAATAACTGGAGCCATTTAAACTGCGATCAGGGGTGTAGAACCTTTACATGCCAAGGATCATTTTGGTATACTACTTGGGAGCATCATAATGGTGACCAGAGGTACGGTCACAATATGCACCACTGTGTGCTCAAATTTATTTATTTATTGAAAAGTTTCACCAGGGAAGGTACACTGAACAACGAGTTGCTCATCTCCCGGTACGACCTGGGGGAGAGGGTGGTGGTAGTTACATAGTAACAATGAGTACACACAAAATACACAATATCATACAAAAACATAGGTTACAACTGAATTACATTAGCATGAAAAGCAAATAATTACAAGGGTAGAAAAGTGAAAACCAGTCACAGTGAGCTTGTGGTGAGACAGAGAGAGAGAGAGTAATGTAATAGCAAGTGTGAACCAATGGCCTGCACTATGCAGACTAAGAATAGCACAGGGTGGCAAGTGAAGTGAGTCAGCAGGGCATCAAATAGGATGTAGGACAAGAAAGGGGGGGTAGCTAGGGGCAGGTGCAATTTACAGAGAGGAAATTATGAAGAGCTTGATTTAATAAGCCAGGCGGAACAGGATTGGATATGTGTAGGAAGAGCATTCCACATTTTGGGGAGACGATAGGAGTAGGAGGCCTGTCCACTAGCGGTGGATCTCCAGGGAACAGACAGAGTTCTATGGTCATGGGATCTTAGAAGTCGAGAGGGAGTGGGTGGGGGAGATTAGGGAATTTAGGTAGGGAGGGAGTGTGCCAAGCCAGTACTTAGAGATGAGATTTGCGCAATGATGCAGTTGCCTATTTGTTAGGGATGGGAAGGCTAAAGCTCGGTATAAGTGGCAGCAGTGGGTAAGGTGAGGTGCATCCAGAGCAAACCGACAGAATGAGTTGAAAAGAGTACCCAGGTTGGCTAAGAAGGTGGCAGGAGCAGAGCAATAAACGACATCGCAATAGTCAAAAACTGGGAGGATCATTTTTTGGATCAGTTTGCGTCTTGCCTGTGGTGGGAGGCAGGAGTGGTTTCTATATAAGGCGCCGAGCTTGGGACGAAGCTTTTTTATTATGGCATCTATATGGGCCAAGAAGGTGAGATGTTTATCCAGCCAAGCGCCCAGATACCTGAAAGACTCAGTAGCAATTATAGTTGCTCCGTCGAGGGTAGTGAAGGTAGGGGCAGAAGGGAGCCTTGACAGCTTCTGACATGTGCCAAAAGTCATGGACACAGTTTTCTTGGCATTTAGGAAGAGTTGGTGAGATTGAAATCAGCTCTGGACATTACTGAAATCACGTTGGAGCCTGGTGGCAACATCCAAGGGTGAGGGCCCAGAGGAGAATAGAACCATATCATCAGCATACATATGTATAGAAGATGAGGTACAGATGGATGGAAGATCATTCAGAAAGATGGAGAAGAGAATCAGGCCTAGTATGGACCCGTGGGGGATTCCAGAGTATATGGGTAGAGGAGGGGAGATGTAGTCGGATATTTTTACAGACTGTGAACGGTCATGTAGGTATGTGCTGAACCATTTAATGGCATGTTCAGACAGCCCAGCTGATTAGAGGGAGTGGAGCAGGAGGGAGTGGGAAACCGTGTCAAAAGCTTTTGCAAGATCAATAAAAAATGACAGTGGTTATGTGACTGCAGTCCATGCCTGTCAGGATCACATCAGTGATTCAAAGCAGCGGGTGGTAGGAGAGTGATGCTTACAACCTAGATTGATATTGGGTGAAGAAATTTCTGTCTGAGAGTCGCAGGATAGTTGGTCAAGGACTAGATGTTCTTGTAGTTTGGATAACGTCGGGAGGAGATATAGGGCGGTAGTTCTCAGGGAGGAGGAGCCACACTTAGAGAGAGGAGGACAATAGCATGTTTCCACTCACAGGGAATTTCGGTCAAATAACGAAGATTGAAAAGAAAAGCAGTGGGGGGGAGCAATGCAGAGGCAGACAAGTTTAGTAACTTTGGGTCCAGTCCATCAGGGAGCTACCTTTGCTGGGTTTAGGCTTCCAAGGCCTCCAGCATGTCAGTTCTCAGAATTTTAGAAGGAAAAGCTATGAGGTGGGGCTGGAGGACTTCTAATGGAGTGCGGAGATTAACTGGTTAATGGTTGGGAGGAGCCTAGCAGAGTAGAAGCACATGAGGTAAGTCTGTGAGTTGAAAGCAGCAACAATGCTGGGGTAGTCGGCAGATGACAGTATTGTTTATTTGGAGGAGGGGAGGGAGGGGAGCCTGTAGGGAGAAAAGTGAGTGGATTACTTTCAAATTTGGATGGGTTATTTATATTAGAGATAAAAGTAGAGCTGAAGTAACCAGCCTTGGCCAAGCGAGTGGCTTTGTGCATTTGTTTAGGAGGACCGGTAGGCCTCATAGTCTTTAAGGAGCTTTGTGCTTTTATGGAGCTTCCAGGCTGTATCACGTGCCCTTAGACAAGCAATGAGTTCTGGGAGATCCAAGGGAGGTGGTTTCACAGACACCACTACCAAGCGTAGTGGTGCATGTTGATTCCAGACTTCAAGGATCGGTCTCTGAAGTAGTTAGCCTACGACATCTAGGTTACTGGCAACAGATATAGGTGCCCAATTAGGATGGTCAAATCTTAAAGAAGTGGGTCAATGTTCAGAGGATTTGTATGATCGGTTGTAGAGAGTTTTATAGGGACTTTGACTTTGTAAATTCTGCGCACCAGGAAAGTCATGCAATGGTCACTGAAGGCATCTGCTAGAGTACCGGAATTAATGACCCTATGGGTGCATGGTTATAAGGGCCCAGTCGATGAGGGAATGGTTTCCTGTCTTGTGATTTAACCTAGTCCGGATCTTGGATAATTTGGGTTGAGTTAAGCATGTATAGCATTTAGCACTTTGCTGGAGTGATGGTAGTCCAATTTATGTTGAACTCTCCATAGACATATAATTAGCCAGCAGAAGAGTGGCTAACTGAGGTGGTTATAAGTTCAGTAGCAATATTGGGTTGTGAGCCAGGACGGCAGTAGACGCCTGCTACAAAGATAGGTTTGGAGAAGGGGGGAGAGAGATGTGCAACAGCAGAGCCTCGTAAGCTTTTAGTAGAGCACTAGAAAAGACAGAAGTGAATTGGATGGAAGAGGAGACATAGATGGCTACCCCACCTCCTCTCCCAAGTCGGTCCTGTCTTGATATTGTGAAGCAAGAGAGAGTAAGAGAAGAGTTGCTGATTTTTTTATTTAGCCAGGATTCGGAAATTATTATTATATCAGGGTTGAGCATAGCCGCCAGTGGCTGTAGCAAGTCCACTTTAGGGAGGAGACTACGTATACTGATATGTAGTATTTTAAGGCCATTTGGAAGAGCTGAGAGACGTGGCTCAGTGCTGGCTGCAGGAGGAAGTTGAGCTGGGCCAAGGTTGGGGTTTATGTCACCAGCTGATAAGAGTAGGAGGGCAATAATAATATAATGCAGCTTTGCGCTTTTGAACCAGGAGTGGTTGCGTAGCAGTCGGGAGCTAGGGCATTGGGTATTAGCAAAGGGTGGCCAGGAGCTAAGCAGCCATATAAGAGTAATGTACATAGGCAGCTGGACGAGAGAGGCGCAGGGGCGAGTGGGTGAGTGAGACCAGGATATGGTAATGGGAGAGGAGAAGTTACCCTGATTGTAGATAGGGGAGGGATATCATCTAATTTCAGAGGAGGGATGCGGGATTGGATGTGGCAGAGGGGAGAATAAGTGCTGTGAAGTGTAGGGCAGCATCTTGGTTAAACTAGAGTGGTCAGTGAAGGAGCCGAGGGCGAGGCTGAGTCAGAAGAAAAGCTGCACTGGCTCAGTAGGTCAGTGGAGCAGCAGGGTTCTGGGAGAGCCAATGACAGCAGGGACAGTAGAAGGAAGGCAGAGCATACGTGTATTTAATTGGGAAGGAGGAAAAATCACAGCAGAAGAATATGAGCAGGCTGAACTGGAAACCCGAATGCAAAAAGGCACACCAATCGGTGAGCCGTGCTAGCCAGCTGACCAATCAGATGCCCGTAGCAAAAGGAGCTATAGCCAATAAATAGCACCACGCCGGTCTGGCAAGCAGCGGTGAATACCTGGGGAGTTGATCGGGGAGTTCAGGAGGCGGCTGCAGGAGCTGTAGGGTCCCGTGAGGCAGTGGCGGCCGAGGAGGTCACCACCCGGTTGGAGCGCACTCGGCAGATCTGGGGAGTTGATCCGGGGACGAGTTCCAGGAGGACGGCAGGAGCTGTAGGGTCCTGTCGGCAGCGGCAGCCGAGGAGGCGCCACCTTTTTGGATTTGGAAGCGCCGCTCGGGGTGCATGGCAGATCTGGGGAGTTGATCCGGAGGGCGAGTTCCAGGAGGGCAGCAGGAGCTGTAGGGTCCCGTCGGAAGCGGCGGCCGAGGAGGCACTGCCTTTTCAGATTTGGAAGCGCCACTCGGGGCGCACGGCAGATCTGGGGAGTTGATCTGGGGGCGAGTTCAGGAGGGTGGCAGGGCTGTGGGGTCCCGTCAGCAGCGGCGGCCGAGGCCGCCGCCTTTTCGGTTGGGCGCTGCTTGGGCGCCACGGCAGATCTGGGAGTTGATCGAGGCGAGTTCAGGAGAGGCGGCAGGAGTTGTAGGGTCCCATCGGCAGCGGCAGCGAGATGCACTGCCTTTCGGATTTAGGCGCCACTCAGGCATGGCAGATCAAATGAGGCAGGATTTTTGGAAGGAGTAAACAGGATTGCAATTTTGTTGTTAAGCACTTTCAAAACCTTTTATAGCACTGTGCTCTGTATGCAGGAGGATCCCTCATTTGCAAGGTTTTAGTAGTACATATGCACATGCACATGATCAGAATAGTATCTGGGGCTGCTAAAATATATGGTACCTGTTCAACCATGCTGTTCTCCCACATGTACGGTGCTTAGATGTTTAGCATTCCTGCTAACCTTCAAAAGCAGGGCCCTAACTGACTAAAATCCCCTACCGATGCCTCTTAAGATGCAGAAAGTAAACAACAATGAGCTACCTTATTCTACATCTTTATGTATTATTTTATGTTATTTTCCTTGGAAAACCTTTATTCAATGTCAAAACACTGTGATGTGTCTTAAATATTTATAATGACTGTAGCTAAAATACAATTTATTTTTTCATCCAGTGTTGTTTTATTTACTTATAAAAATACAGTCTGGTTTAGTGGTTTAGTTTGGGCTTGGTGGTAACTGTACTGCCTCCCATGCCAGTGGCCCGTTTGAGGGAGGATCTGGGTCAAACAGGGGTTAGCTTACGGAGAGATGACTGAGCATCTCTGGGACTGCTCTCCCCTCAGGAGGAGTCTAACCACCCTGCTCTTTAACAGCCACCTAGGTGGAGGAATGCTGGCAGGGCTCAGGCAGCCACAAAGCAGTACTTGCCTTTAATTGTATTAGCATCGTTGCATGCTTGGCGGCTCAGGGAATAAGTCAAGGTAGAAAACCTCCAGTGGCAAAAGAATCCACCAACCTGCCACAGGCTTTGAGTACTAACCAGGCTCTGCTCCTGTCTGAATATGTGGCTCCTTGTGAATGGCCCTCTCCCTCCTGGCTCCACCACAGCAGGTAGGCCATGGGAGATCTCAGAGCAGGTAAGTCCTGGTGATTTTGGGTGATGTGGATGGACAGGCTAGTGCACAAGGGGGTCAGTGTGTGACCTAGAAGATAAACATCTCATTTGAAAAAGAAATAAAACACAGTTTGGGAATCTCAGACTCAATAACACAGTCATACCATATAAACAGCGTAATTATTCACTATGAGGCTAGACCAGGGCAGGTTTATTAGTGGAGACCAAGTGCCTGGCAAAGCTCTGTCCACCTTGCAATGCTCTGCAGATATGTAATGGAGAGGTTAGGAGCTGTGATAGCCACCAGTGAGGTATCACAGTGAAGTTATTCAGAACAGAAAGTGCAAATTATGCATATGCCAGCTGAGCTCATGATGAAATTGGGCCCTAGTGACTGCTGCAATATATATATATTTTTCTTAACAAGAACCTTTATTAAAAAAAAATCATTAAAATAAAAACAAAAATAAATTAAAACTAACTCAGTAGTGTACAAACTCACGAAAGCATTTGATTTATACTTTCACAACTCCTGCAGTACACTTCCCAAACATTCAGCTCAGATAAGTTGCTTGATCAACACAGTAATTAATTACACATAAATCTAATCACAACTTTAACTTAGAAAAATGCATGCAGTTCCCTGTGTTTATATGGTATGAAGTAGTATGTTAGGAATATCCTAAGTATTAGCTTCCTATACAAAAGTGTCTAACAGTAAATGAAGGCAGCACTTATTTAAAAGAAGAAACTAGAGCATTTTAAATTAGTTCTAAACATTTCTTGTCACAGCACAACGTTCTGAAATTTGATTAAAGATGTGCAAGCAAAACAAGATGTAGAACCCCATAAAGACGTAGAATAAGAGATAGCCCTGTTTTGTTTACCTCAGACAAGGAGCTAGTTCAGCTGGAAGCCATTCAAGGGGGAGGGGCAGGGGGATGGGTAGTTTCAGAACATAGTCCATTTCAGTATATAGTTTATTTGTTTCAGTATATAGTGTATGTGAATTTTTCAGTCTACAGTGTATGTGTTTCAATACATAATGTATGTGTTTCACCATGTAGTGTATTTGTTTCAGTACACAGTGTATGCAGATTTTTCAGTGCATAGTGTATTTATTTCAACAGATAGTGTATGTATTTCAATATAAAGTGTAGATGTTTCAATAGATAGTGTATTTGTTTCGGTATAGAGTGTATGTGCTTTCTTCAGTGTGTAGTGTATGCATTTCAATAGATAGTGTATGTATTTCAATACAGTATATAGTGTATTTATTTCAGTATATAGTGTATGCAGATTTTTCTCAATATTTAGTGTATGTGTTACAATCTATAGAGTATTTGTTTCAGTAGATAGTTTATGTGGATGTTTCAGTCTGTAGTGTATGTATCTCAACAGGTAGTGTATATGTTTCAGTACATAGTACATTTGTTTCAGTATATAATGTATGTGGATTTTCAGTACTCAGTATGTGGATTTCAGTAGATAGTGTATGTATTTCACTATACAATGTAAGCATTTCACTATATTGCGTATGTGTTTCACTATATAATATATTTCCGTATACAGTATATGTATTTCACTATACGATGTATATATTTCAGTAGATACTGTATGTGGTTCACTACATTGTGTATGTATTTCACTATATAATGTATATATTTCACTATATGATGTATGTATTTCACCATATAGTGTGTGTGTTTTACTATACAGCCAGAGAGTATGAATTATGTCCCTAATGGCTTGTCATACTCTCTGAAGCGTCTGTACTATGCAAGCGGAGTAAAGATTCTGACGATTGCAGGATGTATTCCAGGGAGAGTGGTTTGAAAACCGAGCGCGAGCCTAGCATGCTATCATTAGCATAGATTCTATTAACCATTTCGGCTCTGGGGCAGTCTTATGGTGAGATCATATTGCACAAGTCAGAATACAGTAAGATTTCCTGGGCTTTGAAGCAAGGATTTTCTGATTTGGGATCATATGTTTTCTGGTGCATGATTGTTTTTGGTAATGGGAGCTATTACCTTGATGTAAAGTTAACTTTAATTGGCTCCATATACACGTGAGAAGCATTGAACTGAGATCTCAAAGGAATGAAAAACAATTAACAGTTCATAGTTTCATGTGTTTATAAGAACAATTAGGAACTTTTTATCATTTACCAACATTGATGAACCAACATGCACTGCATACATTTTAAAACTGCCTTCCTTCAAAATCTTCTATAGGTTTCCCTCTGATTACCCTGTTGTTCTTTCCTCTGTCCTATTTCTCTGTTAGCGTTCTTGCCTACTATCCCATCCCACACTGTTGTTGGCAACAGCTTTGGTTTCAGCACTTCCTGGCTCCCTCCACCTAACAATTTTTCTCTGTCATCATGGAAGATACTGAAATTTGTTGTCTTACATGGCAGCTGCATAATATCCGGAAGAAGGAAGCCCAGCTGGACAGTAAATACAGCTTACTCACCTGTAACAGGAGTTCTAGGAATGGTATATGTTGTTCATCCAAACTGTTTGGCAGGTTCCTTGCCGCTTTAAATCTTGCCGGAAGGTTTTCAAGCTGGCTCCTCCCACCCAACCGGGTGGTAAAACTCTCGGCTCCGCCCCATGATGCCAGATCTAGCCCGCTGGAAGCCAGGTTGTGCGTCGAAGCTGGGGAGGTCGGGTGGGTCGTGTGGATGAACAACATATACCATTCCTAGAACTCCTGTTACAGGTGAGTAACCTGTATTTCTAGGGACATGGATATGTTGTTCATCCACACTGTCTGGCAGACTCCTAGCAGATCTCCAGGAGGAGGGAGGCAAGGTGCACACCCCCTACTTAGGGAATAAAGACTGGAGAACCGAGGCCCCAAAACCAGCATCCCAGCATTACTCAAGGATCGATGTGGTAATGGGTGATGAAGGTGTGTGCTGACTTCCAGATAGCAGCCCTGCAGATTTCCTGGATAGGGACGTCCCTGGAAGCAGCCACCGATGCAGCGGTATGGCAGGTAGAATGAGCTCTTATCCCTCTGGGAGGCTCCATGCCCGCCAACCTTTAGCAGAGATCTATGCAGGAGGTGAGCCACCTGCCTATCGTCTGCTTGGCTGCAGGTCTGCCAGGTGCGGCTTCAGCGTAGGTGACAAACAGCTGGCGAACCTCTCCTGACTTCAGCCAGATCCGGCTCCTTATAATAGCGGCTCTTCTAGGGTCCAAATTATGGAGCCTATATTACGCCTCCGAGGTGTGATTGGGGTAGAACACGGCAGTGACAATACCTGGTTAGGTGAAACTCCGACACCACCTTCGGAAGGAATTTGGGTGGGGCGCAGGACAACCTTGTCCCTGTGGAAGACCAGATAAGGAGACCTGATGGAAAGCGCCTGGAGCTCTCCCATCCCTTCTGGCTGGCGTATTAGCCACCAAGAGGCGATCTTCCACGACAGGTGAGAGATGTCACACCTGTGCATCGGTTTGAATGGCCTGCCCATGAGCTTAGCCAATACCAGCAGTAGATCCCACGGAGGTGGAGGTTCCACCGCACGGAGGATATGTGATCAAGACCTTTGAAAAAGCGCCGACCACCTTCTCCTACACCACGGCTGCTTCCGGCCAGCGCCCGGTAAGCAGAGATGGCTGCCAGGTGCACCTTAAGGGTGCGCCGACCCGAGCCTTGCTGAGAAAGGGACCACAGGTAGTCCAAGATGCTTGCCAAGGAACAGGAGGAAGGGTCCAGGCCTTGCCCTGACACCAAATGGAGAATCTCTTCCATTTGAAGGGTAGCATTTTCTGGTCGACTCCTTACGGGACGCCTCAACGACGTTGAGGATCTCGTCAGAAAGACCCAAGGCCTGGAACTCTAGCCGCTCAGGAACCAGGCCGTCAGGTGCAGGGATTGAAGGTCCGGATGGAATACCTTCCCCTGATTGACTGAGATCAGGTCCGGGCCGGGCTGGAAGCCGCCTCAGGAGCCTGGAGCTGAGACTGAGGAGATCTGGATACCAGAACTGGCGGGGCCAGTCTGGAGCTACCAGAATCACCTGCGCCTTGTCCCTCCTCGCCTTGAGAAGCATCTTGTGGATCAAGGGAAATGGGGCAAAGGCGTAGAAGAGGCCCAGAGTCTACGGCCTCGAGAAGGCATCCCCCTGCAGCGAGCCTTGCTGAGGGGGGCGGGCATGAAACAGTCTCAGCTTTGCATTCTCCTTGGAGGCAAACAGATCCACCTGAGGCGTGCCCCAGTGGGAGAAGAGATCTTGTACTACCTCCGGCAGGAGGACCACTCGTGGGACGCAGCCCCTATCCAGCTTAGGGCATCGGCCAGGGTGTTGGAGGCTCCTGCCACATGAATGGCAGAGAGTCCACCTCCAGGCTGCGCCACGAGTAACCAAATGGGAAAGCTTTCCTGCACAGAGGCATGGAGGCGTCCCGCCTGCAGGTTTAGTAGTACATGGTGTGGTATTGTCCATCTGGACCTGGACCACTTGACCCCGTAGAGATGGAGGCGAAGGTGGTGAAACTGGGCAGACGCTCGAAGCTCCAGCAGGTGATATGGCATGGGACTCAGGGGACCAGGAGGCCGTGCGCTCTGTGCTCCCCAGATGGGCACCCAACCCATCAGAGAGCATCGGTCGACAGAGAGACCGTCGGCTCAGGAGCAGACAAATGGGATGCCCTCTGCAGATGTGCGGAGCGGGTCCACCACTGGTGGCGTTCCACATTCCCTGGGTCAATGTCACTAGCGATCAGCGGATCGAGTGCTGTGACCACTGGCTGGCCAGTCCCCATTGAAGGGGACGCATGTACCAGCGGGCCCAACGGACCATGCTGGTGCAGGCCGCCATGAGGCCCAGGAGGCGCAGGAAGTCCCGGGCAGGGCACGATTGCCCAACCTGAAATGACTGGGCAAAGGAGGAAAGAACCTCGGCCCTGTCCGCCGGGAGCCGTGCTCTGGCTCGAAGAGAGTCGAGCTCTGCCCCGAAGAAATGTATCACCTGCTTTGGCACGACTTCCGACTTGGCCTTGTTGATGAGGAGGCCAATCTGAAGGGCCAGATCTCTGGACTGCTCCACCTCCGCTCTGGAGGGGGCTGCAATCAGCCAGTCGTCCAGGTAGGGGTACACCCGGACCCTTCGGCGCTGCAGGAATGCTGTCACCACTGCCATGCATTTGGTGAAGACCTTGGGACCTAGGGAGAGGCCGAAGGGCATGGCCCGGAACTTGTAAAGGGATCCCTCTGCCCTGAAGCGGAGGAATCTCTGATGAGACGGACAGATTGGGACATGAAAGAACGCATCCTGGAGGTCCAGGGAACAGAACCACACACCTCGTTCCAAGGATGGGATTATCTGAGCCAGAGTGACCATCCTGAAGGTCCGAGACCTTAGGAACCTCTTCAGGTCGTGCAGGTCGAGAATGGGGCGCCAACCCCCCCGTCCGTTTTGGGACCAGGAAATACCTGAACACAAACCCCGGGTCTGGAGGAGGACCCGCCACCTTCCTGATCACCTCTTTTTCGAGAAGCAGGGCAATATCGGCTCGGCGGACCGACAGCAAGGCTGCGGACCCCATGCCCCCCCCGAGGGGCGACGGCTCAAAAGGGTGGAGCCTGCTCGAACTCCAGAGGCAGGCCCTTTCCTACCATCTCCAACACCCAGCGGTCCGTGGTGATAGTGAACCAGGCGGAAAGGAAGTGGTGGAGCCATCCCACACTGGGGTACCAGGGAGTGACGAGGCTGGGGCGACACCCCTCAACCCATCACTGGGCAGGCTTGGAAGAGGGACCGCCGAGGGACCTCCTGGGCCTTACCTCCTGCTTCCTACTGGAGGAAGCCGCGGGCTTAGGTTTGGGATGCCAGCGAGCCTGCCAGCCCTGGTGCCGGTGCTGCTGGGCGGACGTGCCACAGGCGCAGAAGAGCGAAAGGGCTTTGCTGCTGCTGTCGGCGCCCTTTGTCCTTCTGGGGAGGTGACGAGTCAGAGTGGCATTGGACTTCGATCCGCTGAGGTGACCTTCCACTCCAGGGCGAAGAGTCAGTCCCCAAAAGGGGCGTCCGCCAATTTGTGATGGGTATCCGCAGTGAAGGTGGACATCCTCAGCCATGCTCTGCACGCATGGCCACTGCGGCCGCAACCGATCTGGTACAGGAGTCCCCTATGTCCAGAGCTGTTTGGAGCTGCTGCTTCGCCACCACCCTACTCCTGGTCCCGAACCTGCGCGGACCGTGGTCTGCAGGTCGGCCGGAGATGAGGGATCACCTCATCCAGGAGCCCATGAGGCGTGGGAGAGTGTGCCATCAGCACGGCCGAGCTGGCCTGGCGGAGGCCAAGGAGGACGCAGCATACACCTTGCGCCTGGCATGGTCCAGCTTTTTGGACTCCTTGTCGGAGGCTTGTCCGACGTCCCTAGCGTTCCAGAATGCCAGAAAGCATGGGTGACCAACCCCTCTGCAGAGGGTGTTCAGCTCCGGCAAAGAGCTGGTAGGGACCGCGATACTTCCTGGCCAAGGGCGGGGCAGGAAGCAGGCCACTGCCAAAGCTCGAAAGCTGGACCAACAATGGCCTCAGCTACCGAAAGGCCTCCGTGGGTGAATCCCCTCAGTCCAGTATCTCCATCAGGGGATACTTGGCCCGCTTGGATACGGGCTCGAGCTGCATCCCGGTGGACTCCGAGATGAGCCGAAGCAGACCCATGAAGGACGATGGGCTTTCGTCCAGTGACTGGCCACCGGAGGACTCCAGGTCAACCGGCCTGGAGAACAGGAGGAGTCGCCGTCGACTCCGCGAACAGCTGCCTAGGGCCTGAGCCACCCTCCACCTGCCGAGGACGGTCGGGAGTGAGGGTGACCGACAACCTGTGGGGCAGGCCTTGACCCGACCGAGAGTCCTTGGTTGGCGCCCCCGATTTCGGTTGTGGGGGCGGAGGCTCCAGCACAATCGGTGGGGCAGCAGGTTTCGGCCGAACAACCGGCCCAGGTTTGGGCATCTCGACAGCAGTGAGAGGTTGTTTTGGCCACTGGGGTGACAGCCACTTGATAGCCGGGGAAGGCGTCGGTGTTGACTTGCTCCCGGACAAAAGTAACTGCTGCCACATCAGGTCCTCATAGTGTCGACGCAATTTGCGCCAAAGCCTCTCCTCATCCGAGGAGGAAGACGAGGATGAGCGGCGTCGCCGCTTACCTCAGTGCCGAGACCGAGATCGCTGATGTCGGCGGGATTAGCTGGACCGAGAGAAGTCCGGACCGAGACCGAGATCCTCGGTGTTTCGAGGCGGGCCTGGGAAGAAGCGGGGACACCCGCTCTTCCCTCGCTCAGACACCTTAACCGGGGACTGCTGCACCGGGGGCGCAGGCACATCCTCGGTCTCCACCGGGGGAACCGGCCAAGAAGGGTTGTTGGCTTCACCAGTCGACAACCTGTCCGACGGGTTGAGAAAAATCTCGACTGCATCAACGGGAGTCTCCACCGGCTGACCTGACGGGGACGCCGTGAAGCCAGCGGCCTTAGCCGCAACCTCGACTGAAGTCGACAGTCGGCTGTCCGGGGAAGGGGACCTCTCCTGCTCCCACGAACGCCGATGATGGGACATACCCTTGGAATCCTTCATTTTGTACCAAGAGGAATGTCCCGATGGTGCCTCTCCCTTCGTGGAAAGGGATTGGCAAAGCTCCTTGAACGAAGCAGAATACGAGGTACCCAAAGAGAGCGGGATAAATGCCACGACCGAGGAGGAGGAAGATGCGGCCTGGGCCGCCTCCTCCTCGAGGGCGATCATCTGCTCGAGCTGCTCAGCCAAGCCAGCCACCGTGGTAACCGCCCAATGGGCCTCTTTCGACTTTACCGGCAGGTAGCGCTTCTCGGGGCGCCCAAGCTTCAACCGGACAGCGTGGTCCTCCAAGACGTTGTCCGAGAACGAACAGCATGACTCGCAGGCCTGCGGGTCGTGTTCTAGGCCGAGGCAGTAAACGCACATGGAGTGCAGATCCGTCCTGGACATCTTCTGCCCACAAGGGCACCGCCGAAAACTGGGAGTGGGTTTGTCCATCGCAGCCACGAGGGAAAAGGAAGACCGAAGTCTTGAAAATTTTAAAACGAGTTTCGGACGAACCGAAGAATTAGGATCCAGTCTATCACGCTGAGCGTTAAGGAGGGAACCTGAGCTTCCAAGCGGTAAGGAAGATCTGGCGTCATGGGGCGGAGACGAGAGTTTTACCACCCGGATGGGTGGGAGGAGCCAGCTTGAAGACCTTCCGGCAAGATTTAAAGTAGCAAGGAACCTGCCAAACAGTGTGGATGAACAACATATCCATGTCCGTAGAACACCTATTTTCAACCCAGTGCAAGAAAAGAATATTGTCCCTAATGGCATAATCATTAATAATCCATTAAAGAACACTTACAATTCTAAATATGTTATTTGCCAGACGGCTTCTGAGAAATTGAGAATCACATTCTTCACAGGACATATGCCAATAAATCCTTTAGGAAAAAGTTTGAGAGGATGGTTGCCACACTACAGAGAAGTCTGGTAGGCCTAATCCAGGCCTCCTGAAAGAGGCATACATGAACTACCAGAGGTCTTTAAACAAAGAAATGCTCACAAAGAACAAGAAGTTGCATATCCTTCAACAAGTCTTAATTCCTAACCACCATGATGAAGATAACAGGGTCATAGAACAACAAAGCAATGCAGATGGGCACCTTTCAGTTTTTAATTTGTCAAACCACACATTGACTTCTGGGGAATTAATTGTACATTCCAGGGGTCTCATATTCTGCCCAACAAGACCACTCGACAGAATACAGTTTTGGGGGGAACTGGAAGAATACTTTCATAGACTGAGACTCAAAGAATTATTTCACAATAGAGAAGAAACCACAGACAGCAACAATTCAGCTGATAAGAGAAAGAAATCATCCGATTGTACTCCCCCTAGTGGACGTATTATGAAACTGGACAACTATATTCATTGTTTTCGTCAGACAGCTAACCATCGGATTCTTAATAAGCAAAAACAGACCCACTATAACCTCTCTCCATTGGAAAGAAATTCAATCATTGAAATCAAACCACAACACTGTCATAAAGAAGCTGATAAAGGTTCTCAGTGGTGTTCTTAAACCATGTGGACTATGTTAATGAAGCTAACAGACAACTAACAGATCACGCCTACTACAGAGGAATTGCCTAGTGACCCTACTACACTATATACCAGGGAACTATGGGACATAATTGGGTCTTTTCCTAAGCTTGTCCAAGACAGAATTACTGACCTCACCCCTGTTGAACCTAAGCTAGGGACATTCTACGTTACTGTCTAAAATTCATAAACCTGGTAATCCGGGAGACCAGAGTATCTGGCAATGGTACCCTGATGGAGGGTATCTCAGGTTTTATAGAAACCATTCTAAAACCACTGGTTATAGAAAGGGACAGCTACATTCAGGACAGTATTCACTTCCTGGATACACTTCCGGGTTATAAGGACTCACCACCTAATACCATATTAGCCACGATAGATGTAACCTCTCTCTGTACTAATATTCCACACATGGATGGCATTTCAGCCAGTCTCAAATACCTATATGAGAAAGGGACAGCACTAACACATTGACACAGAAGTGGTGGGAAACTTACTGAATTTATTCTGACACACACAACTTCAGCTTCAGTGGTAAACATTATATAATGTATGGTAGAGCGTTGTTATGCATAAAAATCCATACCAGCTAAAAGTTGTTATGCGGTAGCTTGTTGTTATGCTTGCACCAGTGCGTAGCTACTGCAGCATAACAACTTGAACCTTTCACATAATGATGGTGATTGCGCGAGCCGCATTCTCTTTAAACAGCTGTCATAACTGTACACAGTTGCGAAGTGGCGATTTTAAAATGCAGGCACCAGATTAAAGCATGTCCACTGCTATTTTCCTGGGAGCTATCCGATCGTTTTTTTTTTTTTTCCCAGTCTACCACAATCGCTCTTGCCATCCAATGTAAGCTTATGAAATGTAAGTACCTGTACTGTAAAATTCAAGAGAAACTGTTGCTGTCTTAGCGTTTCTGTCTCATTATGTGGGGTACAGAAACAATTTTCTAATTTGTCATCACAGATAGGTGACCATACACTATAAAAGATAATGTATAGTCCTCTATCTGTGACAAGTCTGAAAACGTCTTCTCGAGGTCGTCATGACGACTGAACCTCTCGAGCTTCGCTCTCGAGGTTCCGAACATCGCCATGATGACCTCTCGAAGAGTTTACAAACTTGTTACAGATAGAGGAATATACATTATCCTCTATGTTCAAACTATGGGAACAGCAATGGGTAATAGGATGGCTCCACAATACACCAACCTTTTTATGGCCAATTTGGAGGAAGCTTTTTTAAGGCACTGCATGCACAAACCACTTACTATTTCCATTATATTGGCGATTTATTTATAATTTGGACAGACAGCACTGACACACTCATAGAGTTCCATCAGGAACTTAACAACCTCCACCCATCCATAAAACTTTCCTTGAATATTCTTGCACCAGTGTTAATTTACTGGACACAACACTCACCATTAAGGATGGAACCTTGCAGACATGCATTTACAGGAAACCCACAGAGCGACAAAGATACTTGCATAGGAATAGTAGTCGCCCAAGGCACACTCAAAAATATGTAATGTACAGGCAAGCGCTGCAATACCACTGTACCTACTCAAGTGAGGATGACAGAGATAGACATTTGACCACGTTGAAAAATACCTTTATTGGACAGGGGCATTCTTCCAGAGAATTCGACAGAGCAATAGAACGTGCGACACAGATACCAAGGGAACAACTGCTTCAGTACAGAGACAGGACTGCCACCAACAGAATACCCTTAGTAGTCACATAGGGATCCGGTTGATTGCCCGACAGCTAAATTCCCGACTCTGGATTCCTGTCACTTGCTACTGCCCGTCTTTCTTTTCCCCGGCATATAATACATTGACATGCCACATTTCCCAGAAGTACATTTCCCGATACCTGATCTTGCAGCACAGTGTTTCAATCAATTTCCAATGGAGGTCAAATATTTAATCAAGTTAGAATTACCTGGGGCAGAAAGGGTTAATATTCCCTGGTGGCAGCAGTGGCACTGTCTGTGGCAGTAGCCTGTCTAATATACTGTATAGCAGGAAATGTTCGTGTTCCGTTTATATTCGCTATCTTGGCGGTTTCAGAAAATGTGTTAATATAAACGGATCGCCAATATTTCCCGAATCTGGAGAACACATTATTGCGTGTATTCTGCAAAGCAAAGTAAAGAAAATTATAAAATGAGTCATCTTGATCTTCTCAATCAATTGAGCCCATGGATTTGGTTTGTATTTAGTCTATATAATAATAAAGTAGATGTGGATAACCTATGATATTCACACAGAAAAAAAACTCAGTTACATTGTATTTATCCAGGTTTCATATAAAGAGTGCAGAATGAGAACATCAGGCGACTGCCAGAAACCTTTTAGGGAGACAGAACGGTAGCAACATTTTTTGGCTTATTTTCCGGCATTTGGGACAGTGGCAGCAGTGAGTGTGGGGACTGATTACTCCCCAGGTAAAAAGAAAATCTTTGTGTGTGCCTTGCTTGTGTGGCTTTTAGACAGCTTACAGTAGTTGGTGTTCTGTTTATTCTGCTTGTTCTGTCATTTTGTATCAGGACCGCAAACATGTATTCTATACCAGATTCTACCATTTACAAATGGAAAGCGCAACTTCAGTGGCGTGATAAAACAAATACAGGCAGACTGAGACGGGCAAATGTCAATTCGGGGACAAGTGGTGGTGGTAAAATGAACTGGGCGGGCAAATAACAAACAGGAAAACAGAGTCGGGGACTAGTGTGTCAGGACAGTAAGAGTCAGGCGATCATACTAGACCCATCACATATCATCCTGATCTGGAGCTTCTACATAAAATTGTTAAATACCTCCAACCAATATTCAGTGAGGATGAGACCCTGGGGTGTATTTTTCAAGAACTACCACTACTGTCTTTAAACAATGACCTAATTTAACCAACCTGATTTTAGGAGAAAACTTGCACCAGAACAAAAAAGCAGAGTACTAGATGATACAAGATCCTGCAATTCTGCTAGATGTAAGACTTGTGAGTACATTTCTACTTCCGAGTGTGTCACTACTCCACAAAACTGACAGTTCAGGATACTGGGGAACTAAACATGTACTGTAAATATTGTTTATTGTATTCAAGGCAAGAGATGTCCACAAACAGGTTATGTGGGAGAGACGGGACAACCTCTCCGCACCCGAATGAACTCACACAGACATGCTATTAAAATAAAGATGACGGAAAAACCAGTGGGACAACACTTCTCTCAGTCTGACCACTCCATCTCAGATATGCCAGTACTGGTTTTGAAAGGACATTTTAAAATACACAACAGAGGCAGCCTTACGAGGTCAAAGTAATTTTACTTCTCAATATGGTGGGAGATGGGATGAACACTGATTTGTTTTTTTGCCAGCAACTGCCTAAATGTTCACCTGCTTCAGGAACAACGCATGGGCATACAGTGAGGTGGAGGAGGTCGTGTGTGTGGGGGGGGAGGGGGAATGTAGGGGTTATGGGGTAAGGCATGTATATGGACACATGCTGATACATGGACATTTTAGGATGACAATATCTCAATTACTAGGGAGTCCTTGTTATACTTACTTCTTATATATGCACAAACTCTTGAGATTTAGTAGATGGACATATAACAGGGGTACACTAGGTATTGTTATATGTTCTCATACATAATAGATATGTGATTCCTTCTGATTAGATATCAGCATTGGTTTTAAACAAAACAAGGAGGTGGGGGTTGTAAGTCATGGTGGCGGGTGGTAGAATCCCTCAGTTTTTGTCTCAGATTTCTAGAGCTGTTATTGTATAAACAGAAGAATTTAATACACCGACACATTCTGATACAGGGACATATTAGGATTCAATATCTCACTTACTATGGGAGTCCTTGTTAGGTATGATTTTTAATTGTACACAAACACTTGACACTAGGTACAAAGTTGCAGAGAGATCATGGTTGGGCAGTATAGGTTTTACATTCATGAGAAATATTGACTAGTTGAGCAGAGGGCTAGGACATGCATCTCCTAATAGGGCTAACACTGTTTGAAAGTGTGAACAGCTAGTGGATATTTACTGTTCACACTAGGGCAGCCTGTCTTTAAACCCACTGATTGCCATACATAAAGGTAGTTTCTTATTCTAAAGACTTTTTGTCATTATATATTATGATTTCTTATCCTATTATAACTTGGTTTTAAAACCACAGCTATTTTCAAATGTATACACTAACACACAGGCAAGGTCTTAATCGAATTTAGCGGGTCCTGTGTTTTCTCTCAGATAAAGAGTTATTCATTCTGCAGCTTTGACCTTATAATGTGTTCCTTTGAATGTTACTCTGCCTGTCCTTAGTGAACCTCTAGTATGTTTTATAAGTTCTTCTTAGTTAGAAGGGAGTTCTCTGCTGCGTGACATTTGACCTTGGAATGTTTTTCTCTGATACTCACAGCCTATGCTTTTAAGTTGATTTTTAAATGTAATTTTTTGGCCAATGGGATCCTTTACAACCACTTTGTCCATTTTGTATGTATGACCTGGTCTTTAACAAACAATTACTTACTGAAGTAACATTAATTCTTCCGGGGTATTCTTTAGCATTATTGACAGATGCAGTATGCCAGCTGAGTTGAGCTGCCCCGGAAAGAAGGAGTCAATTCAAATGAGGAAGGCATTGGCCAATCAGGCTAGAGATAGAGTACTGCCTGTAATCAGCCTGAGGGACCTCAGAACGAATTTTGGAGCTGAAAAAGAGCAAAAACTGTGCCCAACAGGGGCAAAAAAAAACTGTCAACAACACACAAACTATCTATTCTAATCCACTATTGTGAAAATACAAGTTACTCACCTGTAACAGGAGTTCTAGGTGTGGTATATGTTGTTCATCCACACTTACTGGCAGGTTCCTTGCCGCTTTAAATGTTGCCGGAAGGTCTTAAAGCTGACTCCTCCCACCCACCCAGGTGGTAAAACCCTAGGCTCCGCCCCATGATGCCAGATCTACCCTGCTGGAAGCCAGGTTCAGCGATGTCGGCTTGGGTAGGTCGAATTGGTTTGTGGATGAACAACATATACCACTCCTAGAACTCCTGTTACAGGTGAATAACCTGTATTTCTAGGGACGTGGATATGTTGTTCAATCCACACTTACTGGCAGACCTAGCACGCTCTCCGAGGAGGGAGGCAAGGTGCGCACCCCCTACTTAGGGAATAAGGACTGGAGAACCGAGGTCCCAAAACCAGCATCCCGGCATGACTCTAGGTCAATGTGGTAATGGGAAATTATGGTGTGCGCTGATTTCCAGGTAGCAGCCCTGCAGATTTCCTGGATAGGGACATCCCTAGAAGCAGCCACCAAAGCTCTTATCCCTTTGGGAGGCTCCATGCCCACAAACCTATAGCAGAGATCTATGCAGAAGGTGACCCACCTACCTATCGTCCGCTTGGCTGCAGGTCTGCCAGGTGCGGCATCAGCGTAGGTGACAAACAGCTGGCGAACCTCTCCCCAAACTTCAGCCATCCACTCCTTAAAATAAGAGAGCGCACTTCTAGGGTCCAAGGTATGGAGCCTATATTCGGCCTCCGAGGTGTGATTGGGGTAGAACGCCAGCAGAGTCAACACCTGGTTAAGATGACACTCCGACACCACCTTCGGAAGGAATTTCGGGTGGGGGCGCAGGACAACAATGTCCCTGTGGAAGACCAGATAAGGAGACTCAATGGAAAGCGCCTGGAGCTCTCCCATCCTTCTGGCTGAAGTGATAGCCACCAAGATGGTAGTCTTCCATGACAGGTGAGAGATGTCACACCTGTGCATCGGTTCAAATGGCTTGCCCATGAGCTTAGCCAATACCTGCTGTAGATCCCACGGAGGTGGAGGTTCTCGCACGGGAGAGGATATGTGATCAAGGCCTTTGAAAAAACGCCTGACCACCTTCTCCTGTGCGACCGACTGCTTACCGGCCCACGCCCAGTAAGCAGAGATGGCTGCCAGGTGCACCTTAAGGGTCGTCGACCGAAGCCCTAGCTGAGAAAGGGACCACAGGTAGTCCAGAATGCTAGCCAAGAAACAGGAAGAAGGGTCCAACCCTTTGTCCTGACACCAAATGGAGAATCTCTTCCATATGAAGGCATACCATTTTCTGGTCGACTCCTTACAGGACGCCTCAACTATGTTGAGGACCTCATCAGAAAGACCCAAGGCCTGGAACTCTAGCCACTCATGAACCAGGCCGTCAGGTACAGGGATTAAAGGTCCGGGTAGAGAACCTTCCCCTTGTCGACTGAGAGCAGGTCTGGGCGGGCTGGAAGCCGCCTCGGGAGCCTGGAGCTGAGGCTGAGGAGATCTGGGTACCAGTACTGGCGGGGCCAGTCTGGGGCTACCAGAATCACCTGCGCCTTGTCCTTTTGCCTTGAGAAGCACCTTGTGGATCAAGGGAAATGGAGGGAAGGCGTAGAAGAGGCCCGGGGTCCATGGCCTCGAGAAGGCATCCTGCTGCAGCGAGCCCTGCTGAGGGGGGCAGGCATGAAACAGCCTCAGCTTCGCATTCTCCCTGGAGGCAAACAGGTCCACCTGAGGGGTGCCCCAATGGGAGAACAGATCCAGTACTACCTCCAGCAGGAGACCACCATGAAATGCAGCGCCTATCCGGCTGAGGGCATTGGCCAGACTGCTTGGAGGCCCCTGCCACATGGATGGCTAGGAGATCTGCCTCCAGGCTGATCACCAGAGACTGGGTACGGACAGCCTCCTGCACAGGGGCAAGGAGGCCCCCGCCTCTGTCGGTTGAGGTAGTACATGGTCGTGGTGTTGTCCGTCTGGACCTGGACCACTTGACCCCATACAAACGGAGTGAAGGCGGTGAGGGCTAGTCAGACCGCTCAAAGCTCCAGCAGGTTGATGTGGCATCGAGACTCCTGAGGGGACCAGAGGCCATGGGCTCTGAGCTCCCCCAGATGGGCACCCCAACCCATCAGAGAGGTGTTGGTCGTCAGAGTGACCGTTGGCTCAGGGCAGACAAATGGGATACCCTTCTGCAGATGAGCTGGAACAAGCCACCACTGTAGGCCATTCCACATCTCCTGGGTCACCGACACTGGCTGGTCCAGAGAACTGGAGCGCAGTGACCATTGGCGGGCCAGCCCCCATTGCAGGGGACACATATTCCAGCGGGCCCAACGGACCATGCTGGTGCAGGCCGCCATGAGGCCCAGAAGGTGCAGGAAGTCCCGGCAGGGCACAATTACTCCAACCAGAAATTATTGGGCAAGAAGGAAAGGACCTCGGCCCTGTCCGCCGAGCTGGGCCTGGCTCAAGAGAGTCAAGCTCTGCCCCGATGAACTGAATTATCTGCGATGGCATGAGTTCGGACTTGGTCTCGTTGATCAGGAAGCCAATCTGAGAGCAGACCAGGACGGCCAGATCCCTGGACTGCTCCACCTCCAACCTGGAGGGTGCAGCAATCAGCCAGTCATCCAGGTAAGGGTACACCCGGACCCCTCGGCACCACAGGAATGCTGTCACCACTGCCATGCATTTGGTGAAGACCCTGGGAGCTGGAGAGAGGCCGAAGGGCATGGCCTAGAACTCGTAAAGGGATCCCTCTGCTTTGAAGTGGAGGAATCGCTGATGAGATGGACGGATTGGGACGTGAAAAAATGCATCCTGAAGGTCCAGGGAACAAAACCACACGCTGGCTCCAAGGATGGAATGATCTGAGCCAGAGTGACCATCCTGAAGGTTCGAGACCTTAGGAACTTGTTCAGGTCGTGTAGGTCGAGAATGGGGGCACCAGCCCCTGTCCATTTTGAGACCAGGAAGTACCTGGACACAAACCCTGGGTCTGGAGGGGGTCCGCCACCGCCTGATCACCTCCCTCTGGAGAAGCAAGGCAATGTCGGCTCGACGAGCCGACAGAGAGGCTGTGGAACCCGATGGGGGGGACTGCTCGAATTCCAGAGGCAGACCCCTGCCTACCACTTCCAACACCCAGCGGTCTGTGGTGATAGCGGATCAGGTGGAAAGGAAGTGGCGGAGCAGTCCCACACGGGGGGGAACCCGGGGAGGAGTGACGAGGTTGGGGGAGACATCCCTCAACCTGTCACTGGGCAGGCTTAGAGGAAGGACCAGCCGAGGAGCCGCCTGGGCCTTTTCCTCCAGGCTTCCTGCTGGAGGAAGCAGCAGGCTTGCCTTTGGGGCACCAAGTGTGAGCCTGCTGGCCCTGATGCTGGTGTTGCTGGGCCGGACGTGTCGCAGGGGCTGAAGAATGAAAGGGCTTATGCTGCTGCTGGTGGCCTTTGTCCTTCTGGGTAGATGTGACTGAGTCCAAGGTGGCATTGGACTTCTCGATCCATTGGAGATGACACTCCACCCCGGGCCTGAACAAGTCGGGCCCAGGAAGGGAACATCTGCCAGTTTGTGCTGGGTATTAGCCATGAAGGTGGAGATCCACAGCCAAGCGCTGCGGCGCATGGCCACTGTGACTACTACTGACCGGGCACATGAATGCAATGTCCAATGAAGTCTGGAGCTGCTGTTTAGCTACCGCCTTCCTGATCCAGCACCTGCTTGACCGCCGCCTGAAGTTGTCAGCTGGGAGATGAGGAATCACTCATCCAGGGAGCCCAAAAGGGCGGTGAAAAGTGTGCCATCAGAACGGGCTGAGCTAGCCTGACAAAGGCCTAGGGAGGAAGCAGCGTATACCTTCCTACCTGAGTAATCCAACTTTTGGATTTTATCGGGCGGTTTGTCCACATCCCGAGCGCTCCCAACGCTGAAAATGCTATCAGTCACAAACTCTTCCGCAGAGGGTGCTCCGAGAAACCACAGAGTGAACCGGTAGGGACCGTGACACTGGACCCATCCTGACCAAAGGTGCAGGACAAGATGCTGGCAGCAGGCACACAACTCCAGGCGGCCAACAATGGCTTCGCCACTGGCAAGTGCCTCCAGGGGGAATCCCCCAGTCCAGTATCTCCGCAGGATACTTGGCCTGTTTCTGAACTGGTTCAAGCTGCATCCCAGTAGACCCTGAGATGAGTCAAGCATTCCCCAAAACGGAGGATGGGCTCTCGTCCACTGACTGGCCCCCTGCAGATTCCAGGTCAACCGGCCTGGAGAACAGGGAGGAGTCGTTGTCAGACTCCGAGGAGTCTGCAAACAGCTGCCGAGCGCCTGAGCCACCCTCCACCTGCCGAGGTCGACTGGGAGTGAGGGTGACCGACAACCTATGGGGCAAGCGCTGACCTGACCGAGAATCCTTGGTCGGGGCCCCAGTCTTGGGTTGTGGAGGCGGAGGTTCCACCACAGTGGGTGGAGCAGCCGGTTTTGGCCGAACAACTGGCGCCAGTGGCGGCTCCTCGACTACTACAAGGGGTTGTTTCGGTCGCTCCCGTGACAGCCACTTAATAGCCAGAGAAGGCAACAGAGTCAGCTTGTTACCGGACAGTAACAGCTGCTGCCACATCAAGTCCTTGTAGCACCGATGCAACTTGCGCCGGAGCCTATCCTCTGAAGAGGACGAAGAGGATGAGCAGCGGCGCCGCTTTTCATGGTGCCGAGACCGAGACCGCCAACATTGGCGGGACCAACTGGACCGGAAGAGGACCGAGACCGCCGGGGATTCCGAGGGTGGGTCAGAGGGGTGGCTAGGGGAAACCCCTCTTCCTTTGGTACAGGGACCTTAACCGGGACCCAGCACAGGAGGCACAGGCAAGTCCTCGGCATTACCGGGGAACCGTGAAGTAGGGTTGTCGCATCACCAGCTGACAAACCATCCAACAGGTCGAGAAAATCTCAACCGCAGACGATGTTGTCTCGCTGCCGTCGGACGGGACATCAGTGAAGCCAGCGCCTCAGCCGCAACCTCGACAGAAGTCAAAGCCAACAGTCCGTGAAGGGATCTCTAACACTACCTAACATCGACGGTGGGACTTACCTTTGAGTCCTTCTTTGGACCCGACTGGAATGTCCCAATGGTCCTTCTCCCTTGGTGGAGAGGGACTGCCAAAGCTCCTTAAAGGAAGCTGTATAGGAAGAGCCCAAGGAAAGCGGGATAAATGCCGTGGCCGAGAAGGAAGAAGAAGCGGCCTGGGCCGCCTCCTCCTCAAGGGCAATCATCTGCTCCAACTGTTCCACGGAGACCGCCGCCGCGGACACTGCCCAATGGGCCTCCTTCGACTTGACCGGCAGATACCATTTTTCAGGGCACCCAAGAAGAAGTCAAGCAGCGCGGTCCTCCAAGACTGAAGCCAAGAAGGAGCTGCACAATTCGCAAGCCTGCAAATCATGGCCAAGCCCCAGGCAGTAGACGCACATGGAGTGCGGATTGGTCCAGGACATCTTCTGCCCACAGGGGCACCAACGAAAGCCGGGAGTCAATTTGTCCATCGCAGCCACGAGAGAAGACGAAGACCGGAGTCTTGTAAACTTTAGACTTAGTTTCAGGTTAACCGAAGAGTGTGGATCCAGGCCTAAAACGCAGAGCGCTACGGAGGGAACCTGAGCTTCCAAGCGGTAAGGAAGATCTGACGTCATGGGGCGGAGCCGAGGATTTTACCACCCGGAAGGGTGGGAGGAGCCAGCTTGAAGACCTTCCGGCAACATTTAAAGCGGCAAGGAACCTGCCAATAAGTGTGGATTGAACAACATATCCACGTCCCTAGAAACATTTTATCACTCAGATCAATACCAGTTAGCAAGTTTGGCTAAATCCCCTAACAGAGCTTTTAGACAAGGTTTCCAGGGAAGGAAGGGTGGAAGTGTCAATAATACTAAGGAATACCCCGGAAGAAGTAATATTACTTCGGTGAGTAATTGTTTCTTCTCACCCCAGGAATTCTTTAACATCTATTGACAGATGCAGACTTCAAAGCAGTGCAGTTGGGAGGAGGGCACAGAAACCTATTTAGGAAAAATCCTCTGTAGCACCTCCCTGCTGAACTTTGCATCTGAACGGGACTGCACATCCAAGCAATAATGCTTGGTGAAAGTGTGTATCAATTTCCAAGTAGCTGCTCTACAAACTTCCAGCAACGGGATATCCCTGGAAGCTGCCACTGAAGCAGCTGTTCCTCTGGTAGAGTGAGCTCTGAGCCCAAGAGGGGGCTGTCTGCCCACCTCATTGTAACAGAACTGAATACAAGAAACGATCCAACAGGAAATGGCTCTCTTCGATGCCGGTTTTCACCTGCCCACCTCACCGAAGGTGAGAAAAAGCTGGGATTGTCCCTCTCTGAACTGCTTGGTTCGGTCTAAGTAGAAAGAAAGGGCTCTCTTCACGTCCAGGCTGTGCAGTTTGCACTCACCTGGGGAGGAGTTATCTGAGAACAGCACCAGCAGAGAGACGGACTGATCAAGGTGGAACTCCGAGATCACCTTGGGAAGGAACTTCCTATTCGTCCTGAGGACAACCTTGTCCTAAGGGGAATAATGTAATTAGGATCTGTACACAGGGCCTGCAACTCTGAACAGTCCCTGGCAGAGGTAATGGCCACTAGGAAGATAGTCCTCCAGGTAACGACTTCAAGTCAACCGTAGCCATAGGTTCAAAAGGAGGATCCATGAGCTTGGCTACACAGAGGTTAAGGTCCCATGGGGGAACAGGTTCCCTTATAAGGGGAGCAGGTGGAGAAGTCCCTTGAAAAACTTCTTGAAAATGGGTTGAGAAATAAGTGATTTTGCATTACCTGCAGAAAGGTAGGCCGAAATGGCTGCTAAGTGAACTCTTAAGGAAGATGCCTTTAGACCTCCAGCCTGAAGATGAACCAAGTAATCCAATAAGGAAGGAGAAGAGGCCTGTAAATGGTCTAAGTCCTTATCCCTACACAAGAAAGAAAAACGTCTCCACTTGGAGGTGTAAGTTTTCTTGTGCTGGATTTTTTAGCCAACGGTAACAAATTCAGTACTTGCTCTGTATACAAAGAGTCTGGGAATTCTAACTCCTCAAGTACCAGGCTTTGAGGTGAAGAGACTGGATGTTGGGGAACACCCCTCCGGTCTGAGCAACAGTCAGAAGGTTGAGACATGAAGGAAGTCTGATGGGTTTCTTTGACCCGACAAGGAGAGGAGCAGGGAATACCATGGCTGTCTCGCCTAATTGGGAGCCACCAAGATCATGGTGGCTGGTTGTTCCTTAACTTGAGAAGTACTCTGTACAGAAGAGGAAAGGGAGGAAATGCATAAAGGAACCTCCCCATCCAATCTAGGGTCAATATATCTGTGGGAATAGTGCCCAGAATTGGGGGCCAGCAACAGTACAGGGGTAATCGATGGTTCAGACTGGATGCGAACAGATCCAGATCTGGGACGCCCCATCTTCTGAACACCGTGTGAAGGACTTGCTTGTTGATGGTCCACTCGTGGTGGCCCTGACTGATGCGGCTTAGGGCATCTGCCAAAATGTTGTCCATGGCCGACAGAGACATGTCCAGGGAATAGGCAAGGGACCAAATCCTCATGGCTTCCGTGCAGAGTTTGGTAGATCGAGTCCCTCCCTGTTTGTTGATGTAGAACATGGCTGTCGTGTTGTCTGACCTTACTTGCACAGACTGACCCCTGAGCTGAGAAGCGAAGACCTTGATGGCGAGGAGCACAGCTCTGAGTTCCAGAAGATTGATGTGAAGGGACGATTCCCTTGGTGTCCAAGTCCCGCTTATGGACAAGTCCCCCAGATGGGCCCCCATCCAAGGAGGGAAGCATCGGTAGTCAAAATTTGGGAAGGTTGGGAAGTTAAAAGATACCCGACTCTGAGATTGTTCATGCTCTTTCCAACAATCCAAGGATCAAGAAACGCTCTGTGACTGGGACGAGTTTTGCAAAGGGGTCTCTTCTCTGGGACCAATGAGACTTGAGGTAAAACTCAATGTCCCTCATCTGGAATCTGGCCCCTGGCACTACCGCAGTCATTGAGACCATATGACTGAGAAGTTTGAGGAAATGTCTGGCTGGTCTTGGTTGGCCTGGACTGAATGAGTTTAGCAGAGAAAGGAAAGAGTCAACCCTGTCTGAAGGGAGGAAGGCCTGTCCTTGCAGGGTGTTGAGCTCTGCCCCTATGAAGTGCAGAATTTGGGCAGGCTGAAAATGTGACTTTTTCATTGATAAGAAGCCCAGGGACTCTAGGATATGCTTTGTCCGAATTAGGGCCTTTGAAACAGACTGGGACGAGTTGGCCACAATCAGCCAATCATCCAGGTAGGGATAGACTAAGATTCCCTGTCTTCTGAGATGAGCTGCAACCACTGCCAGGCACTTGGTGAATACTCCGGGAGCGGAAGTGAGCCCGAAAGGCATGGCTGCGAACTGATAATGCCCAGAGGGCAGACAGAATCTGAGGAACTTTCTGTGGGATTGCCTTATTGGCACATGAAAGTAGATGTCCTTCAGATCCAGGGAGACTAGCCAGTCCCCTTGCTTTAGTGGGTGTATGACCAGAGTCAAGGTAACCATTTTGAACTTTGGTTTCGTCAGGCGCTTGCTCAGGTACCGTAGGTCCAGAATAGGTCGCCATTCCCCCGTTTTCTTTAGGGTCAGGAAATATCTAGAATAAAGACCCCTTCCCCATTGGGAAAGCGGCACTCGTTCTGCAGCCTTAGCCCTCATGAGATTCTTGATCTCTACATCCAGCAGTAATCGTTCTGCAGATGAGGACGGTCTTGGTTGTAACGGCCTGTGGAGAAGGGGAAATTTTTCGAACTGAAGGGATAGACCCTGATCCACTACCTCCAAAACCCACTTGTCTGAAGTGACCTGATGCCAACAATGGAGGTAGTGGGAGAGCCTGCCCCCAAAGGGAGAGGGGAGCGACCAGCAAGGAGTCAGGAAGACTGCTGTCTAGACTGAGTAGAAGTAACAGGAGTGGAGTTAGCTCTTCTTTGACCCCTCCTGCTCCTACCTCTGAAAAAAAACTCTCATCTGAGAGAAATCCATGTTATATGGCATGGGGAAGAATGCCCTAGGCAAATAACCCCTGCCCCCTCTATGGTGAGCTCTCTTAGAGGAGGGGGCTTTTTTTTCACTGAATTACTCTTGTACATGTGTTTGAACTCGTCCATTCTTTTCATATAGACTTCAGTATGATCCCCAAAGAGAGAGTTATTCTCAAAGGGGGAGTCTAAAGCCTGGGCTTGGACATCCTGGGTAAGACTAGTAGTTCTCAACCAAGCAAAATGTCTGAGAGAAATAGCCTGAGCCATGACCCCGAGGCTGTATCATTTTATCTATGGGCATGTCAAACTAGTACTTTGTGGATTCCACAGCTCATTTAACAGTTTCGAAACATCCTGAGCATAGTATCCCCCAATGTTGCACTATGGCCAGTACAGTTTTAACAAGAGCCCTCCGATATCTAGCTGTGTATGCCATGAAAAAGACATGAGCAGCAAGAGAGAGAGCGGTAAGCATAAGATTGCTTACCCATAAGATCTATTTTCTAGAGTCTTTTCTGGTGGAAGACAGATAGCTACACATTAGCCAGTCATAGGCTGCTGTCTGAACTACCCTCTGTGATCTGGATGTGTATAAAGAAAATCAGCAGTAGACTTACTGAGCTGGTATTTCTTCTCAATCCTTCTGTCTACCCCAGTAGAAGTTGAGGGGTTTCAGAACCTTAAGCATTACTTCTCTTCAAAGTGTTGTGGATAGGGAGAATGAGCCTCTTAGGAGGACAAATGCCCATCATCTCCACGTAGTCATCTTCCATCTCCTGATCGGTGTCATCCTGGAGAAGCAGGTTCAGGGTGTTCACCATCTGTTTTAAAAATGTAAAAAAGGAAGAGACTTCTTCACTTGTATCAGTATCATCATTAACACCAACCCCAGGGTGGCCGTCAGATATAAGAGGGTCCCCAAAAGGCGATTCACCACCATGATCCTCTCCCTCGTCAAAATAAAAACCCCGGGCGTAGGGGTCCTCAAGGAGAGAATCACTCGGTCCCACAGGAGCAGAGAAAATATCACCCACAGACTGTAAAGTCTGATATAAATGCCAAGCTTTTGCCAAATCATCTGCAGCGGGCACATTTTTATCAGCTACTGTTGTCTCTGAATGCCTTTCGAAAGAAGGGACTGTAGTGTTATTATCTTTCTTAGACTTTTTTGTAGAGGCAGGCTCAGAAACCTGCTCTGAAGTTCTTTTAGAAGCTTGGCTAGAATTTTTACTTCTACCAGACTTAGTTTCACTGGAGTCCCTAGAGGACTTGTCATTAATTCTGTGTTGACTTGAGGTACCCTCCTCAGTGCTTTTAGAGGAGAAGGAGGTAAACTGAGAGGCCACGATAAAGGGGTAGGCCAAGGCTAACCAAATCAAAATTAACCTTACTAGAGGTAAAAAAATTTTTTTTTCTTTTCACAACAGAGGAAAAGAACAGAAACCACCTTCACACCTCTTGTCAACAGAAGCCCACTGCACAGTCACACAAAAGGTGTCTCCCTAGAAAAAAGGGGGATTACCCTTCAAATATATTAAAACTTATATAAGAAAGAAAAAGAGGGTTCCAGAAATTCACACAGGTGCACAACGGAAATTAGCGCACGAGCCCGAAAAACCAATTCAATGATTTTAACGTAAAAGTGGCAAAACACCGAAAATACTGAAAACTAACGATTTAAATAAAAATGAGCGCAATTTATCATGCACATGCAGGCAACTTTACCTCAGAAAAACGTCAAGCGGAAAAATACTAAAAAATATGAAAATAAAAACCGAGCTGCGAGGAATCTAGCGAGTTGCGTGTAAATAGGTAAAATGAGAAAATATACAAAATACCTTGAAAGCAGCACTCAAAAAGGAAGAAAATGGCACATGAAGGTCTCTGAAGAGGAGAGCTCCAGGGCAGTGTTGCCAGTTCAGCAGAGAAAAAGTTCTGAGGTCCCTCAAGCTGATCACAGGCAGCACTCTATCTCTATCCTGATTGGCCAATGCCTTCCTCATCTGCATTGACTCCTCCTCTCTGGGGCAGCTGAACTCAGTTGGCATACTGCATCTGTCAATAGATGCTAAAGAATTCCTGGGGTGAGAATAGGTCCAAGAGTCTAACATGTTTAAATATAAAAAAAATAGCAGGACAAGAGGACACAGCATGAGATTAGAGGGAGGCTGATTAAGGGGGAATGTGAGGAAATTCTTTTTCACAGAAAGGGTGGTGGATGCATGGAATGGCTTACCACAAGAAGTGGTGGCTATGAACACAGTGCAGGGCTTCAAACAGGCATGGGATAGGCATAAGGGAGCAATACAAATGACTATGAATAGATAGGCCGCTGACAGAGCAAAGGCCGATGGCACATTTATAAGGTAGAAAAAGAAATGGGCAGACTGGATGGGCCTTGCGGTCCTTATCTGCCGTCAACTTCTATGTTTCTATGTAGGTGTATTCTTTCAAAACAACTGTCATTAGCTTCTGATGAAGGACTGTGTGTGATCCAAAAGCTTAAGCACCAGTTTCTTTTATAATATCTATATTGGTCCAATAAAAGTCATCAAATCATCTTTTTTTCTTGATCTTTCCCTCCACCTGAAACATTCTCCTACAAATTCCATACTAACATACAAAATTTGCCAGCAGATAAAGGCCTAGAGGTCTAGCAAGTCTGCTTGAATGTGCAGCTAACACCCCTTATTCTGCAGATTCCATCTTAAAACTTATCTGAGCCCTATCAATCCAAGTCTTCTGTCTGAATTTAAGATCCAGTCAATCAGGAGAGCTTATTGTTCAACCGTTTAGGCCATTACAATTTAAGACAGACACATATACAGAGTAAAATATGTAAATTGCAATCATATAGGCATGGGAAAACAAAAAAGAAAAAATATAAATATATATCAATCTGCTAATTATAACCATAGTTTAAAAGTACCTAAGGAAGATTAGGCAGCGTGACCATCCTGACCTTTCACTGACTATATAGCCTTGAGCATAAAGGAAAGTACAGTTACGTAAGAACTTACTGTAACAGTTTATCTTCGAGAGAGGTTCTTGCAGTAGGTAATCACTTGTAGGACTGTACCCCCTGGCATCAGGACCACACGGAAACCTTTGCTAGCAGTGTCTGACGGGGGACCGCCCACCCGACGTCACGTGACTGACGTCAGCATGACACTATATAGTGGGCGGTCCCCACGACTGCCCTCCAGTTCTCTCACCAGAGACCTTCAAGAGTCATGACAGGAGAATGGAAAGAGGCTACTGAGTCCAAAAAGAGGCTTCCTGGAAAGAGAGCTGTAACTAAAAGAGGGGTAAGGTGGGCTGGAAAAAGGTTACCTACTGCAAAAGCCTCTCTCAAAGATTTACTGTTACACTAAGTTCTTAAGTAACCATACTATCTTACTTTGAGAGGGCTCTTGCAGTAGGTAATCACTTGTAGGACTGAGTCCCAAGCAGTAAACAGTCCAAGGGACAAGAAAAAACATGGAAGGCCGGAACATAATCCAAGAAGAAAGCCACATAGTTAGGACAGGAGTCCCCGAAGGACTGCTGGTCCAAAACCAGCCCTACACCTCGAGACAATGTCCAAACTGTAATGTTTCGTGAAAGTGTGGACGGAACTCCAAGTAGCTGCCACGCAGATGTCTGCAGCAGATATGTTTCTGAAACAGGCTGTGAAAACAGCCATTCCCTGGTAGAATGTCCTTTTACCTGCCCCGGAAGGACTTTACCATACTTCTGGTAACAAAAAGTAATGCAGTTTGCCAGCCATTTGGAAAGACATTGTTTGGAAACTGACCCACCCTTTCTCTTTGGTGCAAAAGAAACAAAAAGCTGATCTGTCTTCGGGACATCTTCTGTCCTGTTTGTGTAATAACATAAAATTCTGTGAACATCTAACATGCAGAATGGCTTCCCCACGATTAGAATGCTCGAGGTAATACACTGGCAACTCTAGAGACTGATTTGGGGTAGTCTCCAAAACAACCTTTGGAAGAAAAGTACAGTTACGTAGGAACTTACCGTAACAGCAGATCTTCGAGAGGAGCTCTTGCAGCAGGCTGTTACAATCAGGACTACGCCGCAGGCACTAGGACCCTCCGGTGAAACTTCTGCCTGCAATACACAGCAGGGACCGCCCCCGACGCCGGCCCCGCCCTGACGTCGGTCAGGGTACAAGAGGGGGCGGACCCAGCTCCACCTCAGTTCTCCCACCAAGACCCAGAAGAAGGCCTGACAAGAGAAGGAGACAAAGCCTACTATGAAGAGAATTGGAGAAGAAAACGAAAATGAATCTGCACACCTCAAGGGAGAAGGCGGGTGGGAAGTAGCGCCTGCTGCAAGAGCTCCTCTCAAAGATCTACTGTTATGGTAAGTTCTTACGTAACTGTACTATCTACTTGAGTTGGAGCTCTTGCAGCAGGCTATTACAATCAGGACTGAGTCCCAAGCAGTCCCATAACAAGGAGGTAAACGACCGGAGATGGAATATGCTGACTCAGGGCCTTAGGACAAAAGCCCTATGTCTGACTAGGCCGAACCCAGCTCGGCGTCTGGAGACGATATCCAAGCTGTAATGCTTGACGAAGGTATGCACCGAGTTCCAGGTTGCGGCCGCACAAATGTCCTTTATGGCAACATTTCGCAGGGCGGCAAAAGAAGCTGACACTCTTCTGGTGGAGTGACCCCTAACCGGGCCCGGTAGGGGTTTACTGTGTTTCTCATAACAAAACGAGATACAACGAACTATCCATTTAGAGATAGTTTGCTTGGACACTGGTTGACCCAAGCAATGTGGTGCAAATGCCACAAAGAGTTGCTCCGATTGACAGTGCTCAGCCGTGCTTTTGAGGTAATACCTCAAAGTCCTGTGGACATCCAATGTGTGGAGGAGAGCCTCCCCTCTATTGGAAGGGGAAGGAAAATAAACAGGAAGGTCAACCGACTGGTTGAGGGTCAATTCTGAGACCACTTTCGGAAGAAACTTAGGATTCGTTCTGAGGGAAACCCTTTCCTTGTGGAAAACCAAATAGGGCTCTTTACACATCAGAGCCTGAAGCTCGGAAACCCTTCGAGCTGAGGTAACAGCAACCAAAAAACAAACCTTCCAAGAAAGGTAACGCAGCTCACAATCCGCTGCTGGTTCAAAAGGAGGGAGGGTGAGTTTCTCCAACACAAAAAGGAGGTCCCAGGGTGGGATAGGGTCCCGAATGGGAGGTCTCATATGCAGAATTCCCCTAAGAAAGGTGCGGGCTACATCCAATTGTGCCAATGCTCTATCTCCCACGACAGCATGATAGGCAGAGATTGCCCACATGTGCACCTTGATAGAGGAGTAACTCAGACCCTTATCGTACAAGAGGAGGAGGTACTGTAAAGCTGAGTTCACAGGGCAGGTGATGGGATCCAAACGCTGCGGCGATGGCCAAAGACAAAAATGCTTCCACTTCATAGCGTAGGCAGAGCGAGTAGAGGGCTTTCTTGCTGACACTAGGACTGCCGCCACTTCCGGGGAAACCCTGTATCTATGTTGAGCTATGTCTGAAGGAGCCAAGCATGTAGGTGTAAGGACCGAAGATCTGGATGAACCAGCAACCCTTGGTCCTGGGACAGCAACTGCGAGCATATGGGCAGCGGAATTGGAGGTTCCGTTGATAACCGCTGCAGTAGTGGGAACCAAATCTGCCGAGGCCATTTGGGGGCCACTAGGATCATTCGGGCCCCTTCTGCCTGTAACTTGAGCTGCACTCTCTGAATGAAAGGGAAGGGCAGAAAGGCACAGAGAAACCTTCCTGCCCAGCAAAGGGATAACGCGTCTGGCCAGAAAACTCCAGGCGTGTGTTCTCGTGAGCAGAACGTTGGCAGTTTGGCGTTTTGTGGTGACGCAACGAGGTCCAGCTCTGGAAGATCCCACCTGTCGAAGAGCTGGTCCGCCACGGACTGTAGCAGCTCCCACCCGTGTACTCTGGAACGCGACCTGCTGAGGCTGTCGGCCAGATCGTTGAGGATGCCTGGAACGTGCACTGCGGACAGCAGAATGCCCCGCTCCAGCACCCAGTACCAGACTCTCATCGCCTCCCTGCAAAGAGGATACGAATGAGTGCCCCCTTGCTTGTTGATGTAAAAGACGACCGCCATGTTGTCTGTCTGAATTAGAAGAGAGCCTGGCACCAGGTCCTCCTGAAAAGCCTGTAGGGCATAGAGGACTGCTCGCATTTCCAGCACATTGATGTGAAGGGAATGCTCCCCAGGTGACCAAACCCCTTGTGTTCGACGAGTACCCAGGTGCGCCCCCCACCCCAGGTCCGAGGCATCTGTTGTCAGAGGTTGATCTGGTGGCTCCAGACGAAAGCTAACCCCTTCCTCTAGATTGCTGGGATCCATCCACCAAAGCAGAGTTCTCTTGACTGGCTCCGAGATCTTGACCGGGGAGTCTAGATCATGGTGGCTCTGGTCCCACTGCACCTTGAGCATACATTGCGGGACCCTCATGTGGAGGCGGGCCAAGGGAGTGACAGGAATGGCCACCGCCATGTGCCCCAGTAAACTGAGGAAGTTCCGAGCCGGAACTCGAGGAGTTATGGAGATCCATTCTGCCATCTCTCGCAGGCGAATTTCCCTGTCCTGGGGAAGGAAGGCCATGCCCTGGACGGAATCCAGGATCGCTCCTATGAAGGCGAGCTTTTGGCTGGGCTCCGGGGATGATTTTCGTAAGTTCAGGGTGATCCCCAGCTCTCGGAACAGAGTATAAGTGTCTTCGAGAGCTCGCAGAAGGCTTACTCTTGACGGGGCCGTAAGCAGCCAATCGTCTATGTAGGGGAACATGTAGTGCCCCATGTGCCTTAGAGCTGCAGCCACCACTGCTAGGCACTTGGTGAAGACTCGCGGAACAGAAGAGAGGCCGAACGGAAGCACTCGAAACTGAAAGTGCTCCCCTTGGAAGTGGAACCTCAGAAACTTCCTGTGGGGAGGATAGACCCCGATTTGCATATATGCATCTTGCATGTCGAGACAGCAGAGCCAGTCCCCCTGGTGCAACAAGGGAAGGAGTCCTTGAAGAGTCACCATCCTGAACCTTTTGTACTCGATAAAGAGGTTTAGAGGACTGATGTCCAGAATGGGACGAAGGTCCTGAGTCTTTTTTGGGACCAGAAAGAAGTGGGACTAGAACCCCTGCCCTTGCTGATGCAAGGGGACCCTCTCTATTGCTCTCTTCTGCAAGAGGGTCTGGATCTCTCCTTCTATTAGTGGGGTGTGAGAAGGAGGATAACGGGAGAGCTTTGGTGGGGTGTGCGGTGGAAACTCTGTGAACTCCAGCATGTGTCCCCTCCTGATGATATCCAAGACCCACTGGTCTGCGGTGATTGACTTCCACCCATCGAAATTAAGGGAGAAGCAGTCCCCAACTTGCTCCCCTGGATCTTCCAGCGGAAGGGAGGGGCAGAAGGGAGTCATTGGGCAGAGCCGGGAGTGGGAAGAGAGATCTGGAAGGACTTGGACCCACGGGCAGGAGGTACACCAGATTGCTGGTTTCCAGATATCCTGCGAAAGCCTCCTCTCTGCCCCCGTTGGTTGCCACGGGTTGGACCTTGACTGTCTGAGGACTTTTGAAAAGGCCGTCTACGGTTTTGACGTCGCTGGTTGCCATGGTACATCTGGTGGACCGACCAGATCGACTTGCCCAACTCCTGGAGGTGGGAGATCAAGGCCTCCGTCTCCTGCCCAAACAGCACGTTACCCTGGAAGGGCAGATCCTTGATACCAGCCTGCAGATCCTGGTGAAAGGCCGAGACTCTCAACCAGGCATGGTGCCGGAGGCACACCCCGGAAGCAGCTCCCCTGGCTGCCGTGTCTGCAGTGTCATACGAGGCTCTCAGGACATGGGAGCCTACGTCTGAGCCCGATTAGAGGAGGGTTAGGAGCTCTGCCTTTTGGTCAGAATCTGGCATGGTCTTCATCGGCTCTAGTCCCCTCTCCCAAAGCACATTCTGGTACTGTACCATGTGCATCAGAAAGTAGAGGGAACAGATGGAACAGGTGGAAGCAGCATATACTTTTTTGCCCACTTGGTCCAAGCAGCGAGACTCCGGGTCAGGAGGCTGGGAGCTGAGGTGCTTCAGTTGCTTGGACTTGTCATGGGCAGCTGTGATCACCGAAGAATCGGCCTGAGGGTGTTCCGCTAGAAAGGGTTCTGCCCTCGGGGCCTTATACAGCCTGTCCGACTTTTTTGGAACTGCCGGGATCGAGGCCGGATGCATCCAGGTGGTTCTGGTAAGGTCCTGGAATGTATCGACCAAAGGAGGGATAACCAGAGGCTTTGGCTCCTTTTGCCTCAGGTACTTGGCCAGTCTCCAGTGTTCCGGATCCAGGTCCTCCGTGTCCCACTCGTTGGAGGCCTGGATGTGCCTCATGACGTCCATAAAGGTAGGAATGTCCAGAGGCGAGCGAGGCTGGTCCTTCTCTCCTGGGGAGCGCTTCAGACTGAGAGGAAGAGGAGGTAGACGTCGGTGAGGAGGATCAACTGTCCGACATGGAACAGTCTGACCTTATCCTGTGACCATGCCTTCACTGACGTTGATAACTAGGGGACCAACGTCGGTCCGAAGACCGACTCCGGTCCCTGGACCTGTGAGCAGTGACCGGCGTCAGGGCGATGTCCTCGGCGAGAAGGGCTCCTGGGCGTGACTCTAGACCGGCGTCGGTCACCTGAGTCCCAGAAGCGACGTCGGTGGTCCCGAGACCCTGTGCGGGAACAAGCCCTGGAGGGAGGTGTAGGCTGGCGCTCCGGCGACTTCCTCAGGGAAGACTCACCTCCCGGCTATGGTTTTTACGCTGGGTCTGGTACCGGTGTCTGGGCCGGCGAGGGGGAGGACCGCTTATGGACCTGCCCCCACCAGAAGGAAAAAAGATCCTTCCGCTCATCCTTGGTGAATATCTCAGCCACTCGTTTGGAAGGAAGTCTCCGGAACGTCGGGGTCTGAAGGAGAGCTCTCCTGAGGGCCCGGAGGAGGAGGACTTGGGCGACGTCGCTCTTCCGCGACCGTCCTGCCAGTTCTTTCGCTTCTTCGACCGCGCCGGTGCTGGTACGACGACGGGTACGCCGTGGAGGCGCTGGAGAGTCCTTGGGCTCTGGAGGCGTGTCTTTAGAAGGTGACCTCGGTGCCTTAGCAGGTGGGCCAAAGCAGGCACCTCTAAGGGCTTAGCGATGACCCTTAGCGGGGTCACCTTTGGCTTGGCCGGCTTCTCCCCCAACGGGCTGGCCTTAGCCTGAGAAATCTTTGGGAGCTCTCCAGAACCCGAGGGACGGGCCTTTTTCGGAGAGGGCAGCGAGTGCGACCGTGACTGGGACCGGTGTCGGGACCGACTACGGTCCTTGTTATGGTGCTTTTTCTCTTGTCGCTTCCCCTCTGAGGAGTGCAGATCCATCTTCTGCTCCAACAAGTAGGCTTTAAGGGCCTTGAGGCGGCGGATGCGGGGTCCGGCTGGTAAAGGCCTGGCAATCTGAGCAGTTGGCGGTCTCGTGGTCCAGGCCTAGACAAAAAACGCACCGCCGATGGCCGTCCTTTGCTGGGATCTGCCTCCCACACTCACACTTATTTAAGTGCTCAGGAGATACCGACGCCCGAGAAGACATCCATCGAACTCGTCCGGGCAACGGCTGACGTCGGTCTCGGTAAACTGTGATAAGAGCGAAGAAAAAACGCTCAAAAGGCGGAAAAAATTACCGATGGGCAGCGGACTGACGTCGGGTACCTTCAGGCGAGAAAACTCATCGAAAAACGAGTTTAAAATCTTGATTGGAGAACGAAAATCCACAAGTTTGAGCTGCAACTGCAAGCAGAAGCTGTTCCTTCTTCTTCACGTGCAAGACGCGACAGGAAAGAACTGAGGTGGAGCTGGGTCCGCCCCATCTTGTACCCTGACCGACGTCGGGGCGGGGCCAGCGTCAGGGTGGTCCCTGCTGTGTACTGCTGGCAGAAGTTTCACCGGAGGTTTCTAGTGCCTGTGGCGTAGTCCTGATTGTAATAGCCTGCTGCAAGAGCTCCCACTCGAAGTAAGATCTTAGGATTTATGCACAGAGCCACTCGGTGTCTGTGAAAAATAAAAAAAAAGGCACCTTAAAAATCAGGGCCTGAAGCTCGGAAATTCTAGGAGCAGAGGTAACTGCAACCAAAAAGAGTGCTTTCCAGGACAAAAAGCGCATGCCACAAGTATTTTCCAGTTCGAAGGGAGGTAAGGTCAATTTCTCCAAAAGAAAATTAAGGTCCCACAGTGGAGCAGGGTTACACACCGGGGGTTTCAGATGCAAAAGACCATTTTAAGAAGGTTTTGAAGACCTCTAACTGAGCCAGGGTCTTGCCTCCTACTGGATCATGGTAGACAGAGACAGCTGCTAAATGCACCTTCAGTGACAAATAGCTCAAGCCCAGATCCAACAGATGTAGAAGATACTCCATGTCCTGGGGAATGGGGCACTAGAAAGGATCCAGATCTTTTGAGGTGGCCCAAATGGAGAAGTGCTTCCACTTCATGGCATAGGCAGTTTGGGTAGATGGCTTTTGAGCCTCTACCAAAATGTGAGCTACCCTTGGGGAAACCCCATACCTAGAAGCAACTATGTCTTGAGGTGCCACGCATGTAGATGAAGGGACTTTAGCCCCGGATGTACCAGTGTGCCCCCCTCCTGGGTCAGGAGATTGTAAGAAAGAGGTAGAGGGATTGGAGGTTCTGCTGCTAGCTGCTGAAGCAGCGGGAACCAGATTTGTCGAGGCCAAAACGAAGCTATCAACATCATTTGTGCTACTTGTCTCTGAAGCTTGATCAAGACTCTCTGTAAGATTGGAAAGGGAGGAAATGCGTACTGAAATCTCCCTATCCAAGAAAGTGACAGCATGTCTTGCCAGAAAAAATACCATGCCCAGGATCAAGCGAGCAAAATCTGGGATGTTTTGCATTTGATGGGGGTTGTGAACAGATCCATTTCCGGATGACCCCAAAGGTCGAAGATGTGGTCTAGAACTTCCTGCCTTAGCTCCCATTGGTGGGCTCTTATCCTGGTGTGGCTGAGGTTGTCTGCGAGAATATTCTGCACACCTGGGACATGGACCGCCAGAAGACAGACTTTTTGCAGAACCGCCCAGTTCCAGACCCGCATCGCTTCCCTGTAAAGGGGGTAGAAGCGGGTGCCCCATTTGTTGATGCACCACACTACGCACATGTTGTCCGATTGGATCAACAGGGTTTCTTGTTGAAGAATGTGCTGACAGGCGTGACGAGCATACCTGTAAAACACTGCTCTCATTTCTAGCACATTTATGTGCAGATGCACTTCTACAGGTGACCACAGGCCCTGGGTCCTGTGGTGTCTCAGATGGGCACCCATCCCCTCCCTGACACATCTGTAATCAGTATCTGGGAGTGAGGAGGGGTCTGGAAAGGAACTCCTAGAATCAGGTTGCTGGAGTCCTGCCACCATAACAGATCCTGTTGCACTGGGCTGGAGATGAGGATCTGACTGTCCAAGTTGTCCTCCCTCTGATCCCATTGGGACCTTAGAGTCCACTGTGAGATTCGCATGTGGGGTCTGGCCAAAGGAACTGTAGGAATAGCCCGCTGCCATGAGGCCAAGAAGACGGAGAACCGCCCTGGCCGAGATGTGTTGGTTGGAAGATACCAGCTTGGCCTGCCTCTCCAGGGTGTCCACCCTGTCCAGGGGGAGAAAGGCCATTCCCTGCACTGTGTCCAGCACCGCCCCAATAAACTGAAGGCATGGGAAGGAGAAATCTGGGACTTGGGGTAACCCACAGTGATACTGAGGTGCTCGAAAAGGTACAGGGTAGCCGATAAGGAAGCTTCCAACCCCTCCCTCGCCAGAGCTGCGAGGAGCCAATCATCGAGGTAAGGAAAAACATAGTATCCCTGGCTTCTCAAGGTACCTGCTACTACCGCTAGGCATTTGGTAAAAACACGTGGAGTGGAGAACAGGCTGAAAGGGAGAGCTCTGAACTGGTAATGCTCCCGTTGGAAAGAAAATCTGGGGAATCTGCAGTGTGGACGGACTATAGGGATCTGTAGATACGCATCCGGGATGTCCAAGATGCAAAGCCATTGCCCTTTGGAGAGGAGAGGCAGAAGGCCTTGCAGCATCAGCATCCGAAACCTCTTGTACTCTATGAAGAAGTTTAGGGTACTGAGGTCCAGAATCGGGCATAGATCCCCCTCTCTTTTTAGGTACCAGAAAGAAGTGGGAGTAGAATCCCTTCCTGATCTGGTTTGATGGCACTGGCTATATGGCTTCTTTTCAAAGAAGTGCCGTGATCTCCTCCCTTAAATGGGGAATATGTGCCCTTGGGTAATGAGAAGACCTCGGTGGATTGTCTGGTGGTTTTTCTTGAAATTTGAGAATGTGACCAAGCTTTATTAACTGGAGCATCCAGGCATCTGTTGTGATGGGCTCCCATTCTCCCTGATGTCTCGCGAACCTTCTGCCCACCAGTTCATCCAACAGACAAGGAAGAGGGAGGGCGGTCAGCAAGTCAGGAATGGGAGGGGGGTTGGGGAGGATCACTCCTGAAGCCCTCTGGGTTCTGGTTGGAGGGGCATTGGCTGTATTGGGAGCCCTACGTTTGAACTGGCATTTGGGCGCGTGCTGGTTTTTTGTCTGTCATCTGTTCTGCCGACGAAAAGGACGTTTCTGTTGTTCTTTCGGTCAGTGCATGGTATGGACTGACCGAAGAGCTGTGCCTTTATCCTGCAGGCTTGTAATAATGTCCTGGGCATCTCCGCCAAACAGGACAGAGCCTCTGAAAGGGGCATCTTGAATAGCCGACTGAACATCAGGGGCTAGGGCCCGATACTCGAAGCCAAGAGTACCGGTGAAGGCTTACAGCTGTGGCCATACCTCTAGTGGAGGAATCCATCACATCGTAGGTGGCCCGCAAAGAATGATGTCCAGCCACTTTGGCCCTTTTTAAGGTGCTTGCCAAGGAGGACTTTGTCTCAGAGTCCGGCAGGGCCTCGATGACAGGCTCAAGCTGGCAGAACAAGGACTTCTGGTACTATAGCATGTGTGAGACAGTTTAGAGCACGTACAGCAAGAGTAGAAGAAGCATAAAACTTCCTCCCGAACTGGTGGAGTTCTCTGGATTCCTTGTCAGGGGGAGAAGTACTGAGGTGCTTACACTTAGCAGACTGATCATGGGGCTGCAATGATGACCACCGAGCCAGCTCTAGGGTGCACACTCAGGTGGTTCTTGTCCTCAGGAGTCGTTTAAACCAGGTCGGCTTTCTTTGCCATGGCCGGCATAGAGGAAGGTCTCTGCCATATTGTCGAGGATAAATCCTCATGGGGTTACAGCCATGGAGGAGTCAGTACCGGACTCGTCTCCGGAAAGTTCAGATGCTCTGCCAACCTTTGTCGTTTGGAATCCAGAGCCTCTGACTTCCAGCCTTGTGCCTCCGCCATCTTTTTGAGGAGGTCCACAAAGGAGGGATCTTTGGGCGGAGATTTAGGGGATTCCTGAGGGACTGGTTCTTTAGGGGGGAGGGGTCTCGAAACCTGAACCGGCGGATGAGGAATCCGAGTCCACTTCGGAATAGTCTGAATCCTCTGGAATTTTTTCAGGAATAGGAGGATCTGGCTCCCTGATGATCCCCTCAAATGTCAGGGGTTGCATTGGAGCTGATGGATGACCTGACATCAAGGTACGAGGAAAGACCGAAGAGGGTGCCCTATAGGTAGGAGCTGGGTGGCCTGTGTCTGGAAGAAGCAGATGTCTGCTGTCTAATTCTGAAACCAATTGTGTTTTGGTCTCAGAACAACAAAATTTTAGGATCTCCCTAAAATCCACCTGAGGCTGAGGAGGAGGAGGTGGAGGGTGAGTAAATCCGGATCCAGGCTCATGTCCCCCAAAGCTAGAGGACAAATAATGGTGTGGGTATAGCCTGGTGGAGGATAGTAACCAGGGTAGCCTAAGTAATAAAAGGCCAATGAAAAGGAATCTGGCGTTGTGGCTGACAGAGGATAGCCTAACAGCGGATATCCCGATGGTGTCACCAGCGCCGTAAAGCCTGACGTCAGACCTGAATGAGGGTTACCTGACACCAGCCCTGACAGAGGGTAACCAGACGGCTGCCCCAAAGGAGAGTAGCCTGAAGACAGTCCTGCAGGATGGCAGCCTGACGGTGGCCCAGACGGGGAATAGCCTGACGGGGGCCCCACAGAAGAAAGCCTGATGGCAGCCCAGACGACGGAACACCCGATGGTTCTGGACGATGTCCCAAAGGACCCGCAGGAGGAAAACTTGGTGAAGGTCCAGAGGCGTGAAGCCTCGAGAGTGGAATACCCATTGGGAGCCCCGATGGGGGAAGGCCCGATGGCGGTCCCAGCGGAGGCAAGGGGACCTGCGGGCACTGAGGAGGAGCAGGGTCTGGCACTACCATAGGTGGCGTCTGAACTGCCACAAGGCCTGTTGGCACCCCGACATCAGGTAAACCTGGCAAAAGTTGTTCGTCCATCGGGACCTGCGGGCCCGGCAACAGCATAGGAATCTCCGATGGAGCAGGACACGGGGGTTCTCTGTGGAGGGAACCCCGGGGAGATCCTTGACCTCCAGCCAGAAGAGAGCAAACATCTGGCAGCGCCTCATCAGAGCCTGACGGATGCGACAAGTTGTGCAATCATCGGAGGGCACGACAATCGACCTGGGTCATGTAGGAGTCAGGGGCTCCAACTCCCGACTTACCAACCTCACCCAGGTGCTAGGTGGAGGGTTCGACGAGTGGCTTATCAGTCACGCCTGCCGACTTAGAGCCCAGGGTGTAAATGGGCCTAAGACGGATCTAAGGAGCCCGCCATCACTGTAACCAGTGGCGTCGGGGGGGCGCCAAAACCTGTTCTGGAGACAGGAGCGCAGGCTTGGCTGCAGCACTCACCTTCCTGAAGGAAGAAAGCCAGTCCTCCATCGAAGGGCCTGTGGGCGGCTTCGTTGGAGGGGGGGACTGCTCCTGGTTCCAATCTTTTTCTTTGTCCCTCTTCTTCTTCTTGTATGGATCAGCTGGTGCTTTCCAGCTTTTTTAGCTCTTTCTCCATCTGAGCCATTTTTTGTTTCAGGAGATGGGCCTCGAGCAACTGTTAGCGCCGTTTCAGCGTGGCCTGCTTGAACTGGGCACAGGCCTCACACTCCTCGACTTTGAGGTCAGGACCGAGGCAGAAGAGGTAAAGGGTATGCTGATTCTTGTGCAGAAGCTGGACGCCGCAAGAACCGCACTTGTTTTTATATGAATCCGTAGGTGAAGAGGATGACACACAAACTATTGATAATTGTTAGAAAGGAGAAGAAAATGGATACTCATCCGAAAAACGCATTTGAACTGCTGCAACGAGCTTCAGTCAGTCTGACGTGCACAGGTCGATGGCAGGAAAGAACTGGAGGGCGGACGTGGGAACTGCCCACTATATAGTGTCATGCTGACGTCAGTCATGTGACATCAGGTGGGTGGACCCCCGTCAGACACCGCTTGCAAAGGTTTCCGTGCAGTCCTGACGCCAGGGGGTGCAGTCCTACAAGTGATTATCTACTGCAAGAGCCCTCTTGAAGTAAAATCATACGTTATTACTAAATGATCACTTCAAATTGACCTTATTCTCCTTCTGTAATACTCACGTACCAGTGTTTCGAGAGACATACTCAAGGCACCTATTACTCTACTTAGCAATCCAGGCTCGGTTATCTAGTACATAATATATCATAAATACTCAGCATAGTAAGCATTTAAAAGCTATATATTAACAGATTTACATCTTGTCCTGAAAATCTTCCTACTCTCATGTCCCATACCAAGGCTAACAAGCAACACATTAAAACTGGAATAAAACTGCCAGCTAGTAATTCCACCTACTCTCAGTAATTTCAGTAACCAAGTGTAGATTGCTGTTAACGGTACAATAATCAAGCTGTTTTGAACGGTCTCAGATAAGAGATTAATAATCCAAACCCCTCTTGTCCTGCAAAAACAAGTAGTCATAAATTCAGAACATTTGAAAATGAGCAAAATACACAGGGCAGGATTGTCAAAAGGGATGTGCCCAGCTCATCCAAGGTGCACCGACGCATCCCTGACATGTGCACTGGCGCTATTCTGGCAGGGGGCCGATGCGCCAATACATCGCAGATACGCTGCATACCACCCATAATGATATGCAGCGCATCTGGGGGAGCTGTGCAGGGGGTGTGCTCATGCATACGGTGTGCAGCCCCATTCACAGCCCTACCTGGAGGTGCATCCCCAAGGCAGGTCCGAAGATACAACTCTCAAAGATAAGTCTACTTCAAGCAGACTTAAGTGGGTGGCCACCACAGGCAGGTTGCCGTACTGTAGACAGCAGCATGGCAGCCACTCACTCTGCCTGCAAAGAGTGCCCCCCGCCTCAACCCCCATTCTGGAAACCGCACTCTGCAGTGGTGGACCCTGTGCAAAGGTACCCTCCTTACCAGAGTCTCTGTCAATATGCTGCTCATTTAGGCGGTAGATCCGTGAACCCCCCCCCCACCAGAGGCATCGTTATTATGCCGTTCACTGCAGTGGAATTGTACAATGCACTGCCCTCCACACTCCCCACCCTGACCCAATCGCAGAGGGACCAGAGCCGCCAACTAATCCCTGGTGGTCCAGTGGAGCCCCCACCCACTCCCACTCAGGCACCCTCTCCAAGGTGGACTCCCCCATCCCAGCAGATTCTGAAGGTCAGTGGGCAGCACAACCTACCCGCGTACCGCTACAGCTGCCCGCCGACAGAGCTGTCCAAGACTGACGGCTTCAGTAGTACTGTAAAATTATTAGGACTATGCCGAATAACGGGTTGTAGTGTGTATTGTACTCGGCCAGTCACAAAGTTGTGAATGACAGTGTACAGTACTCACTGCAAGCCCATTAGTCGACAGGGTCCACCAATGAGCATTCAGTAGTACGGTAGCTGTCAGTCTCTGACAGCTCCGTCAGCGGGCAGTCATGGCGGTATGCAGGTGGGTTGTTCTGGGATGGGGGGGAGCAAGGTGGGAAGAAGGTGCCTGAGTGGGTGGGGGGCTGCTGGAATGCGAGTCAGGGTGGTACCTTGTACAGGGAGTCACTGTCGCACGGTGCAGCTTTACACCGGGACTACAGGCATGGGTGGGGGGATGCTGTGTACATGGCCCTACCGCTGCAGGGAGTGGCATACTAAACGGGGGTTCGGGCAGGGAGGAAGGGAGGACCACTGGACCTCCAGGGCACATTTGTGGGCATCCTCACGGCCAATGAATGGGCCAGGGATGGGTGGGGGTGCAGACTTCCTCTCTGGGGCTGTGTGTCGCCCATTGGCATTGCAGGGTGCCTGGCACATTCTGACAGACGCAGCACTGCTAGGAGCTTGCAAATGGGGTCATAATGACATGCAAATGGCCCCATTGTGCCTTGCATGCTTAATGGCCCCATCTGCATGTTGTTGGCTCTGAATGGCAACACTGGGCACAGCGCATCGTGAGCTGCGCTGCCCCATTGGTTTCCCCAGCACTCCTTGGGGTTGTGCTGGTGCATCCAGGGCTGGGTGCAACTGTGGTATCACAAAAGGATGCGCCGAGCATTCCCAGAGCATCTCTCTGTGAATACCACTGTTGGCGCCATGATCTCATTCTACCAGGGCATCCAAGATGCACCGAAAGCAAGTCCTTTGCGAATCCTGCCCACAATGTTTAAAAATGATTAAACATATAAGCTTAATTATTTAAAACTATTTATACAATGTTTTAAATAAAATATTAAAGTTACTGCTGTGCAAGGTTGTGACTCCATTACGCTCTGAAGTCCATTTATTTGTTTTAAATCAGTTGTTCAGGACTTGATTTGCTCCGAAGTCTGTGGTTTAATATGTAGCGCTATAAGGCTCCATTTATTTTCAGGAGTCCAACAATTTATAAACAGAGACGGTTGAAGGCAAAGAAAAGTACCATTTGAATGACCTCCCACATTCACTGAACCAGCGTCTCTATATACATTAATAGGGGGAGGTTTTCATACACAGACAGAAACAATAGCATACTGCATTATCCTCCGTTCCTACTAGAGTCCGAGCAAAGGCCCTCATGAGGATTCTAGAATCATATTTTAGTTTTGTTAAGAAGCCTTAGTACATTAAATTAAATACATCTGTAGTAATTTTTTACATTATACCCTTAAAAGAAGGAGCGTGAAAAGGATTTAATTTCCCTGATAGGAGTCATTAAATAACACCATTTGCTCGGGCTCAGTAACTTCGTTCCAATAAACTGTCTGGAGCATTAAATTATTAACCAGAGAAAAGCAGGGATACCTCCCTATAGGTCCCAAGTTTCTTGAGTCCCTAGTATAGCATTTTTATAAGCTTAACAGATGAGATCGATGTCGTTTCATGCCCCCTACCAAGGGCATGCCTCAGACAGCTAGTGTTAGAACCCACTCGGGAGGGAGCAATCTTAGACCTGGTACTCTCAAATGGGGCTGGAGAGAGGATCTCAGATTTAGAAGTGAGTAGCCATCTGGGAACAAGTGACCACCAAACAGTGTGGTTCACGATAAACACAGCCGTAGAGTCAAACCATACAAAAGTGAGGGTACTGGACTTTAGGAGGGTTGACTTTGGCAAAATGGGAGAGTGCCTCAGAAAAGCACTAGCAAACGGGCAAGAAGGAGGGGTGGAAGAATAATGGGGAAACATCAAAACCTCCATCAAAGAGGCAGCAAGCCTTTGTGTGAAGCAAATAAATCAAAACGAAGGAAAAAACACCATGGTTCTCAAAAAAGGTGTCGGGGAAGGTTAGGGAAAAAAAGATAGCATTCGGGAAGTATAAGGAAACACAGAAGGAACAGGACAGAGAACTGTACCAGTTAAAGCAGAAGGAAGCGAGGAAGGCAGTCAGAATAACAAAGGCCCAAACCGAAGAAAAGACAGCCAACTCAGTTAAGAAGGGGGATAAAACCTTTTATAGGTACATTAGGGAGCGAAGAAAGACCAAGGGAGGGATAGTGAGGCTTAATAAAGGGGAAGGTGGGTGGGAAGAGGGTGACAGTGAAAAAGCAGGGATACTGAATGAATACTTTTGCTCACTATTGACAAAAGAAGAGGAGCGGAAGGTACCTAATCCAATCAATAGAAGCACTCTGGATAGGGGGTTGATACCAGTCCATTCACAGAAGAAAGGGTTCTGAAAGAACTCCTAAAACTGAGGGTGGACAAAGCAATGGGACCTGACAGGATTCACCCCAGAATTCTAAAAGAACTAAGGGGAGAACTAGTGACACCACTGACTATCCTTTTTATCAAATCATGGGAAGATGGTATGGTACCTGAGGACTGGAAAAGGGTGGATGTGATTCCCCTTCACAAAAGTGGGAGCAAAGCAGAGGCAGGAAACTACAGACCTGTTATTTTGACCTCAGTAGTAGGGAAAATGATGGAATCACTTCTGAAAGAAAGAAAGAATTGTTGAGTACCTAGAGGCCAGCGGGGCACAGGACCCAAGGCAGCATGGATTCACAGTGAGAAGTTCATGTCAGATGAATCTAATAGATTTCTTTAACTGGGTGACCAAAGTAGTAGACCACGGAGGGGCTGTGGATATGGTCTACCTAGACTTTAGCAAAGCATTTGACACTGTCCCACACAAAAGATTAATAAACAAGTTAGCCAGCCTGGGAGTGGGTCCCAGGGTGGTAGCCTGGGTAAAAGATTTGGTGGACAACAGGACACAGAGGATAATAGTAAATGGAGTCCACTCCGAAGAAAGGGAGGTTAATAGCAGGGTACCGCAGGGTTCAGTACTGGAACCAGTCCTTTTTAAAGTCTTTATAAGTGACACTGCAGAGGGAGTGGAAGGAAAAGTATGCCTGTTTGCAAATGACACAAAGATCTGCAACAGGGTTCATACACGGGGGGGGGGGAATGATGAGAAGACACTTGGCAAGGTTGGAGGAATGGTCAAAAGTATGGTAGCTTAGATTCAATGCAAAGAAGTGCAAAGTAATGCACCTGGGAAACAAAAACCCAGGGGAAGAGTACACAGTGGGGCCGGGGGAGGTACTAACAACAACAAAAATGGAAAGGGGCCTGGAAGTAGTCACATCGGATGACCTAAAGGTAAGCAAGCAATGTGAGAAGGCCGTATGGAGGGCTGGGGGGATACTGGGATGTATAGGGAGAGGCATAACCAGTAGAAAACAGGAAGTTGTTATCCCTCTGTACAGATAGTTGGTGAGACCCCATCTGGAGTACTGTGTGCAGTTCTGGAGAACCCATCTCTACAAGGACATAGACAGGATGGAGGCAGTCCAGAAGAGGGCAACTAAAATGGTGCAGGGTCTTCACCAGAAGCCATACAAAGAGAGACTAAAGGAGCTTAATATGTATACCCTCAAGGAAAGGAGGGAGAGGGGGGACATGATAGAAACTTTCAAGTACCTCAAGGGAATCAATAAAGTTCAAGAGGGTAGCATCTTTCAGAAAAAGAGATGTGCAGGAACAAGGGGACACAAATTTGAAGGTAGAGGGGGGACAACTCAGGGGCAATGTGAGGAAGTATTTTGTCACAGAGAGGGTAGTGGACGCATGAAATGGCCTTCCTGAGGAGGACATGGGCTCAAAAATAGTGGGGGAATCCAAGAATGCATGAGACAGACATAAGGCAATTCTGGTGGGGGTCAGAAAGAAGTTGACTGCTGGTTATCTAGGATCTGCAGCTTATCCAATAGGTAGGGAAATGGGCAAACTGGGCTAAGCTGTCCTTATCTGCCATCAAAGTCTATGTTTCTATCATACCCTTAGGAGTCCAGAGTTACACTTTAAAGTGCCCCTGTATTGCTCCAATTTAGTTAATGAATGTAATCAAAAATAGAAACATTCAAGATTGTTTCAACCAACACAATAACCTATACTCCAAAATTCAGTTTACGTACTGTATGTAACAGAAAAAGAAACCCAACTGGATGGCACAATACAAACCACCATACTTCTCAAATGTTCGGAGACATCTGAGACTTTGCCTCAAAATTTCCTCTGTCCCTCCTAAAAGGCGTGCTTCCGTGACCAAACAGTGGAGATGTAAAGAACGAAATAACGTCAACCATTAGAGTTATGAACTTGTTCTTCAGATGGTGCATTTTACACTAATCCCCTTACTGTACTAGCTCCATGAGTGGATATCATCAATTTTTAAGATGTGTCCCTGATTTTGGACCTATATCCTAGATTGTAATAAGCCTTTTCCCTGATTTATGAGGCAGAAAGTTAAGAGGTATGCAAACTACACTGTACAGAACAGACACAAATACTGACTGGTATGAACAGAATGGCTTCCAAACCTTGAAAAATGTCAAACATTGAGAAGTGGCATGAAACAAACCAAACAATTTGATTTTCGTATAACACAAATATCTATTACTGTGCACTTCACAATAGCAAAAGCATGCAACTGGCATACAAACATACCATAAGAGATAAAATACTGGCAAATAAGCAAATAAAAACAGTCTGTTTCACAGTATCAGCACAGAAACAAGGTTACTTGACCCTCCTATCTATCTAATGTGGAGTGTAAGAACCCTAGTGGCTCTTCACACCATCTCCCCTTCTGATACTGTATTTTTGAAGGCTATGCATCTGTCCCACCCATGTTTGACTCTCTTACCCCCGTTTTTACACAGACCACCTATTTTAGCAGCATATTCCACCTTTCCATCACCCTTTGCATGGAAAAAATACTGGCATTCTTCTTAAATATACTCCTTGCCAGCTTCAGTGAGTTACCTCTTGTGGTTCCCACTCAGCTTGAACAATTCCCCACTATCCATTTTCCTGTGGAGGTATCTGTCTCAATCATGTCTACTCTCTTCCTAGTGGCCTCTGGCGTGTACATGTTTAGGTCTTTCAATCTCTTCTCGTAAGTCCTTCCCTGCAGTCCCTGGATCATTTTGGTTACCCTCCTCTGCACCATCTCCAGTACTTGAACAGTATATTCATTTGGACTAGCATAATAAGAACCAGACTAGAGCTTAAAGAGAAGAAACAGGAAGAGGACCCTGTCAAAATGGAAAAGCAATTAAAATCCATAGAAAAATGTGCAAAAACATCCTCAACAAGTGGAAGAGGCATGGTCAAATAAGCAGGTCTTCAACCTTGATTTAAAGGAACCCAAAGTAGGAGCACTTATCTCATATGGAAAGTCTTCAAGAGCTTTGGACCATAAATACAAGCTGCTTTGTCCCCTCAATGTCATGTGGTGAGCGCCAGCGCATCCATGTGGCTTGCTGCAAGTACATGAACAGGTAGTCCACCACTGTCTCCTGCTGCCAGTGTGTTTAGTGCTTACAAGCAAAATGTGGTGAGACAGGTAAGAGAGGGTTTCAATGCTCAGTTTGTATATACATTACATGACTAGATTAAGCATTTATACCCTGGTGGTTTATTTTAATGTAATGCAACCATTTGAAGGCAATACAAATATCAAATGATTCAGTTTCTCCAGTTTCTGAAGACAGAAAAGTACCTACTAACTGTTGCAGAGCTAAAATTGAAACGAATAGCAGGACAAGCAACGAGGGTCAGTTACAGGGTTAAAGCACGTTTGCATGAAAAACACACAGATAGGTGGTGATGGGTACAATGCTAATCACAGTTTATAAGAAGATTCAATATGAAGTTGGCACGTTGGCGCAGCGGTTGGTTTTCCGCATGCGATGCCGGGGACCCGGGTTCAGGAACGGACCAGGCTCGCTGGAGAACTGGCCAGGGGAGAAGGACAGAGCATCCCAAGGACTGCTCTCCTTCTCCGGGGGGAGGATGGGGAAGTGCCCAGAGCATCGATGACCTCTGGTGGAGGCCGGGAGTCACACAGCCAGTGGCACTAGCATGTACAGGAGGCGGGGCGGACGCTGGACGTCATTGTATGACCCCGCCTCCCCCAGAAAATGGAAAAAATGGACAGCTGCCAGCCACCTTCAATGAAGCCCACCACAGCTTCAATCAGCTCCTCAGGCCAGCCCTCCGACCTATCCTGAAGACTGCGGCATGTAGGGGGAGTGCTGTAGCCCTGCCATGGGGGGAAAGCCACTGGGTATTGGAGGGCTCGCGGCCGATTTGAGGAGTGGAAGTCTGTGGCCCGTGACCGGGCCAAAAGTACCGGGTGGCAGGTAGCTTGGGAGGAAAATAATAAATTTAAAAAAAAAAATTCAATATGAAAATAATATTTATCTGAAATTATTTATTTACTCACAAATTGGTATAACAGTGTTTGCTCTATGTACACTTCCAAAAATATGTTGTTAAACAATATGAGTTATTTTAAAAGCAATGCTAGATTCTGTACATAAATGTTCCCCAGAAAAAGTCTAAACAACAAACCGTTGGGGTTTGTGGTAAACAAAGGATACAATATCTTTTTTTTTTTTTAACTTAAATGTTGTTGAAGTTCTGGACATTCAGATGACAATAAATCACATTTTGACATAGCTGTTTATCAACAGAGGATTAAGATATATACAGATAAGCAACATTAGGCTTCTTTTACAAAGTTCTGCAGAGTGTGGGGTCTTAGGCAGCCCCCCCCCACCCCCCGGCGGTCAGTCCTCCTTAAAGAAAAAAAGAAAGAAAATGCTTCCCTTTCTTTTTTCTGTTGTGGGCCAGCTAATAGGTTCTCTTCTCTTCCCCTTCCCCTCACCTCCAGCTGTAACAGCCAGCAAATTTTGAGGTACCAGTGTAGCTTATCTCTCTTGTCAGGGAATAATGTTTGTTGGTCTCTTTCTCGTAATATGGAGGAGCCAGGTGTTCCATTTATTTTGGTATGCTGTATCTCGCTGTTGTAGCTGTGTTATTTTCTCTAACCTGTATATATCACAGATTATATCCTCCCATTGCTTTATTGTTGGAGGTTCTGGTTTGAGCCATAATCTGGTAATTATGTTTTTCCCTATGGTTAGTAGGATACCACATAAGTAACAATGTACTTTATTCTTAATATGTGGGGGATAATTCAACAAGATAGATGCCTCTGGTGTTAACATTTATTTCAGTGTCTATTTGTTGCCAAAAGACAGTAAGGACTGGTCAAGACCAAAAAATGTATGTGTGTGTTGCTACTTCGCACCCACAATCTCTCCAACAGGAAAAGCCTTTTGTAGTTAGGAATTTAGCTGCAAGGGTGTAGGCAGTACATACACCATGTAAACCATGGTGTACAAATTTGTTTCTAAGGGGCAACATTTTGCCTGACCCAAAGGGCACTAGTTATCCCACCTTCTGATGGTGCTGCTTTATTTTGGTGGTAAATATCAAACAGGATACATCTAGGGGCATCCAACTGGGGGCAATGAGCAAAGTAGGGGAAACAAAAAGAATACTGCTGGGTTAACAAAGAGGGTAGGGGCAACAAAAATGGTGTACAAACTTTACTTTCCTAGCTACACCCCTGTTTAGCCATGATCTGTGGTGTGCAAAAGAAGCGGACTGCCAATTTCCAACTAAATTCCCTCCACTGTAGGGAACTGTGTGACTTCATGTTGCCTTTGCCAAATCCATGCCCTGGACACCTTCAAAAATTCCATGAGATTCCTTTTCGTGGAGTCTTCCTCTTCCACAGCAAAGACCATGGCTGACTGCATTTGCTGTAGCATGGCTTCAAAAAATGCATCCTCTGCAGATCTTAGGGTATAAACCACCAAGTCCTCACTACAGGATGAGCAGAACTACAGCAAGGGGGCCCTCCAGAAATTGTTCTTCCTCATATTCCTCCTCTAATTCCATGAGGTCAGGATTATATTCCATTATGTTGTCGTCAGCACAAGCAAAAAGGGGAGCCGCAGATGGAGTGGTGACCGACAGGCAGGAATCTGTGGCATGCTACTGGAACCTGTTGACAGGGGCCGAGTACCAGAATGCCCCATCGGTGGAATAATTGCATGCACTGGCAATCTTGGCAGAATGCATCAAATCATTTCAGAAAACAATGTGATCTCAGCCTGGGTGTCGACAGCACCCTGCAAAAGGGACAGAATGACCAGCATCAACGGGCCTTGGCCCAACAAAAATGAGGTATGGCAGCACTTAAGCCAAGCCCTGAACTTGGTGTCTCAATAACTATCAAGGGGCTGTAGTCTATGCCACCGGAGTGGGCACTTATGAGGTTTTCCCTTGTCTCAACAGTGACTGGCACCTCGCCGGCAAAGCAGACTACGTGTGTTTATGCCTGTGACCAGATGAAGAGGAAGCCCATGACGACTGTTACTTGTCCCCATCCTTGGACTTTGATGGTTGCTTTTCAGCCGACAGTGAGGGAGAAGCAGATTTTCAACCTTTTTCCTTCTCCATGGCTTTCAATGCCTCTAATACAAGGATATTTTCTAGAGCTTTCTTAAGGCGTCACCTTGTAGCCTGGCTCAAGCCCCAGCAAATTTCACATGTCCTCACGTTTTGAGACATGCCCAAACAGCGCACGTAAACGGTGTGTATTCTCTTTACAAATTTTATTTCTGCACTTGCAATACTAAAAAAATGGCTCTTCTGATTTTAGAGGCATACAGAGATGATGACAGAACACCAAGAAAAATAAAAATAAACAGCAATGGCAAGAAAAGAAAATTAACAAATCGCAATGCCTAAGTTGAAGGCGTTTCCTTTAGCTGGTCGGATGAGGATGATTAACAGCAGGAAAAAAAACTGAGGAGTGACAGGGCTGCCCACGTTTGTATAGGCAGAGACACACCACGTCACTGTGAGCAGCTCTCATCCAATGTATTATAACTCTACGGAGGAGATGCCCATGAAGAAGACCCATAAATACAGGTTACTCACCTGTAACAGGAGTTCTAGGAATGGTATATGTTGTTCATCCACACTCATTGGCAGGTATCCTTGCCGCTTTAAATCTTGCCGGAAGGTCTTCAAGCTTGCTCCTCCCACCCACCCGGGTGGTATAACTCTCGGCTCCGCCCCATGACGCCAGATCTGGCCCGCTGGAAGCTCAGGTTGTGTGTCGAAGCCGGGGAGGTCGGGTGGTAGGATGAACAACATATACCATTCCTAGAACTCCTGTTACAGGTGAGTAACCTGTATTTTAGGGACATGGATATGTTGTTCATCCACACTCATTGGCAGACTCCTAGCAGTTCTCCGGGAGGAGGGAGGCAAGACGACACCCCCAATACTTACTTGGGAAAGAGAGACTGGAGAACCGAGGCCCCAAAACCAGCATCCCGGGCGTGACTCAAGGTCGATGTGGTAATGGGTAATGAAGGTGTTTGCTGACTTCAGGTAGCAGCCCTGCAGATTTCCTGGATAGGGACGTCCCTGGAAGCAGCCACCGTTGCAGCAGTATGGCTGGTAGAATGAGCTCTTATCCTCTGGGAGGCTCCATGCCCGCAACTTATAGCAGAGATCTATGCAGGAAGTGACCCATCTGCTTATCGTCCGGCTGGCTGCAGGTCTGCCAGGTGCGGCTTCAGTGTAGGTGACAAACAGCTGGCTTAACCTCTCCAATTTCAGCCGTATGCCTCTTATATATAAGCGGTAGCTCTTCTAGGGTCCAAAGTATGGAGCCTGTATTCGGCCTCCGAGGTGTGATTGGGGTAGAACACCGGCAGAGTCAACACCTGGTTAAGGTGAAACTCCCACACCACCTTCTGAAGGAATTTCGGTAGAGGCGAGGACAACCTTGTCCCTGTGGAAGACCAGGTAAGGAGACTCGATGAAAAGTGCCTGGAGCTCTCCCATCCTTCTGGCTGACGGATAGCCACCAAGAAGGCGGTCTTCCACGACAGGAGAGAGAGCACACCTGTGCATAGGTTCAATGGTTTGCCCATGAGCTTTGCCAGCCTCAGCAGTAGATCCCACGGAGGTGGGGGTTCCTGCGACTGGAGGGGGAATGTGATCAAGGCCTTTGAAAAGCGCCAGACCACCTTCTCCTGCGCCATCGACTGCTTCCCAGCCCGCCGCCTGTAAGCAGAGATGGCTGCCAGGTGCACCCTTAGGGTCCACCTAAGCTCTTTTGATTAGAAAGGGACTATAAATAGTCCAAGATGCTTGCTAAGGAACAGGAGGAAGGGTCCAAGCTCCTGCTCTGACACCAAATGGAAAACCTTTTCCATTTGAAGGCATAGCATTTTCTGGTCGACTCCTACGGGACGCCTCAACTACATTGAGGACCTCGTCGGAAAGACCCAAGGCCTGGAACTCTAGCCGCCAGGAACCAGGCCGTCAGGTGCAGGGATTGAAGGTCCGATGGAACACCTTCCCTGATTGACTGAGAGCAGGTCCGGCGAGCTGGAAGCTGTCAGCTGAGTCCTGGAGCTGAGACTGAGGAGATCTGGGTACCAGAACTGGCGAGGCCAGTCTGGGGCTATCAGAATCACCTGCGTCTTGTCCCTCCTCGCCTTGAGAAGCACCTTGTGGATCAAGGGAAATGGGGGAAAGGCGTAAAAGAGGCCTGGGGTCCACTGCCTCGAGAAGGCATCCCCCTGCAGTGAGCCCTGCTGAGGGGGGCGGGCATGGAACAGTCTCAGCTTCGCATTCTCCCTGGAGGCGAACAGGTCCACCTGAGGTGTGCCCCAATGGGAGAACAGATGCTGTACTACCCGGGCAGGAGAGACCACTGTGGGATGCAGCCCCTATCCGCCTAGGCACGGCCAGGGTGTTGGAGGCTCCTGCCACATGAATGGCTAGGAGATCCGCCTCCCAGGCTGCACACACGAGTGACCAAATGCGGAGAGCTTCCTTGCATAGAAGCATGGAGCGTCCCGCCCCTGGCGGTTTAGATAGAACATGGTGGTATTGTCCGCTTGACTCGGACCACTGACCCCCGGAGGAACGGAGCAAAGGTTGGGAGCTAGGCGACCGCCGAGCTCCAGCAGGTTGATGTGGCATCGGGACTCCGCTGGGGACCAGAGGCCATGAGCCCGGTGTTCCCCAGATGGGCACCCAACCCATCAGAGAGGCATCGGTCGATAGAGAGACTCGTCGGCCTGGGCGGACGAACGGGATGCTCCTCTGCAAATGATCTGGAACGGTCCACCACTGGAGAGCTGCCCACATCCCCTGAGTCAGCGACAAGCTGGTCCAAAGGATCGAGCGCTTGGACCACTGGCTGGCCAGTCCCCCACTGGGAAGGGACGTGATGTTCCAGCGGGCCCAACGGACTACTGGCCATGCAGGCCGCCATGAGACCCAGGAGGCGCAGGAAGTCCCGGCAGGGATGCAGTTGCCCAACCAGATGATCGGGCAAAGGAGGAAAGAACCCCGCCCTGTCCGGCCGAGCACGCCTGGCTCAAGAGAGAGTCGAGCTGCGCTCGATGAATAGAATCACCTGCTTTGGCTCAGCTACTACTTGGCCTCGCTTGATAAGGAAGGCCCAGTTGAGAGCAGACCTGGAGGGCCAGATCTCTGGACCACTCCGCCCTTCCTGGAGTGGGAGCCATCAGCCAGTCGCCCAGGTAAGGGCACCGGACCCCTCGGCCAGAGGGAATGCTGTCACCACTGCCATGCATTTGGTGAAGACCCTGGGAGCCGGAGACAAGTCAAGGGCATGGCTTGGAACTCGGTGATCCTTCCGCTCGAAGCTAAGGAATCTCTGGTGAGACGGACGGATAGGGACGTGAAAAACGCTGCCTGCAAGTCCAGAGAGCAGAACCACACGCTGCTCCAAGGATGGTATTATCTGAGCCAGAGTGACCATCCTGAAGGTTCGAGACCTAGGAACTTGTTTAGGCCGTGGTAGGTCCAGAATGGGGCGCCAGCCCCCGTCTGCTTCGGAACCAGGAAGTACCTGGACACAAACCCTGGTCTGGAAGGAGGGTCCGCCACTCCTCTTATCACCTCCTTCTGGAGGAGGAGAGCGAAGCGTCGGCTCGACGAGCCGCCAGTGAGGCTGGGGACCCCGGGCCCCGGGGCTACTGCCTGAAGGGTGGTGCCTGCTCGACCTCCAGAGGCAGGCCTCTTCCCACCACCTCAAGACCCACCTGTCCGTGGTAACAGCGACCAGGCGGAACGGGAGTGCCGAGCCGTCCTCTATCGGGGACCCAGGTAAGGGCGACGGAATGGGGGCGACACCCTCAGCCCGTCACTGGGCAGGCTTGGAGGAGGACCGCCGAGGGACCTCCTGGGCCTTTTCCCCTGCCTCCTGTTAGAGGGAAGCCATGGTTTGGGGATGCCAAGGTCGAGCCTGCTGGCCCTGACGTTGCTGGGCTCAAGGCTGGGGCACAGAAGGACGAAAGGGCTTAGGCTGTGGCTTATGGCCTTTGTCCTTCTGAGCGGAAGAGACCGAGTCCAAGGTAGCATTGACTTCTCGATCCTCTGCAGGTGACCTTCCACCCCAGGGTCAAGAGGTCAGTCCCCAAAAGGGAACATCCGCCAACTTGTGCTGGGTATCCGGCGAAAGGTGGATATCCTCAGCCAAGCCCGCCGACGATAGCCACCGCGGCCGCCACCGATCTGGCACATGAGTCCCTATATCCAAAGCAGTCTGGAGCTGCTGTTGGCCACTGCTCTGCCCTGGTCCCGCACCTGCTTAACCGTAGTCTGCAGATCGGCGGGAAGATGAGGGATGACCTCATCCAGGGAGCCCAACAGGCATGAGAAATGTGCCATGAGGACGGCCGAACTGGCCTGAACGAAGGCCGAGAGAGGACGCAGCGAGACTTTTCGCCCGACATAGTCCAATTTCTGGACCTCTTTGTCAGGAGGTTTGTCCAACATCCCTGGGCGCTGTCGGGCGCACCGGAAACGCTGTCGGTAACCAACCCTCAGCAGAGGGTGTTCCAAAACCGACAAGGAACCGTGGGACCGTGATACTTCCTGGCCATCCTGGTCGAAGGCAGGGCAGGAAGCAGGGCGCGCCAAAGCTCCAGTGCCGGACCCACTATGGCCCTCGCCACCGGAAAGGCCTCCGCCGGAGAATCCCTCGTCCAGAATCTCCGTGAGGGGATACCTGGCCCGCTTGGAAACGGGTTCGAGCTCCATCCCGTGGACTCCGAGATGAGCGAAGCAGTCCTAGGAAGGACGACGGGCTATCGTCCATTGACTGATCTCCTGAAGACCCAAGTCCAGTCGCTTGGAGAAAGGAGGAATCATCTTGGACTCGAAGAGTCCTCGAAGAGCTGCCTCCTGGCCTGAGCCACCTTTCACCTGCCGAGGTCGGTCGTGGAGTGAGGGTAACTGACAGCCGATGGGTAGACCCTTAGCCGACCGAGAATCTCTTGGTCGGAGCCCCAATAGGTGGCTGTGGAGGCGGAGGTTCCACCAGAATCGGTGGAGCAGCTGGTTTTGGCCAACAACCGCCTGGGTATAGGCCTCGGATAAGTCGAGGGGTTGTGTCGGCCGCCCGGTGACAGTCACTTTCAATGGGTGGAAGGCGACGGGTCGGCTTACTCCCGCCAGGAGGAGCTGTTGCAACATGAAGTCCTCGCACTGGCCGACGAATTTACGCCAAGCCTCCCCTCGTCCGGTGAGGAGGACGATAGGGCGACGCCGCTTACCGCGGTGCCGAGACCGAGACCGCCTATGACGGTGGGGATCGCTGGACCGCGAAGAGGTCCGAGACCGAGACCGAGAGTCCCGGAATTTCCGAGGTCGGTACGGGGAGGTGTCGGCCGGAACCGGCACTCCCTTCGGCTCGGATGGTCCATCCGAGGGCTCCGGAACCGGAGGCACAGGCGAGCCCACGGGATCCTCAACTCTTCCCGGGGGAACCGGGGAGAGGGGAATCTCGGCTGCTAAAGGCGACAGCCCGTCCAACGGGTCGAGAAAAATCTCGACTTCGTCGGTGGGAGTCTCGGTCAACTGACCTGACGGGGACACCGTGAGGCCAGTGGCCGAAGCCGAGCGGTCGACGACTCGGGGAGAGGGACCTTTCCCGCTCCCAAGAGCGTCGACGGAGGGACTTACCCCTGTCCTTCTTTTTGGACCGAGAATAAGGTCCAGCAGACGAGGCCCTTCTCCCTTAGTGGAGAGGGACAGACAAAGCTCCTTAAAAGAAGCCGCAGGAAGAACCCAGAGAGCGGGATAAATGCGCGGCCGAGGAAGATCGACCCGCGCCGCCTCCTCGAGAGGCGACCATCCGCCGAGCTGATCCACCGAGCCTGCCCCGCCGTGACACCCGCCAAGGACATCGCCAACCGGGCCTCCTTGACTTCACCGAGGGAAACGCCTGGACGGCCCAGTTGCACCGCAGCACGGTCTTCGAGGGACGTAGGCCGAGAAAGATGAGCACAGGTCGCAGGCCCGTGGCGCGCTCAAGGCCTAAGCAGTAGACACACGTGGAGTGTGGATCCGTCCGAGACATCTTCTGCCCGCATGGGCATCTCCGAAATCCGGGAGTCGATTTGTCCATCGCAGCCGCGAGGGATCGAAGACTGAAGTCTTTTTCGCAAAATTTATTTTTAAATCCGCAAAACGGAGAAATAGGAACCAGTCTCAAACGCAGAGCGTTAAGAAGGGAACCTGAGCTTCCAAGCGGTAAGGAAGATCTGGCGTCATGGGGCGGAGCCGAGAGTTATACCACCCGGGTGGGTGGGAGGAGCAAGCATGAAGACCTTCCGGCAAGATTTAAAGCGGCAAGGATACCTGCCAATGAGTGTGGATGAACAACATATCCATGTCCCTAGAAATAGACTTTCTAGTCACATGCTCCTCAAACACAAAAGGTAACCAGGACATGACAACTTACATTAACTAATCAACACACCTTAAATGAAAACTAATAATCAAAATGTGTTTCTTCCACAAGAATACATTAAGCAGATGCAGTTATAAATGACTTACTTTTAGGAGTTCTTTTTTGCCACTGATTATATTCTGATGTTAAAGCCTTTACCAAAGACGTTTGTAAGAATTGCTGGAAAAAAAACACAAGGCTTTCAAAACCCTGGACTGGAGGAAAGAAAGTCTGTAGTTGTGTTACTCCTTAGAATACTGGAGCCATTAAAGCCTGGATTACAATTCTTAATGCACCATGTACAGTCAACCATCACTATACTGAGAGCTACTTCACACCAGATGCAAAATGTAGAGCATCTACTTACATTTTTGAAAAGGCTTGTAACTGATTTACACTACTTATCTTTAATGTTTTCTAGGTTTTATTATTTTTACTGTTATTGGTCTATATATTTCAGCTAATGTAGCACCTATTTCATTGTCCCCCCCCCCCCAATTCAGTGTTTATTGCTGCAATCTCTAGTCATACCTCAGGCCAGTGGTCTCCCAGCAACAGCTTCAACACCACTAACACTAAGCTGTCAGCGTGGCTCAGTTGGTACCACATCTGCCTCTGGGCCAGATGGTCATGGGTTTTAGTCTTGCACTGAGATTGGGCTCACAGCATAAATGTACTTGAGTCCTGTATTGTCAGGGCATGCCACTGCTGTCCTTTTAATGAGATGTAAAATCTAGGTCCTATCTGCTTTTTCTTGTGGTTGTTCAGGTGGATGTTAAAGAACCCATGGCATTTCTCCATAAGAGTTGGGGAATCTCCCTGTATCCTGGTCAAATTTAACACATTCACTAAAAAACACCAACAGCTTTATCTGGCTCAGTTTCAGTTGGCTTGCATCTGTAATCCACCAAACCTCCCCCCAGGATGAGGCTGAGAAGAACAGGTTACTCACCTGTAACAGTAGTTCTAGGAGTGGTAAATGTTGTTCATCCACACTGGTTGGCATGTCCTTTTACCTTTAAATCTTGACGGATGGTATAAAAGCTGGCTCTTCCTACCCACCCAGGTGGTATAAGTTTTGGCTCTGCCCCTTGATGCCAGATCTAGCCCGCTGGAAGCAGAGGGCTGTGCATCGAAGCCAGGGGAAGTCGAGTGGGTTCGTGTGGATGAACAACATATACCACTCCTAGAAAGTACAGTTACGTAAGAACTTACCGTAACAGTAGATCTTCGAGAGAGGCTCTTGCAGAAGGTAATTACATATAGGACTGACACCGACAGGCAGCAGGACCCCACGGAAAAATGTCTAGCTAGCAGTCCCTGGCGAAGGACCGCCCTCACGTCAGGTAACCGGCGTCAGGAGACGTCGGTATAAAGGGGCAGTCCCTGACACCCGCCTTCCAGTTCTTTCCCACCATGGGTCAGAAAGGCCAGACGAGAGAGGAGCGGATATTTCCCTCACTGGAAAAGGAGCTGAAAAAGCCTAGGGGGATGGAGGGCGGGAAGGTATTACCTACTGCAAGAGCCTCTCTCGAAGATCTACTGTTATGGTAAGATCTTACGTAACTGTACTATCTTACTTCGAGAGGGCTCTTGCAGTAGGTAATTACATATAGGACTGAGTCGCAAGCAGTCTGGAATAAAGAGAGGCACCGGGAGGAGGAAAAACTACTCCAAAAAGCAGTTCTAGCTGTGCAAGCCTCAAGACAAGAGGCCTTGCAGAATAGCCAGCCCGAAGCCTGCTCTACAGCGACAGGCAACATCCAAACTGTAGTGTTTAGTAAAGGTATGGATGGAAGTCCAGGTGGCAGCAGCACAAATGTCTGCCGCAGACACATTTTTGAAACAAGCCGCTGAGGCAGCTACTCCTCTGGTGGAGTGGCCTCTTACTTGATCCGGGAGGGTCTTGTTGTATTTGTCATAACAGAAAGTGATGCAATGAGCCAACCATTTAGACAGGCATTGCTTGGAAACAGCATTGCCTTCCCTTTTATGAGCAAAAGAGATGAACAATTGATCAGTCTTTCTGAGATCCTTTGTCCTGTTGGTGTAGTATCTCAGACTCCGGTGAACATCCATAGTATGGAGTAAATATTCCCCTTGATTAGAGTACTGCGTGAAAAAGGCAAGTAACTCTATGGACTGATTTAGAGTAGACTCAGCTACTACTTTAGGGAGAAACTTAGGATTCGTGCGAAGAGCTACACGTTCCTTGTGAAAACTCAAGTATGGGATTTTACACACCAGGGCCTGGAGCTCGGAAATTCTCCAAGCAGAAGTGATGGCCACCAGGAAGAGAGTCTTCCACGAAAGGAACTTCAAATCTGCAGAAGCTGCAGGTTTGAAGGGAGGGAGAGTAAGTTTCTCGAGGACAAAGTTCAAGTCCCAAGGGGGAGCAGGAATACGGATGGGGGGCCTCAGATGGAGAACCCCTCTGAGAAAGGTCTTAGAGACCTCCAGTTGAGTGAAAGCTTTGTCCGCAAAGGGAACATGGTAGGCCGAGATGGCCGCCATGTGTACCTTCAGAGAAGAATGACTGAGACCCAGGTCAAACAAATGACGTAGATACTCCAGCAGAAGCCCCGCTGAACAGGAGAAGGGTTCCATGTTCTTGGAAGCAGTCCAAATAGTGAATCTTTTCCACTTCATGGCATAAGTGGATCTGGTGGAGGGTTTTCTGGCCTCCACCAAAATCTCCGCCACTTTGGGAGACACTCCAAAACGGGATTGGGCTAAGTCTGCAGGAGCCATGCATGCAGTTGAAGGGATTTGAGGCCTGGATGGACCAGAGTTCCCTGATCCTGGGTCAGTAAACTTCGAGAGAGAGGAAGAGGAAGAGGAGGATCCTCTGAGTATTGTTGTAGAAGAGAGAACCAAACTTGCCTGGGCCAGAAAGGAGCGAACAGATCATTCATGTCCTTCTGGAAGCTAGTTTCTGCAAGACTAGTGGGATAAGTGGAATTGGGGAAGGCATGACGAATCTGTCCTTCCAGTCTAGAGTGGAGCGTCGCTCCAAAAAGCGCCTTGCTCTGGAACGAGCGAGCAGAATACGGGAAGTTTCTCGTTTAGAGGGGATGCGAACAGGTCAACCTGTGGTGTTCCCCAAAGTTGGAAGATACTGTCTAGGACCCCTTGGTCCAGTTCCCACTCATGAGTCAGAGCAGAAGAGTGACTTAGCTTGTCTGCCAGGGTGTTGTCGACTCCCGGAACGTGAATTGCCGTGAGGCGAAGGTCGAGTTGTGTTGCCCAATATCAAACCCATATTGCCTCCCTGCAAAGAGGGTAGGACCAAGTCCCTTCCTGTTTGTTGATGTACCACACCACGCACATGTTGTCCATCTGGACGGCTAGGTGGCCAGAAAGGATGTATTGGTGAAGGGCTTGGGGAGCGTACAACACTGCCCGAAGCTCGAGCACACTGATGTGGAGAGCTTGTTCTAGCTTGGACCAGGAGCCCTGCGTCCGATGAGGGCCTAGATGGGCTCCCCAACCTTCGCCTGAGGTGTCTGTGGTTAGAGTCTGGGAGGGGGGAGGATGAAAGAAAGGAACTCCCCAAAACAGGTTCTCTCGAACCATCCACCATTGCAAGTCTCGAAGCATCAGCGCGGAGATCAGAACTGGGTGATCTAGGTCGTCCACCAGCTGATCCCATTGAGAGCAGGAGATCCACTGAGAAATCCTCATGTGGAGTCGAGCGCGAGGGAACCGACGGGATAGCAACTCGCCATGAGCCCGAGAAGGCGAAGGGACCGACTGCAGAGACCATCCTGCATGGACGGACAACAGACTTATTTGGGTCTGGAGGGTGGACGCCCTGTCCGAGGCAGGAAGGCCTTGCCCGTGGTCGACGAGAATCAGCCTCAATAAACTGTAGCCTCTGGGATGGGTCAGATGAGACTTGAATGGTTGATGGTAATACCCAGGCAGGCAAAACCTGCTGGGTAAGGGAGAGGTACCCAGGAGTTCCTCCTGACGCAGGCCACCAGGAGCCAATCGCCCAGGCACGGAAAACCTGCACTCCCCTGGTATACAGGTGGGCCGCCACCACTGCCAGGCATTTGGTAAACACTCGGGGAGCTGAAGATAGACCAAATGGGAGCGCCTTGAACTGGTAGTGGTCCCCCTGGAATGCAAAATGAAGGTATTTGCGATGAGATGGGCGAATGAGAATGTGCAGATAAGCATCTTGCATATCCAGAGCACAAAGCCATTGACCTGGCCGGAGGAGGGGCAGAAGGCTCTGCAAAGAGAGTATCCAGAACCTTTTGTATTCTATGAAAAGATTCAGGGAACTGAGAACCAAAATTGGTCTGAGATCTCCTGTCTTCTTTGGGACCAGGAAGAAATGGGAATAGTAACCCGTCCCTCGCAGATGAAGGGGGATGGGCTCTATTGCTTGTTTCAGCAGGAGAGCTGAAATTTCCTCCTGGACCAAGAGAAGATGTTCCCGTGAATATGACGACTTCAGAGGGGGGTGTCGGGGTGGTTTCTGAAGAAACTCTATAGAGTGTCCTTCTGCTATAAGTTGGGGCACCCAAGAATCTGTGGTTATCCTCTCCCATCCTGGTAGGTGGAGGGAAACCTCCCTCCTACCGATTCCCTCCGGGAGTCTGGAGGCAGTGGGAGAGGAAAGGAGTCAGGTGGTGTGGGGCAGCACTGCAGTTGAAGCACCCGCTGCTTTTTTGGGCGGGGGCTTAGCAGCTGTGGGGCCCGGCATTTGTCAGCCCGCCTTCCCTGGAGTTTCGCCTTTGGCCGATTCTGTCCTGCGAAAGGGGCCCAGGCGCTGCTGCTGATGGGGTCGAGTACATGGAATCAACTGACTTCAGTGCTGTCCCTTCTCTTGCAAATCGGTGATGATGTCCTGACATTACCTCGAAAGCACCGATCCCGGAAGGGTGCTTCCTGGATAGCAGATTGCACCTCGGGACCAACCCCACACACAGAGCCAAGCATGACGCCACAGGGCCTACAGCGAAAGCTAAGTCCACCAGCAGTGTCCACTGCATCATATGTCACAAAAGCTACGCTTCCGACTGGCCGAACAAGCAGAGTGGACAAGATCAGCCAACTCCTTCTTGACTTGGGAGTCAGGCAAGGAGTCCAGTTTGGCTTCCGCCTGAGTCAGAATGGCCTTCTGGTAGTCCCCCATATGGCGACATAGTTCAGGGCCCTGATCCCCAGCGTGGAGGAAGCGTAAGTCTTTCTCCCATACTGGTCCAGAAGGCGTGATTCCTTATCAGGTGGTGACAAGCTAAGATGTTTGGGGTTCGCCGACCGGCCGTGAGCGGCCCTAATCACGACCGAGTTGGCACGAGGGTGAGAATCTAGAAAATCAACACCCTCTGGAGCCTGATATAGCCTGTTCGACTTCCTAGGAAGTGGGGCTAAGGCAGACGGCTGTTCCATATTGTGGTAACGAGGTCGGCGTGAGGCTCTATCCAGGGTGGCACCAAGGTAGGAGCTGTCACGGGCAGATCCAGATGTTCAGCGAGTTTCAGACACTGAGGATCTGGTTCCAGGGAGTGCCACTGAAGAACCTCCTGGATTTTCCTAAGCAACTTGTAAAAGAAGGATCCTCCGGAGGAGACTTCGGAGGAGTCCTTGGCCTGGGCTTCAACGGAGAGCGTGGCTCGTCGTCTCTCTTGGAGCAACTGTCGGATGAATCTGAGGAGTCCGAGGGTGACGAGGAGGATGAAGAGGAAAAAGACTCCCTTTCCTGACCCGGGGGAGGAACGGACCCCTTGGGAAGTCCCCGGGAAGCGTGTCCTGCTCTTCTCTGGATCCAGACGGATGAACCCTGGAATCCGGAGGTGGTGAGGGAGTGTGTCGCCTCGGACGTATGGGAACCTGGGACGGCACCATTGTCGGAAGGCGGCTCTCGACCTCTTTGGTGAGCTAAGCCTTGGCCTCAGCCTACCAGGAGGCCAGAGTCTCCTGCAGGTCCACCGGCAGCTGCGAGGGCAGTGGAGGAGGAGGAGGCGGGAGATAAGGATACGGGTTATAACCGGATGAAGCATATCCAAAACCCAGCTGCGGGTAGCCCGGCGTCGGGTACTGCAGCGTCGGGAAGCCCGGCACTGGGTACTGTGGCACCAGATACTGCGGTCCCGGGTACGCTGGCGTCGGATAGGATGGAGGGTACCTGGGGCAGGGGGCTGCTGGAGCAGATGGCCCGGCCGGTGGCTTCCTGGCGAGCCCACATGGAGGGCCCGATGGGAATGGGATATCTCCCGGTGTGGTAGGGCGGCGTCAGGGGCGGCGTCGGAGATCCTGAATTGGAGGGCGGCGTCCAGGAGCCGGCCCGTCGGGTCCGGCGCGCAAGTGGCGGAAGGACTGGTGGACGGAGGAAGATCCCCAGCTTCGCCCAGGGATGGAGGGGATAAATCGTGTTGGGGAGACTCTAGGTCCCCAGACAGCAGCGAAGGCTGCGAGGAACCGAGTACGACGGACATGGGAGGGTCCATCGTCGGTTCCTTCGGCAGCCGGACATCGGGCGAGCGGACGTGTAAGGCAGGGCGGAGAGCTCGGCGGCGCCCGGAGGCCAGCGTCCGACTTATGAGCCATCACCAGAGGCAGGTCGAGTGGAGGGATCGGCCTGGTCCGTGGAGTGGAGGCACGTGCCCCGACATGCCGGAGTGCGCCCACAGTGGTAGGCACAAGCCTGCAGCGAACCAGGGCGGAGGCCTCCAATTGCGAGGCGCCCGCAAGGCCGAGCCAGGCAGGCGGGCCCCGCTCCCGGAAACCTCCGAGGCGGCGTCGAGAGTGGTACTCGGAGGGGACGCTACCTGTGTCCCAGTGACACCTGAGGGAGATGCGTAGAGGAGCCCTTATCCCGTGCCTCCTTCTCCTCCGAGTGGCCTTCGGGAAGTGGATGCCTGCCTCAGTTTTTTGAGCTCCTTTTCCACTGAACTCATTTTCTACTTCAGAATATGGGCTTCCAGGGATTGCTGCCGCCTTTTCCTGGTAGCCATGTTGAAGCTGAGGCAGTGCTGGTACTTCTCGACCGGATGATCGGGCCCTAGGCAGAACAGGCACAGGAATGGCCGTCCTTGTCTGATAGTTGGCGCCCGCAGACAGTCACTTTATTTTTGTGCTCGGAGGGTGTAGGGGCGACATACACCGGCGATGGTACTGACGTTAGTTGAAAAAAAGGCAATTATTTCAAAAAATTGCGAAGATGGGGCTGACAAAGCACAAACTTTCTCTGTAGGCGCCAATGAGCTAACGCGTGAAAAGAACTGGAAGGCGGGTGTCAGGGACCGCCCCTTTATACTGACGTCTCCTGATGCCGGTCACCTGACATGGGGCGGTCCTTTGCCAGGGACTGCTAGCTAGAAATTTTTCCGCATTGTCCTGCCGCCTGCCGGCGTCAGTCCTATATGTAATTACCTACTGCAAGAGCCCTCTCAAAGCAAGATCTACTATTACAGGTGAGTAAACTGTTCTTCCAGGAATGCGGATATGTTGTTCTATCCACACTGGTTGGCAGACTCCGAGCAGTTCTCCGGGAGGAGGAAGGCAAGGCCCACACCCCCTACTTAAGGAACAGACATTGGAGAACTGAGGCCCCAAAACCAGCATCCCGGCGTGACTCAAGGTCGATATGGTAACAGCAAATGAAGGTGTTTGCTGACTTCTACGTAGCAGCCCTGCAGATATCCTGGATAAGGACGTTCCTAGAAGCAGCCACCGATGCAGCAGTATGGCGGGTGGAAAGAGCGCTTATCCCTATAGGAGGCACCCTACCCGCCAACCTATAGCAGAGATCAATGCATGATGTAATCCATCTGCCAATCGTCCACTTTGCTGCAGGTCTGCCAGGTGCGGTTACAGCGTAGGTGACAAACAGTTGGCGAACCTCTCCCCGAACTTCATCCATACGTTCCTTGTAATAAGAGAGTGTTCATCACAGGTCCTAAGTATGGAGCCTGTACTTGGCCTCCGAGGTGTAAATGGGGTAGTATACCAGCAGAGTCATCACCTGATTCAGGTGAAACTCCGATACCACCTTCGGAAGGAACTTCGGGTTGGGGTGCAGGACAACCTTGTCCCTGGGGAAGACCAGATACGGAGACTCGACAGGGAGCACCTGGAGCTCCCTAATCCTTCTGGCTGACGTGATAGCCACCAGGAAGTAGGGCTTCCACAATAGATGTGACACCTCACTCCTGTGCATTGGTTTGAATGGCTAGTTCATGAGCTTTGCCAGTACCAGCAGTAGATTTCACAGTGGTGGTGGTTCATACACCGGAGGAGAAATATGGTCGAGGCCTTTAAAGAAATGCAAGACTACCTTCTCCTGTGCCACCGTCTGCTGACCGGCCAGCCCCCGCTAAGCAGAGATGGCTGCCAGGTGCACCTTAAGGGTTGTAGACTCAAGACCCCTTCTGAGAGAGAAGACCAGTAGTCGAGGATGCTAGCCACTGGACAGCATGAAGGGTCCAGGCCCTTGCCCTGACACCAAATGGAGAATCTTTTCCATTTGAAGGCAAAGCACCTCCTGGTCGACTCCTTCCTAGATGCCTCAACTACACTGAGGACATCATCAGACAGTCCCAAAGCCTGGAACTCTAGCCACTCAGGAACAAGGCTGTCAGGTGCAGGGATTGAAGGTCCAGATGGAATACCTTCCCCTGATTGATCGGGTGTGCTGGAAGATGCCTCGGGGTACTGGTGCTGAGGTTGAGGAGATCTGGATATCAGAACTGGTGGGGCCAGTCTGGGGTGACCAGGATCACCTGTGCCTCGTTCCTCCTGACCTTGAGGAGCACCTTGTGGACCAAGGGAAGTAGAGGGGAGGCATAGAAGAGGCCTGAGGTACAAGGCCTCGAGAAGGCATCCCCATGTAGCTATCTCTGCTGAGGGGGGCAAGCATGGAACAGCCTCAGCTTTGTGTTCTCCCTGGAGGCGAACAAGTCCATTGAGGGGTGTCCCACTGGGAGAACAGACTGTGAACTATCTCTGGATGGAGAGACCATTTGTGGTACGCCACACCCACACGGCTGAGGGCATCCGCCAACTGATTCGAGGCTCCTGCCACATGGATGGCTAGGAGATCTGCCTCCATTCGGCTCACGTGGGTCCAGATGCGGAGCATTTCCCTGCACAGAGGCCGGAAGTGCATGTTGCCCTTTATGTTGAGGTAGTACATGGTCATGGTGTTGTCCATCTTGACCTGAACCACTTGACCCTGAAGGAATGGAGTGAATGCAGCCAGTGCCAACCAAACTGCTCGGCGCTCCAGCAGGTTGATATGGCATCAGGATTCCTCGGGGGTCCAGAGCCCATGGACTCTGTGATTCCTCATGTGGACACCCCAGCCCGTGAGAGAGGCATCGGTCATCAGGACGACAGTCGGCTCGGGGCGGACAAACAGGATCCCTCCCTGCAGATGTTCCAGCACAATCCACCACTGGAGTGTGTCCAACATCTTCTGGGTCACAGTGACCAGCTTGTTGAAATGACCGTGTCGCTGAGACCACTGGCTGGCCAGCTCCCATTAAAGGGGGCACATATGCCACCGGGCCCATCAGCCCACGGAGGTGCAGGCCGCCATGTAACCCCGAAGTTGCAGGAAGTCCTGGGCAGGGTGCAGTTGCCCAACCAGAAATGATCAGGCAAAGCAGGAGAGAACCTCTGCCCTGCCCACCGGGAGCCTGGCTCCGATTCATCAAGAACTGAGTTCTGCCCCGACGAAGCAGATCAGCTGCAAGGGTACGAGTTCCAACTTGGCCTCGTTGATCAGGAGGCCAAGAATGAGGCAGGTTTGGAGGGCCAGATCCCTGGACCTCTCCACCTCCAGTCTGGAGGGACCCACTATGAGCCAATGATCGAAATAGGGGTACACCCTGACCCCACAACACCGAAGATGGGCTTCCACCACTGCAATGCATTTGGTGAAGACCCTGGGGGCTGATGATAGGCCGAACGGTATGGCTTGGAACTCATAGAGGGTCCCCTCCACCCTGAAGTGGAGGAACCTTCGTTGGGACGGACAGATCAGGATGTGAAAGAATGCATCCTGCATCGAGAGATAGTATGATCTGAGACAGAGTTACCATCCGAAAAGTGCGAGATCCGAGAAACTGATTCAGGTCATGCAGATCTAGAATGGGTCACAAGCCCCCCATCCGTTTCAGGACTAGGAAGTACCTGGAAATGAACCCTGGGTTGACAGGGGGATCCACGACTCTGACCGCTACCTCCTTGCGGAGGAGTTGGGTAATGTCATCTCTGAGAGCTGACCGAATATGGGTGGATACATTCTCCTCCCGTGGGGCACGGGCTCGGCTTTGAGGGTACTGCTCGAATTCCAGAGGCAGTCCTGACTGACCACTTCCAAGTTCCACCTGTCTGTTGTGACAGCAGACCAGGCAGCAGGGAAGTGGCAGAGCCGGACCCCCATGGAAGGACCAAGAGTGGTCGTGACGGGCATGGGGTTGGCTACCCCCATCCCGTCACTGTGCAGGCTTGGAGGAGGAGGATCCAGTGGGGAACCGCTGGGGCCCTTCCCTTTGGGTTTACGGGCTGCCGAAGCTCCTGACTTGGGCCAAGGGCGCCAAGACTGAGCCTGCTGCTACTGCCGAGATTGGTACTGGGGTTGTTTGGCCGCAGGGGCAGAAGGCCGAAAAGGCTTCCTTTTCTGCTTCTTTTAACCCTGGGGTTCCTTCTGGGCAGAGGTAACAGAGTGCAAGGTGGCACTGGACTTCTCGATACCCTGGAGGTGACCTTCGAATTCTGGGTCGAACAAGTCAGAAAACAGGAAAGGAACATCTGCCAGTCTATGCTGGACGTCTGCTGTAAAGGTCGAGTCTCTCAGCCAGGCCCTGCGGCACATTGCAACTGCAGCCGCCACTGAACAGGCATAAGAATCCCCGATGTCCAGAGCCATCTGGAGTTGCTGCTTAGCAACAGCCTGACCCTGGTCACGGACCTGCTTGACTGTGGTCTGAAGGTCCGTAGGAAGATGAGGAAGCACCTCATCCAGAGAGCCCAGGAGGACATGGAAGAAGTGTGCCATAATGACGGCTGAACTTGCCTGTCTGAGACCAAGCAAGGAGCCAGCATAGAACTTTCTGGCCGAATTGGTCCAATTTCTTGGACTCTTTGTCTGGAGGTCTATCCATGCCTCCTGAGTTGCCCGAGCGCCGACACACAGACTCTGTCACCAACCCCTCAGATGAGAGAGATGCTGTGTAAATCCCGGAGAGCTTACGAGGAACCGTGTACTGTACATGCCGGGCGAGGGCAGGAGGCTGGGTGCTGCTAAAGCCCAAGGCCCGCCAACTATGGCTTCAGCCACTGGAAGGCCTCGGATGTAGAATCCCCTTTTCTGAGGATATCAGTTAGGGGATATTCGGCCAGTTTTTCGACAGGCTCCAAAGTCATCCCCATTGATTCGGAGATGAGACGGAGGATGCCCGGGAAGGACGTGGGACCTTCCTCTGTCGAAAGACTCATGGAATTGTCGTCGCATGGATGCGAATTCAGGTCTGAATCCTCAGACCCTGATTCTGAATAGAGTGGCCGACCACCAGAGTCACTCTCGACCCGCCGCGGACAGTCGGGAGTAAGGGTGATGGACACCATGTGCGGGAGGCCCTGAATGGGCCAAGACTCCTTGGCAAGAGCCCCTGAGGGAATCTGCTTAGGTGGCAGCTCCACCAAAATAGGTGGAGAGGCCAGCTTCAGTCGAGCTGGGAGGGTCTTCACCGGCTCCGTGGGCGGAGGGAGGTGTTGACCAACTCTGGAGTAGATGGCGTTGGCCTAGAAGGCAACAGCCAAATGATGGCCGGAGTGGAAGCCGAGGTCGACTTCAGACCGGACAGCATGAGCTGTTGCCACATGAGGTCCTCATAGCGATGACACAGCTTGCGCCGAAGCTTCTCCTCATCCGAGGAGGATGAATAGCGGTGTCACTTGTGAGTCTTCCTCAGACTATCGATCGAGGGTGTCTGAGACCTCGACCGATGGGGGCTCTCGGAAGGGTCAGGGGAGGACAGTGGCTCATCCAGGTAAAGAACAGAGACCACGGGTGGAGCACCAGCGAGCTGGGTCTCCTCCGCAATGGCCGGTAGGACCACAGTCCTAAAAAGAGAACTGTCAGCATCATCGGTCAACAATGGTTCGACTGGGTCAACTACTATTTTGACCTGGTCGTTGTCCCGCTTCTGAGCCGGGGGTACCATGAAGCCAGCAGCTGAGGTTGCAATTTTGATGGAAGTCGAGGTGGGGGACTCCTGGGACTGAGATCTCTCTCTGTCCCAAGAGCGTCAGCGATGCGAAGAATCTTCTCTTGATCCTTTGTCGTTCTTGCGGGACTGGGAGGTGTGCGAACCGAACGGGCCCTCTCCTTTTGTCGGGAGAGACTGGCACATCTCCTTGAAGGATCCGGAGAAGGAAGTGCCAAGTTTGAGTGGAACAAAGACCGAGACTGAAGAGTACTGCCCGGCAGCGTGAGCCACCTCCTCCTCGAAGGCCTTCATCTGCTTCAGTTGGTCGGCAGATCCCGCAGCTATGGAGACCACACGATGGGCATCTTTTGGATTTGACCAGCAGGGGCTGTTTTTCCGGTCGTCTTAGTGGCAAAAAATCGCAGGTCTGGGTATCATGTGCATGGCCCAGGCAGTAGATGCACGTGGCGTGCGGGTCGGTACAGGACATCTTTTACCCGCAGGGACACCAGCAGAACTCGGGCGAGGATTTGTCCTCCATCATGATCACTATCGCAAATTTACACGGAGAAACTCTAACAAGTTTGTTTTTCGGTAATCTATCTGAAGGATTAAGCACCAGGGCCTACTCAATGTGGGAGTGGTAGGGAGGGAACCTGAATCTTCCAAGCGGAAAAGAAGATCTGTCGTTAAGGGGCAGAGCCGAGGCTTATACCACCCGGGTGGGAGGAACCAGCTTTTAGACCACCCGGCAAGATTTAAAGGTAAAGGGACATGCCAACCACTGTGGATAGAACAACATATCCACACTCCTAGAAAAACACGTTA